>CM053403.1:107579810-107653966 GCA_028644305.1 Xerus rutilus | reverse complement strand
AAAAAGTGGCTGTGGTTACCAGGATCATTTCAAGGCAAAATTTCAAATCTTTTTTTAAAAATGCATATAGTCTTCATTTTCTTTTGGTCTGCATTCTACCAACAACATTCAAATTCTTATTCAGATCCTAGAATATTCTATGATAGCACTTTTCTTGGAAAATGAGATTTCAAGATATGCTGTATGTTTCTAGGTGAGTTAATAGACTTTTCCTTTGTAGCTTTTGAACTTTCATTTATCAGATTGCTATTAAGGCATTGGATCTTAGTGATGAGGGACAGGAAAATCTATGAAAGGATTCTAACCCAGTCCAGCAGTTGTGCCATGATCCTCCCTAAAATATGGATGTAAGGGTCACAGTCAGCTACTAGAAGACACTATTTTGACAGCCTTGTTTCAGGCAGAACACATCAATAGCATGAAGGAAATCCCCTGAACTTTAATGTCAAACAAAGCTCTGTTGCCTCTTGATTTTGATTTTATTTTTCAGGATTCAGATTCTATCCTTAACAACTGTATGATTGTATTCCATTGACTTAGCCAATTTAAGCCTTAGTCTTCTCACCTTTAAAAAGGAGTGGCACACACCTTAAAGGTAGTTATGGAGATTAAGTTATGATACAGAATAAATATGAAATGACTGACACATAGCAGGTATGCAATAAATGATAGCATCTTCTAAACAGAAAGAAAGTAACTAAAATGTTTTAAAATTAGTTATCAATTTTATCAATACTTTTTTGAGAAAAAAAAAGCCAGAAACATTTTTTCCCTATTAACCTAACAGAAAATTCTGGATGAATGCAGAATGAACCAATGTTAATTTGAAATCTAAGTGTTAACAATATTGTTTTCTGATCTCAACAAGAGGATTCTGTATGTAGTTACATCTGAAAATTAAAGTTGGATATATGCAGCATGCCATAAGTAAAAATAAATTTATTATTTTTATGTTAAGAACATTTGGAATGAATTTAATGTCTGGATTGGCCATGTAGAGGTATAAATTTTCTTCTACATACATGGAGATAGTTTTGGTAGTTGAGTTATTATATACATAGGCTATTTAGGACCTAAAAGATTCATCATATAAATTCAGCTTTATTGAAATTTGATGGTTGAAATAATGTGGAGATGGGGGTGGGTGAAGGCAGACAGAGAGAAGAGAGGGGTATTGGAATATATAATATGAAAGAAGGTAAGACTGTGTTCCTTTCTGTCTTATAGCCTGAAGAATAAGTAGTGAAAGCATCAATCAAGAGATTTTTAAAATGCCAGCATTTCTCTGCTGTGGAGAATCGCTTATCAACCATTAGAGGAGGATCCCTTCTTGAACAATGAACATTTCTTACGAGGATTCACAGATTAACATGTGACTAATCTTGATTTTGGAAAGTGAATGAGATTTCTTTCTTTCCTTTTTATTTGTTTTTGTTTTTAGTTTTGTGGTAAGTCATGCTATTTGGATGGATTTTTAAATAATTCTTTCCTGATAACATATTTAGCACATCTTCTAAATTATAATCCTATAGCACACAGTTGGAGCATTATTCAAACTTACAAAGAGTGAAAAAATTTAATTTTCAATTTATTCTAGATTTCCTCAGAGTATAAGTATTCTATGAAACCCTTGATGATTGTGATGTAAATCACTTCTATCCAGAAATAAACATTCTTTTGTCATCATGTTGAACATAATTGGTGGCAACATGCACAAATCCAAACAAATCACTATTAGCAGAAGATATATAATGGACAAAAATACCAGTTCTTCACCTTCAAACATGTGAGCCAGGCTTGCCATCTGAACAAGAGTGAAGAGGATGAGTAAAGGAAGAAATTTTATCCTTTTCTTCTGATCACTCCAAGGACGGTTTCTCAAGGTGAAGCCAAGTCCTCTGCAAGCTGCCAAATAGTAGCTTAGGAAAAGAATTAGTTTGCTTGCATGATGATCCTCTTAGGCAAAAATGACTTCACAGCAGTTGACCTTGGTAAAATCTTTTCCTAAAGACATCCAAAAGAATCCCAAACTCCAGAATGAGATGGAAATTTGCATTTCTTATGATGCTGGCCTGAATGATGGGTACTAATTTGGAGTATTGATGATTTGAAATGAAGTGAAGGAATCCTGAAGAAACAGCAGCCTTGGGTAGGGCAAGGTCCCCTATTTCTTCTGTTTCTCATCGAAGTCCTGCTGCTGAGCCAAAAGTCCATCACTTTGGGAAGAACACCACTGGATTGAATGATGGACTGGAAAAATGGTCCCACTGTGATGGGGAACATCTCTGAGTGCAAATCATAAAGTTCTTTCTCCAGATTTCATTCTCCATGGTAACCGGAAGTGGTGTCGTGCAGGCTGGCTGCAAGCCAGGACATTGAGTTTCTATTCAGGATGCTATCTTGCTCCAGCTGGAATCTGGCCGGGCTGCCCTTTGCACCTTGTGACCACAGGCAGTTGATCTCCAGGTGGGGGCATCCTTTGTTTCCTGCGGAGAGCCGAGGTGGTTATAACTCAGTGAGCAATAAATGAAATGACACAGAAATGCACAGTGTTGTTATTAATGTGCCTGTTTTCCTGTGTTTGGAATATGGCACTATTCTCTTGAGGAAGGACCACTTAGGAGGGACCAGGGCTGCCCATTTCTGTGTCTGCAGAGAGAAGCAGCCACACCAGCCACGTGTTGCCCTGTGGGATGAAAAGAGGGTTTGATAGGAGAATATCTATTTTGCTGTTTTGGAAAGAAGCACACAAAACAGAGGTATAAACCTCTAGTGATGACTTTTCTTTGAATGTGTAAAATAAAGCTTTATTTGTCAATTCTGCTGTAAAATAAGCATTGTCTGAGTTAAAAACAAACAAAAAAATCTTTGTTTCTGTTTGTGTTTAGTGACTGAGCTCATGCCCTGAAGTGTGTGTTTATTTTTCTAAATAACCTAATATAGAAAAGCCTATGAACATAGATTTCTTTTGCTTTACAGAGAAGCTATGCCAAACCCTTTATAGATAAGTTTTCAGCTATAATAATCAGATTCTTTCAGAGTTGCTCATCTAAGTACCATTGCTCTTTGGCAACCTGCCAAGTGGAAGTGACTACCCTGCCAGAAGTTTTCTGTTTGATTGTTTTCTAGTTTCTTTCTTTCTTTTTTCTTATGCAGATAAGGGAAATGATCTTTCTAGTGTACCATGTATATTCAGCTTTATGCAGAAAGGGCTCATAAGTGTTGTTTATATTTTGGGAATTCTTGAATAGAAACATCTCTATTTGGGAAGCCACCTGTTCCTTGTTCTTTATTTGCTTTGATATGGCTACATGTGTTCAAGTCATATCTCACTTTCTATTTTTATTATGAGTGGATGGGAATGGGATGTCAGGTAAATGTATCCAAATGACCAATTAATTCTGATGGAGAGGAAAGAGACCCATGTAAACCTGGCTGTGTCCCTGTTCTATGGTCCCATCAGCCCTGGAGCTTCTTTGATTATACCAGATTAGAAATGAGTCAAGAGATTTTCTGTAAAATCTCAATTCAAGTGACCTTAAGAAGAAACTCATCTAATTAGAAAATATAAAATAAATTATCAATAACTAGAGTACTTTTATTATTCCAGAGTCCTTAGAGTAATGTTAACTAAACTAACCAAGTAGTCCATTTTAAAGTTTTCCTGCTATAAGAGACATGTGATTCAAAATTACAAAATACACAGAAACCTAATGGACTCCTTATATTAGAGAGAAATAATGTATATTTAAAAGGAAGTTGTTAAGTCATTGAAATAGTCCATCTTCGTGTGTGTGTGTGTGTGTGTGTGTGTGTGTGTGTGTATCATTTTGTTTGTTTCTTTTGGTGGCCCTGGGGATGGAACCCAGGACCATGGTGTGATAGACAAATGTTCTACCACTGAGCTACATGCCCAGCCCATCCCTCAAAGAGATAAATCATTCTTTACAGTTCTGGTCATGCAATTCAAATTCACTTTATAAAAAGGTCTTCCTTTTCAGTGCAGAGTAAAAGCTTCAGGCTAGCACCTGTGCCAGTGGCCACAAATGCCATGGTAGTGAAACCCAAATTAATGAGCTTTCTTTATATACAGTCTCCACAGCCCAGTGAACTAATAAAAATGGTCATAAAGCAATCTGCTAAGTAGCGAGGACTACAATGATTCCTTCTGCTGATAAAAGTAGTCATAAAACCTTCGTCTACTGTTGCTGGACTACAAAGACCAACAGAATTTGTTTTTCATTGGCCACTTGGATGACATACAAACATAAATTAGAATGCCAGGAATTTTCACACCTTTCAACTGAAGTGAGTTTATTAGGCCAACCAGGCCAAAAGACAAAAAATATAAAATATATGCAAAATGTGAATGCTCCTATAGAAAAATTCGAGCTGTGGTGGTGATGGGGTGGGGGGTGGAGTGTTCACATTTCTTGCAGGTTTGATCTTTTGAGTGAGGTGTTTCCTACAGGTCAGTGTGAATAGTGAATATTAGAACCCCAATAAGAAAATAACCTTTCTAAACTGCCAGGGAATAAACCTACACTCTCCAAATTTCATCCAAAGTAAATATCTATTGTTTGTTTGATCAACTTGTCCAAGGAATTGATTGCTTTTTTTTTTTGTGACCAGAATAAGAAGGGTCTTATCAACATTTTATTGTGAGGAAAGATTTTTTTTTTCTTTTTCTGGTTCTTAACTAATTTGTTCATACTAAAGGCATGCTAAACTACCTCATAGGTTTATTGTGTGGATTAGCTAATTAATAATAAACAACAAATGCTTCAAATGTAAATCTCCATGTAAATGCTGCCTTAATTTGTTTCCAGAGTGAGATACGCTGTCAAATCAACTGTCTGAATATTTTATCGTCATATTCATGTTTATACATTTGGCTTGCAATTTAATAAACAAAAACAAAATGAAACCCTGAGATTTCCAACATAGACTGAGGGCATCAAACCCAAGACTGACTAATACAAACCTAGTGCAACAAAAAACACCTAGAAGCACAACCAAACATTTTAAAATTCTCAACAGGGGAGACTCAGCATTTATTTTATAGATTAGATGGAATAATTCTATATTATAAGTGTTAAAGGCCCAAGTTTGTCAGTGATTTATATTAAAAAATCAAGTGGGTTTAAGGTTGTGCCTATGATGCCCTAACCCTTACTACTTCACATGCTAAATAAAAGATTAGGCGAAGACATGACAGTACATACTTCTTAATACCCATAAGAGAGGCCGTGCAGGCGAAAATCTGCCCATTGATTGTGTCATCCAGAGAAACCATGAACGTTTTAAAAAATTATTTTTAAGAATATAGCCTGAGGAAGAAATTTAATTAATATCTAGCAGTTACTTAGTAGCATTATTTGAAGGTTGTGTGGTAACTAGTTAAAAAATAATTTTATTGCTGGCTCTACTTTGCAGCCATTTCACCCTGTATGATTAATTATTCCTTAATCACTATTATAAGTAGCAGTTTTATTTGCTAATTTCAAATGCCTCAACTCAATTAGTAATTCATTCTGACCTTTAAAAACCACATTCTATAACCTTCAAACTATGAGTGAAGGAAAAAAATCTAATTTTACTTCCACCAACCCTCCAACTACCATTAGCAGGTTACATTGCTTCTTAAGAACAGTTCAACTACTGTCATGTGCCAGACTTTTAAGTCGGCGGGGGTTGTTCGAAGTCCAAGTTCAAGTTCCCATGGGGTCACAAGGGTCAGAAAGGGCTAAGGATAATTCCGCTTGAGAGAGTTGAGGTTAATGTACAGTGCAGCCCATTTGGCTGATGAGTTTCACTTATTTATTTATGTTTACTTAAGGAAAAAGGTGAAATCACAACATGCAATTAATGAATTCCCTTATTGCTTGCAACTCTCTTTTGAGATTTCTCTACAAATTTCTACTTGAGTTGTGCTCCTTAAGTAATTAAATGCAATTTAAGGCTTCCTCTGAGTTGCCAAGTCAGTGGCCAAAGATTCTATTTTGAGATCAATCTTTTAATGTGTATTCCCTTATTTCTTAAAATGAATTTCATTATTGGGTGGACTGCTAACCAGGAATTAGTGTTAATGATTTTATTGTTGCTTGTCCAAAGAGTTGCCAATTCCAAAGAGTTGACTCTCCAAAGAGTCAACCCTACTTCCCATGAATCTATTTTGGCTGTGAATAGTTTCCAAAAAACTAATAATGGGAGTATTTGATTAGTTTCCCTGATATTAGTTCCAAAGAAATTATTAATACTACATATATATTAGCAATGTAGTAGGGATAGTTTTCTACTTCATCAAAAATATAATTTCTGGTCTGAATTTGAAAATAATGGAATGAAGGATGATCATTGTAGACTGAAGACAGTCTACATCAATATGGAGTCTTCCTAGACAAAGCCACCAGCGCCCTAGGGACAGCATACTCTGAGGAGAAAAGATAGACCCCATCTCCCAGGCATCCGTGGTGGTTGGCATTAGGTAATAATAGATTAATCAATAATAATTAATCTTAATCAATAATAGATTAAGTTTTTCCTCCTTCCTGAGAATTAATTCTTCTCATTACTTATTAGCTCCACTTTCATGTTGATTGACCTTAAGAACTACATTTTCAGAAGTTTGTGATGTTTTCGTCCTTTTGGCCTTTTTTCCTAACCTCTTTTGCTTAACTACAGCATGCTGCCATTTGAAAAATAGTAACTGATGACAGGAAAATAAATTAAATATATGGAGAATATGTGGCATTTTGGAGATAGTTTTTAAAAGTCAAGATATTTCCACTTTTGACTAGATATATTTTATAATATTTATTCTTCATTATCTCCTATTTTGCCAATTGGTTTAAGGCCAATTACAAGCCCATCTCCTACCTCTTTATACAAGCTCCCATTTCTCAGTGTCCTCTAGGTATAGAGAGTTTAATTATGATGAAAGTTAATCAAGTGTCCTTGAAGCTATCTTTGGGGGGTCTATGATCAAATGATGTCCCATCTTGCGACTTTTATCAACCATTTGCTTCTTTGATAATGTCCAGGTGTAAATTAACTGAATAATTGAGTTTTTGTTGTTTTTTGTTTTTTCCCCCTGACATTCATGGTTCAAAAACTGCTTGGCTTCCCATATGCATAGTCTGTCTTTCTCTGTGTGAACTTGGCTTCAGTCCTTGTCCATGTTTATATAGTAACACATATCTTAGTTACTTTAGGGCCTCTTCTCTGTTGATATAATGCAAGAGCATAGTCTTTACTTTCAGGACATTTCTGATATTATCTGACTTATTGTTGGAATTTAAAGAGAACAAATCATTTTTCCTCTGCAGTTATCTTCTTTAGCTAAAGTTCATCTGAGGATAAGGATGGAAACTACTGAGAATAAAAACAAAACAAAACCAAAAGCAATTTATCTTTTTACAAACTCCAGTAATACAGATTATAATAAATAATAAAAGGATTGTATATGTTTTTCATATGTACATATATAAGTTTAGCTATTACTTATTGAATACAAAGTTCCTAACACAACTATGCTGTTGTGGAAATGATATAGAGTCAAAAAACACTGGATTTAAAATATGATTCTGCCATTTATTTTCTTTTTGATCTTGTACAAGTTATGTAATTTTTCTAAACATTGATTACTCAGTGTTTAAAATGAATCTCACCCAGTTTCTTCTTATACAGTGATATTCAACAAATGCTGGGTATTTCTTCTTCCCTCTTCTTGACTATCTAACTAGATAATCATTGTTCAATGTAACATAGAGCTGTCCATTGGAGAGCTAAAAGAGACTTTAAAACCACTTTGTCTGTATCCCTCATTTTGATCACTCTCATTTTTTAAAATATGTGATGAAATAGTCTTAAATGGGAGAGGGTCACTGATAGTATAATACCTATAGGGAGTAGCTTCCCTGAAGAGCAGAAACTAGAGCATTCCAGGTGCTGTCCCTATGTCCTCCACCCTCACCAGGCTTGTGCATTCCTACTAGAACCCCTTCCTTTCCTTGAGTTTCATGCTGCTGTACCTGTCAGTTGGGCTTTTAATCAGAAGAAGAGCTTCACATTTGCATGTGGCTGAAGGACAGCCATTCTGTTATTAGATCTTGGAGCAGCTAGTTAGGAAACTCATGATCAGTTTTGCTCTAGCACAGAAGGATTAGACATGCAGCTCCTTGATGTGTTCTCACAGGTAGAGCAGAGTTCAGCTAATCATATAATATTTGTATAGAGTATATATGCATATAAATAAGAATATATTACAACATGACCTTTTATTTTTATACTCTTTTTGTGTTCTTTGTAAAATGCAAAATGAATAGCACAGCTGTGGATTATTCCCCTTTGTTCCTTTGTCTTATGATAGGAGCCATTTAACTGAAAAAATGAAGCTGAATTTATGACTGCCAGTCTGTTTGAGTACTAATAAATGTCAGATAGACATTGCTGAGTCATAAACATGCTGAGTTTGAGCCTAACCCACTCCATAAATCAGCTTACTGTACATGAGCCCCCTATTCCAGAAAGTTGGCTCACTACAAGTGGGCATGAAAATCTAAGAAACCAGCTTGCCAAATATGTCTGCCCCTTGACACTCTAGGTTTTCTTTATTGTCCCCAATTAGCATTCTCTATGTTTTTAGTCAGAAATTTGCCTTATAGTTCAAAGAATTCTCCACATTATAGGTGCCAGAGAAGCAGGCATGGGGTTGATTATGGCCAGAATCTTCAACACAGAGGATGGACACTGAATCCCTGTGGGGTTAAAGCATGCTTATTTCTGCTCAGTCTTGTTGGGAGCTCAACAGGTTCAGGATGTCCCTAAACCAAGGACAACCTGGGCTGCGCATGAACAAGGTGTAAGAATATATTGTTGTGCTTCCACCTACAGCCTGGCGTACCTGAGCTATTCAGTTGAGCAAATATTCAAATACCTGACTGTAGTCTCCCAGTACATTCCTCAACATGATTCCCTTAGACAGACTGCTCTGTCCTGAAGTCTGCTTCTTGGTCCTCATTCCTGGAGCTCAGAACCTGAATGGAAGTCATCTTTCTTTCCCCAGCTCCTTCAGCGCTGATGGCTTGCCCTATGGATTCCTTTCCTTCAGGGAGTAGGTCCTGGTCTCCTGGTTAGCTTCTCTGTGCCAGCAGGTACTTAGCTTCCAACATTTTTTTTTCTGCTGAGAGTTTTCTTATCATCTGTGAAAGATGGGACTTTGATAACCCAATAGGTGGAGAGGAAAAAAGGATATATGCATGTATATGTCCTGTACACAGTTAAAATAATTCAGTTTCATTGCTTCAAGAATCTGAAGAGAATATTCACAGTAATAATCATGAATGCAATTTAAAATTCTGTTTATGAACTAGGTTCATCAAAGTGTAGTAACAAGAAAGGAGTAGAAATTTAAGAGCCTGGAGGTTTAGCAATGTTCTTCCAGTAGTGAAATTGGACTTTTATAAAGCAAGTAACTTTTCTTTCTTCAGGCCCTATTTTTTGGGGTAAAGAGGAGTCAATGGTCCCACTTACTATAAAAAATTTGAAGTCAATAGAATATTAAAGAAAGTGACTTTGCATTTTTACTGTCACACATTATAATGAAGTAGTATCTCCTACTTTAAGATTATTTTGGTGTTCAGGAATGTGAATTAAAGCAACCCAGAAGAATGAGTATGAACAGATCTCATTAGGGTAACATGATACAACCTGCATCATTAAGTAGTGTTTGCAAAGACTTTGCCCAGTATATTATACTATCATAAACTCCCTAAGGCATCCAGAGAGTTTCCAGTCATCCAGAGAGTTTCTATTACCCCATGTCCTCAGCTGCAATGGGGTGATGTTCTTTTGATGCCATCTCCACTCAGCTCTCATATTATATGGTCTTTGACTCATTCACTCTTCACTTTTGTGACTAATAATAGGTCCTTGGTTCAAGCTGATTTGAAAAAGGCAACTTAATTTTATTACCAAATATGTTAAATCATGAAAACAAAGAAAGAACATCAAATCTGAGATCAAATCAATGTGTGGCTCAAGGACAGCAGAAGGGAAGCTCTCATCTCAGCTATGGTGATAGATTGTATTCTGCAGTCTAGGTGTCATCAAAAACACAGATATGTATCTGTCATCAATCCTTAACAAGACTCATCCCATTACCTTCTGCCTCCATGTGTGCAGCCCAAAGAGAATGCTCTGTTGCTACCTACTAGCCCCCAAGCCAGAAAGAAATAGCACCTGCCAGAGTCCTTACAGAAGAAACGAGGCAGCATTGTTTAGCCTGTTTGCAGGCATGCCTGAGAGTGTGTGTGTGAGAAAAAGAAGAGGCTGGGGTAGCCAGTTCTGACATTAGAAGCTGAAGGTGAGAGTAGGGCAAAGAGAACATCAGCCTTTTATTTCTCGGGGCACAGAGCCTGCATGGCTTGTGCTCCCTCCAATCGATCAATTCGAATCAGACTCACTACTGAGAGATGTGAAATCGCTGTCTGTTGTGGTGGAGGACGCCCACTTGGTGCTGGATAGCACAAAGGGAACAATGGAGATAAGGCTTTGGAACACGGCATACTGCAGGAAAGAATTGCCTGGGTAATAACACCAACCCCACATCGGATGAATGCTCACTGCAGGGAAAAAAAAACTCTCTTGTGTAATAATGGCTGTTAGGATGGAGAATGTAAATAACGAGGAGAGTTTAAATTGAATATTTGACAACACTGAAATCCTGTGAGTGTGCATTGAATTTTTATGTTAAAAACAGCTTTATTTAAATAGAGGGCCTGCAAAGGCTTAAAATATCCTTTGTATCACTTAGTAGGGGAATTATTTCCTCTGTTCCTCACAGTTGGACATGACAGATACTGTCTTGTCTATAGGGAAAATAGTTCCTTGGAAGAGGATGTTTTAGGAGAATATGTAAGCCAATTTGCTTCTAAAATGACAAGATTGGCAAACTGCCCATTATCACAATGGCATATCAAGCAATAATAAAGTTCCCTAGGAATATCAAGGCACTACATCAGCTGTACTTCCTGGGCAAGAGAGAGTAGGCAAGGAGGAGAGGACTGGATTCTGCAAAACTGCTTTAGCTATACAATTTCTCTCCAAAGTTGGAGGAGAGGGTAGGAGAAGAGAGGGATGAGAAAGCAGAATTCAGGGCTTCAGGAAAAGGGCAAAGTCTGAGTTTTCAGAAATTTCTTTAGCAACTTGATACTAATCTAAAGAGGATAAGTTAAAGACTGAAATTTCTGTTACCCAGCCTGGAATCAGGCAGTATACATGATATTCCAATGTCTAGAAAGAGTTCAGACACCAGAGTTCTCATTTTAGTTATGCCATTAACTCTGAGGCTCTGGGAAAGGCTTTCTCAGCCTCACTCTTCTTGTCTATAATGTGTAGGAATGGTGTGAGATGATCTATAAGGCCTAGCCCATCTTCCTACCTATTCTCCAATTAAATCTGATGAAAAATCATCAGATTGAGCTCTACCTTCTTTGAGAGGGATAATTCAGTCCAGTGGATTCTAATTTTCTTAAGCATACACCCTTTTTCAAAACAGGCCTTTTAGACAAGGAGATGTGGAAAGAACCTGCTGGCAACTGGCCTTAGCCGATTTGCAATAGAAACTTATCAACAAGCAGACTTGGGATTATGAGACTTGCCACATCTTGGGTACTTTCCAGGTGAGAAACCCATGGACCTCAATATCATATGTTAGCAGGGACATAGAAGCAACTCTGTCTGGGCAGACATGAAGGAGATTGACCAAATGGCAAGGGCTCACCACATCAAGAATTGAATGAAAAGCCACTGAGCAATTTTCAAATGACCTGGCAAACTCAAGTTTGTTTTAGAAAAATGTTCCTATCCAGTGGGACATGGTCTGCTCATAGATACATAAAAAAGACCAAGTGGCAATTTAAAAGTTGCCAGTAATAGGCTTGAAAGAAAAGGACTAGAATTTGGGCATCTAAGTAAAACACACATTGAGGGTTGGTCAGGATAACAAGTGAGTTCTCTTGGGCTTAACATAGTACCTGTTGGTACCTGAGAGAGAGCAACAGAAAGGGACCCAGACTGTGTGAATCTGGAGCAGACAGCAGGGACTGGATGGCTACAAAGTGCTGGCCTCAGACTGAGCAGGTGCTGAGCAAGGTTGAGAGCCAAGAGAGGACACAGATGCAGACAAGGAGACTTGGAAGCCAGAAAACAGAATGGAGAACATGACCTTATTAAAGTCTCCTAGGCACAGCCACATTGACAAAGCAATTCCCACAGAAAGTAGGGACTCAATAGAGTGGAACTAGCTCCCTAAAAATGGTTGTGCCAAGTGATGCTGCTCAAACTTCATTTCAGGTTTCTCCATATGTTTCCAAGAGTTTTTGCCCCTGGGACTTAGACAAACTCTACCAACAATTGCCCAAGATGGGATCAATGGCAGATTTCTGTTCCAGTCTGTTTTTACCAGAGGCAACAGGTTAGCTGGAAGGTGGGGATTATACAGGGATCATAAGAGCTGCCTCGGTGGGCATCAAGCTGCCAATGAGCAAAGACCTGACAAAAGATTCCCTTAGGGAATTAGAGAAACAGAGACAGCAGCCACAAGGGACAGGTGGGTAGAGGCCAGCTGACAGTATTAAGTTAGGCTCTTCCGTCAGCTCACAACAACAAAAGATGGGCCTATTTTTGTGGGCACAAACAGAGTATTTCGGGAGCTAAAAATACCATACAGAAACATCCTCACAGGTTAAGAAGAAAGCTGTGTTTGTCACAAATGTTAAGTTCTAATTAGGAACCTATTTGCTAATCACATAATTGGTATTTAATTTATGTACACAGAAAAAAAATGTAGCCTCTTATTGTGCTGAGGGACAAATAGAACTGTCTAAGAATAATGTGAAGCTCTCAAACACATAAGTGAAGGGCTGTCTATTTGTTTAAAGGCCTGCTTTTCACCAAAAAATAACTTGTCATGTCAATTTCTTCTGGTAGTTTGTGAAATATCCTAGGCCAGTTTGAGTATTTTAAAGTTTTAACCAGTTTTTCCTTCTGGAAAACTACCCATCCCCAACCAAATCTGAAGAAATACACAAAATCAAATGACTCTATGGGGTGAAATAGTAAATTAGTTCTTCACACATTTGTAGGAAGCTATAGATCATACACATAGTCTTTCATTGAGGAAAGTCTGTTAAACATAGTTAACTTTGGTAAAAGAAAATTAGTTAGACCTCATTAATTCTCACCTAAAAGTAAGCAAAAATGACTTCTGTGAGAGGCAGAAAACTGTTTTTTCCCTTCATTTGTTGTTGGGGTAATTGTCTTGGAAACATGAGGGCCACAACACATGTAGTACAGATATCGGATGGTGAGATGTAATAAAGTCTAACTAACATGTCTATTGAATTAGTACAGTCTCTTAAAAATGAATCAGGGAGGTGGGTACAGTGGCACATGCCTATAATCCCAATGGCTGGGTAAGCTGAGGCAGGAGGATCACAATCTCAAAGCCAGTCACAGCAACTTAGCGAGGCCATAAGCAATTTAGTGAGACTTTGTCTCAAAATTTAAAAATGAAGACAAAAAAAAGGATTGGGTCTGTGGCTCAGTCATGGAGTGCCTCTGGGTTCAGTAAAAAGGACAAAAATGAATCAGAGACAAAAGTTATCTAGCAGACCTGTCTAATCTAACAGTCTGCAGCATCCTTCTCTAAGGACGAGACCTACTACCTTTTGATTCTAATGTTCCCAGTGCATACTGTTCTACAGATAAGTAGAATGAGGCAAAGAAAGGCTAGGTAATTTTCCCAAAGTCCTGGCCAACAAGCAATAGATTTATGGTCAGAATCCAAGCAGTGAGAACACTCTGTAAATATGGTACTTGATGCTTCCTAATGAGCTGGGAAAGCAAAGGTCTTGAACCACAGCTTCCCCTCTCTTTGATCTAGTCAGTCCCTGAAAATCCTTTCGGAGTCCCAAAAGTTTTGAGACTTTTTGGGAACCAAGCCTCAAAGAGAAACCAGAAGAATACATAGGGTTTCAAAATGTTTGTAATTCCTAACTTAGGACGGCTTAGTGTATAGCCTAAGATATGCACCCAACAAAATGATTACCCTTTTTAGGTTTGATATCTATGAAAACATCTTCTTGCTTACCTACGTGTGATATCTAGGATTCTTTCCTAGAGTAGAACAGTTGGTACAAACTCTAAATATACCAACAATTCCAGAAGTATGGCAGGGGAACTACCCAGTTCACATTGGCCTGAAGCCAGTTGCCTGCTGTGGGCCTCCAGAGTATTGCTTCTGAAGCACTTCACCATTTACACTGAACCCTTCCAAGCCTCCTTCCTGCCTTTTGGGTTAAGTGGAGGCTAATACTCCATTTGGTCCATCACTTCTTCACAGCATTTCCTGGTTATTGCTGCTGGACTGTATGTCTTGCAGTTTGATTCTGTTGTTCTGACATCCTGCTTATTATTATGAATAATATTATTTTAGTTGGTAGTCAGTAAAGCTCTAGGAGCTGAGTTATATGGAGTAAAACATTAACTTTAAGCTTGCTCTTAGCTGTTCAGAGCATGCAAACTGTCCCAAACAGTCCTATCTGGGGTCAGGGTCCTACCAGCTGGTAGTGATACATTCAGAGTGTTTTCAGTCCTTGACCTACTTGAATGCCCTTGGCAATTTTTCTAATGAGCAGAACTGGAATAACAAGAGAGTAGGAGACTGGAATAACAATTTCCTATCAGTTCTCCCCCTTCTCCAACTAAACACTCTTCCTGTAGGCATATGCTGATACCTAATTTCCTGTCATTCATCCACCAATTATATCTGGGGCCTCTTGGGCATCCCAAGAATCTCTGTTACTTTTGCCACCACAGAAGCTAGAGGAAGAAAGGGAATCTCCCCACCAGCCCTGTGAATGAAGGCTGCTTTTGGCTTTATTCCTGCTAATTCTTTTGTTTGGGACAGAATTCAAAGAATGACAAGGGCTCTACCCATTTTTTTTTCTCATCTGTCATTTGCACTTCCAAAGCTTAACCTTCATATTGTCATCTATGATTGAATGCTTAATTTCTTCACCTGTGATTTAGGAATAATAATACCTAATTTAAAATACAATTGTGAGGATTCCCTAAGGCAATATTTGTAAAACATGCTTAGTACTGTATTCTTACAAAAAATCTTTCAACACTGTTTGGTGTATAAGTATCACAGCTGTTATATATTTTACTATGAGTGATATTTATAATATGAATTTCTTTATCTTGGTTAATACTTCATATCTTATTCTCTACTCTTAAGATTATCTCATTCTTCTTTTTAAAAATTTTAATTTGTTTATCTTCCCTTTAACTTTTAACATCCCAAGTCATTTTACTTTGACTGCATCTTTGTTTTATTTGTTCTTTTTAGTTACACATGATAGTAGAATCTATTTTGACATATTTGTTCAAACATGGAGTATATTTTATTCTAATTAGGATACCAGTCTTGTGAATGTACTTGATGCGGAGATTCACTGTGGTGTATTGATATATATACACAGGAAAGCCATGTTAGATTCATTCCACTGTCTTTCCTATTCCTGTCCCCTCTCTTTTACCTTCATTTCTCTTTGTCTAATCCTCTGAACTTCTATTCTTTCCTTCTCTGCCTGGTTTTTTGTTAGCATCCACATATTAGAAAGAACATTTGGTTGTTGGGGACTGGCTTATTTCATTTAGCACAATAGTTTCCAGATTCTTCTATTTACTGGCAAATGTCATAAAGTCATTCCTCTTTATAGCTGAGTGATATTCTAGCTATAACCACATTTTCTTTATCCATTCATCTGTTGAAGGGCATCTAGGTTGATACCATAGCTTAGCTATTGTAAATTAATCTACTATAAACATTCATGTGGCTGCATCACTGAAGTATGCTGATTTTAAGTCCTTTGGGTATATATTGAGGACTGGGATAACTGGTTCACATGATGTTTCCATTCGTAGTTTCTTGAGGAATCTTTCCAGAGTGGTTGCACCAATTTGCAGTTCCACCAGCAGTGTATGAATGTACCCTTTTCCCTACATCCTGGCCAACATTTATTGTTATTTATATTCTTGATAATTGTCATTCTGACTGGAGTGAGGTGAACTCTCAGTCCAGTTTTAATTTTCATTTCTCTTGTAAGAGCATGTTACTGGGTTTGCTTATGTTTTTGTTTTAATCCTCTTTAAGAGTCTTTGTCATTTAGAATCAAACCATTCCGTATTGTGACATTCCCAGATTGTTTAGCCTGAGGTCATCTTGCTTTGTTTTGTGTGTTTTCTTACTTCATGTTCTCTGTTCTTCTATGCATCTGTCTTTTCCTCTAGTAATTTTTAGTTTAAATATAATTTAAAATTTTAATAGTTACTTTAAGTTTTTCTATGAATATATTCAAAACTATGTATTTTGTAAAACATTCTAAAGCAAAAGAAATAAGCAGTACTTAATTTCCTTTAATGTGAATTTAAGAAATCAGACTGATTTAGGTCAAAATTATTCTATCCTCCTATTGCCCTCCAAGAATGATCTACTGTGAATCTTGTTCAGTTGTATTCTGAGAGCCAATATAGAGAAGAAATGTAAATCCAATCTGAATTTTTTATTAACAGTAGTTTATACACATAGTTTTTGTTATTGTTTGCTTTTTAATGTCACAAGAAGTTGACAAGTGGACAGTTCAGGGATAGACAGATGTTCAAGGGTATTTTAAGGAATCCAGATTCTCTATCTTTATTATTTTTCTGTCCTGATGTTTGTCTGTGGATGCAAAGATTAACAGGACAGTTCTCCTTTTCAAAGACAAAAGATGGCCATAGTTTCTTGACACTCCTCCCATACAAGTTGAAGGCATTATGTACCCTCTCTGAATCTGGGCTGCCTTGGACTGCCAAAATATAGCAGACATGATACAAAGATAGTCCTAGGACTTACATATTGGCAGTTTTCAGTTCCTTTCTTTGGTTAGAGCCCTGATCTACAAGTTTGACCACTCTGCTGCAGAAACTACAGAGACTGAAGCTACACGGGAGAAGAGGCAACTGCAGAGCCCTGCCTTCCAGCCATCCTCAACAAGGCAGATATGTGAGCCCAACTGTCAAACCTTGCTAAATCAGACCAGCCACCAGCTATACACTATCATGTAACCCAGTGGATAACACATGAAGCTAAGGATTCTCTTGGCAAGCCCTGCCTGAATTCCTGACCCATTTTATTGTGAGGTAAAATAAAAAGGCTATTGTAAGCCACTCAGTTTTGGAATAATTTGCCACCTAGACATAGATGACCAAGAGAGATGCATATATAAGCAGTTATAAAAACAATAATGAAAGTGCTGTAGTAGTTCTAGGGGAGAATAGATTTCAGTGGTAAATTAAGTAATTGTAATAATACATACCTCTTTCTACCACCTAGCAATAAACTTAAAACTAAATTATGTATGCTTTTTTTCCCCCAGTTTTATAAATGTCTGTAATTATCAATTCTACCTCTGTAGGGCCAAGTGGCAGATACTTAATTCAACTCAGCCTAATCAAAAAGAAATCCTACTGGTCTTGAGAAGTAGAAACACATTCTCCCCACTTTTCTGGTCTCTTCCCCCCTGCTTGCTTCACACAGCAGTCTTTCTTTATGGGGAGGAGAAAAGAAGCTGACTGTGAACAGCCTCAGATAAGGGAGAAATTCTTCCCCACATCCTGTTTTCATAAATAGCCTTGACCACTCCTATAGTTTGAGGTTGAAGAGGTAGAAACTATGAAATGAATTTAAATGGGAGAAATCATGGAAACAGTTTAAAGCAATGTTTAGAGATTATCATTATTGCCAGGAGTTATTTATATCAGGGCTCAAAAATTCTGAAGAAGTGCCAGAAAAGAGATACTTAAAAATATACAAAATTCAATGTGGTGCTATGCAATGTTATTTGGAAAATGCAGTGTTTTAGGGCATATTAAAATTATTATTAAGTTCCAATAAGTCTAAAGCACAGTATGGACTCTATGCAAGATTAAAATGAAAAGTTTGACCTTAGGAATTTCCTGATCCAGTTTTATCATGGTAGATAAAAGTTTAGCCATTTTAATGGTCATAAAAGATATAAATATGAAGAATGATAGCCCAATTTGGACCAATTTCTGAATATTGTTAAAAATATAGTTTTATGAAGGGTTCAAAATGTAATTACCATGAATGACCCATGAACGACATGCTGGAGAAACAATCCTGTTCATATTTTAAGTAGGAGAAAAATGATCTTATTGATGGGTTGAATATTGAAAAACAAGTCAACATTCTTTCCAACAATTAGTATTGTAGTTACTGTAATTAAATTTCAATTTAAAATATCTTTATCATTTTAGCAGTGATTCTGTTCTCTACCTCCAGTAAAAGACTGCAGATGAGAGCATTCTGAATGAATGTGCTCATACATGCTGGCTATCAAGCGTGGCATTAAGGCAGCTCACAGATATATTAACATTTGTTATGCTGTCATATGTCACCCACTTTTCCTTTGGGTTTTAGGGAAGAGAGATAGATTTGTCTGAAACTCTTGGAGTTTTCAACTAATGCTAGAAATGCACAACTTTTATTAAGATCTATTTGTTCTCAGCATCTTGTCACTCAACTTTAATACATTTCACTGTGCATTGGGTCTGTCTTTATATTTATAAATGTTTTCTCTGATTACATATGTGATTTTTGCTTCTGTTCATCTTCACTTGTCTTGTTTATGTATCTTTCTCTTTTTTGTACAGTCAAGGGGAGCTTTGAAAACTTGTCCTCCAGATAACCCCTATGATTTTTTTTTTCTCTTTTACTCTATTGATTCTGTTTTAGGGAACTTGTAATGTAGATTGCAGTTCTATGATTGCATTTCAATTGTCTATAATCTTTGTTCATTTCACCTAACAACTTTTTTTTTTACCTCTTCCTGATTTTAGCTACCTATATATCCATCTCAATTTATTGTCTCAAAACTGAATCTTTCAACTTTATCTTGATAGACTGTTCCTATTCTTGAGTATTATTGAGAATTTAAGCAATAGCTTTGAAAATATATTTTTGTTTCCTGTAGTAGATGATGAAAAATACCTGTTTGCTGTCTTATGTCTCAAAATATATTCCTGGGCCCAATGCTTATTTTCTTTATATTGCCACTCATCTTTAAATGAGACAAAACCCATTAAGGTCTATTGTCTCCCCTCAAAAAGACTGGAATTTTCTAGCTCCCCTGTATTTACTTATTTGAGTTTGCCTGTCAGATATGATGCAGAAGGACATAACAAAGTTATGAATTTATTAAACTTACTTTGCTGTAGCCAAATTTCCAGTGCTTAGCCTATACTTGTCTAATACTTATCCTTTAAATCTGTACTGTTCACTAGAATAGCCACTATTCACATGTAGCTATAAGTTAATTAAAATTACATAAACTTAAAAATCGGCATCCTCATTGGCACTAGCTGCATTTGAAGTGTTCAGTAGCCACCGGCTACAGAAAAGGACTATTTTCATCATTGAAGTAGAAGAACCCCATGTTAGAGACAAGCACGGGCAACTTATAGCTTTAATTGATTTTGATTGAAATTGATTTATAAAGAGGAACAGTTTGTTTTGACTTACAATTCAGGAGGTACCAGTCAAAGATTGTGTGGCCCCACTGCTTTGGGTCACTGACACATCTTCATGGGAGTACATGGCAGACAAACAGCTTATGTCAGCCTCCAGGAAGCAGAGAATGAGATGAAGGTCCCACAACCACATTTGGGGGAAAGCCCCCAGTGACCTAAGGACCTACCAAAAGACACCACCTCCTAAAGGTCCACCTTTCAATAGTGTCACATATGGACCTTTGGGGGACATGACCTGTATTCAAACTGTAGCATTAGGTAAGAGCTTTTCCCAGACCCTTCTACCTTCCTCTAAGATGGCGTTCATAGGCTCCCTCTGTCCTCTGCCTTTCTCCCTTAAGTTAGGTTTTCAGGGAACTCATGCAGGCTCTTAGTGTGCCACGGACCCCCACGATGATATATCTCACACATCTGTCTTCCCTGTCCCTAGCAGTCCTCACTTTACCAATGCTGAGAGTTTTGTGATAGAGTGGTGATAACTAGAAATTAGCAAGAAATTAGTCTATTTTGAATAATTCACTGTCAGATTTAAGTCTCCATTTGGGTAAATGTCTTCTTTAAAATACAAAGATGTAATTTTAGAAATTTGTATACTGAGTTGAAAATAATAAAATCATTCCCAATTTTGTCTTGCCTACTCCTACCCCTTCCATAGTCTCTGTTTTGTGTTTTTTGGTGAGGGGGTACCAGAGATTGATCGAGGGGCACTAGACCACTGAGTCACATCTGCAGCCTTATTTTGTATTTTATTTAGAGACAAGGTCTCACTGGGTTGCTTAGCACCTCACTTTTGCTGAAGCTGGCTTTGAACTTATGGTCCTCCTGCCTCAGCCTCCTGAGCTGCTGGGATTACAGACCATCATGCCTGGCTCATAGTGTCTTATATTTTCTCATGAATCAGCTCAAAAAGAGAGGGTTCCATTGCTGTCACCAAATTTCATAACAGTTACCAACCCCATCCCTAGCATCTCTAGTTTTTGCCCCCATGGCTTTCTAAAATGCCCAGACATTTGCTTCTTTGGTCTGTTCAGATTGACAGAACTCAGATGCCTGTGGATCTTGTCTCATCTCTACTGAGGGACTTCTGAGAGGTAGAGTGTCCATGAGAGTCATTTCCTTATCCTTTCTGAGTTCAGAGACCTGGAATTCACTCTGTTGGCTGCTGTGATTAGGAACGCCAGCTGGCAATTAAGCCTGGCAGGGACAGGAGATGGCTACAGCAATAGCCCCACGATGCTGTAAGTTTCCAGCAGAGCCCGAGGGGCCTCCTGCAGCAGGGAGCCCTGCCAGGACCAGCTCCCCATAACAGCCTTGCTTGAAGTCTTTCACTCATTAAAAAGTCAGTGCTTAGGCTCTGCAACCCTGTGGGATACTTGCCCGCAAATCATGCCTTTTCCTTGCCTTTCCTCAAAGCAAGTTCTGCCTCCAGAACTCAAAGCCTGCAGAAACAA
This sequence comes from Xerus rutilus, assembly GCA_028644305.1. Taxonomy (NCBI): domain Eukaryota; kingdom Metazoa; phylum Chordata; class Mammalia; order Rodentia; family Sciuridae; genus Xerus; species Xerus rutilus. The sequence goes on along the minus strand of CM053403.1, from coordinate 107,632,853 downwards.
TAAAAACACCCAGAGCTTCTGTTCTGGTTCCAGCTTTACTACTAAATAATGTGCCAATGTCACTTAACCTCTCTCATTCTAGGCAGTTAATAAAATGAGGAACTGGATCAGATTAGTGATTCTCTGTATGAGACAGGAAAGCAGGAGTGGGGACCCCTCCAAAAGTACCAGAACCTCTTGAGGATCAGATTCTAAGTAGCCTCCAGTGTATCAGAGTTAGGGTAGGGCATAGGCAGGATATGAACTTTGAATAATTTTGGCCAATCATTTATAAAATGCTCCCACCTGCAGGAGAAAATTACTAAGCTAAATCCTCACTAAAGACCTCTTGTGTTCTGACATCCTATGATTTTGTGGAAAGAATAGAGTTAACAGTATCATCATTCTGTCCTTACTTAAAAATCCGTGGTGGATGAATTTAGTTCAAAACAACATAACACTGCAAACATCATTTATGTTGATATTTTTTTTCAAAAGTGAATTTGTAATGAGTTGACTCCCTTGCAGTCTCTATTTTGAGATGATATTGTAAGAGGTGTCTCCTCTCTGGGTTGAAATAGTTGCAGGTGTACCTTGTGAATGGGAGCAAGTTGGCATCAGGCAGGGTTATCCCAGGTAGAAATTGCACAACATAGAAACAGACCTTGAATTTTGACAAGGCCAGTCCAGATGGGGCAAGCTATTGGCCAGGGCAAGTCTGGCCTCAGATGGTGAGGAAAATATGTCTCTGTGGTATTTGGATTGGGTTCTTCAGCTGCTTGACCCCATGCTTTCACTTGTGGGATATTCTAAGACCTGTTCCTGATTTTTTAACAAGGTCAAGATGTTCTTCCAACAGCCTTTTATACCTTCTGTTTGGGAACACTTGTTACACTTGTTAGTTGTTTGTTGAATTGTCTGTTTTCTGTACTGGAGTGTAAATTCCATGAGAATGGGAACCTTGTCCTTCATGTTCAGCAGGTGCTCAGCATGGTGCCTACACATTATTGAAGCTCAATAAAAAATTGTTGAATCTGGATGTAACCTTGTTTAGAGAGTTCTTTCCTGAAACAATGGCTTATTTTCCAAACTACACTGGACTGGAGACCTTAATAATTTCCTTGTTCCCTATATTTGCTCAATCTGTGGGATTTCCTGACACTCCAAACCCTCATTCCAGGTTAGGCTTTTTTCTTAGTTAAGGGGAAGCACTACCTCCTCCATGGTTCATAATTCATTCTCTCTTGTCCTTCAGCCTCCAGGTCCCCCATGGGCTCCTAGTATCATTGTTCAGTAGTGATGTCAAACTTTTCGACATGTGTTAGCATTTCTCATGGGCCTGAGGGTATCACAAGAATGTGAAAATTGGATAGGACTGTGAGATAGTGAGTGACTGAACAGAAGGTAACTTGAGACTGAGCAAACTAACAACTACACAAAACCCCAGCAGCAACAACAAACAGTGTAAGAAATTTTAAATAGACAGGGTGGATGCATTGGGATTTATCTGAAGGCAAACGAGACCCTTAAACCAAAATTGTTGCAATTCTCAACAGATGAAAAGGTAACAGAAAAGAACAGGTAGACTGGCAGTTAGATACTGAGAGTGGGTTTCGTTTTTCCTACCCCTTCTGGTTTCCTTCCTTTCTCCCACTCTAAACAATAAACCTTAAGTAAATTGTTTAGGTTCTGGGGTAGGCCAGAGGAAAGGCGAGGGGGAGTCAGTTGTAACTGACATGAGATTGCCCCCTTTTGAGATTTTCTGTCCTTAGATCACTTCATTCCTATCTTCTGCAGCCTCAGTGGCTAAAACCTAAGTGCTAACTGCGCCTCAGCACTAAGGGGTTTTCCTGACTGGCTGGACTTATAAAAGTCATGTGTGAGAAATCGAAGACGCAACTTCAGAGTTCTGTGAAAATAATATACTCATTGGAGGGAATTCAACACAAAGAGGGAAAGAGCATTTTAAAACAAGTTGACTTGAATTTTATCTGTATTTATCCAAATTCACAGGGCTCTTAGGTTGCAAATTAATACTTCAGGCCAGATTTTGAATAAGCCACAGGGGATCAACAAGAACCTACATGCCTGGAACTAGAAGCCCTAATGGATCAGCTGTCACTTCCTCTGTGTGGCTGGCAGAGTTTGTGTCAAGCCATTTCTTCACATTATCAAAGTCATGGAGTATTTTACATCTTTCAGTAACACTCTCAATTTGGCAGGCTCGACTGCATCTTTCCCTGCCAATCTGCAAGATCATCTCTTTGCTGGGAACCCAACACAGTTCTGAGTTATTTCTCCAGTCTAACAGGAAAAGAAAAGAAGGTGGGGGTGGAAAATGATTTTAGGTATTAATGAGGAAAAGAAAAATCATAAATTTCAGAAATTAGGGAAGATTTCTGAGCCAGGAGGATAGAGAGAAGTCCCATCCTCCCATTCTGGGTGTGGGCTATAAGCCAGGTGTTATCAAGAAAGAACTTTCAAACAGTAAAAAAAAAAAAAAAGAAAGAAATGAGTCAGTCTCCTTTTCATTATCTATGCATCAGTAATTCTAAACAATGCCAGTGATGAAGTTTTCCTCGCGCTGGGGTGGCCTGCTCTCTTGGCCCCCCAAGTATATAATTTATATGAAGTTACTTGAAAGTGAATTAACTCACACTCCTAATTTACTGATGAGGAAAATGAGGCACAGGTATCCTGCCAAAGACCCTTCAGCTAGTCTCCAATTTAATCCAGGTCTCTTTTCTGCCTCCCAGAGGCCTTTCCACTCCATTATGCTGCCTAACTCTGGGGTCAGAAAACACCAGGTGAAGCCAATAACTGGGCAAAATTTGATCATGCTAAACAAATTAAGAAATCTAAAAATCCTGGAAAAAATCCCAGCAGCTGCCCTCAGCACCTGCCTTGTTTACAACCCATATTTGAGACTTTTCAGTCTTAAAGTTGTATCTTGTTAGGTCTGGTCAGGGTCCAAAATGTCCAATTAGGGGGACCGGTCAGCAGCTGCCAAGTGGAGATGCAAACCAGATGTGACGTCACCAGTAGACATGCCTCCTGTCAATCAGCAAGTTTTTCTGACCTATCCAGGAAGGACTCTGGCCTTCTCTTCCTGTCTGCAAGCCCTCCCCTTCCTGACTGGGCTTTCTTGAAATTTTCTGTGCATGGAAGATCCAGCCAATTTCTCCCGGATATGCTCTGATGGACGGGGAATTTGGCCCAAGGGCGTGTATTCCAATAAAGCCTTGCCGAGTGGCTTAAATTCATCTTCTCCCTGGTTGTCTAATCTTTACATATCTATACTATCCCTCATTTTTATCAAAACTAGTTTTCTTTTTTTCCATAATGGAAAATACAACTATTTTCCTCTGGGTTGATTTCCATTTTAAAATCATTGTGAAACTCTTCTAACTTTGTTTGTGTAATGGGTAGGAATCTCATTTCCCAAACTCAGGTGTATCACAAGTATTGCATGATGATAAATATTTAAGTTTTTCAATTAAAAAATTAATATAGTTTAGATTCACAGTCTTCATCCTAGCTAGCAGGCAGGAAAGCCCACCTCAGACACTTAAGAACTTTTTTCCACTTCAAGATTTTCACCCCAAAGGCTGATTTTTGCATTTTAGCCCACCTTGGTGGGAGGTCCCACCGTCTGCCTCCTGGCCCTTTTGGGTCATTCAGTGCCTTGACCTCCTTTCAAGGGAGGTCCCAGTTTCTCTGGATGACATTTCTTCCCAGTGCCATTCAGAGGACATATTGTTGAACTTCCTAGCATTTTGTATTTATTATCACGTTAGACTTTTTCCTTTTGAAATAAATTATTTCACTCCTGGGCTTTTAAGATCAGAAACATTATTTAAGACCCACCTGGAAAAAGAATTAGTCCAAGGAAAAATGCATCCGAAGGGAAAGGCGAGCATGAGATGAACTTGACCAACACCCAAGTCAGGAGCGATTTTATATTTGATTTATCTATATGAGGAGAATGAATTCATTACCTTAGGTGTCACTCCTCCCTGAGTTATTTCTCTTGTTGACCTCCCCCACCCACATCACCTGCTCTCCACAGAAAAGCTAAAATCATTTGTTTATGCCAAATCTTTGCTGTCACTCACTGCACCCTATGTGTCAGACATATATCAAGAGTCTCTGCTCATCTATTTTGCAACCCCTGAGAGAAAGAAAAGAGAGGACAGGGCACAGGAAAGGTAGAAGGAATTAGGAACAAATAGGAGGGGGTGATATGGCCATGCACCAGATTCAATTCCCTGAAATGAAGAGCAGTTCAGGAAGATAATAAATAATTAGAACACTTTTGATTTCCATGCTTCTTTACAATTTACTTATCACATTTCTGTGAATATTTTCCTTTATTCCTCACAACTCAGGACTTAACACATTGCAGGTTAGGAAGTACGACTACAGCAGGCAAAGGCACGCCCTTGGCCATTTTGAGGTTGATAGCAGGGTGGGACTTGCATGGCTCACCCCATTCTGGTTTACTCTAAGGACTGAAATCTAACACGGTAGGAAAAATGGACTTCTTTACCAGTAAGATCTTGATGCTAATCCTAGCTCCAACTCCTATCAGCTCTGTGACCTTGAGGAAATCTTTTCTGTTGTTCTTGAGAATTATTGTCCCCGTTGTTCAAAAATTTTTTTCAGCAAATTAAAATAGACAATCTTCTAGTGAAATGTTTGGCACTTGGAAGTGTTCTTATCTTTAAGAATAGATATGTCCATACTGGTACCAGAACATAGACAATTAAAAACCAACAAACATACAGATTTGATAAGAAATGGACAGTCAGTTGTCTATGATCTATTTCCTACTTATTTCAACTAAATTTAGGAAGTTTTCCTTTTTAAGATTTTTTAAAAAAATCTTAGCAGCAAACAATAGCCTAGAGCTGACATAACAAGTAGCTTAAGCTCCAGTCTCTCAAAATTAGTGCTCTTCAAGCCTCCAGCTGTTTTTTATGCATGTGTACAGTTCTGCTGTAGGGTTCAAATTCCAAGTGACCAAATTTCAAAACTCCAAGTTATTGTACATTTGTATAAGCTACATTCCAGAAGTTGAAATGAAACCACTCAATTACCAGTGTTTTCCTCACACCCCATTTGGGAATCTAGCCTACACTTTCTCTTTAAGTCTCTAGTACTAAATTGAATATTACTCTGTCCTTGGCTAGGTCAATAACAAACTGTTAGAAAGATGAGCAAAAAAAAAGTAACTTAGGAGTGATGTGAACCTCTGTGGGCACAGGACAGATGGAAACTTTCAGTTCAGGACTGCCACAAGGGTATCCCTTGTTGGGGAGTGTGGAGTTTCTTTCTAACAACCAGTGCGTTCCTCCAGGTGGGGAATCTTAGGGAGTATAAGTTCTTGATTTCTTTCTTCTCCTTTAATTCCTGTGCATAGGCAAGGTAGAGTGACAATATTTGGAAAATGTGAGAACAGTATACAGCCTTATTTATTTCATCAGCTACCATATTCAATTGTACATTTCCAGGGACAGTTTCTGTCACAGTAGGACATTCATTGTGGCACACTGTGCTGAGGGCTTCCAGAGCCCAGCTTGGCCCTTACTAGGTGTGTAAGTCTGCCTAATTCAATCTTCAATATTTGGAAGACTAAGTAACCCCCTAAATAAGCCATCTCTTTCTGTTTCGACTTTACCAGCAAAAAGGTTATATCTTCAGGGTTTTTCCCTTGGTCTAACTGCTAAATTTCTTCAGATGAAGAAAGAGGAGTGTTATTTACTAACCTCTCTCAAAGACTTAATCACCCCTGGGTGCTCATGGCCTCTCCTTGGCCCTATACTTTGAAGGAGAATGCCTTGAGGGTTTATATATGTGTTGGGATTATACTTTTAAGCATATAGTAATAAAAGAATGGGGTAGAAGGACAGAAAAAATGTCTCCTATTTTGCATATATTGATGCATATATTTTAAATTGGACTCACTGAAAATAACTGAACCAAATGAAGTTGATCAGGACCCACATACCTCTGATGGTTAATGCATTCTGTTAAAGAGGCCAAGGTTATGGGTTCAAAGTCCATTATGTTTAGTTTTCTCTGTAAAAGCACAAACCTTCTGTCTGAAGTTATGACCTTGGAAAGATATCTTGCAAATCCACTTTATTGGTCACAGGGAAATCTCATGAAATAGTGTAAATGGATCCACATAAACCCATTCCCATCAGAGGGAATACAGCTCAGAGTATCATCCTATGTTTTAGGAAAGTAGAACTGATCACTGTGTTGAATGTATTAAGTATAATAGCAGCCAGGAGAGTTTTCAGACTTCCATGTTGAAAAAAAGAACATTTATTTATGAAGAAAATATTTATTACACATCTGCCATGGACCTGGGAGCTCTGGTAGAAATCAATAAACACAAAGTAGGATCCCCAGTGATACTTAGTTACCAGGATGAATAGGAGAAACATGAAAAATTAATTATCTAGAGGAGTGGATATAAAAAGTAGCAAAATGCAGGAATAGACAGTAAATGTTAAGTGCTCTCCTTGAGCACTGAGAGTCAAGGGCAGTTGAGAGAAGAGGTGAGAAGGATTTTCATAAGTGAGGGCTGGCATGAGGGAGAACCCAAGTACAAAGCTGTCTGAGCAATGGGTGCATCACAGAAAGAGGATGTAAGATAAAAAGAAACAGGAATTATTGAGTTGGTAGAGGAGCTGCTGTGGAGATAGTTTTGTTAAAACTGGGTGAGAGATGAAATGAGAAACCATGGGCTAGATCCAGATTATGATATGGCTCATTGCTGAGCTAAAGGATTTAGATTTTATTCTGTAGATAATGCCACAAACTTGCTGAAGAAGGGAATAGAATGATTAGGATTTCGACAACTTATCCAGGCTCCCACTGCTAAGGCATGCTAAGGCACTAGCCTTGTGTACTCCTTATTACTCTTATGGGTTCAATTTGACATTTGCGTAAGTTGTTGATTAATATCTTTATACCTGAAAAGACAATAGGCCACTATGTCCCTAGCTCCTTACAACTGCAGTTTAGATAATCAATAAATGTTTTTGTGGAATAAAAAAAATGAAAATTTTTAGATTTTAAGAAAATCAATCTGCCATGGTACATGTTGGATTGATGGAGAAAATCCAGAGACAGAGAGGAAAATAACTGTTAAGTGATGGATTAGTTGAAACAAGAGAAGCTCAACAAACATAGTTACAAAAGTCTTTTGACAAATGGAAAAAGTTCTAATGGTAATATGAAGGCATAATTATTATTGTCACTTTGATAAGGGGTGGGGTAAGGGCCACGTGGCTTCTCTGCGAGTTGGTCCAGAGAGATGGAGAAAGGGTTCTCGGGTTAGAAGATATGGAGTCCCTCTGGATGGTGGCGATTCGCGGAGCCAATCTCCCCAGGCCCCGGGGTGTAGGTAAAAATTTGCTTCGCCCCAGTGAGATGCAGAAATACCCAGGACAAGAGGGGATACAGCCAGGGTGAGGAGAAGCAAAGAACACCACTTTATTCTAGAAACTACAGAAGCTTAAATGCACTCTTGGACCAATCAGATCCAAAGGTCACAAACAAAGGGGTGCTCTTTGGCAAGAGCACAGTCTATTAACTTAGAATGGGGAAGGATGGAAGGGAGGGGTGGGAAGGTATGGAGATGCTCCTACATATTGTCACTTAATGAAGACTTAGATATGACAAAGTAGAAGGTGGAAAAAGTTGAGTCTAACAAAGCTTTCAGATAAGATGTCTGAGAAAATAGCAGTAGAGATTTGTGTATATGGAACACTTGCTTGGAAAAGACTTTTAGTTGAAGCAGGTTGATTTTGTATAAGTCAGTGCTCACAGAGTACCCAACTCCTGCCTACATGGCCAAAGGTTTAAAAATGCACATGTTGGGGTCTCAGCTCTGCCTTCTTTCCTTACTATTGAGAACTCACACCAAAGCTCCTCAGGAGCTGTTCATTTTGAGAGGAGCCTTTGCCATAGTGTGCAGATCCTGGGATTTCTATTTACCCCCTCAACATCTCTTGACCACCCAAGGGCTCAGTTAACCTGACTGACGTTCTTCCCTATGGAATTTGATGTTCCTACTCAAGATCTGTGTTGGGTCTAGAAGTCATTTCTCAGACTTTCCTTCAAAGGACCCTCTGCCAAGTTCTTGCTGCTTTTTATCCTCATACTGTATCTTGCTTCTTGTTTATTCTGCCTCACCTAGACATTCCACCTTGATTTACCATTCTTGTGGTATCTTCCTATCACTGAGTTATTGCTGTTTAATCCATGCCCCAGAACAAATCATACCCCTTAAATATGGGTGCCACTTTGGAATGAATAGAAGTTTGCATGAGCCCTTAAAGTAGGTGATTTGAGACCTTGGTGCTTCTTCAGAGATGGTTAGTTCTTCTTTCTTGACTGGTTTTCACCAGACTTTGTTTTGTATCAGAACCAGGTGATTCCTGCTTTATTTCTTAGAATTTCTGTGAGAGGTATGACTATGGCTGCTCTCTTAATGATGACTAATGGTAAAAGCATGACTTACAATTCAAAATGTTAGGAAGGTAGTTTAAATTAGTGACACAAGGCACTTCAGACTTTAGAGTCATCTCCACAAATAAACACAATCACGGTTACTGCCAACATTGGTTCAGATACACACAGACAAACACTTCAGTAAGAAGCTCTGATGGCAATATTTTGCACCACAAAATGTTCCAATTGCTATTATCCTTTTGAAAATTAGACATTGGTGAAAACAACAATATTTGGGGTAAGGCAGAGAACTATTTCTATTTCAATAATTTTAAAGATTATAAAGCAGGGATTAACAACTTTAATGTTGAGAACATCTAACACTAGGGACATAGGAGGAGGAAGAAGAAAAGGATCCTTGGAAGCAATCAGAGACATATTCAAGGCCAAGTGGGGAAGGGGAGCAGGGCAAGAGAAGCTGCAGCATGCTGTGAGTGGTCAGAGATGACAAATCCTACAGAGGTACTGAAGAGACACAGCCTCCTTCCCCTGTTGTAGAGAGGATGCTCTTTCCCCTTCTTGCAATCATTCTTCCTGAAAAAGTTTGTAATAGCAAAATAATGTCAGAAAACAGCCATTGGTCTCACGTGTTCATCCTGAGACAGGGATCTGCACAGGAAGCTGCTCAGCCTGACAGCAATAATGAGGGATGATGGCCGAGTGCAGTCCTTGGTCAGGCTCTGTGCCACTGAGGCTTTCGTGCTTACGTGTCTATATCCATAGGACCCAATTTCAAGAGGCAAGAATAGAGCAGGAGTGAAAATGTTTCCAATTCAATATCAAATAAAAATACATCACGGCCTTGAGCCTGTAGATATTCTGGGACCAGCCTTTTTCCAGCCCCTTAAATGTAACCAGTTGGAAGTCTTTTTTAAGTGCTGTACTATTCAACCTTTGAGATGAAGGATCTGCCATTTAATGGGGAAGCTACTTTTCAATGTAGAAATGAAACACTTAGTCGGTAGCTTAAGAATTCTGGTTCCATCTTGATAAAATAAGCTTAATATATAAAGACATAAAGAGACAAATATGTGGTATAAAAATCTGAAGGTGTATAGATATGCAGAGTTGAGGAGAATGTGATACTATTCTGCATCCCTTAAGTACTGGATACCTTCTGATAAAAACTCAAAATAAAGCTATGAATTCAAGTTTAACAGGCAGAGTGAGATTCTGAAAAAAACAGGATCAAGTATTTTTAGTTATTAGTCTGGCTATAAGTAAAGAAAGCCTCAAGTAGAGTGAAGGTATGACTAGGTACCAACATCTGTCATTAATCTCGACATCCTAAGATGTTGACTCCATTTCATTTTCTTCATGGAGGGAAAGATATGGTATTGTAGACAAAACTAGCTACATTTCAATAGGAGCTCACATCATTTATAAGGCGAAGGGACCAGAATGAAGGTCAAAGATGTGTTTTCAAGTTCTGCCTCTACTCTATACTACTTGTGTGGTTTTTTAAAAACTGCTAAAATTCTCTGAATATCATTTTATTATTCTAAAAGACAAAAATACCCATCTCTGCTTAAATATCTTCTGAAGGGTTGAATGAGTTAATAACATGAGAAACGCTTGGTCAACTATACAAACATCAGGAAAAGGGTATTTTTAAAGTACAATTGGCTAGAGAGAGATCTCAGAATTCAGTATCAGACTTCCAGGAGCGTAAATGACCAAAATGTCCCAGAGGAAGAAGTAATCAAATCAGTTTCATTTTTAAAACAACAGGGATCGCCATTATTGACTTTATCGGCAGGTTAATTAAGAACTCTATTAGTAATGGCGTAAAGGAAGCTAGCACATTCTCACTTCCCACAGCTATCACTGAATATGTAGTTGTTGCATTTTTTTCATAAGACGGGTCACCCAGTGCATGCACAAAATGTTTCCTATGTAAAAAAACTTCAACAGGAATCCTCAGGAGAAACGCTCATTTTTTTTTTCATAGAATGCCCAAGCTGCAGGCACCCAAGATGAGAGAAAACCATGTATGATGGTTGCTTGTTTCAAAATATTTTCAGTTATTTATAAAACAAGTTATTTATAAACTTTGGGAAAGACATCCAACCTTTTTGTATCTGTTTTTGATCTGAAAATAAATAAATAAATAACCAACCAAGCAGGGTGGGATGAAGAGTCAATGAAAGGACTATATGAAGACCAAGGCTGCTTATCATTAAGACTAGAAAACAGAAGCATTTCAACAAGTGAGTTTCTTGTCCTTCCTCACTCCATCCTCTGCTTTGAGGCTAGAAACAAAGAAAAGAATGTACAGCAAGATGGTATATGGTTTTCTAAGAGTTACAAATGATTCCCAGGTGATGTTTCTCTTCGACTCTTACCTTCCTCATACACTTCGCCTCTAGGTTGACCAGCAATGTTTTGCAATCAGATTCACAGTGAAAAAAGTCTCCTAATTAGGCCACAATATATGTGTCCCGTTGCATTGACTGAAAAATAAGTTATCTTTTCCAAATAAGATTTCTTTTTTCTTTCTTTTTTTTTTAGTTTGGTTCAATATCTTTATTCTTTTTTAAAAAATTTATTTATTCTACTTAGGTATACATAATAGCAGAATGTGTTTTGATTCATTGTACACAGATGGAGCACAACTTTTCATTTTATATTGAATGCCAAAAGTATACTCAATTAGGATATTATATTCTCAGGGCTGATTTTTAATTGGCTCAGGACAATATCAACAATAGTTGGTAGATGGGTAGATGGGCTCTGAGTATCTCACACTATCTGGATACTTTTTTTTTTCTTTTCCTATTCAAAATTAAAGCCTTGAGTAGTCTTGAAGGAATAAGTCAGGTATTGTTTGAGACAGCTTAGAAAAAAAGGTAGGAATAAACTAGACAGAAGAATTCAGCTCTGGTTTAACCTCTTAAGACTGTGTAAACATGAGGCAAGGCACTTTCTTCCCTACATTTCCATTTTCTCAGATATAAAATAAAGATGGGGACAGGAGGCATCTCTTCCATCTTTCCTGGATCATTGTTAGGTTCAAATAAAATAACATAAAGTGAAGGTCTATGTAAAAATAGAGCACTGTAGAGACTGAAATCCCCAGTTATGGTAATCCCCTGGTTCACAGGAGCCTGGGAGAGAATCTTCAAGTACTTCATTCAACAAAACGAGTATTCTCCAAGCAGTGAAACTATAACTCCCTCCCTTTGTTGGCAGGTTCTTAGTGGTCCAAAAGTTAATGCTGATTGCCCTCCCCTTCCTGTCCTTAAACTACCATCATTGCCTCTGAAATATCTGATGGTAGCCTGCCACTCTGGATAGTTCTCGGAGTAGCCGACATGGACCTGGTGCTCACGGCACTCTGGTGCACCTCTTCCTCTGTTATAATGCTTATCATTCTCTCTTAAAGGAAGATGTGTCTCAAATTCCTAAGGAGAAGGTTGGGGTGAGAGATTCTGGAAGGACATACAACTGTGACAACCTAAAGAGTTCCTTGGGCTGTGTTTAGCTTTCTAGGTATGTCATAAAATTTCCAGCAACTTGGTGATGTAAAACAACAGAAATATCACCCCTCTCAGTTCTTAAGGCCATAAGTTAGAAATTGGGTGTTGGCAGGGCTTTACCTCCTTTGAGGAAACTAAGAGATGTTCCTTCCTTTCCTCTCTGGTCATTGTTGACATTTCTGTAGCTGCATTAGTCCAATCTCTGCCTCTGTCTTCACATCACTTTCTCTTTTCATGTCTCTCTTCTGGGTTTCTTTTATAAAACACATGTCACCAGGTTTATGCCTCACCCCAATAATCTAGGCTGACCTCACCATGAGATCTTTATCTTAATTTTTATCAGCAAAGACCCTTTTTCAAACCAGACCACATTCACAAGTTCCAGAGGTTAGGACAACTGACATACATTTTTCGGGGACCACTATTCCATCCACTATAGCCTGCTGCCTGGATTACAGATTACAGAGAAGCAAATGAGTCAAGAGTACCCCCTAAAGAGGTTGTTAAATTAGTCCAGGGAAGAAATGATGATGGCTTGTTGTAGTGGAAGTCATTAAAAGTGATTACATTCTTTTTGCATTTTGAAGGTTGAGATAACAAAATTTGCTATTAAACTGAATGTGGATCATGAGATGATAAGAAGCATCAGAAGGACCCATTTTGGGGCTGAGCAACACCAGAATAGGGTTTTCATTTACTGAGTTGTCCATCAGTTGGAAAAGAACAGGTTCAAAAAGAACACGAGGAGTTTCAACTTGATGAGTTAAGTTTGGGAAGTTTATTATACAAAAAGTAGAAATATTAGGTAGTTTATTGTATACATAAATTTATACACAAGAGTAAATGAGACTCAGCTTTCTAGGAGCCCACGGCTGTCATTTAGGGGATGCTCATGGAGGCAGACAGTAATAGTCCACTTGATAAGAACTAAAGAAGAGAGGGGAACTAAGTCCCATGGAAACGTGAAGTTGGGCTCAGAGGGTTTTGGTGGCTATCCAGGGGGAACTCCTCAGAGTTCCCTGACAATCTTCATTATAAGGAGGTCACCCTGAGTGAATCAAAAGGAAGAGAAGGAGCAAAAGCAGGGAGAGGACTGTGGCAATACAGATGGCACCAGTGCAGTCTATACTATGGGCCAATAGCCCAAGGCACTTCTGCTCCAAAAATTTGTCAGTGCCCAGGGAACCTGCACAGCTCACACCCAGAGTGAGATATTTTCTCACCAGGAGCAGGAGAAAATTTCCTGCAGGAATTCATGCAGGCTTCACGTTCAACAATGAGGAGGGAGGGACAGTTATGGAACTTGGGACCAGAAGATTACAAGAACCTGGGAGAAGCCATATGACTCCCAAAGTATCAGAGGAAGATGTTCAGGACTGATCTTCTTGCATATCTGCTACTGGAAGACATGAAATTCCTGTCCAGTTCCTAACTTGTGTGTCCCTTTATGTTCTCAGCCTTCATGGCCTGTGAAAACAGTCAGTATAGCATAGGCAAATGTCCAGAGGCATGAAATACCTTGGCAGACAAAGGATACTATGGGATGCCATTGTAGTCAAACTCAAGCTCAAATTCTTCCACTGGATATATGGAATTTAGCCCTAAACTGACTTTTCCTAGTTTTAATGAGTGAGTGTTAGAATGGGTACACCCATATAGAGCCCCTTTGAATGGTAGCTTTTCATCTCTGTATTTACATGCATGTGTGCTTATGTGTAAATATCTAAGTATATATGCCTGTGAAGTAAAATTAAGAGGGAGGAGAGGAGAAATGCATTTGTACCTGTCATATATGCATCAGCTTTTTGTGGCAGTCTTAAGTTTTCTTCTAGGGAGAGATAGCAGGCTGGGCCTGAGTGCTGGGAGCTTTGCTTCTATAGCAACCCATGAAATGTGATTATTGCTCACAGCCAATGTTAAAATGACTGTCCCTCCAGCATTAAATCCTGTCAGGATGCAATCAGGACATGCTGTCTCAGAGCTTCCCATTTAGTTAGGATTTTTGAATTTTGAAGGTCATAGCACATGGAATTTTGAAGAAAGCATATATAATATGTATATTTAATAACATAATATATAATTATATATAATAATATATGTTACATATATATATTTATATATTTGAGCAGGAAAAAAAAACTGAGCAGGAAAAGAGCAGAGACACTGTTCAGGTATGTGGTGGGCTGCTTTCCTCTGGCCTACCATCAATAATCTTACCTCCATTACTTTTGATCAGGTATACACACTCCTCAGCCCTGAAAAGATGGGAAGCAAAAGACCTGAGAGACAAAAGTTGAAGACATCAATATTCACTAAAATTTGTGTCTTGACGCCAGTGCTGTCAGGTGCAAACATGAGTCAATTTGATAATGTGGCTATTTGAGCTTTTATCTAAAGATTTTATTTTTTTAAAGCATCAGTTTAAAGAAATAAGCAAAGATGAGTCTTAACCAAAGCTAGATCTGAGAAAGGGCAAAACTGTCTCAGAATCCCACTGTGATGGTTCATTTTATGTCACCTTGATTGAGTTAAGGAATGTCCTGTTAGCTGGTAAAATATTACTTCTGGGTGTTAGGATGTTTCTGGAAGAGATGAGCATTTGTATCAGTAGACTGAGTAAAGAAGTTCACCCTAACCGATGTGGCAAGGAATCATCTAACCACTAAAGGCCCAGATAGAACAAAAGGGTAGAGGATAGGCAATCCAATCTCTCTTCAGGAGTGGAGACATTATTCTCCTGTCTGCCAATTGGAGTTCTAAGTTCTCAGGCCTTAGGACTCTTGGAATTATGCCAGCAGCCCTCATTGCCTCAGACTTTCTTCCTCGGGCTGAGTCATACCATTTTCTCCCCTGGTCTTTGGACTCTGAGTAAATGACACGCGAGCATTCCAGGTTTACATCTCACAGACTCAAAGACAACATATGATGCTACTTTCCAGCCTTCATAATTGCTTGAGCCAATCCCCATAATAAATCTCCTCTTATTTATTTCTACTATTTATATCCTTTCAATTTTATTTATCTAGAGAACACATACACCCACAATGGGGACATTTATCTTGTTAGTTAAAATGTGACAATGGCAATCTTTTTTGAATGACTAAGTGCATTTAATATTCCTTCATTTTTTTTTCTGACTGCTTTTATTCTTTGCTTTTCTGCCATATGCTGTCTAGTACCATTTAGTTACACTGCCTCTAATATATTAGAAAAATTAATTTTTTAAAGGAAATTTAGAAAAAGGACTATGAGCCCACCCTGTCCTCTCTTATGATTGGCAGGCACATCACTGTATTGATCTCATCCAGACTCTTGCTGTGTTGAAACACCAATTTATGAGTAGTGGCAAAGCAACATCACTCACAAAAAGAAAAGTAGGTTTATAGGAATTTATTGACACAAAAAATGTGTCATTCCTTGTAATCAGAGGAAAACTCCACTGACATTGGGGTATATATAGATAGATATATGTACATATATCTATATAGACATATAGATATAATTTTTTAAAATAATTGTAGCTTGTAAGAGTTGGAACGTGGGGCATAATCCCAAAAGACATGACTCCCAATACCATACATAGCCCTAAATATTGAAATATCAAAGGATCAATATTTCTGGACTCTAAAATATTGCAAATATAATCCCAGCAGCCCAGGATGCTGAGGCAGGAGGACTGTGAGCTCAAAGCCAGCCTTAGTAAAAGAGAGATGCTAAGCAATTCATTGAGACCCTGTCTCTAAATAAAATACAAAATAGGGCAGAGGATGTAGCTCAGTGGTCAAGTTTAATCCCCCAGTACCAAAAATAAATAAATTAATTAATTAATAATATATATAAACACACACATAATATAATTCTGGAAAAATAATTTAAAATATTACTTAAATACTTCATTTCCATTTTATTCAAAAGGAATTTGAGAAAATATAAAAACATGATAGAACATTTCACAAGCCATTTACATCATAAGATAGGCAATGATAAACACACTTTCCCAAGCATGAACACTCAGCTATATTAACAATAATTGCATAACAGTTATGAGGAGATAAGCTGTATTTATAAAGAAATAGGTAAAATGTGAAATATTTAAATGCATATTACTGTGGTAGGTGATTTTGTGTACTCAGCTTTGTAACTGTGGTCATCTGAAATATCATAATGGACAACCTAAGTGGTTTGACAAGATTGACCAAAAACCATGAAGGGTCTCCACCACATATGCAGCCATCCACAGAACCATGGTCTTGAGAAATTTATCTTTCATAAACATATAAAAATAACATTTATTTATTGAGGACATGTCAGCACTTGTATGTACTAGATAATGCTCCACACAGCGTCAACATTATGATCATGTGCTTTCATAAAATCAAATTTAAAAAAATGCATAAAACAAATTATGGGGACCGTCATTTGTTATAAGGCCTGGAATCCAAAGGCCAACAAGCCTGGAGTTCTGATGTACAAGACAGCAGAAGGAAACAGTTTCAGCTCTCAGAGAAAAGTAGTTTGCCTTTTGTGTTTGTTCTATCCAGGCACTTGGTTGATTGAATGGTGCTCATCTACATCTAGGGCACATCTTCCCCCCCAATCCACTCACACTCACACACCAATCTATCTGGAAACACCCTCACAGACGCACCCAAATAATGCTTTACGAGACCTCCAGGTATTCTTTCCACCTAACATGATGCAATTATCTTACATACAACTAAAAATGCACTAGGCCCTTCTCCACAATTCAGCTACTTCTCTTGCATACTTGCCCCCGGCTCCCCGTTTTTTTCCCTAATAGTAACTGCCTGCAGTTTTGGGTATTTTGACTCTTAGTATTTCAATATTTCAATATTTGGGACCATAGTCATTTGAGATTGTGATTTTTCAGGAATTTAGGAAATTTAGATACAAACATTTTAAAGTTTAGAGATGTTGATCTTTTAGGATTTCAGTACTCAGGATGGTGCTGTTCAAGATGATGTCTTCTGGAGTATGATTGGCCTTCAGAGTCATAGGTACAGTCCAGGTCTAGAAAAACATCCTGGTAGGCACCCAGAGGAAGTGTGGAAGAAGACATTTGGGGATAGGGAAGAGGTGCATGTTAGAACTGAGAGGAATAATGTGATATCACAGTATTTTGACATTATCAGGCCTCGGCATATGGCCCATAAATTGGACTTCAGTGACCAATATTGACTCAAAAATGAGATCCTAGCATTTGGTACTGTGAGTGTGGCAAGTTCATGGGATATCCCCTAGGGTAGAGTCAACAGATTCCTGACAGGGGCAGGGGGCCCAAGGAGGAATTTGTCTGAAGTTTCCTCTTTACAAAGTCTGCCCCCTTTTCTAATTAATTTTAATATTTTGGATAAGGCAAAATTAGCCAGGTGTATTCCTGTAATTCCAGTAGCTCAGGAGGCTGAGGCAGGAGTATCACAAGTTCAAAGCCAACCTCAGCAAAAGTGAAGTGCTAAGCAACTCAGTGAGACCCCAGTGTCTAAATAAATTACAAAAAATAGGGCTGAGGATGTGGCTCAGTGGTAGAGTGCCCCTGAGTTCAATCTCCAGTATCCAAACAAAACAAAATAAAACAAAAAAAAATAGAAAATAAACTAACACACAGGAAACTGCAAAAGAGCAGTAGGTGACAGTATATAAATGAGATGAGTCAGATGAAGTTGTATATCTGTGAAGATTTGTATATGTGGTGTCCCCTAAAACTCATGTATAAGACAGTGCAAGAATTGTTCAGAGGTGGAATGGTTGGATTGTGAAAGCTGTAACCTTATCAATGGATTAATCCATTGATATAGATTAAATAGGTGGTAACTACAGGCAGGTGGGGAATGGCTGGAAGAGAGGCGTCATTGGGGGCATGCCTTTGGGGTTTCATATTTTGTCCCTGGTGAGCAGAACTCTCTCTGTCTGCTTCCTGATTGCCATGCTCTGAGCTGCTTTCCTCCTCAACCCACTTCTGCCATGGTGTTCCACCTCACCTCAGAGAGCAACGAAGTCAGCCATCTATAGACTTCTGAAACTATATACTTCTATATACATCTATATACTTCTGAAACTGCAAGTAAAATTTTTCTCCTTTAGAATTGTTCTTGTCAGGTCTTTTGGTCGCAGAGACAACAAAGTTGGCTGTATCATCACGTAATCAAAATGTTAAAGAAGTCTGTTGTTAAATGTTTCACCCCATAAAACTTGAATCTTATATATTAGATTATATATACTGCTATCTAGTGTGTTTGTTAGATGAAACCTTAAGGGTGTGTTATTTCACCTTTTCTCTGCATCTACCATCATCTTTTCTGTCCTAATAATCTCCCAACTCCTTTGTCAAAAGCATACCCCACCTCAATTAGGAGTGTATAAATTAATTTGATCCTGGATTCTTTTTCTTCCTCCAAGCATAGAAAAATAAAATGTGGCCTTGGTGGTTATTCTAGACATTGAACGGAATTTTCCAGAGAGGTAAGAGCTTCTCCTATAAATAGGGAAAGCAGCATCACAGAGCCATGTTAGCCACATGGAAAATGAGACTAAAACATTTTGAGTTGGAAATAAAAATAGTGCAATCAATATAGCAAGATCCCCAAGCTCTTCATAGCTCATTGTAACCATTGCTTAGAGTATCAACATTGTTACACAAGAACTTAATTTTCCCCACTTTACTTTCCAAATCAGTGGTTATGTTCCAGTCCCCAATGCTCAATTTGGAAAGATTCAATGAACCTGTACATTGAAATGAATAACACCACAATCAGATCCTGAGCCTCCTGAAGCTGTTAAGCCTCAATATATATGTTTTTAATATTAGTTGATGTAGATTTAATATAAACCAAGTATCCTAGTTAATTAAATGTGTTGCTAGGAATATTTTCAAAGCTTAATTCAAAGTCATATTCAATGGCCTTGGGTACAATTTTAATATCACCAGAGTATTATTGGTTCATCATGGATGAGTAATAAACACTAGGAAATCGACAGTGAATAATGTGCATTTTTCTCATTTCCCCAATACTAGCTATTTACAAAATAAAAACATTGAATCTTTAGGAGTTATCTTCCTGGTATCACATGTTATCTTTTTTTTTCTTCCTCAGAATCCTAACTAAAATGTAAGTTCTAGTTTTCTATAGCACATTAGGGTGACAATAGTTTAGAATGATTTATTGTTTATTTTATAAAGAACTAGAGAAGAGGAATTCCATAGCTCCTAACACAAGTTAGTATTAAATGTTTAAGGAGATAGAAATGTTAATTACTCTGATTTGATCATTACATATTACATTCATACCTTGAATGATCAACACTGTACTCCCTAAATATGTATAATTATTATGGGTCAATTAAAAATATAAAATGATACTCTACCAAAGTAAGTGAGAAAAGCAAATTTGCTAAGACTACACCTCAGAGATTTCTGTCCCATAGAGGATAATTGGCACAATTTGGAAACAACCGTGATTGTTGTTAATAGAGCTGGGGGGTTGTGTAAGTGCTATGACTTTAAGCGGGTAAATACCATGGATTCTGTTAAGCACTTTAATTGCACAGGAAGACCCCCCAAAACAATGAACAGTCCCCTCTAAAATACCAACAGTGTTGAGGGAGAGAAACCATGCTGAAGATTATAAATTTACAGAGCATGAGATGTCCCAGATGTGTTACAGGCAGCTGGTCATAGAGAGAACACAGGCTTCCACTCCTGAAGTGTGAACCCACTGGCACTCCTGCACCCAGGCATGGATGCAAGACTTGATCTTTCAAGCAGGGGCTTCTGCCCAGCTTTCTTCTTTAGTTTTCTCCTGGTATTCCTAGGCAGACTGAAAACATTCACACTTTTCTCTGACAGGAACTACTGGAACATAATGTGAAACAGACCTAGCTTATTCATCTTAATTATCCCAAATACATACATATCTAAGTGTTCTCAGCTTTGTCTCCTTACTTATATCCTATGCTTCTTCTCTCTCTTGCCTAACAAGAGAAGTGTCTCTTGAGGACTCAATATACAACTAGCCTCAATATAAAGGTTCAAGATATATGCATTTGTGGATGGAATGCATACACTTACTTACATTTATTTATAGTTTCTTCAGTTTATAATCATTTGTTCCCTAGAAGAAACAAAACTAATGGACAAAAATAAACAAGACAAAGAAATACATTAAACAAGACAAAGGAATACATTAAAAAACAACAATACACAAATAAATTCCATCCTTGATTAAACTGGATGCATGATCTTATAGCATTTGAAAACCTGGCAGAAGAAATTATTTATTCACACAATAAAACTTTAGACAATAGCTACCGTGTGACTGGCTGTTGAGAACCTAGAGATGAATGAATGATTTTCTCTCTTGAAGCGCAAGGTCTAGAAATATGAGAAGGCAAATAACCAGTTACATGGAATTAGGATAACCTAACACATATACGGTGCTGTGAGAATCCAGAGGAGAAATGGTGGCCATTTGAGCCTGGGAGAAATTTGAGAATACTGGATATAGATAGATAAGTAGAAACTTTCCAAGTAGATAATAATATAAAAGGACTACATTAAAAAGAGATATATAAAACTATGTGTTAAAGCAATAATTAATAGTCTGGCAAAATGAAAGTATCAGATGAGTTGAGTCAGAGTAAAGCTGAACTTCTAAATTAAGAATGAATAATGAAGGGTCTTATAAACTATGTTTAAGGCTTTGACTTTTGCCTAAAATCATTATTTACAAAAGGGAGCTGTCTTTTGTCAGTTACCAGGCCCCATGATGATGATAGAAAGTTTATATCTGAAGAAAATTTTGGAGGCTGAGGAGGATTTCAATAGGTGAGGTAGTTACAATTCAAACAAAAATTGGTTTCTTTTTATTGTGCTTGTTTAAGCAGGCACAGAATCTACAGGTGTAAATGTAATTGTTCTCTATGCAACTAAGAGGCAAGGAAGGAAAACAAAGACATCATTGCACAGTTACTGGCAGAGAGCTTTCTTAGAGAGCTGGCTCACTCATCAGAGAGCACCTGTGTGTTCCTGTGGCAAGAGTGCACAAGGATGTGTGTCTGCTGTGAGGGCCACAGGGATGAACAGAACCCTCCAGAATCCACACACTCTACTTGCTGTCTATCACTCCTTGCTTTCTGTCTTCCTTTGATAGAGAGAATAAAGGGAAGCAGGAGCTACAGGCCTCCAAGAGCTGCAGGAATAGGTAGGAATGAATAACAGGACCTAGATGTGGCTGAGAGAATGGCCTTAAACCTGGCCCATCACTTTTGGATTGTTTTCTTCTAACAATTGCAGTTCTGTCTTGTCAACTTTTCTCTATTGAGAATAAATTCCTTATTCCACCTTTTTCCTCCTTATTTCCTTTTTCACCTCCCACTCTTCTTTAAAAAGTAGAGTTTTTTTTATTGGTTATAAAAATAGTTTGTGTTTTTTCATGAAAATGTTGAGATATCCACAAAGACATAAAGAATTAAAAATACAAATCAATCATATTCTCAACTTACAGAGACAATCACTGTTAATACTGGGTGGTGGTACAATCAGCTGAAGACTCCATAGTCAATTTTGGATGATGTTTAAGGGTAATTTGACAATTTTCTATTTTGCAGATCCTATCTCTTAATACAGGGTCCATGAATTAGACGGAAAGGGGAAGAGGCCACTACCACCACAAATCTTTATCTACCTTCTTTCAGGGAACCCAACACAAGGCCATGCTTGGTTAGATCCAATAGGATGTGTACCAGCTGGGCATAAGGGCATTTAGCATATCATCAGATGTGGCACCAAGCAAGTGAGTGGGCATGTGAGTGGACTGTGAGAGTAAGAGTTGCTTCCTTAAGACTTCAGGCTCTTGTGTAGAATGCAATGGCTGTGGAAGACTATTATGGTTAGAAATTAGTTGTCCCCCCAAAACTCATATGTGAGACAGTGTAAGAAAGTTGAGAGTTAAAATGAATGGGTTATGAGAGCCTTAACGTAATCAGTATATTAATCCACTTGAATGGATTAACTGGGTGGTAACTGTTTGTATGTAGGGTGTGGCTAAGGAGGCAGGTCACTTGGGGCATGCCTTTGGGTATGTATTTTGTTCCTGATGAGTACAGCTTAGTTTCTCTCTGCTTCCTGATTGTCATGCCCTCAGCTGCTTTTCTCCTCTACACATCTGCCATGGTGTGCTGCCTCACCTCCAGCCCAGAGCCATGGAGATGGCTATCTATGGACTGAGACCTCTGAAACCATGAACACAAATAAATTTTTCCTCCTTCAAAATTGTTCTTTTTATTGACTAAACAAAGACAATGATTGCCTGGTCACTAATCCATGTGGTCACCGGTAAAAAAAATCACAGGCCAATTGTATTTGCCATCCATATTTTTTCCAATTTTAGTGAAGACTGAATAGTAGGCAGAAGGTGGATTGATCTTCAATTGCTCAATGGGTCTCCTTTCATTCATCAACTAATAGATTTTGGAGACTGTTCCCTCCACATCTCCTGGTGACACATCCTCGTTCATAAGGTCAAATAATTGCCCTTGTTAGATACACGTTCACTGAATGAGACCCTGTGGTTCAATCACTTCCCAGCAGATCTGAGAAACTGTGAGCAGCTGCTGGGCAGGGACTATTACAAGTGTTTGTGACAAGGACAGCAATCATCATAGAATGATCTGTAGGGCTGTCTGTGCCCATCTATCCTCCAAACCTGATTTGCCTAAAATATTTGCTTTGGTGGCACTTATAGGTTCCATGTTCAGTGCCAATGGGGAAGAAGGAAAGAAGAGATGGTGTGCAGAAGATAGGAAGTAGTCCTTTTGTATCCACACTTCTTTTCAGGTATCTTTTCTCACCTAGCTCTCTAAAATCAGTAGGCTGAACTATGAATAATGCTCATGTAGTTCTGGGTTATCAACAACATGTAGTTCTGGGTTTTCATCCTAGATCCCTTTGGGTTTTTCCAAGATCTGTATGCTCTTAAGCTCCATAGTACAGTGACTGAGGACTATATTCTCCTGCTTTGCTATCAGATTGCAGCTGTTTGCATTGAGCAGTTATTGAAACCCCCTTTTGATGAACTGAATTTATCTGCTGTTCTCTATCATCTCCATTGGCTAGGCACTATTTGTTGGCATTAGATGAAGAACCACTTAACCTATCCTTAAAGTCCTAACCTCTGAGCTCCGGAGACATTTTACCTCAAGCCCAGTGTTACTTCACCCCCTTCCCAGGGAGCATTGCAGGGCAGGGGTGTGGGAGTGACACACACAGAGCTTTTACCATTCAGCAGTCAGAGGTGTTTCAGTTCTTCACTTAGGAAGTGAAACCACTGACCCTGACCTCTGACTAAGCATTGCTTTCTCTGCTAAAGTCATTTGGGAAAAATCAAAAGGCATCCCTCCACTTAGATTTTTCCCTATAATGGGGATAAGGAAAGCATGGATGAGTTCAAACTGTGATCATAGCCTCTAAGCCTACCGTATCTATTGACATAGTCAGCCCTGCAGGTGAAACTCAGGTAAGGAGCCTCAGGATTGTGCTTATAATCAGCCAGAGGAAATGGACACCAGCTTCATAGCTTCTCAAGGTCCTGTGACAGCTCCTTTCTTGGATGTTCCAGTATTCCAATGTTCTAGGTTTCAAAGTACTACGCTCACACTTACTAAGGTCAGGGTGAGCTCCTAGGAAAGCAAGTTGTTGGTATCTAACCAACAAGTAGCCCAGACATAGTCTCAGTGTAGCCCAGCCAGGAAAAGGGAGCTGGCAAGGTCAGGGTTCCTACTACTTCTCCCACCTTCTCCATCAGTTAGTCACTGCCTTCTAGCTCTAGCTGCAGGCTGGACCATTCTTTGAAGCTGAAGTAAGACTGAAACAATGGAGATGAGAGGGAGGTATGTATTCAAACTTATTAAAAATATAGCATTGATCGGCCTTGGTGACTGCCTAGATGCTTTGGGCAAGGAAGCTGGGAAAACACAGTGTGCTAATTAATCTACCAACTTATTGAATGTATTGCTTATTATTTTATTTTATTTGGTTCTAGGGATTGAACCCAAAGGTGCTTAATCACTGAGACACAGCCTCAGCTCTTTTTATATTTTATTTAGAGACAAGGTCTCCCTGAGTTGCTTAGGGCCTCGCTAAATTGCTGAGGCTGGCTTTGAACTCATGAATCTCCTGCCTCAGCCTCCTGAGCCACTGGGATTACAGGCATGTGCCACCACATCCAGCAGCTTATTATTTTAAATGTTATTAACGTTTATTTATTGTCCACTATATGCCAGGCAGTAGACACTGAAGATCCAGTGGTGAACACAACAGACAAAACCTTTGCCATTGTTTAGTTTTTATTCTAATAGAAGGAGGAAAACAATATATAAGAAAAATAAACAAAATACACAGCATGTGTTATGGGCCAAGAAGAAAATTAAATCAAAGCAGAGGGATAGGAGACAGTGGGACAGTTAGATGTGAGGGGAAGAAAGGCCTATGGAGAAGTGACATTTCACCCCACACCTGCAGAAGATGAGAGAACAGACCAGGCAGGAATTAGGTTTTAGGAGGAAAGGGAAAGAACAAAGGTCCTCAGGTGTAGGTGCACTTGGTCTAACAAGGAAAGGAAGGAGGATGCTATGGTTGACATGTAGTGTGAGTGAGAACAGTGAGAGCTGACATTGAGATAAGAGTGAGCCAAACTTGACCCTGTCTTTATACACTTCAGTTAGGATTTTGGTTTTTACAATGAGAGGGATGGCAGATCTCTGGAGGATTTTGTACTCAGTACCATGATTGTTCAATAGAGATTATAAAATGCCAATGATTAGATGATTCATAAAAATTTCAGAAATACTAAACTATGAAGAAAAAGTAAACATGTACTTCAGAGGTGGGGAAATGATTGTTTTAGAAGGGTCAAGGTAGGAAGGGTCATAAAAGTGCCAGGTGCTCCTCTTGAGTTAAGAGTAAATCTGAAGATTTACCAGTAGGTTTAGCTAAAATGAGTGTTAGTCAGCTTTTTCACTGTTATGACCAAAATATCTGACGAGAATAATTAGAAGATGAAAAGCTTATCTGGGGCTCACGGTTTCAGAGGTCTCAGTCCATAGATAGCTGACTCCATTGCTCAGTGCCCAAGGTGTGGTATAACATTATGGTCGAAGAGTGTGGTGGAGGAAAGTGGCTCAGGACTTGACACCAAGAAACAGAGAGAGTTCTGCTTAACAAGGACAAAGTATAAACCTCAAAGCCATGTGCCCACAATGACCCACCTCCTCCAGCCACACTCTGTCTGTCCATAGTTACCATCTGGTTAATCCCTTTAAGTGAACTAACACACTCATTAGGTTAAGGCTCTTATACCCCAATCATTTCATCTCTAAATCTCCCCTTTTTTTTGGTACCGTGGATTGAACTCAGGGGTACTCAATCACTGAACCACATCCCCAGCCCTATTTTGTGTTTTATTTAGAGACAGGGGCTCACTGACTTGCTTAGCACCTCACTGTTGCTGAGGCTGGCTTTGAACTCGTGATTCTCCTGTCTCAGCCTCCCAAAGTGCTGGGATTACAGGCATCCATCACAGTGCCCGGCTCTAAACCCTTTTGCATTGTCTTACACATGAGCTTTAGGGGGATATGTAATATTTAAACCATAGGCTATTTATAAGAAAATTAGAATGATCCCAGAAGAGCGGGGACATAATATCAATAATGCAATGTAGAGGAATGACTTCTAGACACGTCTTTGAGAAGAAAGAACGAGATTGTGGACATAGGGTGGGTCAAGCTTACTTAGGAATAGGTTAAGTCAATTCTCATTTAAAATGAAGATATGGTTTTAAGGGCAGAGGCAGAGCTAAGTGAATAGCATTGTGATGGAAAATTATGAAATTTTCTTATTGCTTCTATTTCTTCAGTGACATGGAAGTCATCCACTGAGCATGAGAAAGAAGGAAGAGATGGCGGTGGTTAGAAGGGAGAGAAAGAATGACATAGTCATTCTGTTAGCTTTTCATTATTGTGACCAAAATACCTCACAAGTTCAACTTAGAGGAGAAAAGATATATTTTGGTTCATGGTTTCAAAGATTCAGTCCATAGTTGCCCAGCTCCAAGGTAGAAAAATATCAACAGGGCAGAAGCATATGGCAGAGGAAAGCTGCTCAGCTCATGGCAGCATGGAAAAGGGGCAGGGAGGAAGTGGCCAGGGACAGATATTTTTCCCAAGGCCACATCATCAACTACCTATGTCAGCCATGCCCTACCTGCCTACGGTTACCACCCAGTAGTTCATTCAGTGTATTTGCCCATTGACTGGATTCATCTGCTGATGAGGTTACACCTCATCATTTCACCTCTGAACATTGCAGCGTTGCTTAACCTGACAGCATTTGAGGACTTTCTGGCTCTAAACCATAGCCGTCATTTTGGAGAAGGAGAGAGTAAAATCTAGTACAATTACTTGCCAGTATTAAGGGTCACCTTGAGTTTCTGACTCATAAATTTAAAGTGATACCAGTTAGCATGATTTTTTTTCTCTCTCTAGTCAGGCTCATCTATGTAGTGCAGATACTGAGTGGAAAAGTGTTGGATTTAAGAAACGATGGAGTTGATTGTGCCATGGGACAATGGGTCCAGGCAGTTGGGGGGCCTAGGCAGGGAGTGATTATTTTAAATTGATTAGGGAAGTGAAGAAAGGCATGTGAAGAGAGACTAAAAGCATGGTAGAAACAAAAGTTTGTAGATAGGAAGTGGTAAATACAGAGTAGGCCTCTTGACATTGAAATTACATAGGTGTCAGTTATTGATAGGGCTGAAGCCTAAGACATTCTGAATTTGAGTTGCTTACAAGATATTCAGATTGAGATCACCAGGATTATCTATCAAAATGGATCAAGAAGGTCAGAAATGAAGATACAGAGCTGATATTTGGTGCAGGTAATGTTCGAAACCTTAGCAGTGGAGTCGTCAGAATTGTCCAGGAGACCAGAGAAATTATCAACTTCACTCGCCTATTGGTCTAAGAAGGAGAACACCAGGCCTTCTATTACCAGTAAGTAGAAGCAAAACTAAAATCTTTCAGGAGATGCAACCCACCTGTCTACTCATAAACTGAAGTAAAGTAGCTGAGACGAAGTCTCATGGACTTGTAGACTTGGGACTCAGCATTCGTTTTCAGATATTGTTTGCAACATTTTTGCCAGAAAGCAAAACTGGATTTTTACCTTCCCAGGAATTACAAATTTTATCAATGTAATTACTCTTTAAAATTGCCCATCTGGATCAGAAAAAGACCATGAAGCCTCAAACTTGAGCTCCTGTTCCTTGGCAAAGGAAAACAAAGCTCTCTATGAGCAATAGGATCCACGGAGAGTTCTGCAATTAAACAAAGCTTGAAGCACCAGAGACTCTTAGAATATTTCCCTGCAATGAAACTCAATTTTTATTGATCTCCTTTAGGAAAAGGGTAATTATTTTTTATTCTCTTGACTGAATTACCAGCAGTGTGGTTTCTCAGGCTGATTGCTTATACACATGTATATCTCATTGCATTTCCTGATGAGTTCATTGTTGTACCTCAACACATAAAGCCTTGAATTTCTTATTTTCAAGTGAAGCCACCACCACCACCACCACTTCTTTTGTTATTTTTGAAGCGCTCTAAGGGAACAGAGGTAAATAAAAAGTTCAAGCTTAATTCATGAGGACAAAACACATACCTTACAGCTTCTTCTTCCTCAAATGTTCACACAGCTGAGTCACATGGAAGACTTTAAAGCTTGGTTTCCTGGCCTCCACACTCAGAAACTGTGGTTTACTGGTTCTAGAACAGGACCTGTGAATTTCCTCTAACAAGCTCAAATTTGACCCTAAAGTTCATGGTCTCAAGACCACCCTTGGAGAATCATATATACCACACTAAGAAAGAAAAGAACTTTCATATTTTTGTCTGGAGGACATATCTTGAACCATGCAGTTAAACCCTAAATACTGATAGATTTCTATATTAATTTGATAGGGCTGCCATGGACTAGGTGGCTTAAACAACAATTATTTTCTCATGATCTGAAGCCTGGAAGTCTGAGATCAAGTTGTCAGCAGGATTGATTTCTCCTGAGGCCTTTCTTCTTGCTTAATAGACAGCCATCTTCTTCCTGTGTCCTCACATGGTCTTCCTCTGTGTGTGTCCTAATCTTCTGTTCTTATGAAGACATCAGTCAAAAAGAACCATGACCCACCCCAATGACCTCATTTAACTTAACTACCTCTTTGAAGTCCCTGTCTCTAAATACAGTTGCATTGGAGATGCTGGGGTTAGGATTTCATCATATGAATTTTAGAGAGATATAATTCAACTTTTAACAACACCCGACTGTGGTCTTAGCACCATGAAAACAGAACATCTCTGAATATTGCTGACAAAGGATAGTGTGAGACAGAGACTTTAGTGAGCCTGCAAATCCTAAAGCACCCCATGGAAAGCTGAAAGGAGTGAAAGTAGCATTAGGTTTGACCTAGGCTGTGTCCCAACAGTGAGACAGGCTAGCCCAGCTTTAAGCAGACCACTCTAAGTAGTCAAGAACAAACCTGGTATTCCCAGGTTGATTTTGCTAAAGATCTTTTTCCTCACTAGCCCTGTATTATAAGTTTCATTCACTCATTTAATATTTACAGAGTGTCTATTCCATGCCAAGCTCTATTCTGAGAGCTGAAGATGCAAAAATGAACAAAAATATCTCAATACTCCTGCCCTCATGAAACTTATGGTCTAGTAGCAAGATAGACTATAAATAAATGCATGAGGAAGTATAATGTCCCACAGCAACGAATACTGTGAACAAGCGTAAAACAGGCAGATTGATAATGACGGAGGCTGCCACTATGGAAGGCACCAGCAATCTTTCTGTGAAGAGGTAATGCTGTGTTATACGCTTGACTTTCAGGGACACTGGGTCCTCTCTCAATCTATGGAGAAAAAAATTGAGCATTCCAGTTTCTGAGGAAACACATACTTTCAAAACCACACACACAACACAATATGAAATATTCCTTGGAGCTAAGTGCCTCATTCATTTCCTTAGAATCTGCAAAGACTTGATTGTAGATCAGGATTCTTAAAATTATTTGGTAAGGGTCTTCTTTGAAAATCCAATCTAGGAAAGCTATATCGAGAGAAGCGTGCATGAGCTCCCCAGGGCAATTTTATGTATAGCTTTAGAGTTTCATAGGTTCTTTGAAGTCTTTTATGGACTTAGAGACTTCTATTTATGGTAATAATAGAGAGAGAGCCAAAAATTCTTGAACACATACTAGGAAGTTATTTATTATTTCATTTAATCCTCACAAAAATGACCACCCAGAACTATCTTGGCTGTCCTGCCAGTGTATTAGCAGTTGAGGAAACTGAGGCTCTGAAAGGCAAATGAGGTCTCAGACTAACAACAAAACCCAGTGTGACTCAAGAATCATGGTCTCATGTACTAAGCTCTCAGACTTCTTTCACCTTTTTTTTTTGTTAACATTTTATTTTGAAATACTTTCAGGTTTACAGAAGAGTAATGTAATAATACAAAGACCTGTCATGGACACCACTCAGCTTCCCCTAAGGTTAGCATCTCAGGTGACCAGGCCTCATTTATCAAAGTAACAAACAATTAAAGCAGCCAACCTAATTAAAAAGAAGGAAGAAAATTGCTGAATAAGCATCTGCTAGAACCCTGAGCACAGCTGTCTTGGTTTGCTGACAAAAGGTCCCAACAATTGAACTATCTCTAAAGTTTTCCTAATATCAGCATATTTGGAACTCACCATAACCTCAAGGAAAGTTTTATAGGATTCAGTATTATTTTTAAGGATTAATAAAAATTTTTAAAATGCTGCTCTTCTGCTAGTACTATTTTGCTTCTAGGATAAGAGGTTTGGTAGTATCAAGAGGAAGAAATAGAATATTAGGGAAGCTGTGCGGTTATAATGGCCAATAATATAATCTCCAGAACAAGGCCTGGCTTTGAGCCTATTAGCTCTGTAACCTTTGATATGTTACTGATTGTCTTTGTGACTTCATTTTCTCATCTACAAAATTGGAAAAACAATGATCCTACATCTATAAGTGTTGTTGAGAAGGTTAGCTTAGTTAATATATAGTCAGGACGCAGAACAGTGCCTGAAATGTAATGAGTCCTTAATCATATTTAGTTAAAATTCTAACAATAATATTATATATAATATGCATTACAGATCTTTTATTATAGAAATAATAACATAGTAACTTATCAGGAATGCTCCCAAAGCCCAGCATCAGTTTCTTTACCATGTAGTTATGTTTGTCATTGGATTTCTAGTAAGTCCATTGGGATAAACTTTGGAAGGTTGCCCAACGTGTTCCATTGGTCTCTTTCTCATTGATCTGTCCTCCCTTCCCCCCTTTCCGTCAGTGTCTTCTACTGAAGCTTTATTCTTCCAAAACTCCAGCTCTAGGGTCCTGATATACACTGCAGTTTGTATAAGACACAGAGAACTCTATTTTGGTTATTGATTTTCTTTTAGAATAACTTTAATATGTTATTGAACTAAAAAAAATACTGTTTCACTCAAATGAGGATGTAACACAATAAAGGGCATGGCAATGACTTCTCCACTGTGTCCCCTATATTTGAGCTTTATAAATAACAGAGTTTGACTGCTTCTCCAATAGTTGTTAGATAGAGCTGGGTGGAAAGGATTGTTAATCAGAACATCGTAAATGGCAGGCAGGCTATAGCTCCATGAAAACTGAGGCAGAGACTGTGCTATATCTTTATCTCATTCTCATTTTGAACATAGCATCTGGGTCTTGCAAGCTTGAATTCTAAGGCTTCTAGGATAAGGTCTCTGGAAAGTAGCTTATTGTTCTCTGATGCTGCAGAAGAGTGAGAACCAGTCTCCTTCCAGGAAAGAATAGTATTGAATCCCAATCCTGGATGTGATCAACTCTCTTCATCTTGCCAAATTTACTTCTTCCTCACTGAACAAAGGACAAGATTCTTTCCTGATCCTGTTTTGTTGTTCAGGATGATGAAGGCTCTGAGATCTTACCCAAGGAATCATACATGTTTATGAAAGTAAAAGATGCCCGGGTCAGAAACAAAGAATTTTATTATTCATGGCACAGCAGATAATGTGAACTTTAGGTTCACATTGGTTTATTTTGTTCCCCAAATAGGGGAGATGTGATGGGCATGGTGCAAGTCAGTGGGTTCATATCAGCTGAGGAATATCAAGATTAGTAAACCCAAATCTTATAAATAAGCTTCTAGTAAACACACTAAACCTTTGCACTGGAGGATACATTATCTTTATTTTTCTGGTCAGGAAACAAATGTTCCCTCTTCCTCATAGGGAAATACTATTTTCATTTTTGAAGGTTACTTGATATACAAACTTTCTTGGTAATGTATGCTGGAAATAAGATGTCAACGCCTTCTTACAAAATAAGCAGACATTAGAAATTTAAAACACCCACAGAAAATTGTCTTCCAACAGTTTTCCAAGAAACTACTAGCTAACAGATGATGACTGTTACAGACTTAGGGCTCTGCCGCTTTGCTCCATCAAGGAAGAGACCTTTAGGTGGGAGTCCTGGGACACCTGGGAAATTTGAAAGAAATAAGAATATTAAGAAGTCCTTACTTCTTAGGTCTGATGCTGTGCACCATTGGTTTCTTAGAATATCTAAAACCTCCTGAACTCAGGACCAGAGGCTTAGTCAGTCATAGATCATCTGCTCAGTATTCTTGAATTATTCTTCACAATCAAAGAGGCAAACAGACTCTAAGCTATACAATGCATTTCACAAAGAGGTTCTTGACAGGAACTCTGAAATCATTGTACTCTGACAGTATGATTCATCTTTAACAGTTTCTCAAACTTTTAATAAATCATGTGTCTACAGGGTGTCTTTTTAGGTATTTTCCCCTAATCCTCTCGACCTACCCCATGAAAATTTAATATCACAGATGCAATATATCTATTTTTGCAATGTGTCTCCCATAGGGGCACAAACTACCGTGATATCAAAATTGCCTTGTGCTCTCAAGAACAAATTTCCACCTCCTTAGAAGGGTTAGCCTCTACATGGAGAATGCATGATCTAGAAATTCCCTGTATTTGTTCAGGTCCTCTAACAATCAGATACCAAGACAGATTAAATGTGCAAATATTTTATCTAGAGAAATATTTGTTAAGAACATGTATGGATGGAGGCCCTATTGAATGTGGTAGCTGAATGTGCACCAAACATCATTCATAGATGATTGGCACATGTAAATGCCAATGCTTTCTGTCTGCCACCACTTGGAATGTCTCTCCTGTTCATATGTGGACATGAAACTCCTCCTGATGTAGTGGGCTTGGACCAGACATGCTTGGACCAGAACCAAGAGATTCTTGAGGCTTGGTTGGTCCTCATGTGTGGTCCAGGCTCTTTCACAACACACATTTCAGTTTTTCCACAATGCACATTCCTGATGTGCTTTGTCCCTCATGAGTAAAAGAAGATGAGGTCTCCCTTGACAAAAGAGACTCCAGGAATATGCCTGAGAAGCTCCCTGTTTATCTGTTAAAGGACAAACATTAATTTGTTCCTTTATAATTCTTCTGATCCCTGCTCCCCAATCCAGGTATCCCATGCTGTTTGCATTGCTGATTATGACAGATTCATAGTCTTCTCTTGCATATAAATCAATTAAAATAATAGGTTGCATCCCTTAGGTCTCCCCAAATGCATAAAGTTAGTTAGCAGAGCTAGGGTTTATGGGATTCCCGCTAGCACTTGCTTAATCCTTATGAATTTTATTTTACCTCATGACAACTTTCCTCTCTTCAATGTCATACATAAAAATATTTCTAACCTCATCAAAAACTGGGAGTCCTTTCCTTCTTTTTCTGCCAGGTGGTCAATAATTTAGCACATGCTTCCTCAGCAGTTTTTAATCTGCCAAAAAAATTGCTCCAAAGCAAGCAGCTACTTAAGTTTCATGATTTTATGCCAGGTACCACTTCTAAACTCTCCATGGTTCCCTGCATTTCCTTACTTCAGGGACATTTGATTTCTATAAAAGTTCCCTGTTATGTTTAAAGCACAGTTCAAATTGCTTATCCACTGAGATCTGTTGAATCTCCATGCCCCACATCCATCCATTCCAAAGTCATGAGCTTTGTATTTTAGGTAATTCAAGCACAGTTGCATGGTTTATCCTATTTCTGTCAACCCAGAATTCCAAAAGAGAGAGTCCTCAATCTGATGTGGGTTGGGGTACTTTCTCTAGACTTAGCCTATCACTCATGGATCTTTAACTTTCTGGAGTAATACAAACTTTCAAAAAACATATTATGGTATATTTACCAGTCTCTCAGTATAACTTAAACATGCTATTATTTTAGAACAACTTCTTCTTTACAAAGGTCAGGAATGGAAGAAAATATTGGAGGATGAAGGGGACAGAGAATTATGTCATGCTCTACCATCTTTGTACATGGCTAAGCCTGGAAAAACTACCTGTGAAGAAAGAGGGAGCTGCTTTGACATCACATTTTCTTTTTTTGGTGGGGGGGTACCAGAGATTGAACTCAGGGGTACTCAACCACTGAGCCACATCCCCAGCCCTTTTTTGTGTTTTATATAGAGACAGGGTCTCACTGAGTTGCTTAGTGCCTCATAGTTGCTAAGGCTGGCTTTGAACTCACCATTCTCCTGTCTCAGCCTCCCAAAGTGCTGGGTTTACAGGTGTGTGCCACCATGCCTGGCTTAACATCACATTTTCATATAGCATGAAAGGAACATGCTGTTAGAGCAGTTCCCAGTTGGAAAACAGGACCATGTGACTTGCTTCCTAGAAGGGGAAAGAGTGTTCTTTTGGATCATTAATTTTAAAATAGCAAAAACTTCCAAACATTACAGCCTGAAGGAACTTCTGAGCTAATCATTCCTGGAAAATAAAGTTATAGTATTTTTTTATGCAAAGTTCTTTTGCTCATAAATAGAAGGTATAGTATCAGAAAATATGGTACCATTGTATGAATTAGGAATGCATTTAGCAGCAAATAAGAGATTTGAGTGGCTTTAGCCATCAACATATATTTTTTACTTAATAACTCTATAGGCAGTTGGTTTCTAGATTTGTACAGCAGCTCTAGCCTAGAGCTGATGGGAATGTCTGAGATTTTCTTATCCTTCCCTTAATGGTCTTCAACAATAGATATTTAATGTTCAAATGACTGTGCCCAAGGGTAGGAATTAGGCAAGTTATCAGGGCAATAAGAGAGAGCAAGGAGTAAGAAAAGAGGACGTGAGGGAAGGTTCTTTGGTGACCCCTCTCATTTCATCAAGGAGAAAAACCTTTCAGAAGCTTCTCAGCCAATTTCACGGTGCATCTGTGGATCTGAACTGAGCCAATACTGCAATCCCCAGATCAATCACTTACAGGTGGGATGGGATCCTGATGCTTGACTAAGAACAAGCACAGTTCATCTTCCAACCTGGCACATTGCTAGAGCATTGCTAAGAAAGAGAAAACAGGCAGTGTTTCTAATATAGAGTCAGAGCTGATAGTTAGTTGATGCATAATGCTGGTGTATTTTTTAAGACATGGCAGTGCATTTTTTTTGTTAAATATTTTGAAAATTATGCCTTGATTTAGGGACTGTAGGGATTATCTATCCCAAATTTCTGCATGATTCCATCCAAAAATATCACTGCATTGATACTGCTTATGGAAAGTCTTAGTATTACTGCAGAAAAACAAACACATAATGAGTTGCATGGAGATCAGGATTGGTTATTCACCTTCATTCCTCTAGTGCTTTTTATTCTATTTGGCACATAAATGACATTCAAGAACGATTTCTGAATTAATGAGATGAACCTCATGTTACAAATGAGCAAACTTAGTCCCACTGCAGAGAAATGGATTCAAGGTCACACAACTAGTCATTCCCAGAACCAGAATCACAGCTTGGTTCTTCTGAGTTGAGATTTGATTTTCATTTTCTTGTTTTCACATACTACTTGTCCAAAGGAAATATATAAGAGTTATTGGTGTACCCTAAAATTAATTGCTCAGAAAAAAATTTCATGTGACTTTTCATCACAGAGTATCAGTTCTAAGGGTGGTGATGAGAATGAAAAGGACCTTTGTCATTTCCAAACTGTCTCCTGCTAGCAGAATGACATTTGTTCTATGAGACTATAGATGATTAGCATTTTTAACTTGCTATTTTAACAGCCCCAAAGTCAACAAAACAGAAGTTTAGAGATGGGGTTATGTCCAAAGTCACACTGTCAGGGCTGAAATTTCAGTTCCACCACCAAATGCACTTGTTCTCTTTGCACTTTACTAAACTTTATGCCTCAATTTTCTTTCTTTCTTTTTTAGTTTTTTCTTTTTGTAAAATAAGGAAAAAGTAATAACTAATTCATGGTCTTGTGAGGACTAATCCTCTATTTATACAAAGTTTTAAAATATTATGTGGCACATAGGAAAAATCAAAGTAGAATATATGTTGCATCATATATGCCTTGAAATTATATTCATTTTTAAAATGTTATAACTAATGCATACAAACACAAAAATTCTACATTAATGTGGTACCACAGTGTGTTTTGATATATACATAGTGTATAATGTTTAAATCAGATTAAATGTATCTATCTACTGAAACATCTATCATTTCTCTATGTTGAAACATTTAAAATACTTTTTCCAGTGTTGTGAAATATGCAGTACATAATTGTTATCTATAGTCACCCTACTGTGCAATACCACCCCAGAGCTTTTTATTCCTAACTGTAATTTAGTATCTATTGATCAACTGGAATTCAGAATGCAAAAATTGGAAAATATAAAAATAACTATTCTTATTTACCAAGATAAATAGCAGTTCCTTTTAATACTTTGCACATTAAGAAGCCAGTAAAATCCTAGCTAATAAATACACAGATGGTTATCACATACCATTTTATATTTGTTCTTTAAATTATCCTATAAATCCAGGAATCCAGCAATTCTGAGTGCTTATATGGTTCATTTTGTGGGTAGAAAGGAGTTCAATGGTTAAAATCATGAAAAGGCATTTCTATCAGGATAACATCAGTTTAGCTGGATCATTCAGAAGCATAACCTTCTGTTCCTTGGGGCAGAATTCAGGAATGAGAAAGCTTCAGAATGAAATCCCAAGAATCACTTTATAGAGAACAGGTAACAGTATTCCTTCTGGAACAACATTCTGGTATGGACTGAAAGAATATTCCTCTGTCTGATGTATTTCTGCATTAAAAATCAGTTTCTTATCAGAGGGAGAGAAGACTCAGGTCTACCAGAGAGTCCCATGGTTCCAATTGAGACAGAAACCTATGTAGCTAAGATAGGAAGACACATCTGTACTAAATGTGAAGCATCTGGTACTCTTTCTGTGGCCTAGTGGCCACTGCGGAGATCCTTAGAGCAATTTTGAACATACACATGCCATGGCCATACCCCAAGGACAGTGACTTAGTTGAGCTGGTTGCAATTTTTAATTCCAATGTGTTTTCCAATTGAGGACTTCTACCTCAACAACATAGAGCCTCTGTGCTCATGTCTATCAATACTGGTCAAAAGTTCAGCACTCACAGTTCTTGCACATAACATTCAGATGATTCAGACACACAGTAGCCTTTGAGATATGGATATACTTGTCTCAAATCCCCAGTCTGTATCTTACAAAGGGTGATCGCTTTACTATGATTTCTTTCAATTTGAGGAATATTTGGCTAGTGACATTTTGATACAAACTTCAGTTTTTACTGAAATCATACAGTTTATGGCTCATTTCTTCGTCTTTTGCATGCTTTTCCTATTTCATTCTACATTTAACTATATGTATGGCATGGTTCCTATCTATAATTTTTACAGGATATCACTCAAAGATTGGTGTATATTTACCGGGATTTTGGAGATGAAGTGAAGTTATGATGCAGTGAACCAATCAGGTTCAAATTAAATATTAAACATCTCTGATTTTAAGAAGTATGTTAGCCTTCTGTGTCTTCCTGGAGTCCATTTGGCTTACAGGTTAACGGATCTTTTTATTTTCTCTGCCTTGCTCCAACTGATTCACATTTTACCATTTATTATTTTCAAAAGTTTATTAGGGTATTTTATATAAACCTACTGAATTCATTTAAAAATGTAAAATTTGATGAGTTTTTATATTTTTATGAGTTCATTATAGTCATACATAATAGTGGAGTTCATTTTGACATAATCATACATGCATGGAATAGAATTAGCTCCATTTGTATCCCTAGTACTTTCTCCCTCCTCTCTTCCCTCTCTCTGCCACCTTTCCTCTACTCTACTGGTCTTACTTCTATTTATTTATTTTTTAATTGGTTACTTATAGTCATATATAAAGATGAAATTCACTGTGGTATATTTTCATATGTATGTAACATAATTTGGTCAATTTCATTCTTCAGTTCTTGTGTTGATATACATATACATGGTAAGCCACTGCCACCATCAGAAGAAGAATGTTTACATCACCCACAAAAATTTCTTCATGCTTTTTGTAGTCTTAGCTCTCTTCTTCCCCAGCAACATGCAATCTTTGGAAAACTTCTTGTCATCATAAATTAATTGGCTGTCTAGATTTTTACAAAATTAGAATAATACTATTTATTGCTTTCCATTCCTCTTTTGTGCCTAATTTCACTCAACATAATGCTTTGGAGATTTATCCACATTTATTCATTTTTATTAGTAAATAGTATTCCATTCTAATGGGTAAAACACATTTTTTTCTACCTATTCATCTGCTGATGAAAATTTGAGCTGTTTCTAGCTTAGGACTATTGTGAATAAATTGCTGAGGCATTGGTGTACCGGCATTTGAATAAACATATTTTTTTATTTATAGGTTTTTGAATAAACTATGCTCTCATCATGAAATGTTGACTCTGTGGCTGCCTTACAAAAAATAAAATTATTTTGAATTTGAATAAACATTTGAATAAACA
This sequence comes from Xerus rutilus, assembly GCA_028644305.1. Lineage (NCBI taxonomy): Eukaryota > Metazoa > Chordata > Mammalia > Rodentia > Sciuridae > Xerus > Xerus rutilus. The sequence goes on along the minus strand of CM053403.1, from coordinate 107,594,820 downwards.
TTTTTTATTTTATTTTTTATGTATTTATTATTTTATTTTTAGGTGAATACCTAAGAGTGGAATGACTGGGTCATATGATTAGTATAGGTTTCACTTCTTAGGAAACTGTCGAACAAACCGTTTCTATGTTTTATGGCATCATTAGCACTGTAATAAAGTCCTAGTTGCACTACGTCTTTGCTAACAATTGGAACTGTCAAGTTGTTGTTTGTTTACTTTTAAACTTCTAATGGGTATCTGCTCTAACAGAACTTCAATTTGGTTCCCTATTATATTTTTCAGATCTGTGCTAAAATTCTTTGCTTTTAATTCATAACAAGTGTATTTTTCTTTACCTCATTGGACACATGTTTAAAAGTGTCTTAAAAATCTTTATTTGAAGATGTCAATTTGCGGATCTTTGCAGGTTTAGCCAATGTTGTCTTTTCCTTTGAGAATGGGTCATATTTTCTTAGTGATTTTCAGACTGAGTAATTTTGGAGTCTACTAGACCTTGTGAATATTATGCAGGAGCAAATCTGGATTCTATTTCTAATCTATTGGATTAGATTCAAACTTTAGCAGTTTTCTGAGAAACTCAGATCAAATATTTTTCTTCTTCTTTCCTGGAACCAGAATTGAACTGGAAGGAGCACTTTACCACTGAACTACATCCCATTATCCCATACCATTTTTATTTTTTGAGACAGGGTCTCCCTAAATTGCTAAGAAGCTGGCCTTGAACTTTTGATCCTCCTGCCTCAGCCTCTCAAATCCCTGGGATTACAGGCCTGTGCCATTGCACCCAAGATCAGATCAAATATTTTAGCTTCATCTGAAAGCTGCTTTGAGTGTTTAATATGTGCATTTCTCAGGGGCCAGTTAGAAGCTTGAAAAAATTAAAAGAGCATTTTGGACTCTCCTCCATGGATTTCCCATTCCCAGGATCCACTCTTCACCTTTGGTGGCTGGGGTTGACACATGTTCTTCACCTTGGTCTTGAGCACAGAATGGCAGCTGCTTTTTTGCCTTCTCTTTCAAAATCTTGCTAATTTGTTCATTTTCCAATGCCTTCAGGTAGTAGTAATTTGTGTGTTGTGAAGTGTTCATAGTTGTTATTTGTAGGTGACTCAGTTTGAAAGTATATATGCTGTTATATCAAAAACTTAACACCCTCATTCATTTTTTATACTATGAAAATAATTAAATCTCTTGCACCTTTTCTGTTTTCTTCTAACATATTTTTTTTTTCAGTTTTACCTTCCACCCTCACCTGACACTTAAGACATTTTCCACAGTAAAAGTGGTTCTATTTGGACACCAGCTTTTAAGTTAATCATTCTTCTTCTTCTTCTTTTTTATTTTTTGTAAGCCAGCTACAGAGTCAACATTTCATGATGAGAGCATAGACAGTTGAGCCTAGGGCAATGTACACAAAGGAAGCTGAACATGAAGCACTATAACACATTCTATATTTCTGCAGAATATGATGCATTTAGAAAAAGAGACCAAGAAAGAACAGCAAATGAGGTCCAGATAGAAAAATGAGTAATAATGAATAAGAAAAGCAGCCATATGTACAAAATACTTGTTCTGCAGTTGAGGTGTAGAAAATGTCCCTGTAGCCAGGCATGGTGGCGCATGCCTATTATCCTCAGGAAGCTAAGGAAGGAAAATCAAGAGTGCAAAGCCAGCCTCAGCAATTTAAGGATGTCTTCAGTAATTTAGAGAGACCCTGTTTCTAAATAAAATATAAAAAAAGAAAGAAAAAAAAAGAAAAAGAAAAAAGTAAAAGTACCTGCAATGTAACAGAAAATGAATGAAGTGGAGATCTGCCACATCTGGCCAGTTCAAGGGCAGATGACAGATAATGACATAAAGAAGTAGAACTGCAAATCCAAGTTATCTATAGTGAACTGACTAACAATCCCTTCCTTTCCACAAGGCATATGCTCCAAGATCCTTATGGGTGCCTAAAACCATGGACAGTACCAAACCATATACATAGTTTTTTTTATTTCTATGTATATATAACTATGATCAAGTTTCCTATGTAAACATACCTATTATGAACTTTAATTCACAAACTAGACTAAGAGAGTACCAATAATAACCATAAAATAGAGCAATTATAATAATCTATTCTAATAAAAGTTGTGTGAAAATAGTGTCTTTCTCCCCCTCTCTCTCTCCCTCCCTCAAGATACTATATTGCTCTGTACTCATCCTTCTTTTCATGATGATGTAAGATGATACAATACCTGTGTGATGAAGTGAGATGAATGATGTAGGCATTGTGATGTAGCATTAGGCTCTCACATAAGGGCTACTTGAACACAAACATTGAAATATTCCAATGGTTGATCTGATAAATGAGACGGCTGCTAAGTAAATAATGGGAGGGTAACATGTACAGAGTGAGATACGTTGAACAAAGGGAGCATTTGTCCCAGGAACGACAAAGCAGGACAATATGAATTTTCATCACACTATTCAAGATAGTGATTTAAAACTTATGAGTTGTTTATTTCTGAACTTTTTTACTTAATAATTTTGGACCATGGTTGACTGTGGGTAACCAAAATTGCACAAAGTAAAACAGCAGATAAAGGGAAGACGACTGATTCCCAAGATCCTAACAAGGGGAGGTTGAAAATTAAACCCAGAATGATATCATTTCAGCATGACTTCAATTAAAATGTTGAGTAGATTTGTACATTTTATAATATGATCACTTACCAAGAGTTTGTATTGTTTCTTTTTTTTAAATTTTTTTTATATATATTTAAAACAGTAATATATAGTTTATATGATAAATTGTCCAATACCAACAGGGAGAGAAATCTTAACAATGCATATAGCTTATTAAAAGTATATGTGTCTAGATTCCTTCCTTATATTCTTTTTTTTTCCTCAAAAATTGCATTTTAATACATGTTATCAAACATAACAGAAAAAAACAAGTTTTCAAAAGCTGTACACACTGTTCACTGAAAACATTTGTTGAGGCAAATAGAAAAAATTGTTACAATCATAATTTTTCTCACTTTGCACAAAATTATAAGCAGATTATATTCTTCATATTAAACACCTTTATATGAACTTTCAATGAACAGTATATATATATATATATATATATATAATATATATATATTTTTTTAATGGGTATAGTAAAGATGGTTGATAAAAAAATATATGTATTGTTTCTTCTTCAAGTCTTAAAATAGTAATGATATTCTTGTCTTGTTTGGAGTGGAAAGTATTTGACACTCTAATGCTGTGCACTCAGTAATATTTCATTCTAGGGGGCTTGGGATGTACTGTTAGGCAAATGGCTCCTGCAGAGATGGTATAGGAGGGTAGCACTCAGTTCCCTTCAGGAAAAAAATAAGGGTTCCATCTGAAATTAAAATATTTTTAAACAGAATGTTTCCTGGGCTAACCTGATTATTACTGGTATGTGTTTCTCTTTATACACACACAAAATCATTGTGTGTGTGTGTTTTGTATATAAAATGAGAGAACACAACTTGGCCACTGGGATGTAGTCTTCTTCTTAGAGTCCCCAGGGTGGCTGAACTACAAGTGACCAGCTCTCTTCCCTATATGCTCAGTCACTAAGGTCCATAAAACTGCTCACATCATTGCCACATTATAGACAAAATGCTCAATCTCCTATCTTCCTCTAACCTAAAATCTATCTACTGTCTCTTATTCTTAGGGAAGCTATCTGAAATATTAATTTATATGTTCTCTCTTGATTACCTCAACTTCTAGCCATTTCTTCAGAGATATTGTATGAAACATACATATAAGCTATGAATGTTAATGCCTGGGATAAAAGTGATACAATATAAGCCAATGCCATTGTAGACCCTTGTGTACCTTTCCCAGGGCATCCCTCTTCTGCTCACCTTGGATGTCCACCATCCTAAATTTGTGTTTGTCATTTCTTCCTATTCACTGAAGTTCTACCCATGAATATGTATCCTTTAACAATTTTTCGCACTCTTAAACTTTATATAAGTTATACCTTTTTTCAATATTTGCATTTTCTTACAATTTGGTTAGAGTTATCTATTTTGCTGTGATTATAATAGTCATTTTTATTGACATGTTAAATCCCATCTTGACTGTAATGTATTTATCCTTTCTCTTAATGAATGACATTCAAAATGTCTTCAATTTTCATTTTGTTTTCCGTTTTTGTCCTTATTACACATCCACACCTAGATGATTTTTGTCTGCTTTTATTATAACTTTTACAGAAATTTGCAAATTTCAATTTCCCCCATGTTCAGTTTCAGATATTCAGATTTTGCTGGACATTGCTATTTTTGCACCTCACAGGTACCTTGTAATCCTTGACTGCACCCTAATCTCCAGCCTGAATCTAATAATTATAAAATCCTGACAATTGCACCTAACAAACATTCTGGAATACATTCCCTCCTTGGCCTTCCTACCATGCTTATATGACTGCAGTCTTCTATGTTCCTTCTGTGGGCTGATGAGATAATCACCCAATAAATTTCTTGGCCTAAATCCCTGCCCTGATACATCATTGATATAACCACCAGAGTGATTTATCTGAAACACAATTTAACATATCACTCCCTAAATCTAAATATCCTCTGGCTTTGAGTCACTTGTACTGTGAAATCCAAGCTCCTTATTATGATATGTAGAGAATATTCACTCTGGCATTATCCCTTACCCCTCCTTGTTTTACCCTTTACATTCCAAACATCCAAAGATCTGTTGTTCTGTGCACATATCATGTGATTGCTCCCTCCATACCTGGCATACATCATTTCTTCTGCATAGAGAACCATTTATGCCTTCCTTCATTTGTGTATTATGCACTTATCCAACAAGATTTCACTCACTTGCCACCTTCTGATTGTGTCCTGTCCCACTTCTCTCATAGACCTTAATACATTGTGTCGATTGTATAAGTTTATATGTCTATATTCTCTCCTAGATACAAACTAGTTAATGAGAATCCTTTTATTTATTTTGTATGCTCTGCATTATGTACAGTACCTGGTTCCTATTATTTTCCCCAAAGATGAAAATATGACTATTGGTTTGAAATAAAGGACACTTCAGGTATTTCATCAGACCCTGTGACAGTGGCCTAACAAGATATCCCTGAGACCACTAATATCCTTTTCCCCAATTTCCAATCAACTGGCTGATGTCTAATTAGCTTATCTCATTACCTTTATAATATATAACATATGGTCACTATTGAGAGCGACACACTGTTATAAGCTGAATATGTTGGTGAGTATTTGTATACCTACTGTTCCAGGGATTAATGGTGTATAACTACTCCAGATTTAATGCCATGAAACAACTACTTTATTGTGCCCAATTCCAAGGGCTAGAAGTTCAAAGAGGGCACAGTGGAAATATCTTATCTCTGTTCAATGATGTCTTGGGTCTTAGCTGAGGTGATTTAAATATCTGGGGGCTTTAATCAACTAGGGACTTTTTCAATCATAGGTATGTCACCTGGACTGGCATTTTTTAAAACTTTATTTTATTTACTTATTTTTTCATGTGGTACTGAGGGTTGAACCCAGTGCCTCAAACCTGCTAGGCAAGTTCTCTACTACTGAACCACAACCTCAGCCCTGGACTGGCATTTTTTAAAGACTTGAAATACCTACACATGACATTTCCAGGTGGCTGGAGCTTCTTATAGAACAGTTGCTAGATTTTATGGATGCCTTCCAGTTAAATCAGGTGGAAGCTGCATGTTGTTATGATTTTCCATCTAGAACCGCGTCTGCCTTCTCAACTGGTTGAAGCAATCATAACTAGATTATGTATCATGCTTTGAGGGTACTGATAGAGTACAACTCCTAAATATCTGAGATCCAGGACCAGAACCCAGACTCATGGATGGGATTGCCTATAGGAAGCTCTGCCTGTGTGCCAGCTGAAGTTGGCATTCCTCTTGGGACTGTCCTCAAAGGAAGGAATCATGGCTTTCTTATTAACCTGGACTTCCTGAGAGAGGTGGAGTTGCTACAGATTAGTGAAAAAACACTTTTCTCAGTTTCAAAGCAATATGCCTTATGTGTTTCAGGAGTATCATTGATCTTTAAAATGTCTGAGCTTTTGGGACATACTCAGGGTCTCCTGTAGAAACCAAACTGTCAAGATGATAGTCTTCTATTTCCAAACAGTAACTTTTTAGATCCTTTTTTTCCTTTCTCTCTTTCTATCTTTCTCTTTTTTATTTTTTAAAATCAGTTAAGTGTCTTTGCATTTTGGAGAAACAACTATTGCCCCAGGGGATCTTTCCATAAATTCAGGCTTTGCCTCAATGCCAAAAAACACCATATTTTGGAATGCATCCCTTTCTAGAGTTTAGCAGCGAAGAGTGGAGCAACCAAATCCTGTCCCTGCTCCTGGGTCCTCACATGCCCCCCAAACTTTGCTTTCTCCCCCTCCACTCATTCTCTTCCAGCATCACCATTACTCATTTTTTCCTTTCTGCAGAGTAAGCAATTACCTCTTTTCTATCCAGAAGTGGCTTGAGAGGATGGACAGCGGGCAGCCGATTTGAAAAGCTAGAACATTTTACCATCTAAGGAAAACTTCAAGGTGTGCTTCACAACTCCCCAGGTACACAGGCTCGCTTCAGGGCTGTTCCCCCACCCCCAGGGTTTCTAAGCTTCTCTTATTGGTAACTCCTTTGCTATCAAAGGTTTGCCATTGATTCTCTGGGCTGGATCTCCATAAAGCCTGCTAAGTCAAACTTCTCACCCTGCAGGCTTGCTCCTTCATTCCCAGTTTTCCCTTTTTCCTTATGACATGCTTAAGGATTTTCCACATTCTTTTAAAACGATAATTGATCAAACCCAAGGGAGAGTTCAACAGTTTCAGGGTGGTGATGGGAAACCAGAATGAGAAAAAGAAAGAGTTCATTACTAAAGTTGAAATTCTCATGTGTCAGAAGGATAGGCATTCTGGAATCCAGGATGTGAGGCATTCTGTTAAGGTTTGAATTAGTGGGGGTTTTGTCTGTGTTTTGTTTTCATCCTGGTGAATTCTGTTTCCATAGATATTTTTCTACTTTACAGCAAGAATGTTGCATATGCCGTTTTGCTAGAAGGGAGGTGGGGATGACTGAAATTCTGGTTAATAGCTCCTATGCACCAAAGTTAACAGATATATCCCATGGCAATTGGCTCCTTTTGCTGGGGTTGGCTGGGCCTGCTGCGCAGGAACTGCAGGACTCCTGGCCCCCTGCTTCGATTTCCAAATGGGATCATGCCGTGGGGCAGCAGAGCTGCTGCCTTTTGTTAAGCTCTCCCGGTGCATCCTTTACAGATAAGTGGGCTGCAGCTCCCACCATATGGGTTGCTAATGGTGCAGCTGCCCCAATTGAGCGGCAAACTCAGGACTGAGGGAAATGGGTGTGCTGAACAAATGGCGCCTGTCTTGGAGAGAGCAGAGCACAGTGTCTGGGGAAGTTCCCTGGGGCTTAAGTATGTATTGATGAAAGCCAAACAGAATGTCTGACAAATTTTGCCTGCTAAAGGCCAAAGTCTGCCTGCTCTGAACCTAAGGTATTGAACATTTCATGCCACCCTCCCTGGGGATCAAGTGCTTTGATTATTTACTGGGGCAATTGCAGTTGTAGATACTGGAATAAGATTGGGTTTGAAGGCACCTGCCACATAATACCATCATGAACTCAGGCAAGATAATCAACTTGAGCTTCTGTTTCCTTCTTTGTAAATTGAGAATTCGAATATCCATCTTAGAGGGTTGTTATCATAATTAGATGAGAACAAACATGTAAAGGGCTTTGCATGGTGCCTGGTAAAATGAACATGAGATCTGTGGGCAGATGAACCTTCGTAGAAATCCTGACTGTACTACTCAGGATTGGAAAAGACCTAATCTCTTAGAGCCTCAATTAATTCATCTGCTTAATGGTTTAACAATAATTTTAATTGATTATTATCAAAATTAAATGAAAATTTATGAACATTGGAAAAGCACATATTGGAGGCACATGAAAGCTGATTTCACCTTCCTTCATCCTCCACAGCAAGCTCCCACTCATCAAGGGATTGTGTAGGAAGTGATTTCCCCTACCACCATCGCCAGTTTATCAAGGCCTGCCAGGACCTTGGTGAAGATTCTATGCACCCAGCACACAGCTGTAATCAGGAATGGATTTTCTGCCTGAAGTGGCAAAAAGAAAATGTGCATTAATGCGGAACCTCCAAACTGTACATGTAACAAAGACCAGTAACTGTCCCCGAATGGCTCAAACTGAGAATTTATATGTATGATAAGTTGCAGGTTTATCACATTTCTTCCAGACCACCCAATGTGCTTAAAAAAGAACATATGAAAGTCATTCCCCTCTGTTTGAAAATATGAGACGGCCTAAGTTGTAGAGTACAAAATTGCATAAAAGATACCTTTGAAGAGAAGAAGCATTTGATGAAAGAAAAAAAGAGAATCAAAAGAAAAAGAAAGCAAATGGGGGAAATCAGGATTGGGGGAAAAAAAGATAACAAAAGAATTCACATCTATTCCATAGAGGCAGATTAAGTAGAACAGCGGCAGAGGGAGAATGACAGGAAAGGAGAAGAAAGGGAGCGGGTTCAAGCGTACCTCTTCATACTCTCTAGCCTCTTCTTTGGGTGATCTCTTGCAGGTGGGAGAGGCCATCTGGTAAGGGGCCAGGCATTCAGTAGGTTCATTCATCATACCTGTGCCAAATCTGCTAGGCCTATTGAAGAGTCCTAAATAGACTTGGGCAAAGATCTCAGGTCCCCAGATATCTTTCTGCCCCTGAGGTAGGAGGTCAAGTTTAAGAAAGATATATGGTAAATTAACTCTGCAATTGTATCTCTGGAAGATTGGTAGAGCTGGTATGTGCACTTAAGGGGAAGACAGGTGGGTAAAGGCAAAAACTGAATACTTGGGCATTCTGGGATTGTCATAGTCCATGACAGAGCTCCGAGAGCACAAGGCACCTGGGAATCTTTCATTATTGTTATTTACATCTGGTGCTTCTGAACACCCAAGATTCAGCAGTCGGATACAAAGAACTGCAGAAATTATTGCTTATACTTTTCAGATGAGAAAAGAAAGTACAGGCATTATTAGAATCATAGAGTATTAGAGATGCAAGGGATCTTCATATATATGTTTACCAAAGGGATATACCATGGCTCACCAAAAATATAGGGGTCTGTATATACCCAACTTATTGACATAGGCTAAAACAGAACAAAATAACATGGAGAGGGGGGACATAAACAAACCAAAACCCAAACTCCTTTTTAAAATCTACAGCAATGGGAGTTTTAAGCTTCCTGGCAACCAAAACAAAGGAAAACAAATGACCTTCCAGATCACCTAATCCAATCCCCTCATTTTATGGATTAGGAAATGATGGTCTATATTATTTTTAAAAGCTTTTCTTCAATGAAATGTGTTTCTATAGTTTCTATAACTAAGCATGGAATTATTTCCACTTTAATGTTTCAGATTGATTTCTTTTTTTCAAATGGGCTTTTTTCACGAGGCACCACTGACCTCCTAGAAACCAATTACGCATCAGAGCAGTGTAAAATGCTACATGAAAAGTTAACCTTCAAGGAGCTATAACTGTTCACACAACAAGAAAACAGTCCCTTTACTGGAAGTACTATTCTCCTGACCATCTGCAAACTGCATATTCTGGAAGCCTTTCAGACTTCCTCCAAGGTGCCTCTAATGCTTTTAGTCCTTTTATCATCTCACTACATGGCCTTGCTTTTCCCCCAGTTCTTCATTTTTACTTATAGTTGTTGGGCTTAGGGAAAAGTGAGAGGGGCTGCAGAAGTATCCTGACTTGATATTGATTATGTGCTGAAACTTACTTCAGGAATTGGATAGCTAATTTAACAGGTCAAATGGCAGGTCTCCGACCTTAGAGAATAGGCTCCTCCTTCCTGATCACTGCTGGTACACCAGACAATGCTGCCTCCAGGCAATTTCTGAGGGAAAAGTGGACCAGTGCAGGTCAAAAGTATCTGAGGCAGGAGAGAGAAAAAATCCTATTGAGTGGGAGCCATCACTGATGTGATGCAAATTGTGACCCAAGTGCTGCGAGGGATGCTATGGAATAGCAACAAGGATTCCTCATTGATCTTGCACCCATGAGCCTCTCTACACATGAAACAGCAATAGATTCATTCTGTGTGGCCAGCATCTTATTCCATGTGGTGTTGCAGCAACCAGGTCTGCATGTGATGCAAATATTTCCACACAGGTAAAACCTAGTTACCTCTGTCTCCCATTTCAAGGATTTTCTGCTCAGCAACATGCATGTGTGACGTGTGGTGTAAACCTTGATTAGGGGACATGGAGGCAGTTTATAACACTTCTTGGTGGATGGTCCTAAAGGACTGAGCAACCCATTACATCTCATGGTGAATGGTGACTGTCTCTTCCACGCACTTTGGATCATTCTTTTTCCCTGCTTTATTCTCCTTACCCCTTTCTCCTGTTCAGAGAAGTTCCCTAGTGAACAAAAAAGCATTAAACCCTCTGCATCAGGCTCAGCTTCCCAAGGAATCCAGGCAAATAGAGATACTCATCTTCCCGGCCATTTGCCCTCTTTTCCAATACCCTGCATTAAGGCTGCCTGGTCAGGATCACTGAGTGAATTACTTAGATTCTATGGTTAGTTTGATTTTAGATTTGATTTACTTTCTTTGGAAAAAAGAAACTTTTCACTTAGATTTGATTTACTTTCTTTGGAAAAAGAAACTTTCTAGCTAAGTGTGGTGGTGCACACCTGTAATCCCAGCACTTTGGGAGGCTGAGACAAGAGAGTCCGACTTCAAAGCCTGCCTCAGCAAAGGTGAGGTGCTAAGCAACTCAGTGAGACCCTGTCTCTATATAAAACACAAAATAGGGCTGGGGATGTGGCTCAATGGTTGATTATCCCTGATTTCAATCCCTGGTACCAAAAATAAAAATTAAAACAACAACAACAAAAAACCCTTCTGGCAACCTGTTCTCCACTATATAATCTCACCAATGGCTGGCCAAGTAAGGTCACATGATCCAAACTGAGCCAAAAGAACAAAATAAACTTGTGTTAGAATTATTGGGCAAGAGACATTTTGCTGTTCTACTGAACTTTCTTGAAAGTTTAAACCTAGAAAATGTGATAATTGAGCTGAAGCCATCTTATCAACTTCCTGGGGAAAGTTATCTCATAATGTGCCCAACACAGAGGAAACAGGGCTGAGGATTTGGTAGCCTAGTTCTACTTCAAACTCTCCTTATCAAATGGTGTCTTGGGCCCTAGATTTCACATTCATTTGAGCTAATGCATTCCCTTTTTGCCTAAGCCTGTTTTGGATATTGCTCAAACCTGCAGTGTCTTGGCTGATAGAGGAAGCTCCTTCTGCCTCAAATTTCTTATTTTTAAAGTCCATCTTATTGTCACTTCTAGACTCTTTTCTAAGATTCATATTTACGAAATGTTAAGGATTTTAAAAAGAATAACTGTAAAACTTACAAAATAGCTATAAACAATGCTCCAAATTATTTGCCACCTAACTTAAGAAAGAAAACCTATTTGTTACCTTTAATGTCCTTTGTAGGCCTCTCCTAGATTCTAAACCTTTCCCAATGCCCTAGACATAACCACTATCTTGAATTTTGTGTTAGATTCACAAGTTTTTCTTTGTAATTTTTTCATTCATATGTACCTATGTCATTTATTGTAGTCTGCATGATTTTTAACTTTATATAAATGCAATCATACTGTTTACATTTTTCCTTCTCTTGCATTTTAAACATACTACATTCTGGGGTTCTTCCATATGGTTGCATATGGTTGTAATACATTTATTTTTGATGTTGTATACATATACTACAATGTATTTTTGCTGTTGGTAGAAATGTTTATTTCCAGATTTGTTTGTTTGGTATTACAAACAATTCTCATATGAACATTCTGATAATGTGTTCACATGCACGCATAGTTTTCTTTAGGATTTATATCTGGGAGAAGAATCTGTCATAGTTTATTTGTAGTTTCAAATTTACTAGATAAGGAAAAATTATTCTTTAGAGTGGTTTTACTAATGTGTACATCTCATAAACCACGAATAAGTATAGTTTTCTCATAATTTCTACAAAACCTGATATTATCAAACCTTGTTGTTTGCCAATAATGATGACTATGAAATTGTATCTCATCATGCTGTTTCAACTTATATTTTTTTCTGATTAATAATATTGAAAGCATAACTGCTTCATAAGGATTTGATCAATATTTCCACTGAAGGTAAATGTTATATGATATATTAATCTTTTATTTTAAAGTGAACACATGACAGATTTATTGAGTTAACTAATCAATGAGAACATAAACAAAATAGTGAGATTTTCAATGATAACTGAAGAGAGTGAAGTATTTGTACTGGATGAAGGGAAGAGTTAAATAACATGGCTATTGCAATACAAAATGTAGTTAATTATGTAATAAAACTGCAAGTTTTGATATTATCTTATCTATAATGGAGATGTCTTTTGGATTTGTACCAGTTTTTTTTTCTCCATTCCCAACAGACAACAATCATTTGCATTGCTCTCCGTTTTCTACAAGTTATCATCTATCCTTACAAAAGTTGAAAACTACCCTAATTAATAGGAAATAACAAGTTGAACAGAGAAGAGCACCTCAAGAACAAAGATGGAAAAAGCCATTTTTAAAAAGAGCGAGATGGTAAATATTTTAGTCTTTATGGGCCACGTGGTCTCTGCTAGAGCTACTCCTCTCTGTCTTTGAAAGCAACAAGAGATAATACCTAAATGAAGGGGCATGGTTGCATTCTAACAAAATTTTATTTGTTAAAGTCAAATTTAAAATAAAATCAAATAAATATGGTCACAATATTTGGCATATGAATCAGAGTTTGAAAACTCCTGCTCTGGATAATTAGATAATTCACAGGCAAGCCTCTTGGAAGTACTCTGAGAGGATATCTCTGTGGTCTATTTTTATGTTTTGGATATATTTTTTAAAGGGTCTCCCGTTTGACCTTAGAGTATCTACTAGGATTATTCTCAATCACCAAAAAGATGATCTCATTGTGTTTGAGCCTGATTTATTTACATAGCTGCAGTGAAAAGTGTCATTTTTTTGATATTGTCAGCAAACCTAGAGGCCTGTGGCATTAAGCAACTTGTAAGGGCAGAAAATTAACTTCCATTTGAAGAAACAATAGTTTCTGTTGTTTTAGTGATGTGTTTTATTTTCTCTTCTAATGTGAGTCTAGGAATTAAACTAAAAACATTTATCTCTTCCAATTTTGCCTACAATGTCTATAAATGTTGATGAATTTCTATCTCCTATACTGTTTCCTGGCCAATCAATAGGTAAACTTCCTTACTTCAAGATTTTGATGCTATAAACTAGGGGTCAGATAGTAATTATTTGCCATTTTGAGGACTAGAAGGTCCCTATTATACCTGTTCATTTCTACAGTATGGCATAAATCTATTCATTCTCATGGATGTACTTGTGTCCTAATAAAACTTTATTTAAAAAAAATTCACAGGCTGGATTTGTCCCACAGGGAATAGTTTGCCAATATCCTGTTTTAGTCATACAATAGGTTCTAGCTCAGACTTCTTACTTGATATCATGGGAAGTAAAGAAAAGCAGATAATATTCCAAGAAAAAATTGTCATTTTTTTCATGTTTTCTTTTTTTTAATTTTAATTTATTTTTAAAACAAAAGAATGCATTTCAAGTCATAGTACACATATGGAGTACAATTTTCTATTTCTCTGGTTGTAAACAAGATAAAGCCACATCATTTGTGTCTTCATACATATAAGTAGGGTGATGATGTCCATCTCATTTTACCATTTTTGCTATTCCCATGCCCTCTCCCTTCCCCTACCTCCCCTTTGCCCTCTCCAAAGTTCCTCCATTGCATCCTCCCCCCCCCACCCTCATTATGTATCAGCATCCACTAATCAGAGAAAACATTTGGCCTTTGGTTTTTTGGTATTTGCTTACTTCAGAAGTTGAATAGAAACTTCTCAGAAGAACATATACAATCGATCAACAAATATATGAAGAAATGTTCAACAACTCTAGCAATTAGAGAAGTGCAAATAAATGCAAATCAAAACTAAGAGTTCATCTCACTTGAGTCAGAATGGCAATTATCAAGAATACAAGCAACAATAAGTGCTGGTGAGGAAGTAGGGGAAAAGGCACACTCAAACATTGCTGGTGGGACTGCAAATTGGTGCAACCTATCTGGAAAGCAGTACAGAGATGCCTTAAAAGACTTTGAATGGAACCACCATTTAACCCAGCTATCCCACTCCTCCGCCTATACCCTAAAGACTTTAAAAAATTGTCACTTTAACAGAAAGAAAATCTAATTCTAGTTTTTCATCAGTAAGCTATTTAATAATAAAGGCATCACAACTCTTCTAAAACCTCTTTGTATAAACTCACCAAATTGTGTCAACCTTTAGAAAATGTTTCCATATTTTATTGCTTCCTTTCAGACTCATTGTTTGCCTATAATATAATCCAAAGGAAATAAAATTATTTCCTGAAAAGGGAATACATATTTTTTCTTCACTATTCACTTTTATATTTTAGAACACTAAGAACAATAAGAGAAAGATCAGTGGAGTAGACAAAGGAGGATGAAGGGAAGGAAGGAGGGATGAGATAGAGGAAAAACAGTGGAATGAATCTGACCTAACTTTCCTATGTGCATATATGAATATACCACAGTGAATCTCACCATCATGTACATCCACAAGATACTAACTTAAAAAACTGTAAATAAATAGAGGAAATATCAGTAGAGGTAAGGGAACAGGAGGAGGACAGAGGGGAAGGAAAGGGGAAATACTGAGGACTGAATTACTACAAATTATATTACATATTTTTATAATTATATTAAAATAAATTCCATTATAATGTGTAACTAAAAAGAACCAATAAAAA
>CM053403.1:107567954-107579310 GCA_028644305.1 Xerus rutilus | reverse complement strand
GCCAATCTCAGAAAACCAAATGCCAAATGTACTCGTTGATAAGTGGATGCTGATCCAAGATGTGAGGAAGGACATGGGAATAATGGTGGATATCTGTGCACAGGGGTGTAAGGAGGAGGGGGCATGGGGATAGCAAAGGTGATGGAATATGATGGTCATAATAACCCTAACTTTATGTATGACTGCATATATGTTGTGATTCTATACAACTTACAACTAGAGAATTGATATATTATCCTCTATCTATGTACAATGAATCAACTTGCACTGTTAACATATAAGCCTAAATTTTAAAAAAATAACAAAATAACATTAAAAAAATTTTTTAAAGCAAAACTATCTTTTTTTTAACCTAACAAAAATACCTCATTAGCTCTCATACTAAATTTTACCTTGTGTTTTTATTGCTCTTCATACAGTCTTATTCATGTATATTAATTATAATTTTTGCCAAGGTATGTACTATCTAGTTTACAGAAAGAAATAGCAAATAGGTGACAACTGTTGTATGTAGGGATTTTAATAGACATGCAAAGTTCACTTGCATGTGTAACATAAACCCTGAAACCATGAATATTCTTTGCATTTTCTACTTTGTTAAAGTGGTAATAATGAACACATTTGTTATTTTACAAAAGTATAGCCACTTTATAATGCATAAAAATTGGAAGCTCAAAAGGAAAGACCACACACACACACACACACACACACACACACACACTTATTTTTTCTTGGTAGCATTCTATCAGACAGATAAATTAGCCAAGAATTCAAAGATTACGTATTAAGCAACTCAATTAATATTGGTCTAAAATCTTGTAATTAACTAAATGATTTAGCAATTATGTTTAAACTGACACACTGCAGAACATAATTACTGTTGCTATAAATCATTTGTCAGAATTACAATTCAATTTAAACACATAATTTTAGATTTTTTTCATAATCTGAAACATATGTGAGTGATATAAGCTTCTTTAGAAATTAAATTGGCATAAATTTAAGAAGATTAGATTACCCAGGTTCATAATTAAGAAAGTAAAATAAAAATCAAATAAACAAAACTTTATTTTCCTTTAAAAATAAAATGTAGGAGTGAAATATGCATTTTTATTATACTCAATACTAGTAAAATCAGAAAAATATATAGCTATTTTGAGAACAAATTTATCAAGCTAGTCTGATCTGCTCAAGGATGCATTTTCATTATTTTAGTTTTTAATTTAGCAGCTTCTATGAGAAGTGCTTTTCTCTTAAAAGGCTAGCATATTTAAAACCTTCAAGGTTGGATGCCTTTGTTTTCTGAGTCATGGAAATATTAGATTTAATATGTTCTCATCAATGTCTATAAACCAATTAGAACACAGCTCATTTATTTTATCAGACTTATAGTTTATTAGTATATTATATATATCAATTCATACATATGGACACACACATATATACATGACACTCATGCCATGAGAAACAAAGTTCTCATTCCTAGATACACAGAACTTGCAGCTTAAGCTTTATAATTTTGACTATGGGATAAAATAAATGGGACACAAAATTGTACCAACCCAGATATTAATGGTCTGTTCTCTTTCCAGTAGGAGCAAGACATTTTATTGCATAAACACACAAACAAAAAAATTTAAGAAGATAATTCTGTCATCTCTCACCCAGTGAGGCTAGATCCCAACCCCACCTGCAGAGGTTTCCTCATGGTGAGTCATAACCTATGGAGGGGATGTGAACACAGGAGAATGGGAGCCCAACTCAGGCAGGAAACAGAATCAAAGATAAAGACAGAAGCACAGAATTAAAGAGGGGGGTAGATGGAAAAACAGTGAAGGAAGGAGGGGAGAAAGGCAAGTAGGCAGGCAACAAATCAAGCTGTTATTGCCTCTGAGGATTCACACCAGAAGTTAAGAAAAGATGAGTAAGCATCAATAGCCCATGAGCAGCACCTCTTGGGCCACACAGTCTAACTAGATATAGACGGTGAGCCAACTAGAAATCTGAGTAGAATCTCCAAAATTGTCAAATATGATTTTCAAAAAGCTAAATAAAACCACATCTCTCATATGAATATGAAGTAAGCATGTGTTAGAGATTTATGTAGTTCCTTCATGAAGGAATCGGCTAGATGATAAGGCTAATTCTCTAAATATTTATTGAATTAATTCTCCACTCAAAACCTTCAGTGGATCCTTTTTCTTTGATTTCTTGCATCTGATTGGAATGAAAAAATGTTTCAAAAACACGAAAAAGTCTTGGATTACATGGAAAGCAATATTTATGATGAAATTCCTTGCCTCCATATTAAGTTTTTTGATTCTCCAAAATCAAATGCGTCCACAAAACCACAAGTCCTCTAATAGGAGATGTCCAAGGACAATGGACACAAAGGATTTCATTTGCAGTATGTTTGGGGAATTTCAAGATAAGTGAATTATCAACTGATAATCAAAAGGTTGTTTTGTTGTTTTGCTACTGAAATCTTGGAAGACAAGAGATTTATTAAACAGATGTTTTTCACTGATAATAAGTTTTTGTGTTTTCAGAAGTACAGTTGAATTACAAATATTTCTTATAGACCCATATTATCTATTCTTTGTTTTTATTAGGAAAAGCTCCAGTCATAAATATGTGGTAAATTAATCACCTCTTTTCACTAAAGAAAAATAACTATTTATCCCCTTTTCAGGCAATACACTAAAAGTATTGCTTGACTTGAGTAAACAATGAGAATAAAAGGAGAAAGGGAGAGAAAGAATGGAAGAACTAACTTTTCTACAAAATTGTAAAACAAAAAGCACAAAGGAAAAAATGTCTTCTAAATAAATAGTTTAATTCCCTTAAAAGTGTAAATCAGAAACCATAGCAGATTCCTAAATCCAAAACATAGTTAGAATATGACTTCAGATATTTGAGGCAAGGTTGGAAACTTGGGAGAACTTGTCAAACATTAGTCTTTGAGAACAAAGAAAATCCCACAAATTTTGAGAGTAGACTGGATCATGGCAAACATGGGAGGCTTAAGATGAGTGATCTAGGATGAGTGTTTCCATGGGAATGAGTTCTGTGTCTGCAAGCTTTTCCTTTATTGTTCTCACCTTTATAGGAGGAAAGTCTCTATGGAACTGCCTGTTATGAAGCTGCTCTGAGAAAAGACAGAACTGCTCTCCATATGAAAAGGTAATGGCAAGTGGTAGAACCCTCTTTCCAGAGCAATATTTTTGTAAGAATTTGAAGCAGATATGACTTGACAATTCTTTCCATTAAAAGATTTTGAGTATAGATTTCATGTTATTGTAGTTCTTCTGCCAACCTCAAATTTAAATAGTCTAGGTATTTTGTTTCTATTTCCCATTAGTAGATATCTATACTCCATTGTGGATGTTGATTATGGTCCATGATCAAAAGATGAATTTATTAATAACTTCTGGAAGATTTAAGATACAGGTCCTGTGGCCTCAAGATACTTGGATTCAATTGACCCAGAATGGGCACTGAAAATCAGCATGCATTTTTAAATACTTGTTAGAATTTCTGATGATTTAGGGACTACTCAGGAATATTGAGCATTACCTAGGAGCATTGAGAACAGAATTCAGTATATGGATGCTGTCAGAAATAAGTTTTAGGAGAAGAGGGCTAGCAGGATGTGGAATTGAGAGATAGGAAGTTTGGCAAGTTTTTGGAATGCGTGTAGAAAAAATTTTAAATATGACCTGAAGAGATTATATTTCTATCAATGACAAAGACAGTTCGTAAATCTTTTAATTGGTTCCAAGATAACCAAGACCAAATATTCAGGTAATTTGTTAAGTCTCTCAGGACATAGCTACCGCCAAGACAGACAAGCTATAGCGATGGTGACCATGGAATGTCCATCTCATTCAAGAGGGAGGGCAGCAGGCATACTGTATGCACAGGGTGATGGATATTTTCAGGCTGTTAGATCATGTTGCATATCAGATTAATGACACCAGATAAAGCTTTAATCTCCAGATCTGTGATTATGAACTAATTAGGGGGAAAAAGGGTTTTATAGGTATGATTAAGCTAAGGGTCTTGAAATGAGATCAACTTGGTTTATCTTCATGAAAAACAGAGGAGAGAGAAAAAGGAGGCCATTTAAAGATGAAGGCAGAGTCCAGAGGTAGGCAGCTATATAAGTCAATGAACATCTGGAACCATCAAGGGCTAGAAAAGGGAAGAATGCATTCTGCGCTAGAGTACTCAGAGGGAAAATGGCCCTGTGAACACTTTGAGACTTCTCATCTGCAAAACTAGGAGAGAATTATATTTCGGTTGTTTCAAGCTATTCAATTTGTGGTATTCGGTTACAGTAGCCCTGGGAAATGAATGTGTACCTCTATGGTAACAAAGTGGGGAACGTTCTCGCTCCCACCACTGCTTCGCACAACATGTATGGGATGGAAAAAGAAAATAGAGATGAGGTCCTCAAGGAGGTAAGCAGAAGGCTCAAATTATTGGAAATGGCACATGTTCAGAAGGGTGGTGAGGGCTACATTCCAAGGACTGTGCTAGGATGAAATACCCACGGTGCATGTTGGTCATGCAACCAAGAAAACAAAGACTATAGAGGACAAAGTCCATGGCAGAGGAAATGGGAACTAAGAGCACTGGACAACTTCAGTGGTTAATTCAGCAGCCAAATCTACATTGGATTGTTCTTTGGAAAAGGAGGGCTCATTGGAGGATAAGCCTCCCATGATTCCTCATGACAAGGATCACTATGGTGGTACCCCTCATCTCAAATACCAGGTGCAGAGAGGGGTCCCACACCCCTTCAGGTTATGTGCTCAATTCTTTTTCATTAGATGTTAGGTCCAGTATTTTCTAAATTCTCATCACACTAACTATATCCTGTGTGGAGAAAAACCAAAATGCTGCCTGCGGGGATAATTTCCAGAAACGAAAAAAGTGGCTTGGGAGAAATCTACATTTTCAGATGTTTATTCAACCTTTCTCTTGTGTAGCATGAGCAGAAGGAACATTCTTCCAAGCAGTCACATTAGAAAGATTAAGGCTCAGTTCTCATCAGAGCCAGATAAACACAAGAAGAGGACCCTAGAGAGGATAATATTGTCAAGCTAATATTTCTTAAACATTTGCTTACCATTTATTTAGTAGAAGAGGGAACAAAGAGATTTCTCTTAATAAATACCTTGAACAGAATTTGATATCAATGTTTAAGGAAACTTCTGTTTGCTAATTTATTTTCATCTGCTAAGGCAGAATAAATAGGCATGAAAAAATAATGGAACAAATGTTGTAGAATGTTTTCTACTTTTTAATTGTCCTTTATTCTCCAATTTACTTTCATTATTTTGAGGAGGGAATAGCTTCTTGGGTCACATACTATGTGGTTTGAAATGTAGATATTTAAAGGAATTATTTAATTTTGGTAAACCATACTAAAACTGGTATTGTTTTGTTCAGAACATTGGCTGGCTAGAATTGCCCTTATGAGTGACACAAAAATAATGGACAGGATGACACTAGAGCAGTATTCAATTTTCTGTTCCAGATTTCTGTCTACCAATTTATAATTTCCCAGTTATATAGAAATACTACCTGAAAATGTGTCCAACAATGCCACATTCCTGCAAATTTTTGTTCATCACAGGTGGACGTCTTTCAATCCGCTCCTTAATCTGGGTCTAGGTCTAGTGACAGCCTCCATCAGCCTTCTTTTACCCTAGACGTGTGCCTACTGGTGATGTAAAGCCTGTGGAAAATATTCTGTTGATGTAAAATGTCTCTATCCTTCAAGTCTGGTGTACATCCTACACTTTCCAACAAGCCTTTCAGGATGCTATAGTTTACACCAAAGCCTTTCCCATCAAGCCATTGAAATTATTGCATATGATTGAATTTTGGCACTTCATCAATGAGCACTTTCTACTGAAACTTTGAGTTTGCTAAGTGCTTTATCACAAATTATTTATTTTAATCATTCCGAAAAGTCTTTGACATAAAGTTTATTATTATTATTTTCTGTTTTCAGGATAATGAAACTTGAAATGGTTTGCTCAGGATCACACATGCAATAAGCAATAGCCCTGGGATTCTAACCCAAGTGATTCATTTTTCTACTTCACAAATAACTTATTTCATTGATTCTAGGATGCATATTTTTGCTTACATTTTAACATCTCTAAAACTGATATGTTGTATTCAGTTGACAGTGTTCATGTTTCTTGAGAGTACAAAACATGCTGGTGTTTCTCATAATAATGCTGTTTTAGATTAGAAGAAATAGTATATTTAATGAGGGTTTCCCATTTGCCAGGGTCCTAGAAATAAACCTGGGAGCAACAGTCGTATTTCTTACTCCTGTTGCATTTCCAGTATTTTGCCCTATGTCATTATACTACCCCACTCTAGTCTATTGTAAATTGTTTTCTATTTTGTCCCACAGGTTAGATGCAATAGTCTTAACAAGATTACAAACCACTTGAGATGCTGCATCTTGTTGAATTGCCTTTCTTGTATGTAACCCATGATACCTTTTCAGGGTATTTTTTGCTACTGCTTACTTTGGCTTTCCACATCAAATAGAAAGAAGTCTCCGGTGGTAGAATCATTATATTGATCCAGATTTTTAAAAAATAGTTTTTTAGAACTTGGAAAATCAGAGCTGGGCTAGTGATATGGAAACACTAACATCTCTGCAACTTTGTTCTACTGTGATTTGCCTTAGGAGCACAAGGATCATTGGCCCATCCCCCCCACACACTGCCCCCAAATCCCATCATTACACTGCTAAAAACAAAACAAAACAACAACAACAAAAACACACACACAAACCTCTGTTTCTTTATAGCTACCTTGGCATTAGCTGATGCAGTAGACTCAATGCAATGAAATCCTGAGAAACTGTACAACTGAGAAACCTGAGCCATAGCCCTGGCTTTCCTGCTAACCAGCTGTCAATTTCTGAGGCTCCATTGGCTTGTCTCTAAGATGAATGTATTAGGCTGAATAATCTCCAGATCTCTTGGCTTTCGTGGTATAAGAAGTAGAAGCCAGCTAAGGCTTGGTTTTATTTTTCCACCATGTGCTTCCAATTAGGGATTACCATCCAGCAGACGGTGGTCCCTTAATTAAAGGACTGCAACAACAGTTGGGGAAGAACTGGCTTTGGAAGGTCCCATGTCAACAGAAAGAGTCTGGGCCTTCACAGTAATTTTTTAATCACTGTAGTGGTAGGAGGCCGAGATGGTTGATGACTTAACTCTCCTCTACCCTGTCTCTGCAGGTGAAAGACAGACAGCATGGGTAAACAGAAAGGATTATGGTGGACAAATAATCTCCTGTTGCTGACTTGTATATACAGTTTCTGCACCTGCTTTCCTGACCAGGTTCATACCTTACAGCCAAGTAAGAGAATGGTGTGAGCAAACTGTAAATCCATCCTTCAAGTCAGTGACATCCTAGGGAATCTCAGGAAAAGTCATTTCTGATAATCAGAATGTAAATGCATGCTTTTACTATTTTCTATTTTACTATTTTCTGTGTATTTTAATTTTTGAAGTGAGAACACACTTGCATGTAGATGTCTGAAACTCCATTTCTAGGAAATAACCAGATTGTTTCACCTGTGTGAGACTCCATTTTCTCTATACCTCTCACCTCTCAAGGGCACGAAATCTCAGGCAGGGGTCCTGAAAAAGACCTGGATGCATGTTTATGACTTCTGATCAATTCTTGTTTATTGAAAGAAAGTTTCAGTCACCAACACTTCTTTGCAGATTGCAAAGCACAGCAAAGCAATACAATCAAAAGGAAAAAATCAATCAAAGCGTGAGAAGGGACCTTGGATATGTTCTGGTTCAAACCGTGCATTTTATAGATAAAGTAATGTGATTTTCCTGGACTGGTTAATTCTTGAAACTAGATCCCCCTGTTCTCAATTCAGTCTTCTCATTTTATGACAGTCCACATCCCAGAGTCCATGACTATGCTAACTGGTGAGGTACAGAACTCTGCAGTCAAGCAAAGGCTCCCAGAATTGGCACTTAGCCTATAAGAAACAATGAACTTGGAAGCAGAAGTTTTCCCAAGATAGTATCTCAGTTGTAGGGACAGGGGGTAAGGTGGAAAAAGCATGCCTTAAAAACTCTTTAATCAGCAGAAATACAAAATTAAAACATCTTCTAACACTTTTGCTTTGGTATGTTTTTCTATCTTTCCAAGTTGATGGGAAACTGTGCTGTGGTAGAAACAATACCTGGCGTGACATCAGGAATTCAGGGTCTCTGTCATTTACATCTGGGCACTACAGTGTACAGATTAGTGGCTATAAGTGTCAGATATTGTATACCTTCCAAATAGGAATAATAGTATACATTTGCAGAAATATTGATATAATATAATGAGTTTAACACTAAATATGAGATATCCCTCAAAAATCCTGTGTGAATGCCAGAAGATTAAGAGGTAAAATCTGAGTTCTAACCTAATCAATCCACAAACTGGTGGTAACTGTGGGCACGTGGGTCTTGGATGAAGAAGATGGGTCACTGTTGTCACATTCTGGAAGAGTTCATTTTCCCTGCAGCCCCTCTGCTTCCTGGTTACCATGAGTGAAGCAACACTCTCCTACCATACCCTTTGGCCATGGTGCTCTGCCTCATCTTTGGTCCAAGGGATGAAACTGGCTGACCATGGACTGAACCTCTGAACCCATAAGCCCCAAATAAACTTTTCCTCCTCAAAGTTGTTCTTGTTGGATATTTTAATCACAGCGATGAAAAGCTGACTCACACAGAAATTGAAATGTGATATGTGATATTACATAAGTTGTCATAAAATGATACCTACTTCAAAAAAAAAAAAGAACAGATAACAACTATACATTTATCAAAATGGCTAAAACAATTAAAAACTAAAAACATAATAATGCCAAATGCTGGCAAGGTACAGAGAAAGTGGCTCACTCATACACTTCTGGTGGAAAACTGTAGAATGTACAGGCATTCTGGCAAATAGTTTGGCAATGTCTTATAATATTAAGTATATATTTAGCATATAAACCAGCATTAAACTTTGATGTAAGTTAGTATTCATAGCACCTTTATTCATTTTAACTCCAAACTGGAAATGAACAACGTGTTTTCAAAGGGTAAATGGTTTAACAAACTGTAGATCTTGAAACCTTGAAATACTACTCAGCAATAGAAAGGAATAAACCATTGATATGTACAACGTGACTAAGATACTAGGGAATTATGCTGAGCAAAAAATGTCTATCTTAAATGAAGACTGTAAGATTTTAAGACAATAACGTGAAAGGTTATTGTCTTAGTTCTTTCAGGCTTCTATAAGCATCTTAGACTGTAACTTATAACAACAGAAACGTAGTTTTTACACCTCTACAGGATGAGAAGTCCAAAATCGAGGCACCAGCAGATTCAGTGTCTAGTGAGGCCTCATCATCCCATTTCTCTTTTCTTTTAGCCTTTGTACCTTTTCCTGCACTCTCACGGGTAGAGGGGGTCCACAGTGCCCTCAGGCCTCTTTCATTAGATTACTCACCACTTAACAAAGGCCCGACCTCTTAATATTGTTCCGCTGGGGAGTAAGCTTCAACATATGAATTTGGGGAGACACAAACATTCAGAATTTACACGTTCTATACCATATAATTCTATTTAAATGACATTGTTAAAATGGACGATGGACAATTACAGAACTGGAGAACAGATTAGAGGGTGAAGGCTAGGGATGTGGAAGAAAATTAAACAGAGGTACGTGAGGTAGGTGAGGGCACAGGAGGACAGTAAATTTTTGTGTCTCAACTGTGGCGATGGGTACATGAACCTACACATGTGATGAAGTTGCATAGACTAACACATATGCACACATGTATAAGAAAAACTGAAATAAAATCTGTAGATTGTATCAATGTCAATATCCTCCTTGTGATATTGCCCCATTGTTTTTTAATAGGTTACTGTGGGAAAACTGAATAAAAGAAACAGATTTTCTCTGTATTATTTGTTATAACTGAATGTGAAACAAAAATTAGCTCAAAACAAAAAGTTTAATAAAACGTATAGGCTTATAGTATTTATTAAATAAAAATGTAGACTACTGTTATAAAACATGTATAATGAAAGTTGGAGGAATACACTGTTACAGGGCTCAGTTGTGGGTACCAAAATCTACTCTAGCTAGCACAGCAGGATTTGATGCAGGGAAGTGAGTGTTTACAGTCAATGGGAAGCTTGAGGAGTCTGCACTGACGCTCTGAACCACTCTATAGACAGGCAGCAAAGGACCTGCTATACTCAGTTGCCACATCAGGAAGCTACTGCTATGGATGCAGGTGCTGGCACAAACCCCACTACTTCAGCTGTGATCACCCGGCAGCACAAGAGCGTTGCGCCTTGAGTGGACAGAATACAACAGAGGCCCTGTGCTGCCGCCTTTACTGATTCAACACCTGTGCTGCTGTCAGGAGAAACTGCAGATGTATTGGAAGCATAAACTCCATCTCATTTTCACTTTCTCAACTCTACACTCTGATTTAGCCTGGGGTAGGTAAGTCAGGTGAAAAATTTGAGGCTTAAAGGAGTCTGAGAAATGTATCCTTTGCATTTCCAGATTCCAAAAGGAAGCAGAACTTGGTGGGAGAACTTGGAGTTTAGTGAGACATTCTGCAGCACCTGTCGCAGATACATAACAAAATTACTACTAGAAATGGATCTCTTTATATCTTTAGATGTCATTTTTCTTCTTTTTTTAATTCTGTATCTTTCTCCATGTATGTCTTTTAAAAATATATGATAATAAAAACACAAACCTACTCCAGTTTAAAAAGTCAAACCAAACATGTAACCAATGAACTAGCTTGGGTGGTGAAGGTGGGTCACAGTGATTGGGATCTGATCCTCTTTAAAGTACCATTAAAGTCTGAGAGCATGTGTTTTCATGATAAATGAGCATCTCAGTCTAGAAAGCATTTGGCTCAGAGTTTAAAGCTAAAATATCTGCAATGAAAAATATTACAAATGAGCGAAATAGACTAGGTGATACAATTTGGACTGGAAAGGACTATGGTAAACTCATCCTGCCTGAAGTGGAAGGTCACTATTTTGTTCCAACTAACTATTGCATGTGAAAATTCAGTCCCACGGTTATTCAACTTTCTGATTTATTTTTAATGTGATTTTTTATAAAGGATATCATAATTTTAAATGTTATTTGTAACACATTAAAATCTTGGCTTTTACTGATTGGAACAGACACAACAGACCCTTGGTAGCTTGTTCTAGTGTTGTTGGGGGAGTCATTAGAGGAAACTCAAAATATTTTTACTAACACTATGAAG
>CM053403.1:107505003-107558412 GCA_028644305.1 Xerus rutilus | reverse complement strand
TCCTATCAAACAACATCACATCCTACAGAGAAATCTTCTGAGAAAGTAAATCAATGTGGCAAACTTCATTATAGTCTTATAAGAAATTGTCACATCAACCTCAAGACAAGACCCTCCACCAGCAAAAAAATTATGACTCACTTAAGGTTCAGATGACTGTTTTCAAGCAAGAATTTTAAATCAAGGTATGTAAATATTTTTAGAAATTATGCTACTGCACATTTAATACACTATGGTACATTGTAAACATAACCTTCATATGCTCTGAGAATCCAAAAATTTCATGACTTGTTTTATTACTATATGCACATTTTTGTGATGGTCTAGAACAGAACACACAATATCTCTGAGGTATATATATATGTGAAAGGAGGGAGTTTGACACATTTTACACAGTGACAAGACATTTGTAACCTAAGAAAAAGACATCTTTCTCTTCTCTCCCCCTTCTAAAGATGCCAGAAGTATACAGCATCTGAATCAGTAGCTTTGTGACACAAATTTCTCAGGTAATTGGTTTCATGGACTATTGCCAGGAAGCATATTTCACCCCTAACCTCTACACTTCTGATGATATCTGCATTATGGACAATCCCTCTTATCATGATACAATATCAAAAAGTATAATAACAGAAAATACTGTAAAACATGCCCAGTATGTGAACTGCAAATAGAAACTGATAATTTTTAGGTAAACTTGGCTATGAAATCCACTTATTACCCACCTCCATGGATAACATATTCCTTTCTCAGTTGACATTTGAGGCATGGGGATGTACTTGCTTCACCTTTTGGTTTCTCAATTCACAAACTCCACTGGGGCTTGGCATGCTCTTGATCCCACCCTGGCACTGGGATAATGGCCCTCTCCTTCCTCAGACTGGCTTGATTACCTAAATGCCATAATGTTATTGCTGGGCAGAAAGCCCTCTCCTATATGCCTTGGGAATGTCCTATGGCTGCCACCCTCAAGAACCTGTGGAGCACAATGTGACCCTAATGACACTGTCTTGTGTCACCGAATTAATTGTCTACCTTACAAGATAAAAAAAGATCACTTCTTAGTGTTCTGGCAATGGATGTCTTTCTCTTTTCAACTCTACTCCTGTCTTTTAGCTTTTCTTTATTTGAGAGGCACTTTAGAGTCTCTGAGAGACTCTCACCTTTCTGGACAGAGGCCTTTACTTCTGGTCTGCATATTATTTATGTCAGCTCTTCCTCTTGTCAGTATATGCAACCTGGGGCCACCAGCTTAAATTCAGGTCACTAAAAATCTGAGAAATTCAGTGTATTTTGGAAAATTGCTTAGATTTGATAGATTTTAGAATCTATTGCCCCGATCCACATAGTAGAACACACATACAAAGAGGAGGAGGCAAAGGAAGAAGAGGGCGAAGTAGGTAGAGAGGAGAGGGAGTACATTGTCCTTTTATTACTTTCTTTTAACTTCTAAAATAGAAGAGGAAAACATGTAAGAAGTGTATAACCAGCAACCAAACACAGTGAACAGCGGTCCTTCCAGCCTTGCTGAGGCCAATAACAAGGAAGGCACATACCAAGTGACAAGGTCAGGATTCTGCCCTAGACATGATTACCTCTAAGGGACACACAGGCCACTTTTTCAATGACCATGGCCATTAATATGGAAAGGAAACACCACACAGGTTCCCAGAATGCAGACTCGACATGCTAGCCCAAAGTGTACTTGCATTTCCCCAAACAGCTTGTGTCACAAGGCCCCTATTCCCTCATGCTCACCACGTAGCAATCTGAGACTTTCTTCTGTTCTAACTTGAGCCTGTGGCTGCAAAATCCCCCAAATATCATTATCAAACAGACCTTCCAAGTCTGTAGGGAACTGATGGGTAAATGAACCATGCAAGAAAAGCCATAGAAAATAGACATTGATCCGAACTTGAAGGTGAAGTGTGTGAAATTGTTTATAAATTGGATAATTGGAGGCACTGAAGTGGGACACTACAGCTTCCATCCCCTCTTGTTTTATGCACAACTTTAATTAACTTTCAAGAAAGAAAATACTATGCCCTTTGGATCCAGGCAGAGCCAGATTCAAATCCTGCCTTTAATTCCAGTCACATTTTTTTTCATTGTTTCACTTTCCTTATTTTAAAATGGAGAAAAATATTTTTCCCATATTATAACTATTAAATGAGATTATCTTACATAAAATACCTATGACAGGGCAATGCATTTACTAGATTCTCATTCAATGGTTCTTTGCTGTTTGGCATTCCTTAGATTTTGTTACAACTAACATCCCGAATTTCCACATTTTCATCCTGTAGAACTAACATGTTATGTTCTCCCTTAAGCTTGATCTTTCACCTAATTCCTTATTCATAGGAAGGGACCTGGGATAAAGGTCTTAGACTTATCCCTTTTCCAACTTTCTCTCTGTCCCAGCAGATTTGTTTGTGAGGATCACATCAATGGGCTCCCATGAACATTTTTGCCAATTGAGAGGCTCAGCAGATCAGAGGGAGGTGGGAGAGTGAAGTTTAGGTCTTACTCCTTGGCTCCTTCCCTGTGAGATCAACTTGAGATGAATAAATTCGTTAACTGAAAACCAATGTGCTGCTCAAGTGGGTCTGCTCTATAGGACTTGCCTTCTTGATTCAGAGAAGCATTTCCTACCCTGGGTCCTTTGCACCTAGCCTCAGGTTCCTATACAATTCCTCATGGCTGCCCTCCACCTTACCAAAATCTTTGTAATTGGACCCTTCTTAAAATAGAGCATGGTGGGGGGTGGATAAGAAAGGAAGAAAGAAAGAAAGAAAAAAGAAAAAAGAAAAAATAGAAAAAGAAACCTCCTCAAAGCTCTTCAAATTATTCTGATTTGACATGTTATATGCTCCTTGTAGGAATTTTAATTTGGGTCCAAGATATTTTCTGATCTTCAAATCAAAAATCTAGAAGTCATCTTAATCCTCTTTTATCATTCCTCTAATTTCCACTATTTATCCCTTCTCCACCCTCCCTGGCAGATATGCCACCCAAATATTTCTGAAAATAGGCATCTCTTTTCTAACCCAGTGATTGTCTTATTAGCTGAGATCTTGATCATTGCTTGTTTGAGGTTTCCAATGGCTTTCTGAATGGTCTTCCTGCCTATGCTTTCATTTCTCTTATCTGTCCTGTATGCTGCCAACAGCATGGCAGATCCTTTACCAGATTTCCAATGCCTAAAAGACAATCTCCAAACATTCCAGGGTGGCACTCAAGACACATCACAATGTGCACTTGACTGGCTTATTAACTTCCGCTTTTTTTTTTTGTACTGGGGATTGAACTCAGGGGTACTCGACCACTGAGCCACATCCCCAGCCCTATTTTGTGTTTTATGTAGAGATAGGGTCTCACTGAGTTGCTTAGCGCCTCGCTGTTGCTGAGGCTGGCTTTGAACTCATGATTCTCCTGTCTCAGCCTCCCTAAGTGCTAGGATTACAGGCTTGAGCCACCGCGCCTGGCTTTAACTTCCTCTTTAATGTCTCTTCCTGCTCTTAGCTGCTTCCTCTCAGCTAATCAGACCATGTATAAACTCTGCAGTCAGCCATTTGTGGTCATATCATAGGCAAATTCAGCAATGATCTTAGCATAAGACAAACGGGAGTGGGGAGAAGAGTCAATAATTTAAATGAATTGTGTTTCTGGCTCCTGCTATGTTAGGTGGTATTTTCCCCAAGGTGTGGGGTGCTGAGAGAAAGGAGTCAACCAGTTTCTTCCCTAGTGTCAGTGTGCTAACACAGCCTAGTATTCAAAGAATAATGTGTTTTTGAATATAACTTCAAAACTCAAATACATCAGTTGCTATTTAGACGAAGAAACACAATCTTGTTTTCAACATTGGGAAGCAATATTTGTTGAATTTAATAAGAAATAGTATGCCAATTTCGAAAAAGATTTCCAAAGGCATATTGACTTTTGTGATTTTCTCCTTCCATGATGACAAATGGCACCTGTGGCTTTGGATCGTCCCACATTTCTTCACAACAAAATGCTCTGTATATCTGTTCATCTACTTGGAACATCCTCCTGCTCATTTCTTACTAAATAAACCTTACACTTTCTCTAAGACTTGGTACAAAGCAAGCAGGTAATATTTCATTTCATCTCTGAAAGTTCTTGGTATATGCTTCTATTATAATCTGCATATCATTGTTTTACAATTGAAAACTAGCCTATTTCTCCACTGGACTGTTAATCTCTTTAAGAGCAGAAGTTAGTAAATCTTTTTAATCCTATTGTTTTGCTAAGGTTCCAGCTATAGACTACACCACCTCCCTAGATTTAGGTTCATGGCACAGCTGAAATATTTTGGTCATTACCAGACGGGTCTGCTTTCTCTACTTCATGACCTTGGAGAGGCATGGATGCATCTGTGAGTCATTAGGCACTTTGCTCCAGCCTGTGCCAGGAGAAAGCTTTGTTCTGGTGTCAAACCATCTTAGCCTGTAAAAGAAACTGGAATAGTCCACCACTCACCTTTTTGAGCTTTTCTCCAAGTTCAATCAATACCATTAGATAGCTCCACTCAGCTGTTGAAGTGAAACTTGATTAGAACTGTGTATTGTTGCTAAGTAAATCAGAGTCTGGGAAAACTCAAAGGCTTTAATTGAAGAGAGGTTTAATGAAGGAAATCTAGAGTAGTGTAGCAGGGTTATTGGACTAATAAGAGACCATGAAATTTCCAGGAAAGAATAGCATCCTAATCATTACCACACGTAGGTGAAAGGAGCGAGAGAAAAAAAGCTGTTAATGGAACCCACCAAGAACTGTGACCATAGAACGGTGGACCTACTCTTTAGGAGCTGTGGTCATTGGTGGGAGAGGATCAGTGGGAATAGAATACCTCAACCTTTTTCTCTTCCTCTTTTCTGATTCTGCTGGTGCCTCCTAATGATTGCACTCAATTGGAAGACAAGAACAATAGATCTCTGGACAAGAACTCTCCAGATATCCACTTGATGGGGCCCAAAACTGAAAGAGAAGACTTGACAATAGATTTGAAAGGGCAAATACAAGAATAATAGAATATGATCACTTTAGAATATTCTGAATTACCAATTATGCTCTGAAGAGTGGGCTGGAAGTTTTAGGATCTCTCATGGTTCCAACTATGCTCTTCCTCAAGTTCACTTATTAAATCTCTAACCTTCTGAGAGATGGTATTTGGAGGTATGAGCTTGGAGACATAATTAGTAAGCATGGGGACATAATCTAATGGGATTGGTGTCTTGATAAAAGAAGGAGTAGAAAAGATCTCTCTCTGTGTCCTCCCTCCACCACTCCATGCTTGTGTGTCTATGCAATAAAGGACCCAGAAATGCAGTGGCTATCAATAAGGTGGGAAGAGAGACCTCACCAGAAACCAATTATGTTGGCACCTTAATCTCAGGCTTCCACCTTCCAGAACCATGAGAAAATAAATTTCTGTTGCTGATGTCACCTAGTCTGTTATATTTCATAATGGTATTCCAAGAGACTAAAAAGTGGATCCCAAATTATTACAGAAGGACCATCTATTTCTTCAAATATATTAATAAGTTTGCAAAACTTACGCTGATGTGTTTCCAAGGAAACACAGTTTCTCATCATATTGATTATGATATTAAATCCACAAATTCATTGACAGGTAAGAAATTTAATTTTTTTTCATTTTCAGTTACTGATACTAATTTCTATTTTAAGTTACAATTTTCCAGGTAATTAAAAAAAATCGCCGGGCGCGGTGGCTCACGCTTGTAATCCCAGCACTTAGGGAGGCTGAGACAGGAGAATCGTGAGTTCAAAGCCAGCCTCAGCAATGGCGAGGCGCTAAGCAACTCAGTGAGACCCTGTCTCTACAAAAAACACAAAATAGGGCTGGGGATGTGGCTCAGTGGTCGAGTGTCCCTGAGTTCAATCCCCAGTACCAAAAAAAAAAAAAAATCAATTTTGGTTCAAGGGCATTTTTTTTTTTGTATAATGGGTTATATCATATCAAATTTAGAGTTGGGCATTTGGTCATTGATGTCTTCTTCAATTCTTTCAGATCCCTTTCAGGTCCCTTCTGCAGCCTCCTCACAACAGCCAGCAGGCCTCCAGACTGAATCAGGGATGACTAACTAGAGACAACCTAGTACATCAGAGTTGGAGGATAAGATAGCCTGCAGAGTATTCAGTTTCCCAAAGGCCAAATTTGAGAAACCGAAGAGAAGCCTAGAGTAATGGGCTTGAGAAAGAAGAAAAAAATTATTAGCAAGAGGAAGATGAGCTGAGCAGTGTCATGCTCTGAGCTATCTCTTCTTTGGGCCTGCTAGGCAGTGGTGGTCTAGAGAACAAGCTATTTTTAAGAGTTCAAAGTAGAGAAAGGAGTGATGTTATGATTAGTGCAAATTTTCCTGAAGCTTCTGGTAAATGATTTCTTCTTCATTTAAGAAAAATATTTTGTCAAAGGAAATAATGCTATTTTATATATAGATAGATACCAAACGTAGAAATAAATAGGCCCTCCTCTGATGAGAATGTATACAGGTCTCTTTAGACTGGGAGGCATTTTGTCTCTTATTTCTATGAGAGATCTAGAAGGGCAACTTTACAGAGAATTCCCCAAAGTTGCCAATAATATACATCATTTCAACATTCCCTGGTTATAAATACATTAAATAGACATACATAAAGTTTTCAAAGAGCTAAGTGCACTTTGAGAGATGAGGACTCTGTTGGAAGAAGGCTAGCTTGCTCTTGCCTAAGTGGTCTCACAAGCATTCATTTGCCTGGTAACTTCGCTGTGACCATGAGTCCTAAACTTTGTCATTGTCCTAGAGTCTAAGTGAACCAGGGACACTGACTCACATCAACCAAATTAAAATCAAGCGTATTTGTAGACTGAACTCTTGTTAGTTCAGAATATCTCATGATGGAAGATATTTTGATCCAATAAAAGGAAACTTCATTTCTCCTGCTGGAGGATAGCTTCTTCCTGGAGAGGTCAAAATAATGACTCTCAGCTGCATGGGAGCATGGCATCAGAGTAAAGGGAGGTGTGGAGTCTGGGAGATTTTTATCCAGGCCATGGCATGGTGTGATGAATCATTCCTATCCCTTGGTACAGAACATCTCTGTAGTAATTAAATTAAAGTTGTCTTGAAGATTCAGTGTCTCCTCAGCTTGTATAATACTGAAAAATCACTGCCAATTTTTATCCCATTGGAGCTACACATCTTGCATCTTCAGTCTCCCTTTATGTTCACACATTACAATACAATGGACAGGGTTTTGCTTACTAAATAGTAATCACATTCCTGTCCTGCCTATTTAAAACTCAGGTCACCTTATGTGAAATCAGAGCAAAATCCAAATCCTTTGGTCACATATTTACAGACAGTCTCTTATTTACTCATCTCAATTGCTGAACACTATGTGTGGATTTTATTAGTTGAATGCATGGAATCAAACTTCATTTCCCTTATCTCCATCTTCTTAAAAGAAATCTCACTCACACAGTTCCAGCCCCAAACTCATACCATAATCTTTCCTAAAAGACTGAAAGGTGACAGGTACACATGTGTGAGCAAAGAGATGCATTTCAGAGAACAGATATCTATGTGTTGCCTGTGATATAGGTAGGGTACAGGGCATTATTTGTAATATATGATACTCCTTAAAGTTCAAAAGGGGTATTATTTAAGGAAAATATTTTTATATACTTTCCACTAAAGTAAATTTATGAAACTAATTTTGAAATGGGCAACACAGGCTAAAAATATAATAGGTACACAAAGATTTAAGTAAATTCTTGATAGACATTTTTAGATTAAAAGGAACACTGGTATCATAGGTCATCTTATCCCCTGCACATGTTATCAATGCAGGTAAGTAACCAGATGTTTCCAATCTACTTTAAAGAGAGGCCCCTGGGCCAGGTAGACTGTAACTCAAAATAGCAATTTTTTTTTTTTTGCGTTGTCTCTTCACCAAATAGTTCAGGTATTGTGTAAAACAAACTCAGAGACTGAGATTTGTGTGTGGATTTGCTGGAGAAATATTTCTGAAAACAACACCTGAAAGAGAAGAGGGAAGCAGGACAAGGTCAAAGGGTGAAGTTTGGGCTGGGATGCATACAATTGCAAGACATCTCAAGAGTCCAATGATGTAGGGCTGGAGTTGTGGCTCAGTGGTAGCCTCCTCGCCTAGCACATGTGAGGCACTGGGTTCGATTCTCAGCACCATATATAAATAAATAAAATAAAGATCTATTAACAACTACAAAAAATATTTTTTAAAAAAGAGTCCAATGAAGCATTCTACAGTTGCATGCCCTTTAGAGTTGGAAGTTGGGGGGATTTATTAACCCCCAGCTCTACCCATCCAACCAGTTACTGAGTAAGAAGTTTGCCTTAGCAGGGACCATGACTGTGTATAAAGTGGTTTTCTTTGGCAGAGAGAAAATTTGAGAGAGGAACTCAGGAAGAGTGTTTAGCTACTAACATTCCCAGAATAAGGTGGGTGTGTGCCAGGCCTGGATGGTGCACTACAGCCTCCAACAGATGGATTCTCAAGGATCCCCTCATGTTTAACAGCATCTGGGGATAAGTTCATTGTTGGAACTGAAATATTCCTGGTCTGCTGTATTATTTGCTAGCATCATTTTAGGAGCAGATTGATCATTCACCATGAAGACAAGGTACTTCCTCTGCTAAGCCACCTCTACCTACCCATCCAATGGAAGCAACACATAGTGCTGCCCAATAGTCCCATCCCCACTTCTATGATCATGGAAGTGACATGGTGCAGTAGGGGTAATCTGGAAGGCTGCTCTGGGTGACAGGCAGGATAGAAATTGCCTTTTCAAACTGTGACTCTGATCATGGGGATATTCTGTCAAAGGAAAGCACTCATCTACTTATGGCCCAGGCATTGAGACCCCTTATAAGAAGTAATGGTGTCCATTCTCTTTCCCCTTCTCTCCTCTGGTACTTGCTGCCCTTGTAATTTCTGTTTTACCACATTCCCTCTTACATCTAAACTCACTGCCAGGAAGTAACATGAAATTTATTGAATCAAGGTGTAGATGACTCATAATAGTTGTACCCTTCCCCCCAAGATACTTAGCTCAAGTCTGTTGGCAATCAGCTATAATGCAAATGAGACATTGCTCATTTTCTTGGCAGCACAAGTCAGGGGAGAACAAAATTTCTGGAGAATGTGGAAGAGGCCAATTGTAGCCAGCCCAATTCTCTATTTCCTCTTCTTTTTGCTAATAGAAACCCAATTTTAGTTTGTGTGGCCATGTGCTCAGTTAAAAGTCTTTTCCAGATTTCTCTGTAGTTAGATGTAGTCAAATTGGTTTAATTAGTATTCACTAGGGGAAATACAGTAAAGGATCTCAAATCAAGCTCACTCCTTGGCAGATTTTATTTCTTATCTAAAACCCCTCCCTCCTTTTCCTTCCTCTTGCTAGAAACATGAGCTTGACGGCTGGTGAGTCAGACGATGAAGTGACCTGGAAGATGGTGGAAAGAAAAGAAGGGACTTCTAAAACTTGGAAACTTCTAGAACTCTTATTCCAATCCTAGATTGTCTGCTTCCTTCACGTGAGAGTGAAATAAACCTCTATCTTGTTTAAACCACATTTGGGTTTTCTGTTATATACAACTGAAACAAAGCCTGATTTACACAGAAGTTGGTTCCTAGAAGGGAGATACTGGAGATAGCACAGCCCCAAATATCAGCCTGACTGGAGGAGGTAGAGATTCAGATGTTAAGGATTCGGATATTGTAGCCTGAAGACCTTGAAACTCTTGTTAATGTAGTGGTGAAACATTTTGTCAGTTTTTACGTGGGAAACCAAACTGTATGTTGACTGAAGCTGAATATTGAGAAAATGAGGAAATTTAAAAATTCTGTTATCTGCTGGCCTTTTCTTGATGCTCTCTGTAGAGTCCTTCAAGAAAGAGAGAAGCTCATGGCAGAACTCTCAATGCCATCCATAAGCATTGATGGAAAAAAATACTAGTTTACTGAGGGAGATGCTCCTGCCCCCACTTTGCTATTTGGGTTGAACAGGGGTCTCATAATTGAAGCTTTGTATAGTTGAAAAGGCCAAATGCATTTGTACCCCAGGCTGGAACAGCTATAAATAGTAGCTACAAAATTGCTGTCTTTACAAAAGAGAAGATGGATATCTTCTCAAAGGAAGTTAGGAACTCTTTGACAAATATGAGATTAAAGTATTACACTCCCATCCAAGCTCATGGTTTCAGGCAAATCAAGGAAGTGACCATTAATTTGAAGAAGCAAGACATTGCAAAGCCTGAGGGAGGAGGGGCAGTAGATAAAGAACGAGACCCTTATCATTTAAAAGCTCTTTCTATTCTTGATCTGTGATTACTTTGTACGTTAATAGAAGCAAGAAGACTAAATGCTTGCTCAACTTTAGAGAAACAAGATCATAAAAACAATAAATTTAAGTATGTCTATCAGTAAACTGGGTCTTTTCTACCTCAAAAAACCCTTGACCCCTGAAACTGTACTAATAGTAAGTGGTCTGCATAAGTCAGCTTTTTGTCCCTATAATCAAAATACCTGAAAATACCTGAAAAGAACAACTTAGAGGAAAAAGAAGTTATTTTAGTTTCAGAGATTCAATCCATTGCTCTGGGCCAGGGGTGAGGCAGAACATTATGGAAG
Source organism: Xerus rutilus (assembly GCA_028644305.1). NCBI lineage: Eukaryota > Metazoa > Chordata > Mammalia > Rodentia > Sciuridae > Xerus > Xerus rutilus. The sequence continues at coordinate 107,547,720 of CM053403.1, read as the reverse complement.
AAGGGCATCAGGGAGGAAAGCTACTCAGTTTATGGCCACTGAGAAGCAGACAAAGGGAGAGCACCATGAATCAGAGACAAGATAATCCCTGAAAGGGCACAACCCCAGGGATTACTTCCTCTACTCATGCCCCACCTGCCTATAGTTACCACCCAGTGGTCCATTCAAATTATTGATCCATCAAATGGATTAATCCACTGATCAAGTAAGAGTTCTTATAATCTAATCATCTCATCTCTCAACATTTCTGTTAATACTTGAGCTTTTGGGAGGGACGCCTATACCGAAACCATAACATGGGCTATGAGAGGGATGTACCCACCTACAAGCATACACTTCAGCAACTACTTTAGATGTGGTCATGGAGGATGAACAATAATAAGACCTCTAGAGCTCAGGGCCAAGAGCAACAGGAAATAAGGAAAAAGTATAGGCATTCTTCCTCAAGCAAAACAAGATGTGTCTCATAAACAAACTCATCATATGCTCTGCTAAAATCCTCCACTGATAGGGTTGAAATCATTACTATTTTTTCCCCAATTTGATAACTACTATGGATCATCTTTCCCATTCTCCACTTTTCAAGATTGGAAGATTTGTTTATTTATATGTTTTTATTATAATTTCCTGTTTCTTCTCCATCATGGTTCTTGGGTTGTTTGGAGAAGGAAACTTATTGTTGGTCTTATGTGTTGATAAAACACCAGGTGTGATGGAGACAACTGCACATCCTGCAGACACCCTGAACTTTGAGTTGAGCACAGGAATTGCATAAGGATTTGGAATGACTCTCGAGGGAGGTAGTGAATAGATTCTATGCAGTTTTCATGGATATTGGGTACCAAAGGGGAAGACTGTCAGAAACAGGTGCCTAAGCAAAACCGTTATTCCTTTTTTCTAACAAAATATTGTTGTTTGAGACAGTGTTTCTGATTAACAAAGAAGAAATAAAGACTACTTTTAACAATTCCCTTAAATCTAGGAGAAGCTAATGAAATGTGGTAGTCATGAGGTCTACCATGAAAGTTCCTTAAAGAGAGGGGTGTTTCCTCTGGGAGATATGCTCTTTTACACTCTTCCATTTCCTTCTCTCTGCCCAAAACATGGAGATGATGGCTGGAGCTCTGTCAGTCAACTTGAACTATTAATCAGCCTTGGGTATGAAGCCATGTTCTAAGATGGTAAAATTGAAAGATGGAAAGAGGCTGGCTCCCTCCTAATCTTGCATATTAGTCTTCATTATCTGCTAATTATTTTTGTTTAAGAGATAAATAAATTTATTTAATTTATCCATGTTTTCTGTTATATGCAGATTAGCTCAATTCTCACTGATATGATAGCAGGGATCAATGTAGGCTTCATATTTCACAAGTAATTGCTGGCTCATATTACCTATCTTTAAGGCAGACCTAGGCATAGTCACAGATTTTCCAGCCCTGAGCAATTCTGTGCTCAGAGAGTGAGTATTCTAAAAGCACCTATTTAGAAGAAACAAAAAAAACAAGTCACACAGAATCTGACTTCTGGTCCAAAGCTGGTTGTGCATTAAGCACAACCTGGACTCCTGGGGCAAAGCTCTGTCTATAGGCTGAGTCCAAGAACACAAGAGACAGACAGACCTTAGGGAAGTTGGTGGGTGATCTGCTTGGTACAGGTCTAAGGAGCCTAGACACTTGGTTCCCTGATGGTCTTCTTGAAAGCACAGTTTCACTGACCAGAGGCGTAGCAGAGTGAATATTTAGGGACTTTTCCAATTATGATTATATAAGAGAAACTACAGTCTGTTGTTGAATTTATTTTCCAAAGGTATTAATGATCCCCAAATTGATTGACATTATATTATTTTTCCATTGCTGGTATAATAAATTATCAGAAACTTAGTGATTTAAATAATACTACCAATTTATTCTGTTATTGTTCTGAAGATCAGACATCCTAAAATGGGTTATTAGGGCTGCATTCCTTTTGGAGGCTCTAGAGAATGTGTCCTTAGCTTTCCCAGCTTCTAAAGGACCTGCAATTCTTGACTTGTAAGCCTACTTACCATCTCTAAAACCAGCATTATGGCATCTTCCAATCTCTGTGACCCTCGACTTCTGATCTCACATTGCATTCTGTCTGATTCTTACAATCTCGCAACTGCTCTCTTTAAAAATCCTTGATAATCTAAAACTATCACCACATCTCACAATCTTTAACTTAATAATAACTATAAAGTTCCTTTGCCTTGTAAGCCGATATAGCCACAGGTCTCGGAAGATCAGAATGTGGATGTTTGGGGGACGTTATTATTCAACCTATAAGTACTACGTTCAGCTTCATATTCTCATTCTTGTTTCCCAAGTCCTTAACTAGCTACAGTGTTGTCTGAGATTTTTCCACTCAAAGTTTTGTTAGGAGACCTTTATGAAAATAAATATACTATTTATGGTGTGAATGTATAAAGCTATCAACTGCTCTTTGTTCTTTGGATTGGCTGTAACCTGCAACTGTCTCGGAGAGAAGAAATAGCTCTAGGCCTATTAAATTCAATAAGGGAGAAGTTGATATAATAAGTTGTGTTGCCAATGTGAATTTGCACATGGCACTGATGTGCAGGCCCTAAGCTAGATGGAGCCATGGTGATTACTTCACAACAGTGGGGATAGGATGGTTTATAAAGTCAGAGCTCAGCAAAGAAAGAAGGCATTAGAGATTTGGATGAAATTAGAGGTTTCCTCATTTAAAACTATTTAGGGATACTGCCATTGCAAATAGTTAACATTAATTTAGCTTTAATTATATGTCAGCACTGTAGATGAAATTATGGGTCCTAATTCTTTATACTGCCTCCATTCAAATCCATGTCCTTAGCCATGTAACTTTGCAGTTTCTCCCATGAAGACAAAGTATCGTTCCTTGGCTTTTTGGTGTGGGACTTGTCCACATGTCTTGTTTGACCAACATCATGTCATTGAATGAGAAAAAAGCAGTGTCTCAATGTGCTTGCTTGTTAAAATTTATCCTCTTGCAGTTTTGCCATAAAGTTTAAGAATATTCCTGCCTTGCCCACTGACCCAAGTAGGAGGAGAAGAACATGAAAAACACCTAATGCAATCTGCAGCGTAGTGTTGCCCCGGGTGATCTGCAAGCAAATGAGAAATAAATGCTTACTATTTCATGCAAATGATATTTGGAGGAATGTTTGTGGCAGGTTACTTATTTCCTGAGCTAGTCAGAGACTGTTCTAAGTGTGTTCTCCATGTTACATCTAAAACATGCCTTAATCTTACAAAGTAGATATTATTTTTATTTCACAAATGAGGAAACTGAAACATCAAGCTATTAAGAAATTTGCTCAAAGTCATGCAATTTATAAGCACATTTATAATTTATATAATATTTGAGTTAGGAAATATGTCCACTTAATTCATAACCATAGGATCACACTGGGGCCATAGACACAGGCATAAGCTTCCCTTTCTCTCTTCTCCCCTTTATGGCCCATTTTCAATCTGTGCTAAAAGATGGAGGTTTTAAGCCTTTTCACAAACTATGTCAGATCAGAAATCCATTTGACTAAAAGTCTGGAAATCCAGATTCTGATTCTACTACCAATAAGCAATCCAAGACGGCCCAGATATAAGCAAATGTTTTATTTACTAATCCATTATTCACATCTTTAGATCCTGATCTGGTAAACAATACACCAGGCAAGCAAGGACAGAAGTCAACCATGGCAAGAAGTGGCTAACAGTGAAACTAGTCATGTTTGAGATTTTTAATAATAACACCTCTTTATTTGCTTCAAACTCATGAAAAGGTATTTGTTATTCTTTTTTTGAAACTGAGTTCACAGGAGAATGACAGAAGCCTAGAATCTAGGTAGATATCTGCAGAGGAGACTTAAGAGAACCTCAGATTTGAACTTGAGCTTGGATATTGCAGAAAGAGATTTTCATCAGGCACAAAAAAGACTAGATGGAGAGCCAAAGATATTCTGTTTCTAGATGAAACAAAAATAAGAAGCCAGAAAATCTTCTGAGATCCAAAAGAAACAAAATGAATGAGAATAAAGGGCAATGAGGATTATAATTTTTAAAGATTTCTATAAAAGTTTTGGGACATGTGGCAACTATTATCTTTTGTCTAGAAGACAACAAATAAATAAGCTGGTACTTTTAATATAAGCTGGTACTGTTATTGTGGGAAGTATTAAGGGAGTAGGGAAGACTATTTCAACTGCTCAGTCTTGAAAGATGATGATGATGTTGGCAATGATAATGTCAATTGACATTTATTGAGCATTTATTGAGTGAAGCTCTTTATGAAACTACCCTAATTTTCTCATAGCAACCCTGTATTGGTGGTACTAATGTTATACCTTTTTTTTTTTTATAGATGCAGGATTTGAAAGTTAGAGAAAATTATTCTCTGAAGTCACATAGGTAGTCAATGAAATTTTTATCTGAATATAGAAATTTTGATTTACTGACTTCACAAACCAACAAAGAATCTCTTAAAACAGGGGATGTGATCAAGATTTTGGAAGGGGAAGAATAGGTAGCAGATTTCTCTGGAATATCTACCCTGGATAAAGGGGCATTCATTCTGCTGACCAATGAAGAAACCTATAATGTATGTCAAATAGGTAACATATTAAGTATTTTGACAGCCACATCTTCCCTAATGGCCCTAGATGTAGTATACTAGGAATCTAATTCTTCCCTACCTCTTATCGTGTGTATTCAGTCTATACCACAGAAACTTTTCAGATGCACCCTCATGTGCAGCGAGGGCTGGCCCCGGCAGGCAGGACAAGGATGAGAGATGCATTCTGCAAGCCCAGCTGCTGGAGCAGGGAGTTTTTCGAGAGAGTAGGAAAGAGCAGGGCTGCAGAAGCAGTCAGAAGCAGCACAGAAAAACAGTCTAGAGGAGCCAGAGGTGAATTTAAAAGTCAAATCTTTGTGGAATCAGAAGTCAAGGCCCAGCAAAGGTGGTTAGAGGCAAGTGGACAGTCAATGGGGGTAGTTATCTTAAATGCAGCTTCCTGTGTGACATTGGCTTCTGCAAGTCTGCAGTGAATGGTGCTTGAATGTATTGGATCTTCATTAAAGGGCCAGGCATGGATTGACACTTCTAGGAGCAAGGCCAGAGTTTAAGCTCTTCTTTGTTCCTCTCCTTTAGAAAGCCTTCCCCTTAAGCCACTAGCTACTAGAAAGAGCCCAGCACAAAAATGAGCTGACCACCAGAAATCCAAATTCAGTCTTTACGTTTGATTATTTAGGTCCCCAACAATTACATTTCTGCTACAGTCTTGTTCAATGAATGCATCAGTTTTTAACCTCCCAGACATCAGCACAATCCAGTGACTTAGGCCCACTTCTGTAGCCTCATCTGTTTTACTTGGCTCCATTTCTCTCATCTTCAGTCACAGGCATCTTCCGTTGTACAGAAGGAAAATTTCCCAGTACAATTAAGACTTCATTTAAGGGAATCAAGTTGTCAGAATTCACTGCTGTACAAAGTACCATTTTTTTGCCTGCTGTCTCAAATAAATTCCCCAGCCCTTTTTTACTCTGGCTTGTACTTCAAGAAGCTGACCTGTGAAAACCAAATTTTCCACTCTGTCTTGCTAATTTATTGAGTAAACCAGTGGGAATCCTTGTAGAAGAGTGGGAGACAGAAGGAAAGAAGACATCAGGGAATTTCTCTTGTCCAATACTTATGCTTTGGAAGTTGCTGAAATGTCTTTGTCACCTCCATGATTCCAGTTCCCTTCCAACAATCCCTCTCCTGGTTCAGCTCCTACAGGAGTTCCTGAAGTGGACTCAGCTTTCACTGGGAGACCAGGTTTTAAGCTCTGTTACTACCATACCTTTTCTGGGTTTCTCCATCCCTGGAGAAAGTTTTATGTGAGAGTTTTATGCTGTTGGTAAATTGTTAGTTTGCCTCACAATCTCCTCTTTGAATTTTCATCTCCTCCAATATTTTTCTGTTTCTCTTTACATATGTATATATTATTCTAATTAGGTTTACATGACAGCAAACTGCATTTTGATTCATTATACACAAATGGAGCACAGCTTTTCACTTCTCTGGTTATACACAATATAGAGTTACACCATATGTGCAGTCATACATGAGCCTAGGGCATTGTTGTCCATCGCATTCCACCATCTTTCCTGCCCCCATGTCCCATCCCTTCTCTCTTCTCCCCTTTGACCAAAGTTTTTCCATTCTTCCCATGCCTCTCCCACATTATGGATCAGCATCCAGTTATCAGAAAGAACATTTGACCTTTGGTTTTTTGGGATTGGCTTACTTCACTTAGCATGATGTTCTCCAACTCCATCCATTCATCTGCAAATGCCATAATTTTATTTTCTTTTAATGCTGAGTAATATTCCATTGTGTATATATACCACAGTTTCTTTATCCATTCATCTATTGTAGGACATCTAGGTTGGTTCCACAGTTTGACTATTGGGAACTGTGCTGCTATAAACATTGAAGTGGCTGCATTACTGCAGTATGTTGTTTTTAAATTCTTTGTGTATAGACCAAGGAGTGGGATGGCTGGGTCAAATGGCGGTTCCATTCCAAATTTTCTAAGGAATCACCATTCTGGTTTCCAGATTGGTTGCACCAATTTGCAGTCCCACCAGCAATGGGTGAATGTGCCTTTTCTTCCACATCCTTGCCAACACTTGTTATCATTTGTATTCTTGATAACTGCCATTCTGACTGGCGTGAGATGAAATCTTAGAGTAGTTTTGATTTGTATTTCTCTAATGGCTAGAGATGTTGAACATTTTTTCATATATTTGTTGATTGATTGTATATCTTCTTCTGAGAAGTTTCTGTTTCAGCCCCTTGGCCCGTTTATTGATTGGATTGTTTGGTTTTTTTGGTGTTAAGTTTTTTGAGTTTTTTATATATCCTGGAGATCAGTGCTCTATCTGATGTGCATGTGGCAAAAATTTGTTCCCAGAATGTAGACTCTCTGTTCACCTCATTGATTGTTTCTTTTGCTGAGAAGAAGCTATTAAATTTCAATCCATCCCATTCATTGATTCTGGATTTTATTTCTTGTGCTTTAGGAGTCTTGTTAAGGAAGTTGGGGCCTAATTTGACATAATGAAGATTTGGGCCTATTTTCTCCTCAGTTAGGCACATTGTCGCTGGTCTAATTCCTAGGTCCTTTATCCACTTTGAGTTGTGTTTTGTGCATAGAGAGATAGGTGTTTAGTTTCATTTTGCTACATATGGATTTCCAGTTTTCCCAGCACCATTTGTTGAAGAGGCTATCTTTTTTCCAGGGTATGTTTTTGGCACCTTTGTCTAGCATGAGATAACTATATTTGTGTGGGTTTGTCTCTGGGTCTTCTATCCTATACCATTGATCTACATGTCTGTTTTGGTGCCAATATCATGCTGTTTTTGTTATTATAGCTTTGTAATATAATTTAAAGTCTGATATTATGATACTTGGGAATCAATTTAACAAAAGAGGTGAAAGACCTCTATAATGAAAAGTACAGAGCACTAAAGAAAGAAATTGAAGAAGGATTTCCTTAGAATATGGAAAGATCTCCCATGCTCTTGGATAGGCAGAATCAATATCATCAAAATGGCTATACTACCCGAAGTGCTATACAGATGCAATGCGATTCCAATTAAAATCCCAACATCATTCTTTATGGAAATAGAAAAAGCAATCATGAAATTCATTTGGAAAAATAAGAAACCCAGCATAGCTATAACTATCTCTTACATTTAAATTGTCCTGTTAGCCGTCACTAGCCTAACACAAACACAAGGCAAATTCAACTACAGTAGGGAAAGGACACAGTGACAGTGGAGAGAAATGAAGACTGCAGAATGTTGGGGCAGGTTTTGGAACTGCTGATTTCACCCCAGGGTTGGTCCTGATGCAGCTGGTGGGCTGGAGGCTAAGTGAGGTCACTTAAGGTTCCCAATGTAATGGTCATTAACTTCTGCAGATTTGCAAGGGTTCCGCATAGTCACAGAGACCAGACCTACCATGACCCAAATTCCCAAAGGGGAGATTGTTTTGGGTCACCTTCCTTTTGTATAACTGCGCTGGAAATGCCTTGTTTTCAGGAATTTTTTTGTTAAGATTCAAATACTGTCATAAAATATCTTCATCACAATAAAAATGCAAAATAAAAAGTTGCGGTTCTGCACCACATCACAGAGGGATGCAGAGACATTATTCAAATATGTTCAGGACAATTGCTGCACATGCACTTGCAGGCTGACGGGGACTTAAAAATAGCACATTCCATTAAAAGCAAAAAAAAAAAAAAAAAAGAAAAGAAAGAAAAACTCTTTGGTAACAAAATAAGTGACTGTTCTCTTTGACCTTTTTTTTATACAGACCTCAGCCCCCTCACCAAACTCTGTGCAGAGTTGCAGTTTTCTAGGAAATGTTAGGGGCAAGCAGTATATAGTAGTAATATAAGGGAGTGAGGGGAAGGGGGGGAAAGGCTGGGGCAGGGGAATGTAGGACACTTGCCCTCTCCTGCTGCCTCTGTGTTCTCCCTGTATGACTTCCCTGTTGCTGCATAGGTATATTAACCGGGCTTGCTGGTGCCACATGGGACTATCTAAAGGACAGTACTGGAAAGTGAAGATAATTGATAGTTTGCAGAAAGCTCAAGTTGTCAATAATTTGAGTTTTCTTTTTCTTTTTCTTTTTAGACTTATTCATTAATGTTACAAATGGGGAGTTCAGACTGAGAAGGACCTAGTGACTTTCTCAAATTCCCTTAGCAAGAGGCAGAACTTGGGAATCTGCTACCATATTCTTTACAATTTCTTTAGTATAGGGCTTAGTCTAAGAAAGGGCAGGTCTGATGAGTTAAATTTACATTCTTCATCCTCAAGCAAACAGAATAAGAAGGCTCCTACCCAAAAGCAGAAGTAGTGGGGTACACAGAAAATGAGACAAATATTGAAAAATCTTAATGCTCGTCTCTGCTGGCTAGTTCTAGATGATAGAAAGGGGGAAAATCATATAACCTTTCTGAATTTCAGTTTTCTCTTCATAAAACACAAATCACATCTACTTCTTCGGCTGTTATGTTGTTAAAATGAATCAATATGTAAAACTGATACATCTCTCATGTTTACAGATGTTAGGAACCAGGGATCAGCAAACTGTTTATGAAGGGCTATGATAGTAAAATTCTAAATTTTCAGGCCAAATACAGCCTCTGTTGCAACTAGATAATTTTGCTGTTGTCACAGAAAAGCAACAGACAATATATAAGTGATGATTATTACTGTTTCAATAAAACTTTATTGGTAAAATAGACAGCAGATTATATTTAGACTGTGGATCATAGGTGGCCAGCCCTGGATAAAGTCCTCTCATTTTCAGTTCATCTTTACTGAAAAGGCCTTCCTAAAGTCTCTACCATCTCCCTTCTTTAGGCCCAGAACTTGATGACTCAGCCAAGCTTTATTTTTGGAGCACCAGCTTTTTAAAGCAAAACATAGCTCACTAGAGGGCTTTAAGACACATAGTCATCTGTACTGGGAGAAAAAAAGCTGAAAGCACATTTATAACCAGAGTCACAGCCATCTTTCTTTATAAATATGTTTATGTCTGCATTTAGACATAGAGCCACATATAGAAAGTGATGTAGAAAAAGGAATATAGCTGTGAATTTCATTGAGGCTACAATATAGGGCTAGATATAAGTATAAACAACACTTTTACATCCCAGCTCTAACTTTTTAAAGCATATTCACATTTATTTTCACTTATCATCATAAGATTATTAGGGAGTTTTGACATATTTGAAAGGAAACAGATACTGAACTACTATTGTGAATCTGGGTGCTTGCTCTGCTGTAGTTTAGATCTTGAATATTTCCTAAAGGTGTGTGTGTTAAAAGGCTGGTCCCCACTGTGGCACTGTTGAGAGGTGATGAAATCTTTAAAGGATAGGGCCTAGGGGGAGATCTTTAGGTCAATGGGGTATATTCTTGAAGGCCATGGGTAATGGTAAGACTCCCCCTCCAAACCCAGCCCTTTCCTCTTTTTTTTGGATTCCTAGCCATGAATTAGGTTTTGCTCCACCATGTGCTCCTGCCATGGTGTACTGCCCTACCATGGGCCCAAAGCAGCAGGGTCAACCAATCATGGACTGTGATCTCTTGTTATAGTAATAAGTTGACTACTGTATTTCACCACTTAATTGTTTAAGTAATACTAGACCAATAATAATAATAATAATAAAAAACTTCATACATGGTTGCACCCCACTTTTTTTGCAAAAAATAACTGGTATAAAATATGTGACGATTATGCAGTGAAATATAGTAACACAGGTTCAAGCAAGTTAGTTGTAGTGTTTTATGAACTCAGCTAAGCACTGTCTCCACAGCCCCAGGAAAGGCACAGCTAGGAGCAGAGTAGCATGTTGGCCATGGTTATGTTTCTTACTAATTCCTTGCCTGAGTAACACAAAATCATTCTTTTAAAAAATATTACCTTCATCTTTCCTGATTAAAATTAAGTTTGCTATCTGAAGATAAAGAGAACTTTAAACACTCTGGAATTGGAGGGAGAACACATAAATCATCCTCAAAAAGTACAGAAATTGGATGGTGCTGGATTGATCATTTCTTGAGCCATGGATAGGTTAATCATCTGTGAATCAGCTGGAATTAGAAATTTTCTTCTGGCTAAAAGCAATAAGTTAGGTATGTCTATGATCTCTATTGAAATCTATAGCAGGGGTCACCAACCTTGAAAACAGAAGAGACAGGCATCTGCAGTGGACTTTTGCAGAATAAGGAACATAGCCCCAACGCTGACCTTATACTAGAACAGTGAAGAAAGCTTACACTGAAATTGTGACAACTAAATTACACGGTTGATGAATATGCTTCATATCACTAAATAGTACACAAAGAGTATAGACCACACTTCTATGAATGAGCCATATGACCCACCTAGAAGAAAATGAATTATTTATAAGGCAAGGAAAGAAGGATCATGGACCTAGGAGGAAAGGATGAAGCCACTATACAAAGTTCTTTCTTGTCCCAGCAAGCCAGAGGTTGAAGAATCACCTAAGTCATCAACAAAAGGCTGGTAAAGTTCCAAAAAGAGCCAAAAGGTCCATCTGCTCTGCTATGGACTCACACTCACGTTGAAATTTAACTGCCGTTGTAACAGCATTAAGAGGTGCGGCCTTGCTGCGACCTGCACAGCTGAACCTTAGAAACTGGAGAAGGGTGATGAGGGATTAAGACAAAAACCACTTAAAGAGAGAAAGCTGGCACCAGGTGAGACACCTTCCTCTAATGAAGGAGCAGTGACTCAGACCTAGTATAGCATGTTTATTATATAGGTTTTATCATCAAAAGGTTATTTGTGGGAAAGTTTCTGCAAAGCAGACAGACTTGAAGTTCAGGGCACTTGAGAGACATTGTGTTTATCTTTCTATGCCCAGAATTCTTCATCCCCAGCAGCTGGTGTCTGAGCTCGAGGTTGAGACTGACATAGTTATTGAACAGAGTTTCCTCAGGCAGGGTGTCACCATAGCAACTGGGCAATCTTGTTCTGCAACTTTGCACAGAAAGTTCCCAGCACAAGTGCAGCCACAGCCATGAGGCTATCAGAGACCATGATTGAAGTCACCAATCTCCACAGGGCCTAATATGCAAGAAGAGTCCTCATGAATGCATGAATATCATTATTGCTAGGAGCAGGCTGTATTAAAAGCAATTGAGTCTGTTTGCTTTTGTGCACATGCTTTCTTGCCCTTCCACCTCTCCATCACAAGATGACACAGCACAAAGACCTTCACTGGAGGTTGGTAGCATGCTGTTGGATGCCCAGCCTCTAGAACTATAAGCCAAATAAACTTCTAGTGTATGCCATTATGGTAGCAGAAAATGGTCTAAGACATACAATACCAACCTAACATCCAAATCTCTGTCAAGACTGATGCCTGTTTTTGGAATCCAAATGAAAGCAGCCTGAATTGATGTCTAAAATGGGATCATGGAGAAGGGAAGGCAGGCGAAGCCAACTTATATAAACACGTAGTCAATAAACATTTATTGGAACATATTGAATTTGGATACAAAACTTGTGAAGCAATACTTGTCCTTAAAATTTCTCATGATTGTAGCTTTCTCAATATTTACTGTTTTGCCCAAACCCTGTGATTTATATGTATTTATTCCTTCCTTGGAGAAGTAAAGATTTTTCTGATTTAGAATGCTGAAGGCATTTTCCTTTGGGGACATTGTAATGTACTAAAATTCTTAACATTAATGTTTAGGAGCATGTGAGATAAAATGGGCCTTTATGACATGTTCAAACCAGTTAACTACCCTTTGTAGTATTGTTTCTCTGGAAAGTTACTGCAAATAACTGATTTATAAATAGATATCATCTCAGAGATTCATTTTTTAAAATTAATTTTATTTTTAACCTGAGCTTAATTGTGCATATTTATGGAGTACAGGATAATAGTTCTATATATATTTATATAATGCATAATAATCAAATCATGGCAATTAGCATATTCATCACCTCAAATATTTATCATTTCGTTTTGTTGAGAATATTTTGAATCCCGTTCTCTAGCTATTTTGAAATATACAACACATTTTTAGTTGTAGTTATCCTAATGTGCCACAGGACACTGGAATGCATTTCTCCTATTTGCTGTGATTTTTGTATCCATTAACCAAAACCTCCAAGTCTCACTTCTCTATACCCTTTCTTGTCTCTGGTAACCACTATTATACTGTCTACATCTAAGATCAACTATTTTTAGCTTCTGAATATGAGTAAGAAATTATTTGTCTTTCTATGCCTCTTATCTAACTTATCATATGTCTTCTAGGCTTATCCACATTGGCCAAATGATAAGATTCTATTGTTTTTGTGACTGTATAGTATTCTACTCTGTATGACCACCACATTTTCTTTCTATGTTGATCCTTCAGTGGACCCCTAGGTTGATTCTATATCTCAGCTATGGCAAAAAGTGTTGCAATAAACAGGAGTGGAGATGTCTCTTTGATGTAATGATACATGCCTAACGGGGATTTTGAGGTCATATGGTCATTCTGTTTTTAGCGTTTGAGAAACTTCCTCACTGTTTTCCATAATAGCTGTACTAATTTGCATTCTCATCAATAGTGTATAAGAGTTCTCCTTTGTTTTCAGTCAGAGGTTCTGATTTAAGTTTGGGACTGCTGGTCTCTGCACAGAGCGGGGTGTTGGGGAGGTAGTTACCTAGTGTCTCCCAAATCTTCTTACTGTCTGTTCCACAGAATAAAACCCACTGTTTCAGAAGCCTGATCCTCAAGCCCCTGATTTTGCTTTTGTTTTAAAACAGCCCTCATATGAATATATTCAATTATTCTCATTGCTTTCCATCCCCCAGAAAATGAAAAACTGTTTGCCAGAAACAAATGCTTCCAGCAGCACCTTCTCCTCTCAGCTATTATATTCCCTGAAGAAATCTGCAGTGCTGCCCATGGGCTTATCTCTATTGTGTGGAGTAAATAGAATCACAGAAGCTATATGTCTTGTCTATTTTAAATAGCAGTAAAAGGAAATGGGGGAGAAGAGGGCTCATGCAGTTATTTCCCAATTACACTCACAATCAGGAGGATGAAAACCTCTGCAGTGACGGAGTGAGGGAGATCAGTGCAGGTTTACACACCTCCGAACTGATCGATTCTGTGGGTCTGAAACACAGATTTGACAAGCAGGTGTCCTCATTCTCAAAATTGTGAATCTCGGATTCTGGAAGGTAAGAGGTAAAAGAGAGGCTGCTTAAAAAAAAAAAAAAAAAAAAAAAAACAGAATTAAAATGTGCCAAATCCCTTAAAATAGCAACAAACAAAGAAAGAAAGGTAGAAAAAGGAAATTCATCTTTTCTCTTTTGATTATGAGTCCCACAGGGAGATAAATGGCAGGAATTAAAGTCTTCTTGCTACCCTGTGGTCTTATTTGAATGTGCAGAATCACTTTTGTCCTGTCCTACTTTAAGTCTTATTTATCTCTAGGACAAATTGTGGGCCCCTGATCCTTAGAGTTCTTTCTTAAATTGTTTTTTCACACAAGGGTCCATAGAATACCAGAACATACAAACATCAGGTGTGCTAGAAAGTTTCACTTCTTAAATTGGGGCAGGGGAATGTCTGATTTGCAAAGATATCCCAATTTAAATAGGGGCAAGTAGATCTATCCCTAATTCAAAAATGGTGATGTATTGTTTGCTAAGGCAAGGAAGATGGTTAGCTTGCTTGAGAGGTCCAGAGTGGGAACAGAAGCTGAAAAAATCAAGATTGCCCATACATATAGTTTACAATGTCTGTGGAGTAATAGGAAGTATATGGAATTGAAGTAAGAAATTCTAAAGTGGGTGCCAGCTGCACCACTAGTATGTAATAGTTGTGTGACCTTGAAATGACATTCATACTTTCTGAAACTCACTTTCTTCATTTATATATACACTGAGATAATAGTGTTCTAGTTAGCTTCAGAGTATTTTATGATAACCAAATGAGAAAATGCATTAAAACATTGTGAAAACTGTGAATTGCAAAGCAAATAATAAGTTCATACACATTTTAACACCGTTTATAAGGGACTTAAAGCAAGCCAGGTGTTAAGAAGGCACTAATTTCCAGTCTTTCTAAAAATGAATTCTGAATAAGATTATTATTAAGACTTGGCTAATATATAGGTAGTTGCTTTTGCTACATAACAAACCTATTATTTTGGTCTATTCCTGTTCATTAGTTACATTCCAAGCATTACTATTTGGATACTTAGCATACAAATTGACAAATGAACCATTGTTCTAATTTAATTAGGTTTGGAACAATATTTTTAGCACATAATGACTTTCTAATTTGTAAATTTACATTTGTTGTTTTTTTTTAATTTTTGAATTGGTATGGGCAAACAATAAAAATCTTTCATAGTTATATAGCATTTCACCAAACATTCTCACTCATTTTATTCTCTCAAAAACTATATCAAACATGTGGAGTGTAGATTATTACATATATAGTACAGAAAATAAAACTAATACAGGGGGGTGGGGGATGTGGCTTTCTCAAAGACACACAGCAAGTGACCAGAACGAGGCCTGGAACCCATAATGTCTAGCAACTTCCCATTATATAATTGTGGCCTTCCCTAATTTCAATACCTTTACTCTGACCCCACTATAAAACTGAAAATGCTTTTGGTTATTCATTATTAGGAGTTTTGTGGATTCACAGATTTGCTGAAACATCACTCAAACAGTGATGACAGCCATCTCTCTGTTCTAAGTGAAAAAGAAAGAGTGTGAGAATGGCAGTCAGGCATCTAGAACTCTTAGCCTGTCTGGATAAATGTTAAATCCCCAAGGTGGTTCCTCAGTATGAGGCTTTCTAGGACAAGAAGTCATTTTTTTTTCATGTGACTCTACAACCCTTTCCCTGAAGCCAAGGGCATACTACACTTGGTTCTAGGTAATTTTTTTTTTCCCTTGGGTTGTATGGCCCAGCCATAGAAGTGAGACAGAAAGCAAGTGGAACAGAAGTGAAGTCTTTTTTATGTCTTTTTTGGCCTAATCTTGAAAAAGACATACCATTCATTCTGCTGTGTTTTATTACGTTTGCAGAACAACCTTGGTACAAGGTGGGAAGATTCCATTAGGATGGTATTACCAGGAGACAGGGATTATGGGACCATCTTAGAATCTGGCTATCACTTGTAGGATGGGGATGGAATATTCATGAATTTGTTCAGGCTATAATAGGGTAGATGCTGTTAGAGGAGAACCGATAGCTGTTTCTGAATCCTAAGAAAGCAGCAAGTATTGCAACTTGAATCCTGCCACTATAGCAAGAAAGAATAAGAGGACAGTTCTATGAAGAAGTCCCCACATACCATGGAGAACAAAGGAATCATTTACCATGTGTCTAAGACAGTAGTAGTGTTATAATCCTGCAAGGCAGAGAGCCTCAGGCAATCTCACAGTTGTGCTGAGTGAATACAGCCACAGATGGTGTGAGGGCCACTGTTTCTGGAGGCCAAGTTCAGACCTGGCAGTGTGAAGTTGCAAACTGGCTAGTTTGGTCAGTACAACTCAGTTTTTTCTGGTATATTACAGTAGCCACCAAAGTTTGAGATAGGGGAAGATTAGTTCTAGCTTTGCAATTTTACAAGACTGTAAGAAAGCTAGTCTCAGATCTAATTCTTCTCATAATTGGACATTTGTTAAATAAGCATTTATTATCAAGTAAGCATGCAACAATCCGTACATTCTCTACTGTAATTGTGATGAATTCCAGCCTCAGTTCTTAAAGGTCATTCAACCAATCCTGTATAGAAATCTCATTTAAGGTCCAAAAATGATATTTTAGAGGCAGGATTCTTTTGTCATTAAAGTAGTTATTACATATCAGAAACTTTGAACTATTGCTGGACGCTATACTGGACAATGGCTGGGCAATTTAAAGATCAGATCTCAAATGCTATCCTTTGGAGAATAGGTTACAGAGCTGATTAGATGTTCAAGCAAAAGTGAGATTTTTCTGTACAATTTTCCAGTCATGCTGCACATTTTGAATACCATTAATTTCATTTATGAGAACCCATATTTAATATTCATCATGCTAATTCCTAAAGTCTCTAATGTTGATGAGAGATAAAGATAACTGAAATGCTTTTATTATTCATGTATTAACATGACTTCATAATTTTAAAGCATTTAGATCAGTGCCTGGCATCAAGTAAACATTATGTGTTTGTTCAGCTTAAATTATAAAAAAAAAAAAAAAAGGCACTTCTGAAGTGAGCCAACCTACCATGCTAGAAGCAAATTCCAGAATAAGGCAACTGACAACCCTAGAATATAGTGTTAGCAAATGCACAAATAATATCGCACTGTTTAGGCTGGTGTGATTTTAAGTGAATCACAGAATCCATGGAGGTGATAATGTAAAAAGATGACCAAAGATCAGACATAATGAGTTACAGTTGCACAAATACTGGAGCAGGGCAGAGGACAAGCATAGATCTCCTTCCTCTGCATGATGCCAGAGAAGTTTCCCTGAAATTTTGCAGAAAAGGACGAGCCTGACAAAATGAAGACTGCTGGAAAGTGACTAAATTAAGTTCTCCGGTTCATTAGGTTTAGGAAAAACTGCAATAATTGCTCTATCATGTAAACTTATTTCTTAATTTCTTTCAGATTCCAAAGTATTTATCAGTCATTACCTTAGTGATGTGCTCAACTCTGTTCTGTTCTTTAAATTCTACAACTCCAATATACCCTCTCCCAAAGGCTATGCACTTTATGAGCCTTCAATTCCCACACCATCACTCCAGACCTTATGTTCTAACTCCTCTACTGAACTTTAGGTGTGAAGTGACTATTACATTTTCTTTATGCCCTTGAAACATTCTTCTCAAATAGTCCTCACTGCTCTTGATTCTTAAGGTAGTCAGCAAGTCTCCCACCTGCCAGTGGCAGCAGCTGTGTCTGAACCACCCATCTGCTCTCTTTCTGGGGCTTTGCCATATTCCACTGCATGCCCACTCACAAGTGTATCACATTTCTATTTAGAAAGATTCCACCTACCCCAGTTATTTTTGACTACTTATCCGTGTGTACTTTATTGGCAGTCAGTGAAACTGTGCAACTGTCTTGCCCCTAGCATGCTGCAGTATGTAGGTGAGGCCACATGGGTAAATATAGAAAGGAGATGTTAAGACCTGATGCATTCCCCATGGGGCTGTGCTAGTGGGCTGGTGGTGAGCTATCAGGGCAAAGAGAGGGAATAACAAGTGTGCGTGTCAGGAGCTCTGGTCACCTGCCAGCAGAGTGGCCATTCACATGGGACAGTGTACATACGAAGATCCTAATTTTTAAATCAAGATAAAGTTTGCATAATATAAAATGTACCACTTTAAATTAGTTTAAATAGATCACTATTTAGTAGAATCATGATGTGCAAATAACTAGCTTTATTGAGCTGTAAAGCATTTCATTATCCCCAAGGAAAACTCCACAAGCATTAAAGAGTATGCCCCCAATTCTTCCTCTCCTCTGCACCCAGAACCTACATTCCATTTCTAGGGATTTACCTAATAATGTTTCATGTAACTGGAATCACACAGTATATCGATTTTTGTGTTTGGCTTTTTGTACTTAGCATTATATCTTAAAAATTCATTCATGTTCTAGCATCTATTCAGACGATCATTCTTTCGTGTTAATTGACATACAATATTTGTATTTATTTATGGGGTACAGTATTACAATTCAATTCATGTACACATGTGCAATGCTCAAAGCAGGGTAATTAGCATTTACATCTCCTTAAATATTATTAATTTTATGTGTTAGGAAACTTCAAAATCCTCTCCTCTAATTATTTTGAAATAAATACAAAATTATTATAGACTAGTTATTCCAATGTGCTATAGAATATTAGAACTAATTCTTCCATCTAACTATAAATTTTGGTACCCACTACCCAGCTTCTCTTTATCTTTCCTCCTCTCTGCCCTTCCTAACCTGTCAGGATCACTATTCTACTCTCTATTTTTATGCAATCAACTTTTTACAATAAATAAGAAGATGTGCTCTTTATATTTCTGTGTCTGCCTCATAAATGTAACATAATGTCCTTCAATTGTTTCTATGTTACCACAGATTAGAGAATTTTATCATTTTTTATGGTTGAATAATAATCCAGAGTATATATGTAGCAATCTGGGGGGCTGTTTATTCATTCATTGAGAAGTATCTTGGCAGATTCCATATCTTAGTTACTGTGAGCATGGACATCCAGGTATCTCTTTGATATAATGAGTTTATTACTTTCATACATTTCATTACTGAGTAGTGGAATTGATAGGTCTATTTTTAATTTCTTGAGGAACCTCTGTACTATTTTCCATAATGACTATGCAAATTTACATTCCCACAAAATTCCCCTTTCTCCACATTTTACAGTATAAGAGTATTTGTTTCGTTTTGGTGGTTTATTTGTTTGTCTTTCAATGACAGCCTTTCTAATTGAAATGAGAGTGGATTTTTCCTTTTTTTTTGTTTTTGTTTTTGTTTTTGTTTTTTGACAGAGGATTGAACCCAGGGACACTTAACAATGAGCCACATCCCTGGCTCTTTTTATTTTGAGACAGGATCTCTCTAAGTTGCTTAGGATCTCACTAAATTGCTGAGGCTGGCTTTGAACTCACTATCCTCCTGCTTTAGCCTCCCAAGCTGTTTGCCACTGTGCCTGCCTCATTGTGGTTTTGATTTTCATTTCCTTGATTAGGGATGTTGAACAGTTTTTCATAAACTTCTTGGCCATATATATGTCTTCTTCTAAAAAATGTCTTCATGATTTTTATTTTCCTATTTTCAAATTGCATTGGTGGTTTTTGTCTTGTTTTGTTTTTAATTAATTATACTTACCGCCCCTCCCCCACACATTATGGATCAGCATCCACTTATCAGAGAAAACATTTGGCTTTTGATTTTGGGGGATTGGCTTACTTTGCTTAGCATGATATTCCCCAGCTCCATCAATTTACCCATAAATGCCATGATTTCATTCTTCTTTAAGATTGCATAATATTCCATTGTGTATATATACCACAGTTTCTTTATCCATTTATTTATTGAAGGGCTTCTAGGCTGTTTTCCACAGTTTAGCTATTGTGAATTGAGCTGCTACAAGCATTGAGGTGGCTGCATTGCCGTAGCATGTTGATTTTAATTCCTTTGAGTATAGACCAAGGAGGGGGATAGCTGGGACAAATGGTGGTTTTATTCCAAGTTTTCTAAGGAATCTCCATACTACTTTCCAAAGACTTTGAACAATTTTGCAATCCCACTGGCAATAAATCAGTGTAACTTTTTCCCCACATCCTTGCCCAGCATTTATAGTTGCTTGAATTCTTGATAATTGCCATTCTGACTGGAGCGGGATGAAATCTTAGAGTGGTTTTGATTTGCATTTCTCTAATTGCTAGAGATTTGAACATTTTTTCATACATTTGATGATCGATTGTATATGTTCTTGTGTGAAGCATCTGCTCATTCCCTTAGCCCATTTATTGATTTATTTGTGGGGTTTTTTTTATGTTAAGTTTTTGAGTTCTTTATATATTCTGGATTAGTGCTCTATTTGAAGTGAGCATGATAAAAATTTTCTCCCATTCTGTAGGCTCTATCTTTACTTTATTGTTTCTTTTGCTAAGAAGAAGCTTTTCAGTTTAATTCCATCCCATTTATTGATTTTTTATTTTATTTCTTGCACTTTAGGAGTCTTGTTAAGAAAGTCAGATCCTAAGACAACATGATGAAGATTTGGGCCTTCTTTTTCTTCCATTAGATGCAGAATATCTGGCCTAATTTTTAGGTCCTTTGTTCACTTTGAGTTGATTTTTGTGCAGAGTGAGAGATAGAGGTTTAATTTTATTTTGCTGCAAATAGATTTCCAGTTTTCCCAACACTATTTGTTGAAGAAGCTATCTTTGCTCCAGTGATGTTTAGGGGACCTTTGTCTAGTATGAGATAACTGTATTTCTGTGAGTTAGTCTCTGTGTCTTCAATTCTGTACCATTGGTCTACATGTCTGTTTTGGTGCCAATACCATGCCATTTTAATATTGCTCTGTAGTATAGCTTAATGTCGGGTATTTTGATGCTTTACTCTTCTTTCTAAGGATTTCTTTGGCTATTCTGGGTCTCTTAGTTTTCCAGATGAATTTCATAATTGTGTTGAATATTTTTATGAGGAATGTCATTGGGATTTTGATTGGAATTGCATTAAATCTGTATAATGCTTTTGTTAGTATGGCCATATTGACAATATTTATTCTACCTACCCAGGAACAAGGGAGATCTTTTCATCTTCTAAGTTCTTCTTTAATTTCTTTCTTTAGTGTTCTGTAGTTTTCATTGTAGAGGTTTTTCACCTCTTTTGTTAGGTTGATTCCCAAGTTTTTTTTTTTTTTTTTTTTGAGGCTATTGTAAATGAGATGGTTTTCCTAATTTCTTCTTCAGAAGGTTCACCACTGATGTACAGAAATGCATTTGATTTATGGGTGTTGATTTTATATCCTCCTACTTGCTGAATTCATTTATTAGTTTTAGAAGTTTTCTGGTGGAATTTTTTTGAACTTCTAAGTATAGAATCATGTCATTGGCAAATAATGATTGTTTGAGTTCTTCTTTTCCTATTCGTATCCCTTTCATTTCTTTCATCTAATTGCTCTAGCTAGAGTTTCCAGGACTATGTTGAACAGAAGTGGTGAAAGAGGGCATCTCAGTCTTTTTCCAGTTTTCAGGGGAAATGCTTTCAATTTTTCTCCATTTAGAATGATATTGGCATTGGGCTTAGCATCGACAGCTTTTACGATGTTGGGATTATTCCTATTATCCCTCGTTTATCTACTGCTTTGAACATAAGGGGGTGCTGCATTTTGTCAGATGCTTTTTCTGCATCTATTGGGATGCTTTTCCAATAAAGCCTACAGAATGGGAGCAAATTTTTACCATGCTCACTTCAGATTGGCTTTTCCTTTAGTGTAGTTGCTGCCTTTAATGATTTTCATCCTTAAGTCTATTGATGTGATGAATTACATTTATTGATTCCTGTATGGTGAACCAGACTTGTATCCCTGGGATGAACCCTACTTGATCATGCTGCACTATCTTTTTAATATGGTTTTGTATTTGATTTCTCAGAATTTATTGAGAATTATTGCATCTATGTTCATTAGAGATATTGATTTGAAGTTTTCTTTCCTTGATGTGTCTTTGTCTGTGTTTGGTATTTGGGTGATTTTGCATGAGTTTGGAAGGGTCTCTCTTTTTCTATTTCATGGAATAATTTGAGGAGTATTGGTAATAGCTCTTCTTTGAAAGTCTTATAAATCTCATCTGTGAATCCATTTGCTCCTGGGCTTTTCTTTGTTGGTAGGCTTCTGATAGAATCTTCTATTTCCTTGAATGAAATTGCACTGTTTAAATTATGTATATTCTCCTGGTTCCATTTGTGAAGATCATAGGACTCTAGAAATTTGTCAATGTCTTAAAGATTTTCTATTTTATTGGAGTATAAATTTTCAAAATAGTTTCTAATTATCTTCTATATTTTAATAGTGTCCATTGGGACATTTCCTTTTTCATCTCAAATTTTAGTAATTTCAGTTTTCTCTCTTATTCTCTTCATTAGTGTGGCTAAGGGCTTATAAATTTTATTTATTTTTTCAAAGAACCAATCTTTTATTTTGTCAAGTTTTTGTTGTTTCTTTTGTTTCAATGTCATTGATTTAAGCTGTGATTTTAATTATTTCCTGCCTCCTGCTTCTTTTGGTGTTGATTTGTTCTTTTTCTAGGGCTTTGAGATATAATGTTAAGTCATTTATTTGTTCACTTTTTCTTCTTTTAATGAATGAGCTTAGTGCAATGAATCCTCTTAGCACTTCCTTCATAGTGTCCCAGAGATTTTGATATGTTGTAACAGTGTTCTCACTTACCTCTAAGAATTTTTTAATCTCCACTCTGATATCTTCTGCTATCCATTGTTCATTCAATAGCATGTTATTTAGTCTCCAGGTGTTGGAGTAGCTTCTGTTATTTATTTTATCATTGATTCCTAATTTCATTTCATTATGATCTGATAGAATGTAGGGTAGTATCTCTAATTTTTTTTTGTATTTGCTGAGAGTAGCTTTGTGGCATAATATATGGTCTATTTTACAGAAAAATCCATGTGCTTCTGATAAGAAAGTGTATTCACTTGTTGATGGATAAAATATTCTATATATGTCTGTTGAGTTTAAGTTATTGAATTTTTAAGTTTAAGTTATTTAGTTTTTATTTTTCTCTAGTTTTTTTGTTTAGTTTTTGTTAGGAAGATCTGTCCAGTGGTGAGAGAAGTATGTTAAAGTCACCCAGTATTATTGTACTGTCATCTATTTGAATCTTGAAATCAAGAAGAGTTTGTTCGATATAGATGCTTCACTGTTTGGCTCATATATATTTACAATTGTTATGTCTTGCTGATGTACGGTTCCCTTAAGCACTATGAAATGTCCTTCGTTATTCCTTCTGACTAACTTTGATTTAAAGGCTACTTTATTTTATATGAGGATGGAAACTTCTGCTTGTTTATGCAGTCCAAGTGAGTAGTATGCTTTTTCCCAACATTTTACCTTCAGTCTTTGAATATCTTTTCTTATGAGATGAGTCTCTTGTAAGCAGAATATTGTTGGGTTTTTTTTAATGCAATCTGCCAGTCTATGTCTTTTGATTGATGATGTTAGGCCATTAATATTTGAAGTTATTATCGAGACATGGTATTCCCAGTGATTTTGGTTTAGTCTTTGTTTTTAACATAACTTGGTTTTTCCTTTGATTGGCTTTTCCTTTAGTGTAGTTGTTCCCTTTGATGATTTTCATTGTTATTTTTTATTTCCTCCACATGGAATAATTTGCTGAGGATGTTTTGTAGTGTAGGATTTCTAGCTGTGAATTCTTTTAACTGTTGGTTGTCCTGGAAGGTTTTTCTTTTGTCATCAAATCTAAAGCTTAATTTTGCTGGGTATAAGATTCTTGGTTGGCATCCCTTTTCTTTCATAGCTTGGTACATGTTATTCCAGGACCTCCAAGCTTTGATGGTCTGTGTTGAAAAATCTGTTGAGATTCAAATTGGTCTCCCCCTACATGTAATCTGATTCTTTTCTATTGCAGCCATTAAATTTCTCTCTTTATTCTGTAGGCTAAGCATGGTCATTATATTGTGCCTTGGTGTAGATCTGTTGTAATTTTGTACATTTGGTGACCTGTAAGCCTCTTTTTTGAATTTGATTTTCAAACTCATTCTTCATGTTTGGGAAATTTTCTGATATTATTTCATTGAATAGATTGTTCATTCCTTTGTTTTGCATCTCTGTGCCTTCCTTTATCCCAATAATTCTTAAATTTGGTTTTTGATATTATTCCATAATTCTTGGATGTTCTGTTCATGGCTTCTTACCATTTTTACTGTTTAGTCAACTTTATTTTCAAGATTATATATTTCATCTTCATTGTTTGAGGTTTCTGTCTTCCAGGTGATCTAGTCTGTTGATGATGCTTTCTATTGAGTTTTTAATTTGGTTGATTGTTTTCTTCAATTCAAAGATTCCTGTTTGTTTTTTTCAGAATCTCTATCTCTTTATTGAAGTAATCTTTTGCTTCCTGTATTTGTTCACATAGCTCTTTATCGAAGTAATCTTTTGTTTCCTATGTTTGCATTCTTATATCCTCCTTTAGTTTGCAAAACATTTTAATCATGTACATCCTGAACTCATTCTCTGACATTTCTTCTACTGTACTGGCCATGGATTCTAATAATGTAGTATCTTGGCTTGTGTGGGTTACTTTCTTCCCTTGTTTTTTCATGTTGCTCTTGTATCTTCCCTTCTAGTAGTGCAGATCTGAGAGGTGTTTCAGTTTCTGCCTTATAGACTATAGTCCTTGAAAGTTTCCAATATCTCTCCTTTAAGGGGGAGATCGATATTAACAAGTCTCAATGCAAACATATGCAGCCTTAAACCAAATAGCTCCTATTAAGACATTTACAGTTTTGTCACCTGTGATAGACACAAATGATGTGTTCGGTTATTATCTACAGTATAAACAGTAGGTTTGTGAAAGAGTCTACAGTTTCTAATGGTGGATAAAGAAAGAACTGGGCATGTAAGATGATATGTTAATGAAGTAGGAGGTAAGGATATAGGGGTATTAGATCTTAGGAAGTGTGTATGAGGAAACAAAAGAAGTTGGCTGGTAGCAGGAGAAAAGAAAGAAATTCTGGGGAGACAGATAAGTGGGAAGAGAATGGAGACAGAGAGTACAAAAACATACAAACAAAAAAATTAATAAGAAAAAGAAAAAATGTAACAATTAAAGATAAAATAATATGCAAAAAAACTCTGATATACTATTCAGACATCTCAGTCCTCAGTAGCCTAATGCATGGAAAGTACTTGATTTTACAACTATTGGGGATGTAAGGGTGGGTAAAAAATAAAGAAGAAAGAAAGAAAGAAAGAAAGAAAAGAAAAATTGCATGTCTGTTTCTGTTGGAGTTCACTACCTTCCCTGCTTCTCTTCTCATCCAATAGATGGGGTTGTCAGGTGTTTGCTGGTATCTCCACCCATGGGATGGTGAAGGTTATTAGTGTAGTAGGGTTGGTCTTGGAGGTAGAACTCCTGGGGATAGGGTATAACACTTTCTGACCCCCATTGAAAGACTGCACCCCAAGAATCCTTCAGGGTCCACTTGAGTGATATGGGCACCTGGTCTTATCTCCTTAGATTGCCGACCCCACAATTTCTGGTCTCTAATTTAGTCTCGAAACTGTATCTCTCACAACTCCCTTGCTTTGAAAGCTATGGGCTAGCCACATGGCTATGAGCAGTATTCTGAATTAGTATCCATGGGGGTGGGCAGTTAGGAAACTGTAGGTACCTTGATATTACTTCTAGGCCCCAGCTGGTGTTCCATGACGGGAGTTGCTCCAACAAAAGATGGTGATGGCTGCAGTAGAAGTAATCCAAGATTGCAACAGAGGTGTTCCAAGATGGAGGTGACTGCTTTCAGAGATTGGGCAGTGAGGGCAGACTGTGTGTGGTATTTATTGTGTGGCATGTTTGGAGATGGAGCACTGTGGTATGTGATGTGGCAGTGGGTGATTATCCCCAGTCTCTGTCTGGAGTCCCCAGGTACAGGCTACCATGTGGAATGAACTATGGAAGTAATAGCAGTGTCCCAAGATGGAGGCAGCTGGGGGAGTTCCATGTTGGTTGATGGGGAGCCAGCAAATGGTGGGGGTCTGTGCAGCACTGGCAGGGCCCATATACATAGCCTTTTGGTTTTTTTCACTTTGTTTTGTATTACTGTTGAGAATTTTGCATTTCTTAGATATTCTGGATCTTAATACCTTGTCACATGTATATTTGCAAATATTTTATTTCATTTCTGTAGGTGATTTCTTCAATCTGTTGATTGTTTCCTTCTCTGTGTAGAAGCTTTTTAATTTTATACAACTTCCTCTGTCTAATTTTACTTCTTTTCTGTGCTTTTGGGTTTAACTAAAGAATATTTACCTGTACCAATATTACAAGTGTTTCCCTTGTTTTCTTCTAGTAGTTTTATACTTTCAGTACTTACATGTAGGTATTTGATCCATTTTGAATTGATTTTGGGGTGTGGTGAGAGACAGAAGTCTAGTCTCCTTCTTATGAATATCATTTTCCCAGAACCATTTGTTGAAGATACTGTCCTTTCTTCAATATATGGTTTTGTTTTTTTTTTTTTTGGTACCGAGGATTGAACTCAGGGGCACTGGACCACTGAGCCACATTCCCAACCTTATTTTGTGTTTTATGTAGAGACAGGGTCTCACTGAGTTGCTCAGCGCCTTGCCGTTGCTGAGGTTGGCTTTGAACTCACGATCCTCCTGTCTCAGCCTCCTCCTCAATATATGTTCTTTGTTGAAAATTAGTTGTATGTAAATACGTAGTTTAATTTCTAAATTTTTCTCTCCTATTCCACTGATTTATGTATTTGTTTACATTCCAGTAGCACATCATTTTGATATTATATCTTTTCAAGATGTTGTAAAGTCAGGTATTGCGATGCTTCCAGCTTTTGTTCTCTTGCCTCAGGATCACCTTGACTATGCTGGGTCTTTTGTGGTTCCATATGAATTTTGCAATTTATTTTCTAGTTATGTGAAGAGTATCATTGGATTTTAGATGAAGATTGCATTGATTTCTATATATTACTTTGAACAGTATGGACAATTAACAATATCAATTCTTCCAATCCATGAGCATGGGATGCCTTTGCAATTTTTGTGTCCTCCACAGTATTTTTTCATCAGGTTTTTTTTTTTATAGTTTTCATTACAGAAACCATTTATTCCTTGGTTAAATTTATTCCTGTGTATTTTTTTATAACTCTCATGAATGGTATTGCTTTCTAATATCTTATTGAGCTAGATAATTTTTGCTATATACAAATCCTACTACTGTGTGTGTGTTAAGTGTATTGTTGTTGTGTTCTGCACCTTTGTTGGATTTATTTATTAGTGACAACAGATTTTTGTAAAGTCAACTGCCCTCAGGGATAATTTAATTTCCTATTTGTCACTCTAGATGGCCTTTATTTCTTTCTCTTTATTTCTTAGCACTGGTTAAGACTTGCAGAACTATATTGAATAAAAGTGATAAAAGCAGACACTCTTGATTTAGAATTTCATTTCTTTTTATGGCGAAGCCTATTCCATTATATGTATGTAAGATATTTTGTTTATCCACTAATCCACTGGTGACACATATTATTTCTATTCTTTAGCTATTATGAATTATGCTACTATGAATATTCCTATATAAATATTTGCTTTATTACTTATTTTCAATTATTTGTAGTATACCAAGGAGTGGACTTCCTCGGTCATAGGGCAGTTCTATCTTTAACTTTTTGAGGAACTACAGACATGTTTTCCAAAGAAACTATACCATTTTACTTTCCTACTAGCAATAGATGAAGTTTCCTATTTCTCCAAAAGCTTTCCATTCCCTGTTATTTCCTGAGTTTTGTGTATATTTTTGTTGTGGTGGTGGTGTTGGTTTTAATCTAGTGAGTGTGAAGTGTTATTTTGGATTTTGTTTTATTTTTCTAGTGACTAATGATGTTGAACACTTTTTCATGTGTTTATTGACCATTCTTATGTCTTCTCTGAGGTAAATGTTTATTCAGATTTGTGACTCATTTTTTAATTGGGTTTCATTGTTGCGTTGTAAAGATTTCTTTATGTATTATGGATACCAGGCCTTTATCCCATGTTATTTGTAAATATTTTAACATTCTGTGGATTGCCATTTCAGTCTCTTGATTAATGCTCTTTTTTGTACAGAAATTTTAAATTTTAAGTTTGACTTATATATCAGTTTTTTTATTTGTTCTTATTAGTTACACATGACAATAGAATGTATTTTGCCATATAAAATATATATGGAGTATAACTTCTCATTCTTCTGGTTGTATAAGATGTAGAATGACATTGGTGGAACAATCATATAGGTACATAAGAAAGTAATGTCCTATTTATTCTACTATCTTTCCAATTCCCATTCCCATTTTCCCTTCATTTCCCTTTGTCTAATCCAAAGTACTTTTATTCTTCCCTACCCACTCCCTTATTATGAGTTAGCATCTACATGTCAGAGAGAACATTCAGCCTTTGGGTTTTGGTGATTGGCTTATTTCATTTAGCATGATAGTCTCAAGTTTTGTCTATTTACCAGCAAATGCCGTACTTTAATTTCTCTTTATGGCTGAGTAGTATTCCATTTTATATTTGTACCACATTTTCTTTATCCATTTATCTGTTGAAAGTTACCTATTTTGTAGCTTGTGCTTTTGGTGTCATCTCTCAGAAACCATTTCCATTTAAACCGTAGCCAAGTACAATGTCATAAATATTTACCTCTCTGTTTTCTTCTCATATTTTTATAATTTTAATTCTTATTTTTAAGTTAATTATTTTGAGTTACTATTTGTGTATGACTTGACATAGGGGACCATTTCCTTTCTTTTGCATATAAATGCCCATTAGTCCCAGACTATGTGTTAAAGAGGTAGATTGATCCTAATGATACTCATTAGCAATTCAAGGCACAAAGACTAGCCAAAATATATTTGAAAATGAAGAAATAATTGAATGATTGATATTTTCTACAATGGACTATTTATGTACCCATCCTCCAATTCAGACATTGAAATCCTAACCAATAAGGTGATAATATTAGGAGAGGAGAACTTCAAATAATGATTAGATTATAATGCAGTGTTTCATAAATGGAAATGCATGTCCTCATAAGAAAGACTACATATATTTCTCTACTTATTCCACCATGAGATGTAGTGATAAGACAGCCATCTATATAAAATCTAGCCCTTAAAAGACCCTGAATCTGCTGGCACCTTGACTTTCAGTATCCAAAACTGTGAAAAAAAATTTTTTTTGTTATTTTTAGGCCACCCAGGATATGATGGGTTTTTATGTTGAACTAAATAAACTAGAACTCTTGCAGATTTCAAAATTTATTACAAACCTACATTAATCAAAGCAATGTGATACTGTTATAAAGATAAATATATAGAGAGCAATGGTATAGAATTGAGAATTCATAAATAATTCCTTATAGTTACACTAATTTGATTTTCAACAGAGGTTCTAAAATAATTCAATGAGATAAAAAATAATTACTTTGGAAAAATTGTGATGGGATAGTTGACATACACATACAAAAAATGTTTTGATCCCTTTCTCATATCATACACAAACATAATGCAAAATAATTCAAAAGTATATAAAACTATAAAATTCTCAAAATAACTCAAAAGTATATAAAACAGTGTAAAAATTTTAATACAGACTTAATCAAATACTTGTTAGATGTGACATGAGTAGAAATGACAAAAATAGAAAGTTGGACTTTGTCAAAAGTAACATGTTTCAAGGGATATCTTCAAGAAAGAGAAAAAAAGAAAGAATAGCTTAAAGAATTATATAAAAAAGAATGGGAGAAAATATTTACAAATTTCATACACACGTGTGTGTGTGTGTGTGTGTGTGTGTGTGTGTGTGTGTATGATGGACTTGTATCTAGAATATATAAAAACACTTGAAACTCAATAATAAAAAGACAAATGATCCAGTTCTAGGAGAATGAGGGAATAACCAAGCCAGTAATCTTTCTGACAGTTTGAAGAAAATAGTAATAAATAACACCAATTGGTATCAGCAACACATGTACATCTTTCAGTAGTGTGATGGATTTGAAATCTAGGATAGCACAAACCATATAATTTTTAGGAAAAAATAAAAAGGAATTAAAAATAAAGACAATTATTCCATTTGGAGGATGGATGAAATTAACAGATAACTAAATTATCAATTTGATAAGTTTTGATGAGAATTTAGGTAGAGAAAGTATTTTTACCTGTTAATAAAAAAGATGGAGATTATGTCTCAGGGGAAAAAAAAGTCTTATTAGTGGTAGCACCATCACTTTACTGTGACAGGCATACCAATGATCTGTTTACATATCTGAGTCTCCAGCTAGAATGGAACTGTCCCTCTCCTCAAGGGAATTGCAGGGTCTCTCACCTAGATGTCCATGATAGGCTTCTGCTGATATTAGGCATAATGAGTGGTTTATCAATTACATCAAACCACATTGGTTTGTTAAAAGAATGAATCTTTTAAAGAAATAAATGTATGCTAAATTAACAGATAGGTGAGTTTAATGTAATAAAATGATTATTGTGGAAGATTTTTTGTTTTATAATGTTTATACAAAGTTTAGAACAAGGCTGGCATGTAGTAAGTGTTATATAAGCAACACTGGTGGTCTAGGAGTTCCTAGAGTGAATTACGAATTTAGTTTCTGGCTAGAACAGAGGATTAGAAGTCTGCATAAATGCTCTGAAGAGGTTGAGAAGACACTACTCATTGGGTTCTCTAAGCTATGTTATCGCATATCCCAAGTTAGACCTCTGGGTCTTCTCAAAAGTGGAGTAGCAGAGCAATATGGTTCTAAAGTTTTCTTTGATGGTATTTGGTGTAGTCTGGAGGAGGTAACCTGATTTTCTGCTGGAGGAAGTAGTAAACTGGTGGTGCAGAACTCTGAGGCCTCTGGTGAAATTGTAACCTCTCTCTAGAGGCTTAAAATGATGAGGGGAATAGCTTCTTATAAATTGCACAGGGACAGCAGAAAATAAGTTTTTTACTTCCAATTACTAAAAAAAATATGGCACACAGGACCTTCCTCTGTCTTAGACTCCCTTGTCATACATGGTAGCCAAAATGTTTGATGGTCAAGAGACAGCAAGCTAAGGAGGGGAGGTCCTTGTATTTTGAGTAGATGTTTGTTCCAAGAGACAAGGGGTAAATCTCCAATTTGTCCTTTCTACAGAGGCCCCAAGGTAGAGATTATGTAAGACTGCCCCGCTTTCCTATTGTGGCTAAGGCAGAGGCAGCTGTGCTGAATGCTGCGTTCAGACAGTGTTCTAGGGGGATGTTCCATGCATTAAAAAGAGACATTGTATGAGGAAGCCAAATCCCTGATGCATTTACACATCTTTCCAATAAACTGAGGCTAATGGGCTATCCTTCTTTGAAGAGTTTATAAAGAAAGAAAAATCTCAAGGGAAGAAAAAAATTAGGTACCCTGGAACATCTTCCTTTTAAAGGAGAAGGGAGAAATTAGTTCATATCATGCAAGAATTTCAGCTTCCAAGGTTCTGTTTCCTTCTGTTGTAAAACAAATGTGTGGCAACCAAAAACAATAGCAACAAGACTTCTTAACCCAAGAAAATAGCTACATGCTCATCTGAAGATGTGCTAATGACCCTTAGTGATACTAAATTGTGCAATTAGAAATATGGGAAGCAAATACTCTTAATTTGAAGGCTACACATTGTGTTCACCCCCTGCTGATACAAGACCCTCTTTTTGCTGAACTCATCTGTCTGCTGCTCTTGAGCCATGAAATTATTTGTCATTTCTCTCTTGTGGACCATTAATGGAGAGCACTAAAATTCAATTTAAGTGTGGGAGTTACTACTTAATACTATCATTGATGATGGATTGTAGGATTTAAAGGAATGTCCACATTGTAACTTTTTTAAGGGTAAAAACTGTCAGAAAGAAGTAGTCTCTGTAACATGTTAATACAGAAGAAGCCAAACACATTCTTGAGAAAAAAGCTATTTGTCAGACTTCATCATTATCTCATGGACAAAAAAAGCTAAAAATCCTATTATTTAATTTTAAAGACTCCCCAAGGAAGAGTCCATTTGATCTAGGTGATTAAAAAATACTACTTTTCAGATAGGAATATTGATGCCCTAACCTCTGCAGCAGAGACTTCTACTTGTTTACAAAACTTCTTTCCTCCCATTTGAGGCCATAATTAGATGATGTTTCTGAGCCTCTTCTCTTGCCCTGTGAGGCTTTATGATTGGATTGGGGACATGGCATGTGCATCATGACCAACTGTAAATACCTCTGGGGACCCTGTGTGCGCCCCAGGAGCGGAACATTATGCTGGGGGGTGGGGAGGCACACCACACACACTGTGTACATCTCCCTATCCACCAATATGAGGCCCCACCCAAACCACCTACATCTTGGGACACCACAGCCACAGACATAGCCATTCCCACATGGCAATCTACATGATGGCAAATGGGACAGGGACAGTTGCTTGTTGTGACAGCATGTGCCACCACAGAGGAAGCTACCCAATGCCAGTGCATAGCCAATTCTTCCAGCCTCACCTCTGAAAGTGGTTGCCTATGGCTTGGGGCACCTCCACTGCCATCTGAGGTTAACTGCACTGTTGCTTCCACCATTTTTAGCTGAGGCAGTTTTTATTTAAGGACACTGACTAGGCCTGGAAGCTCAATATCAAGATACCTACAGGCTCAAAAAACAAGGGAGAAAAGTGGCCCAAACTAACCAAGATACTATAATAATAGAATCCATTGAAAGTGAATAGAGGAATTGTCAGGGAAGGAGTTCAGAATGTACATAATTAAAATAATCTGCAAAATAATGATCTAAGTGAACAAATATAGACAAATATTGACCACTTCAACAAAGAGATGAGAGAGCAAAAGATGAGGTAGCAAAAGATTACTTCAAGAAAGAGACATTCTAAAATAAAAAAAAAAACAATGAACATTTACTTGAAATGAAGGAATCAATACACTAAATAAAAAAACTCAATAAAAAGCATCACCAACAGTCTAGGTCACCTGGAAGACAGAATCCTCAGACAATGAAGACAAAATACACAATCTTGAAAATAAAGTTGACCACACAGTGAAGATGGTAAGAAATCTTGAATCCAAGAATTATGGGATAAAGGCAAAAGACCAAATCTAAGATTTATTGGAATAGAGAAAGGCACAGAGATTCAAACCAAAGGAATGCACAATCTCTTCAGCGAAATAACATCAGATTTCCCAAACACGAAGAATGGATTTGAAAACCAAATGCAAGAGGCTTACAGGACACCAAATGTACAAAATTACAATAGATATACACTAAGGCACATTATAATGAAAATGCCTCCCATACAGAATAAGGATATAATTTCAAAGGCCATAAGAAAGAGGAATCAAATTACATACAGGAGGAGACAAATTCAAATCTCAGCAGATTTTTAAACACAGATCCTTAAAGCCAGAAGATCCTGGAACAACATATACCAAGCTTTGAAGGAAAATTGATGCCAACCAACAACCTTAATACCCAGCAAAATTAAGCTTCAGACTTGATGATAAAATAACAACCTTCCATGATAAACAAAAGTTCAAAGAATTTACAGCGAGAAAATCCGCACTACAGAATATTCTTGGCAAAATAGTCCATAAGGAGGAAATGAAAAACAACAATGAAAACCTGCAAAAGTAGGAACTACACTAAAGGAAAAGCCAATCAAAGGAGAAATAAAGTCAAGCTAAAATACAAAAATAAATCAAAATGGCCAGGAATATAAATTATGTTTCAATAATAACCCTGAATGTGAATGGCCTACAATCATCAATTAAAAGGTATAGCCTGACAGATTGGATTTTTAAAAAGACCCAATAATATGCTTTATTCAAGAGACTTATTTCACAGGGAAAGGCATTCATAGATTGAAGGTGAAAGAATGGGAAAAACTGTATCACTCACATGGACCATGTAAACAAGCAGGGGTTTCTATTCTCATGTTAGATAAAGTAGATTTCAAAGAAAAGTTAGTGAAAAGGGACAAAGAAGAACATGTCATACTATTCAAGAAAATTATAAATCAACAAGACATAACAACTATAAATATCTATGCCCCAAACAATGGAACATCTATGTATATCAAACAAACCCTTCTCAACTTCAAGAATCAAATAGACCACAACACAATAATACTGGGTGACTTTAACACATTTCTTTCACCACTGGATAGACCATCCAAACCAAAACTGAACAAAGAAACTACAGAGCTCAATAAAGCAATCAATAATTTAGACTTAACAGACATATATAGAATACTCCAATCATCAACAAACAAATATTTTTTCTCTGCAGCATATGAATCTTTCTCTAAAATAGACCATATGTTATGCCACAATGCAAGTCTTACCAAATACAAAAAATAGAGCTACTACCCTGCATTCTATCTGACTAGAATGGAATAAAATGAGAAATTAATAATAAAATAAAAAATAGAAGCTACTCCAAAGACTGGAGACTAAATAATACATTATTGAATGATGCATGGATAACAGAAGATATCAAAGAGAAAATAAAAAAAGTTCTTAGAGGTAAAAGAGAACTTTGATACAAAATATCAAAATCTCTGGGACACTATAAAGGCAGAGCTAAGAGAAAAATTCATTGTATTAAGCTCATTCATTAAAAGAAGAAAAAGTCAACAAATAATCAACCTGACACAACATCTCAGAGCCCTAGAAAAAGAGGAACAAACCAACTATAAAAGAAGTAGAAGACAGGAAATAATTAAAATCAAGGCGAAAATCAATGAAAATGAAACAAAAGAAACAATTTTAAAAATTGACAAAATAAAAAGCTGGTTCTTTAAAAAAATAAAATAAAATTGACAAACCCTTAGCCACTCAAACAAAAAGGAGAGAGAAAACTCAAATTACTAAAATTTGTGATGAAAATGGAAATATCATGACAAACACTATTGAAATAGAGAAGACAATCATAAACTATTTTGAAAATTTTAACTCCAGTAAAATAGAAGATACCTACAAATTGCTAGAGGCATATGACCTACCCAAACTGAACTAGGAGGACATACACAATTGAAACAGATAAATTTCAAGCCAACAAACCAAGAAAAGCCTAGGACCAGATAGATTCACAGCCAAGTTCTAAAAACCCTAAAAACAAGAATTAATGCTAATATTTCTCAAATTATTCCATGAAAGAGAAAAGGGGGGGAACCCTTCCAAACTCATTCTGTAGGGCTAGTATCATCCTGACACCAAAACCAGGCAAAGACACATCAAAGAAGGAAAATTTCAGACCAATTTCCCTGAGAAACATTGATGCAAAAATTCTCAATAAAATCTTGGCAAATCACATACAAAAACATATTTTAAAAATAGTGTACTATGATCAAGTGAGGTTCATTCCAGGGATGCAAGGTTGGTTCAACATAGAGAAATCAATAAACATAATCCATCACATCAATAGACTTAAAGACAAGAATCACTGATTATATTAATTGATGCAGAGAAAGCATTTAAAAAAATACAGCACCCCTTCATGTTCAAAACACTAGAAAATGTAGAGATAATAGGAACATTTCTTAACATTGTAAAAGCAATCTATGCTAAACCCAAGGCCAACATCATACTAAATGGAAAAAAAAATTGGAAGCATTCCCTCTAAATACTGGAACAAGACAGGAATGCCCTCTTTCACACTCCTATTCAACATAGTTCTTGAAACTTGAGCCAGAATAATTAGACAGATTATAAAAATGAAAGGGATATGAATAGGTACAGAACTCAAACTATCATTATTTGTCGATGACATGATTCTATACTTAGAGGATCCAAAAAATTCCACCAGCAATCTTCTAGAAATAATAAATTAATTCAGCAAAGTAGCAGGATATAAAATCAATACTCATAAATCAAATGTATTTCTATACATCAATGATGAAAGCTCTGAAAGTGAAATGAGGAAAACTACCCCATTCACAATAGCCTCAAAAAAAATAAAATAAAATACTTGGGAATGAATTTAACAAAATAGGTGAAAGACCTCTACAATGAAAACTACAGAACACTAAAGAAAGAAATTGAAGAAGATCTTATAAGATGGAAAGATCTCCCATGCTCTTGGATAGGCAGAATTAATATTGTCCAAATGGCCATATTACACAAAGCGCTATACTGATTCAATCCAAATCCAAATAAAATACCAATGCCATTCCTCGTAGATATAAAAAAAATCATGAAATTTATTTGGAAAAATAAGAGACCCAGAATAGCCAAAGCAATCCTTAGCAAGAAGATTGAAGCAGGAGGTATCACAACACCAGATCTTAAGCTATACTGCAAAGATATGGTAACAAAAATGGCATGGTATTGACACCAAAATAGACATGTAGAACAATGGTACAGAATTGAAGACACAGAGACAAACCCACATAAATACAGTTATCTTATACTAGAAAAAGGTGCCAAAATCATACATTGGAGAAAAGATAACCTCTTCAACAAATGGTACTGGGAAAACTAGAAATCTATATGTAGTAAAGTGAAAATAAACCCCTATCTCTCACCATGCACAAAACTCAACTCAAAGTAGATCAAGGACCTAGGAATTAGACCAGAGACCCTATGCCTAATCGAAGAAAAAGTAGGCCCAAATCTTCATTTAGAGAATTTATTACTTGGGGAGCCTCTATAAATTATAGTTTGAATTTTCTTATTACTTTTGTCCTAAAAATTTGGCAAATATTAAAATTAAACATAAAACAGGGAGATAAAACTTTGCAGCTCAAATAAATATTAAAAATAAATAAATGAACAGGTAAATAAATAAAAAATACCTATGATGTAATACACTCTTTTGCTCTTTCCCCATACTCTTCTCTTTGAAATCATATGTAGAAGATGGACAGAATGTGTATGTCCCTGAATGATTAGACAGAACATGTCCACTGAACAGATAGATAATTTGGGGTGTTACATGAAGGAGAAATAACTACTATTTGGTTAATTAAGCCCCTGAGTCTTTTGAATTTATCAATTTTATCAGTAGTTAACATTATCTTCATTTTTTTAGCATAATTGATAAGTAGTTTTAAAAAGTGGTGAAGAATATGGGCTTTGTTATGCAACTGACCTCAAAAAAAGAGAAAAAAAGAAGCTTATTTTCCTAACTTTGTACCTTTTTACCATCATCTCTCCATTCTTTCTACCCCCAGCCTCTGTGATCTAGCTTTGTACTCTCTGCTTCTGTGAGTTCATTTGTTTTAGAGTCCACAAACAAGTAAAAACAAGCAGTGTTTCTCTCTCTCAGTTTGTCTCACCTCACTTTGCATAATGTTCTCCAATTTCAACCATGTTGTTGCCAAAGACAGAATTTATACTTTTTAAGGCCAATAGTATTCCATTATGTATATAGATCACCTTTTCTTTGACCATTTTATACTTTGATGGACACTTGGTTATTGTGAATACTGTTGCAGTAAACATGGGGGTTCAGATATCTCTTCAACAAACTGATTTAAAATCGTCCAGGTAAGTACCCAGAAGCAGAATTATTAGATCATATGGGAATTTTATAATGAAGTTAACCAATAAGTGAATACTATGCATGTAAGTATTTTTCGCTGAACAAATTTCAAATGTTTTAATGACAAAAAAGTCAGACATTTCAGGTGATGAAAGTGTTAATTAACTTGATTTAGTCTTTCTACATTGTATTGCAAATCATAACACCAGTTTGTACCTCATAGATACATGTAATTACAGTTTGTCCATAAAAACAACAACAATAAAAGAAAAAACAATATGGGCTTTGGTGTCAGACAGATCTGAATGTAAACCAGTTTTGTTAACCATGGTTTTGTAAATGTGGAAAAATTGCTTGGTTTCCCTGAGTCTCAGTTTTTCCACCCAGGAAGCCAGGATGACCACACTCAGCCCATCATCACTGAGAGAAAGTGGTAAGATTATATTTGTCAAGTGTGGGTTCATAGGTGCTCACTTTCCTCTTCCCTCAGTTTATCCACATTCAAGACCTAGATGCGATGCTGGCTCAAGGTGACTTTTCCAAGGTTGGGGACCCAGCATGTGCAAATCTGTACATGAAATTATAGGCAGAGGTATAGATGACCATCTGCTATGAATACCTTGAATGTTAATATTGTGAACTAAAAGCCTGTAGGCTGAACTCAGCAGTCAGCCATGTATTGTTTGGTGTGTGTGCAATGTTTAAAAGTTTTTAGTTACCAATATTTAAAAATCCAAATAAAATACAATTTGTAATTTTTCTTAAACAATGGAACCATCTGGAACATGTGGCCAAATCCCCCACTTCAGTAATAATGGAGTGGAGCTGAGTAGCTATTGCTGCCTGGATGGGGCCTAAAGTCTCCAGCTAATCCAGTCTCCAAAGGACCTACCTCACCTACTATTTGACTCCTGTAGATCTCTGAATTTGTAACCCTTAGTCTGCCAAG
Source organism: Xerus rutilus (assembly GCA_028644305.1). Taxonomy (NCBI): domain Eukaryota; kingdom Metazoa; phylum Chordata; class Mammalia; order Rodentia; family Sciuridae; genus Xerus; species Xerus rutilus. The sequence continues at coordinate 107,509,364 of CM053403.1, read as the reverse complement.
CAAGGTCTCATGTAATCTTACCCCAGGCCAAGTACTATTCTAAGCATTTTGTCTATAATGTAATTTAATCCTTACAAAAAACATATGAGTACTTTCAAAATTCCTATTTTTCCAAAGAAAAACAGAGGCCCCATAAAGTAAAGTAACTTGCCCAAGGTCATGCAACTGGAAATTGCAGAGATGAGATTCAAACCCAGGGAGTGCAGCCCCAGGGTTGTGCTCTAAAACTAATATGTCACTCATTTTTTATGTTAATCACACCATGGTACACTAAACATTGTGTGTATGCATCTGTGTGTGTGCACGCATATGTGAACAATACCCACTTCTACCAAGTTCTCTCAGTAGGCAACTTGCAGAAGTTCATTGCTTATTTGCAGGAAAATTTAGATGGAGATTCATTTTTGAAATTAATTCTTGAGGGAACAGTGCACAAGACTTCAATGACTTAGTAGATGAAGGTTAATTACCTGTGACTTTGGTTGGGTAGAGAAAGTACCAATTGAAATGGAAAGAAAGCCAGATTCAGACAAAAGGAAATAACTGCCAAATGCCTCTCTTTTTTTTTTTTTCCTAGCTCCATAGGAGGAAATAAACTGCATTGTAAGACATATCCAGATTCCTTTATCCTACAATAATAGGCAGGTAGTTTCTGAACTAATTTTTTGTGTGTGTGTCTTCCTCATATCTTCTAATGAGCTAAGACCTCAACTAGGAGGCAAAATAATCAAGTGCCTTTATTGTGATAGTCTATCCTGAGACTCTGAAGTAGACAATGTTATTTAGCTACTGGCAATCCTGAAGTGCCAGAAGCTTAAGTGACTGTTCTGGGCTCATAATCACCAGTTCTCCTGGCTTTTGCCCAATGTTCTAGCTTTGTCTCTCCAAGATTCCAGTAATAATCTCTACATTATTATGCGAACTCTGAGGTTTTGAAAAATAATTGAAAAAATATTTTATTTGATTTTGAATCTCATAACAAGTCTATGTCCAAAGAACAGCTAATTTATCATATTTTTAAATAACAAGGTCTCACTCCAGACTGACTCTCAGAGAGATGATTAAATGTGCTTCTGGTTACAAAGTAAAAAGTAGTAAAGAACAAAACCTAGCTGCTTGGATTCCAACTCCAAAGATTATCCTGTTATATTAACTTGCTGTGTACCACTTCCTCCCCGAGAGTCTAGAATTCTGGAGCTACTTCAGAGGGCTGAGCACAAAGTAGTACTACCAGAAAGTATCCTAGGGTGAAGAAAAATGGTCAAGTGTCTAGGTGTATAGTCTGCAAAGGTATAAGATCCAGGAATCTGGAAATAGGAAGTGGAACAGAAGTGCTATCAAAAGCTAGAGAAGCCAAGAGACAGAGTTCCAAACTTGAGACACTGGAGCAGAAAAGTCAGGAACATAATATGAATAGCATCAAACAAGTAGAAAGGGAGAAAAATCCTAAGTATCAGTTAGAATGCATTGGCTGCATGTTACAGAAACCAACCACAGTGACTCATCCATCTATTTTTATTATGCAACAAGTAATCTGCAAGCCGACAGACCAGGGCTAGTGCCATGACCACTTCACTGTCTTAGGCTCTCAGGTTCCTTATCTTTTTGCTCCTCTATCCTTAGCATGTGACTTTTATTCTCCTATTCAAAATGTGAATATTGCACCTCTTGTCCATAAAAAAAAAGAACATAAAAGGCTGAAGAAACAGGCAAACACGCTGAGACTGATCAATTGTAAGAACATGTCTAGACATCTCCCACTCCCTCTACAACATTTGACTCCATCTCCTTGGCCTGAATTATGTCACATACCATTGCTGATTGAAAAGAAATCAGATAACCCAATGTTTCATTTGGCTTTAGGAAATCAACATATAGCTATTAAGAATAGAATTAATTCTGTAACTGTATTTGTCAGCATCCTAAGAGGAAACAGAGGGTCCATGCAAATTAAAATATCTGCATACAATGATATGGCCAGGTGTAGGGCATCTCTAAGGATTGATATAGTAACCTGGGTCTGGTAACAAAATGTCCCTTAGGCAGGAAGTGAGGAAGACAGTGTGATGTAAGAACCAGGAAAGGCAGAATCAAGTGTAGAGCGCCACCTGGAAGGAAGCAGTAACTTCTAACAATCAGCCAAGGCAGCCACAGAGAAGACTAGAGACTAATAGGTTTGACTCACTTTCAGCGTTCCCTCTGATAATCTGCCAAAGCTCCCTCCCTATTGACCAAACCAAACAGAAGCCAGAGGGCAAATGAAATATTTGATGATGTCCACATAGGTCAGGATCCAGAGGCAGACAGCAAACCCACAGGAGGCGGATTTGTAATCAAAGAGACAAATCCTTTGTAGAAGTGGAATTATTGAACAGCACATCCCCGCCTCTTGTTCTCATCCACTGTGTGCCCTCTGCCTAAACATTATTAGTCCTGCCCTTTTTCCTTCTCAGCTAGGACCTTGTCATCTTTCAGCTGAGTTGCACACATCCACAGGGAGGCCCTCTTCGACTGCCTAGCTTTGCGCTGGGCCCCTGCCATATGTTCTCAAGGTATTCTCCCATGTGAGGAACTCACTCCTCTATAACTGCTGCTTAGCAGGCTGCATACACATCTGTTATCTTGTTTGTTCCTTAATTTTCCAGTATAAATATAGCACTGGGATATATAAGACGTTCAATAAGTATTTGCTTACATCTATCATTGCAAAATAGAAATTGCCCATGGCTTGAAGAGTATGGAATATATGTATAGACATTTAGAATATTTCATTTCATCCTGGAGGATTATCCCTACTTTAATGTTGAGAACTGTTCTGTCAGAGACTGAAACAACAGATCCATGTTTCTTCCCTGGGTAATACTGGAAAGGCACAGGAAAATTCTTTCAGGACTTCAATATAGATCCATCCTTTTGCAACAAATTTGGAGTTCCTCTACCTCTTGCAATCATTTCTCCATGCACCAGAATAAGAAATGACTTTGGTGAATGTGTGTGTGTGTGTGTGTGTGTGTGTGCACGCACACACGCGTGTGCACATACATATAGGAAGGAAGTAGAGAAGACGGCTTGGTCCAGTGAATTAAGATATGTGAATGATCCAGGGAAGCCCGTTTGCTAGCATGAGTTTATATTAGCCAGAACCTGAAGTTAGCTGATTTGTCCACTTACCTTGTCCAAGGCTGACTAGCATTGCTGTCTTCTCAGGCAACATCAGGACTTTCCAGTTGCAGGTGATATAGGTGGTGGAGCTGTTACACTAATAAAACCTTTGCTCTTTCTGTGCCCTGATAGATACACGGACCCTGAGTACTCTTTATGAATTTCCTCTATACTCTACAAAGGTCTCATCCACTTAAATATGTAGTCTGAATTAGACAAGGAGGCTGAGCATATGTTTATTTCTAATTTTTTTCTGGACTTAATCATGTCATAGTCAACAACTAATAGATTTCAAAAAAATACATATGTAATACATTGCCATGATACTTATTCTCTTTTATGTTAATACTCAGGCCCTTTTATTCTTCATGGTAACCCTGAGAATATTATAATCACCTTCCCATAGTCTCTTGTCTACTTCATGTATCCTATTTTCTTTACCACTTTTGATATCTTCAGAGTTGGTCCCCTTGCTGGGTATGCAATGACTTCAAAACATATTACATTATAATTAACACATTATAGCTTATCTTACTTATATTTGAGTACTTTTCAGATATTTGAGAATATCTGAACAAATTTTAGGATGCAATCTACTATTATTATTAATTGTTTTTATAACTTATTTGGAAATCATAGCTCCCCTTTTTTCCAAATTGTTGAGGAAGGTGTGGTTTGAATTCCCATATGTTAAGCATTCTGAAAAGGAGGAAACTGTGCTTATGAGGTACATTCTCAATAATGTGAAGATATTCTTTCCAGTAACTTATACAGAACAAAGTTTTTTTTGAATATTCTATATGTAGATTTCTATAACACCTTAAAATTTGCTTAGAATTACTCATGTGTATAGTAAACTGACAAAGTTTCAATCACTGCCAGCTTACCATCTTATTATATCATCTGCCTAGCTACCTCCCACACATCCTTCCAGTCCCCATATAAGCATAGACTCTAGCCCATACTGAAAATTTTCTTACTTTGTGCTGTCTTCATGATTTAAAGACCACTCCTAAGTAGCATTTTAACATATTTAATTTAGAGGGGGCGGTTCCAAGATGGCGGCGTAGACAGTCCACTCTGCGCTAGGCTCTTAGGGACCAAGGCTGGAAGTGGTGGAGGCGCCGTTTTCCAGCCAAATTCCTGGCATCATTCTTCAGCTCAACATCCCACGCAGGAATTTTGCTCGTGTGTGTGAG
>CM053403.1:107388217-107504503 GCA_028644305.1 Xerus rutilus | reverse complement strand
AAGAGAAGGCCATAGTCCTTCCTGATGGGTCAGGAAAACTCGCTGATTGACAGGAGGCATGTCCACTAGTGACGTCACATCTGGCTTGCAGCTCCACTGACCAGCTTCCTTATTTGGGCATCTTGGACCCTGACCAAACCTGACAATCCTGAGTGAACCCTTAAAGAAGAAATTGGATCATTGCTTTAGAAAAGAAAAAAAGAAAAGAAAAAAGTACGATTCTCCTGAAAACCTTGAAGAAATAAGCTGCTATTTTGTGAAAGTTTCTATGGAAGAGGTCACCTTGCAAGGATGGTATCTGAGGATACCATCTAGGAGATGAGAATAGTCTTTAATGAACAGCTGGCAAGAAAACAGGTACCTCAATAACAAGGCTGCAGGGAACCAAACTTTATCAACAACTATGTGAACCTGGAAGAATACCCTAAACTTCAGGAGATATCACAGTCCCAGCCATTGAAGACCATTTGATGTTGCCAAAGCCAGGCACTGTTGCTTTGGGTCTTCAACAGCACAGTAAATTCTGGTCAGAGTGTGTTAGAGGAAGATCATCAACTCCTGGTTCAAAATGCAAAAGAGATATCAAGACACCAAAGTCCCATGATTCCTTTCAAGGACATGCCCAAAGGACCTATGATCTATTAGGACATACCTCTTAAAGATTCCATCATCTACCAATAGTGCCATGGGCTGGGTACCAAGAAGCCAGCCAGCTCATGCTGAGACTCCTGACCCAGAGAAACTGTGAAATGTGTCTTTTCTTAAATAAATAAATGAATTTGTAATGACTTATTACACAGTTATAAAACTATAGTGTTTGCAGTCATTAACATGTAAATGGTAATTGAAATCATGGGAGAGTATGAGATTAAATATGGTTATTATGTGTGTACAGAGATGGGAAGAGGGCTCAAAAGAATTCTAAATGAAGAGTAATATTTAAAGAAGGAAAGAGGGAGAGAAGCTCTGAAGAATGCCAGGCAAGGAAGAGTAAAATCAGACAAACATGGTAAGAGAAATTATTTTCTTCCTTTTTTGGTATTTCTACCTTATCTTATAAAACAGAAATTTTTTAAAATTTATTTATTCTAATTAGGTATACATGACAGAAGAATGCATTTTGATTCATTGTACACAAATAGAGCACAGCTTTTCATTTCTCTGGTTGTACATGATGTAGAGTTGCACCATATGTACAGTCAGAGATGTACCTAGGGCAATAATGTCAATATCATTCCACCATATTTCCCTGCCCCTATACCCCCTCATATGACCAAAGTTTCTCCATTCTTCTCATGCTTCCTCCTCCATTATGGATTAGCATCCACTCATGAGAGAGAACATTTAGCCTTTGGTTTTTTGGGATTGGCTTACTTTGCTTAGCATGATATTCTCCAAATCCATCAATTTACTCGCAAATGCCATAATTTTATTCTCTTTTAATGCTGAGTAATATTCCATTGTGTATACCAAAATTTCTTCATCCATTCATTTATTGAAGGACATCTAGGTTGATTTCACAGTTTACCTATTGTGAATTGGGCTGCTATAAACATTGATGTGGCTTTGTCACTATAGTATGCTGTTTTTAAGTCCTTTGCATATAGACCAAGGAGTGGAATAGCTGGGTCAAATGGTAGCTCCATTACAAGTTTTCTAAGGAATTTCTATACTGTTTTTCAGATTCATTGCACCAATTTGCAATCCCACCAGCAATGTATAAGTGTGCCTCGCCAACATTTATTGTTGTTTGTATTCTTGATAACTTCCATTCTGACTGGGATGAGATAAAATTTTAGAGTACTTTTGATTTACATTTCTCTAATTGCTAGAGAGTTGAACATTTTTTCATATATTTGTTGATCGATTATATATCTTCTTCTGAGAGGTGTCTGTTCAGTTTCTTAGCCCATTTATTGATTGGGTTGTTTGGGGTTTTTTGTTTTTTGGTTTTTGGGGTTTTTTTTGGTGTTAAGTTTTTTGAGTTCTTTATATATCCTGGAGATTACTGCTCTATCTGATGTGAATGTGGCAAAAATTTGCTCCCAAAATGTAAACTCTGTCTTCACCTCATTGAGTGTTTCTTTTGCTGAGGAGAGGCTTTTTAGTTTCAATCCATCCCATTCATTGACTCTTGATTTTATTTTTTGCACTTTAGGAGTCTTGTTAAGGAAGGTGGGGCCTAATCTGACATGATGAAATTTGGACCTACTTTTCCTCTATTAGGCACAGTGTCTCTGGTCTAATTCCTAGGTCCTTGATCTACTTTGAGTTGAGTTTTGTGCATGGTGAGAGATAGGGGTTTAGTTTCATTTTGCTACATATAGATTTCAAGTTTTCCCAGTACCATTTGTTGAAGAGGTTATCTTTTCTTCAATGTATATTTTTGGTGCCTTTGTCTAGTATAAAATAACTGTATTTATGTGGGTTTGTCTCTGTGTCTTCTGTTCTATACCATTGATCTACATGTCTATTTTTGTGCCAATACCATGCCATTTTTGTTACTATAGCTTTGTAATATAGTTTAAGAGCTAGTGTTGTGATACCTTCTGCTTCTATCTTCTTGCTAATGATTGTTTTGGGTATTCTAGGTCTCTTATTTTTCCAAATAAATTTTATGATAATTTTTTAATATATACAAGGAATGACATTGGTATTTCAATTGGATTTGCATTGAATCAGTACAGCACTTTGAGTAGTACAGCCATTTTGACAATATTAATTCTGCCTATGCACGAACATAGGAGATATTTCCATCTTCTAAGATCTTTTTCAATTTCTTTCTTTAGTGTCTTGTGATTTTCATTTTAGAGGTCTTTCACCTTTTTTGTTAAATTGATTCCCCAATTTTGAGGGGCTATTATGAATGGGGTAGTTTTCCTAATTTTGCTTTCAGAGGACCTATCACTGATGTGTAGAAATGCATTTGATTTATGGGTATTGATTTTATATCCTGCTATTTTGCTGAATTCATTTATTAATTCTAGAATTTTTCTGGTGGAATTTTTTGGATCCTCTAAGTATAGTATCATGTCATCAGCAAATAATGGTAGTTTGAGTTCTTCTGTTCCTATTGCTTTAATTTCTTTCATCTCTGTAATAGCTCTGGCTAGAGTTTCAAGGGCTATTTTGAATAGCAGTGGTGAAAGAGGGAATTCCTGACTTGTTCCCATTTTTAGAGGGAATGCTTCCAATTTTCCTTCATTTAGTATGATGTTGGCCTTGGGTTTAGAATAGATAGCTTTTACAATGTTGAGAGATATTTTTTACTATCTCTAGTTTTTCTACTGTTTTGAACTTTAAGGGGTGCTGTATTTTGTCAAATGCTTTCTCTGCATCAATTGATACAATCATGTGATTTTTGTCTTTAAGTCTATTGATGTGATGGATTATGTTTATTGATTTCTGTATGCTGAACCAACCTTGCATGCCTGAAATGAACCCCACTTGATCATGGTGCACTATTTTTTAAATATGTTTTTGTATGTGATTCACCAAGATTTTATTGAGAATTTTTGCATCAATGTTCCTCAGGGATACTGGTCTGAAATTTTCTTTCTTTGATATGTCTCTGCCTGGTTTTGTTATCAGGGTGATACTATCCTCATAAAATGAGTTTGGAAGGGTTCCCTTCTTTTCCATTTCATGGAATAATTTGAGTAGTATTGGTATTAATTCTTCTTTGTAGGTCTTGTAGAACTTGGCTGAGAATTTGTCTCATCCTAGACTTTTCTTGGTTGGTAGGCTTTTGATGGCATCTTCTATTTCTTTGCTTAAAAATTGATTTATTTAAGTTGTGTATGTCCTCCTGGTTCAGTTTGGGTAGGATATGTGCCTTTAGAAATTTGTCGGAGTCTTTGGGGTTTTCTATTTTACTGGGGTGTAAATTTTTAAAATAGTTTCTAATTATCTTCTATATTTCAATAGTGTCTGTCATGATATTTTCTTTTTCATCACAAATTTAGTAATTTAAGTTTTCTCTGTCCATCCTTTTGTTAGGGTGGCTAAGGGTTTGTCAATTTTATTTATTTATTTTTTTCAAAGAACCAGCTTTTTGTTATGTTAATTTTTTGAATTGTTTCTTTTATTTCAATTTTGTTGATTTCAGCCCTGATTTTAATTATTTCCTGCCTTCTACTTTTTTTGGTGTTGGTTTGTTCCTCTTTTTCTGGGGCTTTGCGTTTTAATGTCAGGTCATTTATTTGTTGACTTTTTCTTCTTTTAATAAATGAGCTTAATGCAATGAACTTTCCTCTTAGCCTTGCCTTCATAGTGTCCCAGAAATTTTGATATGTTGTATCAGAATACTCATTTACCTCTAAGATTTTTTTTAACTTCTCCTTGATGTCTTCTTTTATCCATATGTCATTCAATAGCATAATATTTAGTCTCCACATGTTGGAGTAGTTTCTATTATTTATTTTATCATTGATTTCTAATTTCATTTCATCATGATCAGATAGAATGCAGGGTAGAATCTATCTATCTATCTATCTATCAATATATAAATATATATATAATATATATATATATGTATAGTATTTGCTAAGACTTGCTTTGTGGCATAATATATGGTCTATGTGGGAGAAGGATTCATGTGCTGCTGAGAAAAAAATGTATCCACTGGCTGATGGAATATTTTATATATGTCTATTAAGTCTACATTATTGATTGTTTTATTCAGTTCTCTAGTTTCTTTTCTTAGTTTTTGTTTGTAAGATCTATCCAGTGGTGAGAGAGGTGTGTTAAAGTCATCCAGTATTATTGTGTTGTATTCTATTTGATTCTTGTAGTTGACAAGAGTTTGTTTGATATCCATATATACTTCATTGTTTGGGGCATAGATATTTATGGTTGTTATGTCTTGTTGATATATGATTTTCTTGAGTAGTATGACATGTCCTTCTTTGTCCCTTTTCACTAACTTTGTTTTGAAGTCCACTTTATCTGATATGAGGATGGAAACCCCTGCTTGTTTAAACAGTCCATGTGAGTGTTATGTTTTTTCCCATCTTTTCTCCTTCAATCTATGGATGTCTTTTCCTATGAGATGAGTCTCTTGAAGGCAGCATATTTTGGGGCCTTTTTAAAAAATTTAAACTGTCAGTGGACCTCCACTTTGTGCAGGAGCAGTCATGGGCTTGGACTCTCACACAAGTCCACAGGTGTGGTCCTGGGCCTGATCTGGCCCTGAGCTCCTGTGAGGGTCCCCAGAAATGGTCCTTGGCTTGAGCCTCAAGACAGAAACTTTCACATTCACTCATTGCTCTCTTTGGCAATATTGGTTAGCAAGGCTGATTCAACCTTTCTGGACTTTCTCTTCCAGGATGATGACCACAGATAAAGGGTCCTCTTCTTTATACCCTGCCTTCTGCAAGCAGAAAGCTGCCTATAATGAGGCAGAGGGAGGAGGAAAGGGAGGCTTGCAAGTGTAATCTTTAGTTGACTGGGTGAGAGGGGACTGTGATTTCATGTGGGTCCAAACTTTTGGGCAAAAGTCCTGTAAGTCTCATTTTAGCCCTGAGTAAAGCCTCTAATACAGTTTTATCTGCAATTAAGCTAACATGTTGATTCTGATTTGATTTCTATTATATTCCTCAATTTGTTCAGAATCATTAGAGAAGAATATCATTAGCATTGCAGAAACAACCAACAACATTAAAAGCTAAGGGTAGACAGAAAGTCAAGAAGGAGGAAGGCAGCAGCAGCATCCAAAACTGCAGAGGTTAACTGCTGGAAGCCCAAGTGATTGGCCAGGTGCTGGACAGGGCCTGAGCTGAATTCATTATATGCATTTCCTCCTTTAACCATCATGACCATCCCTGATGAAGGATTTCTGATATTCATTGTACCTAGGAGGAAAATGAGATTTAAACTTAAGCAACTGCAGAAAGTCAAACAGCTGGTAAATGGAGGAACTAGAATTTATACCCAGAGCATCTGACCTCAAAACCACTTTCAATTATCATGGAATTTGACAAGAAAAGATTGTGCTTAATGACCTTTAGAGCACTGTTGATTATTTCAGGGGAGTGCTAATATTATGCTCTAGATCACAATTGGTTAATTAGATAATGAGAGGTAGAGAAAGAGAGACAGCAAATAGAGTTTAATGGTCAATACAGTTTGTCAATGAAGATGAGAAGAGCCCGTGGAATAGGGTTAATATGGCCCAAAGATATTTTGTTAAGATGGAAGAGATTTTAAAAATATTTGAATGATGTTAGGAAACAAATAGAATGGGAGAAGAGTATACATCTAAAATAAAGAGATGTATTAGCCAGATTTTCATAACTCTAACCAAAATGCCTGCCATAAACAACTTAAGGAGGTAAAGTTTATTTTGGCTCATTCTTTCAGTCCATGGTTAACTGGTTCATTGCTCTGGGCCTGAGGAGAGGCAGAAATACCATGGTGGAAGAGCATAGTAGAGGACAGCTGTTCAATGAATGGAAGATAGGAAGAAGAGAGAGTAAAGAGAGGAAGGGCCAGGGATACTATTAACTCTTCTAGGTCATGACTCAAGTGATCCACTCCCTTTAACCAAGTCTCACATTCAAATGAATAATCCATCAAATGGGTTAATCCAATGATAAGGTTGGAGCCCTCAGGTTGCAATCATTTCCTAAAAGTTCTGTTTCTAGATATTACAACATGGGGACCAACCCATTGAATATATGAGCTTTTGGGGGATATTCCAGATCCAAACCATAACAGAGGATAATTGAAGGAATGAGGTCCCTAAGGAGGCAAGAGGGAAAGGACAGCTAGTTAAGTTGAGCAAGTTCCTTTCTCTTGGTTTATATTTTCTTGGTGAAGCAGGAATTGATATCATCATTCCAGAATAAATTGAGAAGAAGAGATAGTCAACTTTATATCTTGAGAGGTGACTAAGAATCATGAACCAGTATCTAAGACAGGTCTTCAATGGAAATGACCCAAGAACCAGCTCATTTAGACAGCCCAGTCTGGAAAACATCTCTCTTCAGAGACTGTTTGAGAAAGGAAATTAGTGCTCATCACTGCTTTTACTGTAATTTTCCTGACACTTTTAGTGGCCGATGAGGTTTGTCATTGTTAATACTCTTGCTTCATTTATAGGTTGCCTAATTTTATTTTTGTTTTGTTGGCTTTATTGTTTTTTTCTGTAAGAGAAGCCAGTTTCCTCTCAAGCAATGCTGATTTTAATAGACATTAAAATAGTCTAATATTATTGACCTGTTAACAGACGACATTCAATGAGGTCTACATCAACACAATCCATCCTAACTCTGATTTCCTGATACACCTTGGCCTTAGACACCTTGGCCTTAGACACTAGAGCCTCTAAACAACAACATAAATACTTTGAATTTTCTCATAGGATTCTCCCCTTAATTAAGCATTAAAAATTTCCCAAATAAACAATTAAATGTAAGCAAGTTCTTAAACTGTGCTCATTGTTACTGTAGGTAATGTAGAATTTTTTAAGTTCCATCATAGTCTCTAAGCCTAAGGAATTTATATTTTAGATGCCCCTGCAAAACAACATGTACTAAATAAGTAGAGAACAATATAAAACAGAGAGAGCTGCATCACTTAGAACATACAGGTATTAGTATCAGTTGATAATTGTTCTAGTCAGCTTTCCATTATTGTAAAAAAAATGCCTGAGATAATCAGCTTATAAATATGAACATTTTGTTATGGATCACAATTTTGGAGGTTTCAGTTTATGATGGATTGGCCCTGTTGCTTTGAGCCTGTGGAAGCACAGTATATCATAGAGGGAGTGCATGGCAAAGAAAGACAATTCACCCTTTGGGTTGTAGTTATAAAGAGAGAATAAGAAACCAGAGTCCCACAATTCCCTTTGAGGGCACATCCCCAATGACCTAAGACCTTCCACTAGGCCCCACATCTTAAGGGTTCCGCCACCTCCCAGTAATATCACAGGCTGGACACCAAGCTTTTTATATATGGGATGTTGGTGGGCTTTCAAGATTCAAAATGCATCAATGGCCTTTATGAATAGCAAGGACTGAGGTGATATCTTCAAGGAAAGTAGAACTGGATAAGCTAAGAGAAAAAATAATGCTTTAAATGGGGAAGACATATTGAAAAGACATGGAGGTAATATTAGAGCATTTTAGGTAGTTTGGTGAGAAATCTGTGCAAGGGGGTATTTGAGTTAAGAAAATATAGGTAAGTAAGTTTATCCATTGCACATAGAATCATAGAGTGGGATCAACTTTCCAATCAACCTATAATGGCCCTGCTTTTACAATTTGGAAGACTAAGGATGAGAATAAGCAATTTCCTGAATTCTCTGTATGCATCAGAACTAGATTAAAGATGTGTTTTTTTAATTTATTGCAAATTGAATTTTTGTGTCTCCTCAAAATTCATGTTGAAGCCCTAACCCAAATGAAATGGGATCTGGGGAAGGCCATTAGGTTTAGATGAGTTCATGATAATGGAGCCCTTGTCTACTAGGATTAGCGCCCTTAAGAGAAGAGACATTAAAGGGCTTCCTCCAATCCCTGCCACCCAGCTGTATGTGAACAAAAATGTTATTTTGAGTACACAGTGACATGATGGCCACTAATATGCCAAGAGCAACAGCCTCAGAATGAAACATACTTTACCAGTACCTTCATCTTGGACTTGTACCCCATAGAATTGTAAGAAATACATTTCTGTTATTTAAACCACTTAACATGTTGAGTTTTGTTATGGAAGCCAAAATAGAATAAGACAGTAAGTCTTTTTTTTTTTTTTTTGTACCAGAGATTGAACTCAGAGGCACTTAACTACTGAGCCACATCTCACTGAGTTGCTTAGCACCTTGCTAAGTTGCTGAGGTTGGCTTTGAACTCACAATCCTTGTGCCTCATCCTCCCTAGCTGCTGGGAGTACAGGCTTATATCATCATTCTCGGCAAAACAGTAAGTCTTGATGCAAGATTAAAGACTGTGTACAAACATTTCTGCTCTTACAGGCCATTTATAGGGAGACATAATAACACAGGAGCTAAGCTTACTGGCTGTGTGACAGTCCCACATGGAATACTGATTAAGTCATTATACTCATGTAAATTTGGCCATGCTTTTCTTTAATCTCTCTGAGTCTCTGTCTTCTCATCTGTTTATTGATGATAATAATAATATCTACTTACTAGTGGTGTGTGTTTGTGTGTGTGTGTGTGTTAAATTTTACATGTAAAGTGCTTATCATAGCACTCTGAAGATATCAATTATGCAATATATATTACCTATTGTTTCAGTAAGGATTTTTGTTTATTGTTGGTTTGGAGTTTTTTGTTTTGATTTCATTGGTTTTTAATTCAACATTTATTTAGTGAGAGACTGCTACGTTTTAAAGGCTATTTTAAATATATAAGGACAGTGTAGAAAGAGGATTTTTACTTATGAGGAAAAATAAGAGAGACAAAAGTTCATGATCAAAGATAAAGAGGGGTTAGGGTTATCAGTAAAACACAGATGAAAGAGACAAAGTACTGTATGCAATAAAAATGAATAGAAATTTCTTATATTTTCACAATTGAAAATAGCTTTGTAAGTGGTGAATTGTTTTTAAAATAAACATGGCAGAAAATAATAAAATATTGTCCTTTAGACATCTTGGGAAGCTATATTAAGTGAAACTTCAGTCAATGGTGAAAAGATGGTTGGTACACCACTTTGGGAACTACATTCATCATCATTTTCACAACTACCTGTTTTAAAGGATGTGTCATATTTCATATTGCCAGAGGTTTCAAAAGAAGAGGTGATAAGGACTGCATGAGCAGAAACAGAGCTGTGTGTTAGGCTGCACCCTTGTTTGGAGACCTCCAAACAGGTCTGGAGGATTGGAGCTTAGGAAAGAAGAGACTGTCATCTGTTAAGTTATGCCCCTCTCCTGACATTCCTAAAAATTTCACTCATTTCTTATTGTCAAGCTACTGTCCAACAGAATAGCAACAATTATTCCTCCTGTGCAAACATAATATTATAATTAACTGACCTCTTCCCATCTTCCTTCCTAACAAATGATAAATGTTTAAAAAGAAGGATATGGGATATGCTAATTATCATTAAAGAAGAAAAAAATCTCACATTGTGCCCCACAATTATGTATAATTATTATGCCTATTATGTCAATCAAAAAGGTAATAATTTCAAACTGATAACCATAAATTATCTATGACAAGTTTCTTAGAGTAAATATTGGGAAGAGCCATTGAGGTATGTTGAGAGTACCCAGAAATGAGTGTGGATAAGTCAGTGGGAGCTCATGACACCCAGAGGCCTCTTCTTGAATTTTACCTTGAAGTTGATGAAAAGTTGACTGAATTTTAAGTTGGATGATGATACAGCATGCTGAGGAGAAATATTGCTAGACATTCTTGACTTTTTTTGTTATTAGAGAAAATACTTTGAACAGTTTAAAATTAAATAAGATTTTTACAATTGTTTTAAAATTTAATACTTTATCAGATTGAGGAGGCTTCTTTTTTTCCTACTCTAGGTTTGGTAATATGTTTTAGCCAGCTTTTTTGCTGCTGTGACTAAGACTGGCCAGAACAATTTCAGAGGAAGAAAAGTTTATTGGGGGCTCACAGTTTCAGAAATCTCAGTCCACAGACAGCTGGTTCCATTTTTCAGGGCTCTAGTTGAGGCTGAACATCATAGTGGAAGAGTGTGGTGGAGGAAAGTGGCTCACATGATAATCATGAAGCAGAGAGAGAAGGCGGGGGGGGGGAGATAGAGAGAGAGAGAGAGAGAGAGAGAAAGAAGTATCTCTACTTGCTAGATACAAATATATACCTCCAAGGCATGTTCTCAATGCCCACCTCTTTCAGCCATATCCTATCCCCTTCAGTTACCATTCAATTAATCCCACAAGGTGATTAATTCACTGATTGAGTTAAAACTTCCATAACCCAATCATTTCTCCTCTAAACCTTCTTGCATAGTCTCATACATGAGCTTTTGGGGGACAACTCACATTCAAACCATTACATTCTGCCCCTGGCCCCTAAAAGCTCAGTTCTACATCACAATACAAAATACATTTTGTCCATTTCCAAGAGTTTTCACTCTCAACAATTTCAAGGTTACCCAAGAGTTCAAGTCCAAAATCTCCTCTGAGACTCAAGGCAAGCTCTCATTGTGAGCTCCTGTAAAACTCAAAAGCAATTACAAGTATACAATATATAAAGGAACAGAGTAAACTTTCCACTTAGAAAAAATAGGGGCACTGAAAGAAGGGATGGGGCCAAAGTATGACAGAAATCCAACAGGGAAAACAAGTCCTGAAGTTCTGTGACCAGCACCTAGAGCACATGGCATCACAATGTTTTCTCAAAAGGGTTTATACAGCTCCACCCCTGTGGCTTTTCTTGTTGCAGCCCACATGTTGTCTTTTCTCTGTTCAATTCCTGCAGCCTTCCTTGGTGGAAATCCCACGTTACTGCCATTTCTTAATCTTGATGGTTTCCACTGCAGCTTCAACTTCCTCCTCAAATCTCGACATTGCCCTTTCAGGGGCTGCCCATAGGGATCTTACCTTGGGGCACTTTGCCTGGCCTCCCAGGCCTTCCTTTGAAATTTTTCTGGAAGCCTCTATGCCCCCTAACTCCAGCATCCTGCAATCCTGCAGAACTAGCACTACATGGTTGACACCAAGGTCTGCTGCTATCTTGAGCAGTAATAAAGCCTCCAGGGACCATGGCTTCAGCAGTGCTTTTGTGGCTGAGCACATTGGAAAAATTTTCAGGCCCACATGTGCAAGAAGAATCTCTTTTCAAGAGAATTTTTACTTTTATTCCCTTGAGCCTGAGGTGAGTGTGAGTTTACCAATCTCTGAGATGCCCTCAAGCCATCTTTCTTATTGTCTCTGGGCAAAGTTCTTAGAATTTCCTTAGTGGAAGTAATGTCTTTAATAACTGCAATTTCCTTAGCTCTAGTTTTACTCTTGCCCTCAAGTCCAATTTTTTCAAGTCTTTCTGCTCTGCTTTCTGATTCTGATTATCACAATAAACTTGACTAAAAGCCTCCAGCAATATCCATGTTACCACCTGAATGCTATGCTAACTAGAAATTTCTCCCACCAAATTAAGATATCCATTGCTTCTAAAATCAGCCTCACAGAAAGTCTTAGGACATGGACCAAATGAAGACAACTGTTCAGCTAGAACATAACGTGAATGGCCTCTAGTTCAATTTTTAATAGAGTCTTCCTTATCTGAACTTTTTTGAAATCTGTCTTCACTTGGCATTCTGGTCTTCTGAGCTCTCTCCAGAATTGGCCATTAACCTTCACTTACAACAATCTAAAGTATTTCTACCTTGTACTGTTAAACGACTCAAAATTCTTCCCACAAATTCCAAAATATCTCCAAAATCTGAATCAAGTGGTCAATTTAGTCACAGCAATGACCACACTTCTTGGTACCAACTTCTGTTTTAGTCAGCTTTTACACTGCTGTGACTAAAAGACTGACAAGAACCATTTTAGTGGAAGGAAAATTTTATTTGGGGGTTCACGATTTCAGATGTCTCAGTCTATAGAGAGTTAGCTCGATTCCTTGGGGTTCAAGGTGAGGTTGAACATCATGGTAGAAGAGTGTGACAGAGGGTAGCAGCTCACATGATAATCAACAATCAGAGAGAGAGAGAGACAGAGAGAGAGAGAGATCTCCACTTGCCATATACAAATATACACTCTCAAGGCATGCCTTCAATGCTCTCCTCCTCCAGCCACAACCTACCTGCCCTTCAGTTACCACTCAATTAATCCCATGACCCAATCATTCTCCTGTAAACCCTCTTGTATTGTCTCACACTGAGCTTCTTGCATTATTTCATGTGAGCTTTTGGAGCTACCTCATATCCAAACCATGATAGTCATAGTGTTTCCCCACCTCCAGGATATAGCATTTAATTTAATTTTTGGCTTCAGTTGAGTTGTGTTATATTTCTATATTAATCTATTAATGTAAAGAATTTTGTGAATAGGTTTTTGAATATCAAATCAACTTTTCAGTCCTGAGATAAACAAAACTTGGTAATGATGCATCATTTCTTGTATACGTTGCTGGATCAGTTTTGCTAATGTTTTGTTTAGGACATTGTATATATGCTGTGTAGTGAAATCAGTCTCTTATTTTCTTTCCCTTGAACTATCTTTGTCTGACTTGTATTATGACTATAATAGCCTCATAAAATGAGTTTGAGAGTATTCCTTCCTTTCCTCTGGAAGAATTTTTATAGGATTGGAATGTGTTCATTAAAGATAGCATTGACTATACTATTTACATGAGGTAACTCTTTAAACTAAAGGTTCAATACATGTAATGTTTAAAGGGCTATTATTTCTTTTTGAGTCAAATTTGATTACATTTCTTATGAATATATTTTATTTATGTTCAAAATTATTTTAACTTATTAGAAACAGTATTATTTCTTTTCTTTTTAATTTCTGCTATTTATTATAAATTTATATAATTCCATTTTCCATTATTTATGTTTTTATATTTTCCTTTTTAATGCTTACTAATAAATGATAATTGTACAAATTGATGGTGATATTTCTATACATGTACATATCATGCTGATAATGTCTACCCTTCCTTCTACCCTACCTTTCCCTTTCTTCTTTTCTCTCCATCTTCTGGCCACTTCTCCATCCCTAATAGTCCCTCTTCCACTTTCAGGGCAACAGTTTTTTTCTTTTTAGTTTTTACATATGAGAGAAAACATGTGATACTTGGTTTTTCTTTTGCGTCTGGCTTATTTTCCTTAACGTGATCATCTCCAGTTCCATCTAGTTTGCTGAAAATGACATAATTTCATTCTATGTTGCTAAATAATATTCCATTATGTTCATATATTGAGGAGAAGTTAGGCTGATTCCATATCTTGACTATTGTGAATGGTGCTGCAATAAACATGGGCATTCAGCATTCTTTTTTGTTTGATAACTTCATTTCCTTTGGGTAAATACTTAGGAGTAGTAGATTTGAATCATATGGTAGTTCTATGTTTAGTTTTTTAGGAACTTCATGCTTTTTTCCACAGTGGCTATACGGAAATGTATAAAGTTTTCTTTTTATTCATACCTTGCCCATGTCTCTTGTGACTCCGTGCCAAAATTGAAGTCTATTCTGTTGGATAAGAGTATAGCTAATGTTACTCTCTTTCAGGTTCCATTTGTGTGTAATGACATTCTGCAAACTTTCATTTTCAGTCTGTATATGGCTTTAACACTAAGGTGAGTTCCTTGTGGACAGTAAACAACTGGGTTTTGTTTTCTAATTCAGTCAGTTTGTCTGCCTCTTTTAATTGGAGAATTGAGATCATTAAAATTTTGTGTTATTGTGGAAAAATATGTACTAGTTCCTGCAATTGTGTTTTCTCCTCCTTTGATGATTTTGAATAATCTATGTTTCTGTCTCCCTTATTGATCTTAGAGATTTGATAGTTTACTGAAATAATCATAGTTGATTTTTTTTCCTATTTAAGATTTGCTTATCTACTTTTCAAATGTGATTTATCCTTTTCTACGCTTTTGTAGTGTTAATCTTGCTGTCTTCTCTGGGTATAGGACTCTTATGAGTAACTTCTGTAATACTGTGATTTCTTTCAGTTTGTGCTTATCTTGGATAGTTTCAAAGAATAATTTTGCTGGATTAAGTATTCCAGGTTGGTAGTTATTTTCTTTCAATGCTTGAAATAATATATCATTCCATGCCCTCCAGGCCTTCAGAGGTACTTCTGAAAAAAAAAATCTGCTGTTATTCTGATTGCCTTTATAACTGAATTGGAACTTCTCTCTTGCAGCTTTTAATACTGCTTCTTTGTTCTGTACTTCTGGCAGTTTAACTATAATAT
The DNA here is from genome assembly GCA_028644305.1 of Xerus rutilus. Lineage (NCBI taxonomy): Eukaryota > Metazoa > Chordata > Mammalia > Rodentia > Sciuridae > Xerus > Xerus rutilus. The sequence goes on along the minus strand of CM053403.1, from coordinate 107,489,624 downwards.
GTTATGCAGAGGTTCTTTTCTGGTCATGACTATTTGAGATTCTGAATGTCTCCAGTTTATGCATGTACATATGATCCCCAAATTTTCAGAAAGTGTCTGCTGTTATTTCACTGAATAAATGTCATTAGCATATAACTGAAGTCTCTCATTTTTTCCTATGATTCTTATGTCAGATCTTCTAATGTCACAGAGATCCTATATGTTCTACTCATAGTTTCTTTTGTTTTCCTTTACTATTGTTTGAATATGAAATTTCATCCATCTTGTCTTCAGGTCCTGATATTCTTTGTTCTGCTTGATGTACTCTATTAGTGACTTCAATTGAGTTTTTTTATTTTAAAATTTGTTTTAATTAGTTATACGTGACAATAGAATGCATTTATGCACTTTGATGTATCATCCATATATGGGGTATAATTTCTCATTTTTTGGATTGTACATGTTGTAGAGTCACATTGGTCATACATAAAGTAATGATGTCTGTTTCATTCTACTATCTTTCCTATCCTCACATTCTCTCTCCTGCCCTCTTTGACTCCCTTCTACCTAATGTAAGGTAACTCTATTCTCCCCTAGTGCCTCTCCTTATTGTGACTTAGCATCTACATATCAGAGAGATAATTTGACCTTTGTTTTTTGGGGGATAGGCTTACTTCACTTAGCATGATATTCTTCAACTCCATCCATTTACTGGCAAATGCCATCATTTCATTCTTCTTTAAAGCTGAGTAATATTCCATTGAATATATACATACCACATTTTCTTTATTCATTCATCTATTGAAGGATAGCTATTTGACTGACTGAAATTTTCTTTTGCAAGATTTCTTTGTTTTCCAGAATCTTTCTTTGTTAAATCGATCCTTTGTATTCTATACTGGCCACCCTAATTAATTCACTTGTTTATTTGAATACACTAATCATTTTAAGAATCAATCTTGTGAATTTTTTGCCTGGAATTTCATCCAATTTAGTATATATAAATTCAGTTACTACAGATCTATGAATTTTTGGAAGAGACATGTGTCTTGTTTCTTCATATTTCTTGTGTTTCTACATTAAGATTTTATATCTGTTTAGACTGGCATCTATTTTATTTTTATGTGAAGGTGTCCTTAGTGATCATACTTCTCTTAATGTTGTATCCTGACTTATCAGCTTATTATTTAATTGTTGAATATAATTCTAAATGTCTCAGTAGTGCAAATTCCTTGTAACTTCTCTGGGTTTGATTTGTGAGTTTTGACACATTATGCACTCGGTTAGATCCTGAGGGACCCATTTCCTCAGCAGGCCTCGCAAAAGTGGAGTTCCTGTGGTAGTCCAGGCAGGTGTGTTGTGTACAGCAGAGTACATAAGTGTAGTCTGTGTTTTTGATCTTCCATTCTTGTTTATAATAATTTCTCTTTTGTTGACATCACTGTTCTCCTTCAGAATCATGCAAAGAGAACATGTATTCCACCATCTTGCCTCCTTTCCCCATCACACGTTTACAAAATTTAGACAAAAATTGGCACAATTTCTTTTATAAATGTTTGGTAATATTCATTAGTGAAGCCATCATGTCCAAGTCTTTCATTAGGAAATTTTTGATTACTTAATCTTCTTACCAAGTAGAGGTCTATTCAGATATTCTAGTCTTTCATGATTTAGTCTTGGTAGATAGCATGTTCTTAGAAATTTGTCCATTTCATATAGTTTATCCAATTTGCTGGCATATAATTTTTATTAATACTTTCTTGTAATTCCTTTTTTAAAATCTATTTTCAAAGAACAAGCATAGTTTCATTGATTTTCTGTATTATTTTTTCACTCTCTATTTATCTCTGCCCTAATGTTAATTATTTACTTCCTTCTCCTAATTTTGGGTTTAGTTTGTTTGTACTTTTCTAGTTCCTTAAGTTGTAAAGTTAGAGTTGATGTGGAATCTTTCGTGTTTGATAATTTAAGCATTTATAGCTACAAACCTGTTTTCACTGTATTCCATAAATATTGGGATGCTGTATTTTTATTTTTTATTCATCTAGTTTTCCTAATTTTTGTGTTTATTTATCCATTGGCTGTTTAATAGTGTTAAATTTCAACTGATTTTTAAATTATCCAGTTATCCTTTTGTTTTTTTTTTTTTTTTTCTAGCTTCATCTCTTTGTGGGCAGAGAAGATACCTTGTATATTTTTATTCTGAAATTTATTTCAAACTCATTTTGTGGCCTAATATATGGTCTATCTTGGATATTGTCCCATGGACACTAGAGAGCAATATGCATTCTATTGTTTTGGGGGAGGACATTTTGAGTATGTCTATTAGATATAATTAATTTACCATGTTGTTCAGGCCTTCTATCTCCTTAGTTATCATTTTTCTGTATTTACTAACGATTATTGAAAGTGGTTACTTTCAATAATTACTATTATAGAATTGTCTTTCTCCCTTTATTCTGTCATTTTTAGCCTTATTTATCTTGATGATCTCTTACTAGAAATGAAAACATTTACAATGATTGTATCTGTTGAACTAATAAGTATATATAAAGTTGTTCTTTGTGGTAACTTTTTAAATTTAACGGCTATTTTTGTCTAAATTTAGCATAGGTAACCAGAGCTTTCTTTTGGTTATGTTTTCATAGAATATCATTTTCCATCCTTTCATTTGCAACCTCTTTTATCTTTGGATCTAAAGTTAGTTTCACATAGGTAGCATATATTTGGACTATGTTATTTTATACATTTTTTCAACCTGCTATTTGATTGCAGACTTGAATTAATTTACATTTAAAGTAATTACTGACAAGAAAGGACTTGCTTCTGCCCTTTTACTATTTTTTTCTGTATTTTAGACAATTTTTTAAATCTCATTTACTGCATTACTTTTCTATTACATTTTCTCTTGTATTTAGTCAATTTTTTGTAGTGAAATATTTAAACTCCTTTCTCATTTCCTTTTGTGTATATTCTTTAGGTATTTTCATTGTGGTTACCATGGAGATTGAAAAATTTAGCATCTTAAAGTCATAAAATTTTAATTTCAATTTATACCAGCTTAACTTCTATAACATAAAATCTCTGCTCCTATTATAGCTCCATCTCCACCTCTCTCAGTTGTTGATGTAAAAAAAATACATTTTGATACATTATGGGTCCAAAAGCATAAACTAAAAATTTTAAATGCAATTCCTCTTAAATTATGTAGAAAGCAATGTGGAGTTAAAAACCAAAGCTATAATAACAGCCTTTGGACTAGTAATTGAATCACTTAAGTCAGATAAACAACAAAATAATACAGTTACACATCATTGTTACAATACTGGCTTTATAATTTCCCATATGTTAATCCTTACTATATCTTTATTTCCTCATAAAGCTTCATGTTTCTGTCCAGTTTCTGTTTCTGTCCATGTTTCCTTTTCATTTGAACCTGCAGCACTCCTTTTAACAATTTTTTTGCTAAACAGATCTAGTGGTAGTAAAAGACTCTCTCAGCTTTTGGTTACCTAAGAAAGTCTTAATTTCTCCCTCTTTTTTGGGGTGGGAATAACACTGGGGATTGAACTCAGTGGCACTCAACCATTGGGCCACATCCCCAGCCCTGTTTTGTATTTTATTTAGAGACAGGGTCTCACTGAGTTGCTTAGTCCCTTGCCATTGTTGAGGATGGCTTTTGAACTTGTCTTCCTGCCTCAGCCTTGCAGCTGGGATTACAGGCATTTGCCACCACGCTTGACTCTCTCTCATTTTTTGAAGGATGTTTTTACTAGATACAGAATTCTTGACTGATTTTTTTTTTTTTTTAGCCTTTTGAATAGAGCATCCCACAGTCTTCCAGCCTCTATTTCTGATGAGAAATCTCATCATTTTATTTAGGATCCTTGTATCTGAAAAGTCACTTTCCTCTTATTACTTTCAAAATTCTTTCTCTGTCATTTACTTTGATCAGTTTGATTATAGTGTGTCTCAATGTACACCATTTGATTTCATCCTGCTTATACTTTATGGAGCTTCTTGGCTGTTTATGTTCATGTTTTTCATCAAGTTTGGAAAATTGTTAATAATTATTTCTTCACATATCGTGTGTGTGCGTGTGTGTGTGTGTGTGTGTGTGTGTGTGTGTAGAGAGAGAGAAAGAGAGAGAGAGAGAGAGAGAGAGGAGAGAAGGAGAGAGAGAGATTTTGATTCTAGTGGGAGAGGAGAGTGGATGAGGAGTTGGAGAACCACATAAGCATATGTTGGTTTGTTTGATGGTGTTCCATAGGCCTCATAAACTCTGTTCACTTTTCTTCAATATTTTTTCTTTCTGTTCCTCAGAATGAATAATTTCCATTAGCCCTGTCTTCACATGTCTTCACATTCACTGATATTTTTTTCTCCCTGCCCCAAACTGCTTTTAAATCTCTTTGGTGAATATTTCCTTTTAGCCATCTTCAGAATTTTTTTTATTTTAATCTTTCTAACTTTTCATTGATGTTTTCATTTTGTTCATACATAATGTCTTCCCTTATTTCTTTGAGCATCTTTAAGATAGCTGTTTTAAAGTTCTTAAATTGTAGATCAGAAAAAAATTACCATTGGGCTGGAGATGTACCTCAGTGGTAGAGCTTTTTCCTAGTATGTGTGTGAAGACCCAGGTTTGATCTCCAGAAACACAGAAGAAAGAGAAGAAAAAGAAAAGAAAGGAAAAGGAAAGAGAAAAAGAAGGAAAGAAATAAGAAAATAGGTACCATCAGGTCTTTTTCAGAGACACTTCTATTGGTTTATATGTTTATTTTTTATTTTCCAATGAGTCATACTTTCCTGTTTCTTTGTATGTCTGTGGTATTTTGTTAAAATGTTATTTGAATGTAATAATGTGGTAACTCTGGAAATCAAATTTTTCCTCTTCCTCAGGGTTTGCTGGGGTTTCTTTGGTTTGGTTTGGTTTTGATTGTTTTAAGCTCTCTCTGTTCTACCGATGAGCCTAAGGTGTAAACTTAGGTCTTTCTATTCCCACACCTTCACTTGTTCATACAGTGATTTTCTAATATCCTTTGTATGTGCAGCTGCTATGAAGGTTTGGCTCACAAAATGAAAGTAAAAGAAAAATGAAGAGAGAGATGAGCAGGAATATATTGGCCCTTTAAATCTCCTGAGAGTAATTTTACCCACAGAAACAGCATTTTAACAATTGGAATAGGTACAACCATATGGCTACAGTCTGTTTATCTTCTCTTCTGTGTTCAAAAATAGAGATCATCAATCAGGGGAAAGATTCTCAATATTTTAGGACAGAATTCTCTTTGCTCACATAGATTCCCACAAGCTTGTGCAAACTGATCCTACTGCCTATTGCAACACATAGAGGATTTCTGGACCAGATACTAAAGTGTTGATGTTGATCAAAATTAATGGCAATTCACCATCCAAGTCTACCACTGGAAGTCTCAAGTCTTCAACAGACTTTAGAGCTCCAAAATAGTTATACCAGAAGATTCTTCCAGTGCAATTTTTGTCTACGTAGGACAGAGATATCTGATGCTTCCTGCTCCAATATTTCCCTAATACCTTCTGTTGTTTTTTTAGCGTACTAGCCTAAAGTTATGAGTTTTTCCCTAAGCATGATTTAATGTCATCCACAAAACTTTTAACAACTTTATTGTGATATTGTTTAAATATTATACTATAACATACAAAGTATACAATTGAAAAGTTTTTAATGTATTCACAGAATTGTGCAAAAATTATCAAAATCTAATTAATAACATCTTATTCACCTCAAAAGAAAGTATATAGGTTAACAGTCAATTCCTATTCCTGCATCCCCCACCTCCAGTCCTAGGCAATCACTAACTGACTTTCTGTCTCAATAGTTTTTCCTATTATGATTAGTTAATATAAATGGATATGGTCTTTTGTGACCAGATAAATGTTTATAAGTTTCATTCATATTGTAGAATTTAGTAAGACTTTATTTCATTTAATAGCTGAGTAATTAATATTCTGTGTATTTGGTGTGCCATACTTTATGCATTCTTCAGTTTATGAATATGTGTGTTACTTCTAGTTTGGAGTTATTATGAATAATGTTTTTATAAACCCTAATGCTCAAGTTTTTGTGTGAATTTATGGTTTCATTTCTCTTGAATATATAGTAGCAGCAAAATTACTGAGTCTTAGGATAACTTTCTCTATATACCATTTTCAGAAATTCTCAGATTGTTTTCCAAAGTGGCTATACATTTTGCATTCCAAGGAGCAATTTATGGGGCTTGTAGTTTATTCTCATTTTTACCAGTTCTTGTTATTGGATGTCTTTTTTCAATCTGAATCATTCTATTGGATGGAATGGAATGTATCTTGTGGTTTTCATTCACATTTACCTAATGACTAATGTTGAATTGATCATTCTTTCATAGTTATTGGTCATGCATATATGTTCCTTAAAGAAATGAATACCTGAGTGATTTGTTTGTTTTAACTAAGTTATGTTGTTATAATTGTGTAACATTTCTTTATACAGTATAGATACTGAGATCTTATTAAGTATATGATTTAAAAATATTTTTTCAATTCTCTGAATTATCTTTTTAGTTTCTCAATACTATACTTCAAAGCACAAATGTTATTCGGTTCCAAGATGGCGGCCTAGACAGACTCCTCTGTGCTAGTCTCTCCGGGACTGGAGCTTGAAGTGGTGGAGATTCTGTCTCTCAGCCAGCTTCTTGTCATCATCCTGTGGCTTATCATCCCCAGCAGGAATTTCACCCGCGTGTGTGAACGCAGGGCCCCCAGGCAGCAGCGATTGCCACAGACGGCGTGACTTCAGCAGGGAATGACAGAACACAGTGCAACACAGGGCGGGGCCCCAGCCCAGGGCTCAAGTCCGGGATTCACCCCAGGCGAGCCGGGCCTGATTCTACCTGGAGTTCCTGGCTCCAGCGCCCACCCAGCCACGCAGGACCCCTTGCAGTTGCTCCTGTGGGCAAACGTCTCCCGCGCGGGACCGGCTACTGTTCTTTGTGGATCTCCATCTAACACGGCGGAACTTCCTGCATCAGGGAACTACAGACAGTATCTCGGGGCAAACTTAGAAATCAGCACAGCACACCATGAAACAGCGTCTGCACTAGCAGCGCAGATATTCACACTGCTGCTGAAGCAGTTGGCTTCCTGGTGGGACTCACACCCAGGACAGTCTCTACCCAGCAGGGAAAGTCCAGTGAGCAAGGGACAACACCACCTACTGGAGGTGAACGGAAGCATACCTGTTTATTTACATTGAGATTTTTTTTCTTTTTTTATTCGTATATTTTATTTTATCCTTTATCTTTTTTTCCTAGATTCCTCTTGTTTAACCTTTTTGTCTTATTTTTCTGCTCTTTTCCCTTTCCTCTTTTCTCTCTCACTCTTTTCCTACCCTCTAATCCTCAATAGTTGTGAAACCAAGTATCTGTTATACAGTAGGATATAGTAGACTGGGACTTCTGAACTGTATAGTAGAGTGGTATTATATAGTCTTGTAACTACTACTTGCATAGGTTTTATTTTTCTTACTCCCATGTCTCCTCACTAGTGGGAATCTCTTTTCTTCCCCCTTACTGGTCTTCCCTAACTCTCTGTTGCTCTTTCTAGTAATAGCCAACTTCTCTTAGATTCCTTTTTCATGCTTTCTAAGATCTAATAACCATATCCTCACTTCCTACTATCCCAACATTCTATCCTACACCTCACCCTCAGCTTCCCTAGCCCACCAACAGAAACTATAGACCCTTGTGCAAACCTATTGTTTACATAATAGATGTTAAAGGAACTCATAATTGTTATATATTGTGACTAAACTGTAAATGTATTTGGGAGCTTTTAGGAGCTACTTGGTTTGAAACTATATATTGTTTGTATTGAGATCAATCAATATTGGTCCCCCCTTCAAAGGAGAGGTATTGAAACCTTGCAGGGAAAATATAATAGGAGTAAAAGCTGTAACACCTTAGATCAGCAGAGATAGAAGGAAAGACACACAAACATAATGAAAAAACAAGGGAAGAAAGTACCTCAAACAAACCAAGAAACTACACTATTAGAATCCATGGTTAGTACAGCAGAAGAAATGACCGAACAGGAGTTCAGGATGTACACAATTAAAATGTTCTGTGACTTAAAAAATGATATAAGAGGGCAAGCCTAGTCAGCAAAAGATCATTTCAATAAAGAGATACATAAGCAAATACAGGAAGTAAAAGATCACTTCAATAAGGAGATAGACACCCTGAAAAGGAACCAAAAAGAAATCCTTGAAATGAAAGAAACAATAAACCAAATTAAAAACTCAATAGAAAGCATCACCAACACATTAGACCACTTGGAGGACAGAACCTCAGATACTGAAGACAAAATATTTAACCTTGAGAATAGAGTTGACCACACCATGAAGACGGTAAGAAACCATGAACAGAACATCCAAGAACTATGGGATAACAGTAAAAGACCAAACTTGAGAATTATTGGGATAGAGGAGGGCATGGAATTCCAAACCAAAAGAATGAGCAATCTGTTCAATGAAATAATATCAGAAAACTTTCCAAATATGAAGAATGAACTGGATAATCAAATTCAAGAGACAGGACACCAAATGTACAAAATCACAACAGACCTACCAAGGCACATCATAATGAAAATGCCTAACATTTAGAATAAGGAGAGAATCTTAAAAGCCACAAGAGAAAGGAATCAGATTACATAAAGAGGAAAGCCAATTAGGATCACTGCAGACTTCTCAACCTAGACCCTGAGAGCAAGAAGATCATGGCAAAGCATATACTGAGTGCTAAAAGACAGCCGATGCCAACCAAGAATCTTATTTCCAGCAAAACTAAGTTTTAGGTTTGATGATGAAATAAAAACCTTCCAAGATAAACAAAAATTAAAAGAATTCACAGCAAGAAAGCCGGCACTACAGAATATGCTTAGTAAAATATTCCATAAGGAGGAAATAAAAAACAATAAGGAAAACCTGCAGAGAGAGGAGCTACACTAAAGGCCAATCAAAGGAGAAACCCAGTCAAGTTAAAAACTAAGAATAAACCAAAATGTCTGGAAATACAAACCATGTCTCCATAATAACACTGAATGTCAATGGCCTAAACTCAGCAATTAAAAGACACAGACTGGCAGATTGGATTAAAAAAAAAAGACCCAACAATATGCTGCCTCCAAGAGACCCATCTCATAAAAAGAGACTCTCAGAGAATGAAGGTGAAAGGATGGAAAAATATTTATCACTCACATGGACTGCATAAACAAGCAGGAGTTTCCATCCTCATTTCAGATAAAGTAGACTTCAAACCAAAGTTAGTGAAAAGGGATAAAGAATGAAGGAGGTAAATGAGAACTCTGATACAACACACCAAAATCTCTGGGACACTATGAAGGCAGTGCTAAGAGGAAAGTTCATTGCATTAAGCTCATATATTCAAAGATGTAAAAGTCAACAAATCAATGACTTGACACTACAACTCAAAGCCCTAGAAAAAGAAGAACAAAGTAACACCAAAAGAAGTAGAATACAGGAAATAATTAGAACCAGAGCTGAAATCAATGGAATTGAAACACAAGAAACAATTCAAAAAATTGATAAAATAAAAATTGATAAACAAAATTGACAAACCCTTAGCCACCCTAACAAAAAGAAGGAGAGAGAAAACCCAAATTACCAAAATTTGTGATGAAAGAGGAAATATCATGACTGACCCTGCTGAAATACAGAGGATAATCAGAAACTATGTTGAAAACTTATATTCCAGTAAAATAGAAAACCCTGAAGACACAGACAAATTCCTAGAGACATATCACCTACCCAAACTGAACCAGGAGGACATTCATGACTTAAACAGATCAATTACATGCAAGGAAATAGAAGAGACCATCAAAAGCCTTCCAACCAAGAAAAGCCCTGGACCAGATGGATTCTCAGCCGAATTCTACAAGACCTACAAAGAAGAACTAACTCCAATATTCCTCAAATTATTCCATGAACTAGAAAGGGAAGGAACCCTTCCAAACTCATTCTATGAGGCTAGTATCACCTTGATTCTAAAACCAGATAGAGACATGTCAAAAAAGGGAAATTTCAGACCAATATCCCTGATGAATATAGATGCAAAAATTCTCAATAAAATTTTGGCAAATTGCATACAAAGGCATATTAAAAAAATAGTATACCATGATGAAGTGGGGTTCATTCCAGGAATGCAAGGTTGGTTCATCATACGGAAATCAATAAACATAATCCATCACATCAATAGACTTAAAGATAAGAATCACATTATTCTATCCATTGATGCAGAGAAAGCATTTGACAAAATACAGCATCCTTTCATGTTCAAAACATTAGAGAAACTAGGGATAGTAGGAAAATACCTCAACATTGTTAAAGCAATATATGCTAAGCCTAAGGCCAATATCATCCTAAATGGAGAAAAATTGGAAGCATTCCCTCTAAAAACAGGAACAAGACAAGGATGCCCTCTCTCACCACTCTTATTCAATATAGTCCTTGAAACTCTAGCCAGAGCAAACAGACAGATGAAAGAAAGTAAAGGGATACGAATAGGAACAGAAGAACTCAAACTATCATTATTTGCAGACGACATGATCCTATACTTAGAGGATCCAAAAAATTTCACCAGAAAACTTCTAGAACTGATAAATGAATTCAGCAAAGTTGCAGGATATAAAATCAATATACATAAATCAAATGCATTTCTATGCATCAGCAATGAGTCCTGTGAAAAAGAAATTAGGAAAACTACTCTATTCACAATAGCGTCCAAAAAAATAAAATACTTGGGAATCAATCTAAGAAGAGTAGTGAAAGACCTATACAATGAAAATTACAAGACACTAAAGACAGAAATTGAAGATCTAAGAAGATGGAAAGACCTCCCATGTTCTTGGATAGGCAGAATCAATATTATTAAAATGGCCATACTACCCAAAGCACTATACAGATTCAATGCAGTCCCAATTAAAATCCCAAAGGCCTTTCTTATAGAAATAGAAAAGGCAATCATGAAATTCATTTGGAAAAATAAGAGACCCAGAATAGCCAAAGCCATCCTGAGCAAGAAGAGTGAAGCAGGAGGTATTACAATACCAGACTTTAAACTTTACTACAAAGCTATAGTAACAAAAACGGCATGGTACTGGCACCAAAATAGACATGTAGACCAATGGTACAGAATAGAAGACACAGAGAGTAATGCACAGAAATACTGCTATCTCATATTAGACAAGGGTGCCAAAAACATATACTGGAAAAAAGATAGCCTTTTCAACAAATGGTGCTGGGAAAACTGGAAATCCATATGCAGTAAAATGAAACTAAACCCCTATCTCTCACCATGCACAAAACTCAACTCAAAGTGGATCAAAGACCTAGGAATTAGACCAGAGACCATGTTTCTAATTGAGGAGAAAGTAGGTCCAAATCTTCAACACATTGGATTAGGCCCCAAATTCCTTAACAAGACTCCTATAGCACAAGAAATAAAAGCAAGAATCACTAAATGGGATGGACTTAAACTTAAAAGCTTTTTCTCAGCAAAAGAAATTATCAGTGAGGTGAACAGAGAGCCTACATTCTGGGAGCAAATTTTTGCCACACACACATCAGATAGAGCACTGATCTCCAGGATATATAAAGAACTCAAAAAACTTAACACCAAAAAAACAAACAACCCAATCAATAAATGGGCTAAGGAGCTGAATAGAAACCTCTCAGAAGAAGATATACAATCAATAAACAAATATATGAAGAAATGTTCAACATCTCTAGCCATTAGAGAAATGCAAATCAAAACTACTCTCAGATTTTATTTCACCCCAGTCAGAATGGCAGCTATCCAAAATACCAGCAACAATAAGTGCTGGCGAGGATGCGGTGAAAAAGGCACACTTAAACATTGCTAGTGGGCCTGCAAACTGATGCAACCAATCTGGAAAGCAGTGTAGAGACTTCTTAAAAAACTTGGAATGGAACCACCTTTTGATCCAGCTATTCCACTCCTTGGCCTATACCCTAAAAACTTAAAAACAGCATACCACAGTAATGCAGCCACTTCAATGTTTATAGCAGCACAATTCACAATTGCAAAACTGTGGAAGCAACCCAGATGCCCTTCAATAGATGAATGGATAAAGAAACTGTGGTACATATACACAATGGAATATTATTCAGCAATAAAAGAGAATAAAATTATAGCATTCACAGGTAACTGGATGGAATTGGAGAACATTATGCTAAGTGAAGTAAGCCAATCCCAAAAAACCAAATGTCGAATGTTCTCTCTGATTAGTGGATGCTGATTCATAAGTTCGGTGGGAATGGGGAACATAGCAGAAATGGAGGAACTCTGGATGGGGAAGGGAGAAGGTGGGGGGAGGGAAATGGGAATGGGTGTAGTAAAGATGGTTGAATGAGATGGTCATCACTACCCTTGGTGCACGTATGAAGACACAAATGGTGTGACTCTATCTGGTTGGCAAACACAGAAATGGAAAAATTGAGCTCTACATATGTACTATGACTTTAAATGCATTTAAATAAATTAATTTAAAAAAGCACAAATGTTCATCTAAAGTTTGACTAAAGTTTTATTTATCTTTTTTTTCTTTCTGTATCATATCTAAGAAGCATGACTTATTCAAGGTCATAAAGATTTATACCTAATACTTTAATTTTCTTTTTTAAATTAAAAATTTTATTGTTTCTTTTAAGTTATACATGACATTAGGATTCATTTTGGCACAATTATAAAAGCATGGAATACAATTTGCTCTAATTCAGTTCCCAATATTTCCCCTTCTCTCTCTTTCTCCCTGCCCCATGCTCCCTTCCATTTACTACTAATCTTTCCACTGCAATACCTAAATTTTCACGTAAAAATTTTATAAAATTAATTTTCTTACTAGCTCGTTCACATCTTTTCTCTCTCTTTCTCTCTCTCCCCCTTTATTTCCTTCTTTCTTTCTCTCTCTTTCTTTCTTTGGTGCTGGGGATTGAATCCTGGGTCTTATACAGGCTCAACAAGCACTTAAACACTGAGCTACATCCCCAAAGCTCTAGTCCTACACATAAGTTTTTAATTTTTTTTGGTTTGGTTGTTTTGTTTTTGTGGTGCTGGCGATTGAACCCAGGGCCTTCTGCATGCAAGGCAAGCACTCTATCAATTGAGCTATATCCTCAGCCCAAGTTTTTAATTTTTTTTTTCAATTAGTATATACAGTTGTCCCAGTATCATTTGTTGAAAAGAATATTCTTCCTCCATTGAATTGTCTTGGCATCCTTGTCAAAATTTAAGAGACTATAAATGTAAGATTTCATTTCTAGACTCTATTCAAATTCCTTGATCTCTATATTTATTTATATCTATTCTTATGCCAGTAGCACATTTTCTTGATTATGGTTGCTTTGTAGTAGAGTTTTTAAATTGGAATGTGTGAGTATTCCAACTGTTATTTTCTCTTTTAAAGATAGTTTGGGCTATTCTCAGTCCTTTGCAATTCCATATGGATTGTAGGATTAGCTTTTCAGTTCCTCTGTCAAATTAAGTAGAAGTTCAATAGAGATTTCATTGAATCTCTAGATGAGGTTGGGTATTATCATCTTAACACTAAGACTTGTAACTCGTAAACATGAGATATGGAATTATCTTCATTTTTTAGGTCTTTTAAAAAAATTTTTCAGTGGAGTTTAACAGTCTTCATCATGAAAGTCATAGAGTTTATTTTGTTTGATATATTTATAAGTAATTTATTTTCTAAAGCATTGTAGTTATACATAATAGTTGAGTTTATTTTGCTAAATCATACATGCAAGGAATTTAATTTTAATTCTCATTTCTCCTTTCCTTTTTCTCCTCCCTCCTCCTATTCTTTCACCTCTATTATACTGATCTTCCTGTTGCTCCTTTACTTATTTTTCATTAGCACTTTCTACATATACATAAAGATGAAATTTCCTCTGGTACATGTGCAAATGCATAAAACATGATTTAGTTAAATTAATTTCATATTTCCTCCCTTCTCCTGTCCTTATTCCCTCCCTCTCAATCTTCACCTTCTACTCCACTGACATTGTAATTGAAATTTGTTTTCTCTATTTTATTTTTGGATTTTCCATTACTAGTGTAGACATAATTAATTTTTATTTATTGACAATATATTCTGCATCCTAGCTCAACTCATTTGTGTGTGTATAAGTTTATGCTATTTCTTAATAGTGTCTATATATAGCATTGTGTCATCTGTAAATAGAAATAATTTTATTTCTTCCCTTCTAATCTGGGTGTGTTTTATTTGTTTTTCAAATTTCCTTGGCTAGGACTTAGCTTACTCTGTTGAGTAGAAGCGACAAGAGCAGGCATTCATGACTTCTCTCAAAGTTAAGGAAAAATTAAGTCTTTCACCATTACCAAATTTAAACCATGATATCTTCATAAGTACTTTGTATTTTGTAGTTTTCTTGTAGTCTTTACACTTTTTAATTTTTGTTGTTCTGAGAGAATGTGGGATTTCATATGTCTGCAGCTCTTGGAATGAACATATGTGTTTTGTCCTATTGCATTATAATGATATAGCATGTTCATTGATTTTTTTTTGCTATTAAACCAACCTTCCTTCCATTAAGTAAATCTCACTTGTTCATGTTTTACAATCCTTTTTACATGTTGCAGAATTCACTTTGGAACTATTTGTTGATGATTTTTACATTTGTATCCATAGAGAAATTGTATCTGTAATTTTCCTTTGATTGACGTCTTTGTCTGGTTTTGACATCACGGTAATACTGCCCTCATTGCACAGGTTGGGTTGGCAAGTGAGTCTTCTCTCTCCTTTTTTTTTTTTTAACCCCCCTTGGAAGATTTTGTAAAGCCTTGGCATTATTTATTTAAATTTCTAGTGAAATTCACCAATGGAATCATTGAGGCCTGGGTTTTCTTTGTGGGGCTCTTTTTTGTCGACAATTTTTTTCTTAATTTTATAGGCATATTTGAATATTATATTTCTTCTTTTGGAATTTGGTCATGTTTTGCATATAGTTGTTCAAAGTACTTCATTGTAATAGTTATTATTTTTATAATATTGATAGTGATGTTTCCTTTTTGATTTATATACAGCACCTTGGGTCTTTCTCTCTCTCTCTCTCTCTCTCTCTCTCTCTCCCTCTCTCCCTCCTACCCTCTCTTCCTCCCTTTTTCTTGGTCTGTCTAGCTCAAAGTTTTTCAAATTTGTCATCTCCTTTAGGATTTGTTTATTATTTTTCTGCATCTACACATTGTGATACTGTGTTTTCATTGTCTACTTCTAAATATTTTTCAGGTGTCTGATTTCTTCTTTCATAAGCAAGTTATTTCAAGCTCTTTGGTATGTATTTTGACTTTTTGAGATACTTCATTGTTAATCAAGTTTCTAATTTGATTCCTTTGTCATAAAACTTATTAGAAATATTGTAATATCTTTCCATTTATTGAGACTGTCTTATTTCCAATTATATGGTCTACCTTATGAATATTCCATGCAAACTTGAAAGGACTGTGTATTCTTCTGTTCTTGGGCATATTCTACAATTTCAATTGATCTTTTTTTATTTCAACTGAAGAAATTTCCTTAATATTTCTTAAGATAGTGTACTTCTGCAATAACTACTTTTAGCTTTTAATATTATAATATTGCCTTTAAGTGCACTTAAAAATAAAGTGTATCTTTGTTAGCTTTTCATCACTGTGACCAAAATACCTGACAAAAATGACTAAGATGAGAAAAATTTATTTTGGCTCATGATTTCAGAGGTCTCCATATATCATAGGCAGACTCTATTGCTCTGAGCCTGAGGTGAAGCAGAACATCACCGCAGAAGTGTGTGGCAGAGAATATTACTCAGCACATGGTAGTTGGGAAGCAGACATAGAAAGAGGATGGATATCATCCCTAAGGCTATGTCCCAGGGACATACTTCCTTCAGCCATGTGTACATTTAAGTGTTACATATGTGTGCCCCTGCTGAATTTGGCAGGTCAGATCCAATAGACAATTAAGACATTCCTTTTATAAAAGACTGCATTTATTTTAATAATAACATGAAAGCAAAACAAAAGTGAAAGTTGAGAGAGAAAGAGAAGAAAATACATCATCATGTCAGGAAAACACCAACACCTGTAGTCATGTAGCTGGGAAGTCCTGGGGCAGCTTTTCAGGGTCCTGACTGGGAAGTCTCCAGCAGAGTGAACTCTCCATGCGTGAGACTCCCAAGTCTTATTTGCAGTGAGGCTCTGGCCAGATCCTGAGAGAGCAAGTGCTGGACTTGAGATAAGTGGAAGACTCTTGAGTTCCCTTGAATGAGCCAACCCAGTGAGAAGTCAGTGTTATTTAGATGTTCCATCAAGGATGTGCAGAGGTCACATTGGGCACATGGACAGGAAAAATCTATAATATTTTCTTTAGCCCTTTATAGTGCCATTTCTGTCAGTAGTTACAATCCAGTAGTACTTTCAAATTATTAATCCATTAAATGAATTAGTCCACTGATGAGATTACAGCCCTCATGATCCATCCATGCTACCTCTGAACATTGCAGCATTGCCTAAAACAAGAGCCTTTAGGGAATATTCCAGATACAAACCACAATGGTATTCTGTGCTTCCATGTAATATTCGATGATTATCAAATGCCTGTCTACTGAGGATTTTCCTCTAATACTTCCTGTCATCCACATCTGTAGTGATAAATTTACTCAACATTTATCTACATCTGTCTTAATTTCAAGTTCATTTTTGCAGGCTGTTATTTCCTACCTAAAGAATTCTGAGTTGATGTGGTTTTAAAAATTTTTATTTTGTGACTTTAGTATTAACATCTCATTGTCTTTCTGTTTACATTCTTCCTGGTTTACATGCCTACTTTTTTTCCTGATCATTTAATATATTTTTTCCTCTTGTCATTTGTCTTCAATTGTTTGCAGATAATGTAATCTTGTGTGGTTTTCTTTGTTTTCATGCTTCTTAAGTATCTTGGATCTATGAATTTTATTTTAATCAAACTTAGAAATTTGGGGATATTATCTCTGTACACATTTTGTCTTTTTATTCTAAGCAGGTTTTTTTCTGAAACTTGAATCACACATAGGTTGTTCCAGTTATTATCCCACAGTCTATTGGTGCTCCTTTCATATTTTTTTCCACATTTTCTGTGGGCTTCCATTTGAACAGCTTCCATTGTTTCTGGTTAGATACCTCTATTGAGATATTATTTTCTTCCACTATGATATTTTTCTTGAATCCTTAAATATATTAGTAGTAGTTTTGAGGTCCTTGTCTGTTTAATGCTATCGTGTCTGCTAGAATGTCTTCCATCTCTACATCTGGTTTTATTGATGCATTTTTGTCCTGCTTTTTTGAACACATAGTATTTTAATTACATTTTGGGCATTGTGGATACCATATGATTGTTAGAATATCGACTTTCTTTACAGAGTGTTACAATTTTTTATGAATCTTATTTGAATATTTCAGAATTTTCTAAAATTTGTAAGAGGGAATCCAGAGTACCTGTCAATCTATAATTATACTATATCCTATTCCAGGATGAGCTCCAAAATCTTTGCTGGGCTCATATTTCCCAAATAGTTAACATTTTTCTTCTAATCATGGTATTTTTATACCTATATGGGAGCTGCTTAATTTCATCTAAGACTCAAGAGCTCAAGGGGAGCCCTGTTTAGCTTTTATTTATATTTTTATTTTATTTAGTTTTTCCCTGCTTCTTCACAAGGCTACATCCTATATGGTACTCTGTCTTATAAATTCCATATAACTCTACTACCCAAACTTTCATGTATGTGTCCTTAACCCTATATGATAATCTTATCATATAAAATAATTTATATAATAGTCCCCCTCTTTTTCCCTTTGGTTGGTTTCTTTTTTGTATAGACTTGCATCTGAAATTGTATAAACTATAAATTTCTGAGTTGCTATTCAAGATCAGCCCCCAAGCCTAAACCAATACAATTGTGTGGCTAACTTAATTCTTTTCCATCTTTCTAGGACTTCCCACTCATGCTGACTGTGTCTACATATGAGGATAATTGTTTCATATATTTGACCCATTTTTATAATGACTTATAGAGAAGGAGATAGTCTGGTATTAATTACCTTGCAATAACCAGAAACAGAAGTCAACCTATTAAAAAATTAACATGACACCTTTTATCTTTTCCCTAATTATAAATTCCTATAGAGTTTCCCTACCATATTCAGAAAAAAATAAGTGTAAGTCCTTTTCAAGGTTCTTTTAAGGCTCTGAATTATTACTTTCTCTTGTTTCTCTGACCACTAATCAACATTCTGCTCCTCATTCTCCTTAATCCAGACATGCTGGCTGCCTTGATCTTCTTTAAACACACTCACTAAACTTCTCTGGATGTTCACTTGTAATTTTTTATGACTAAATATTTTTCCTTTGCTTATCTTTATGTTTTATACCCTAATTTCTTCTAAGTATTTGCCCAAAATTCACTCATAAATAGAGCTTTCCCTGATGATCCTGCACGTAATACATACTCTCCTCCCTTGTATCTTTTCACTTTATCCTGGTTTTTTTTTATTTTTTAAATACTACAAACTCGTAAACTACAAAGTTCTGCAGAAGCTCTGGAACCTTTATTTGTCCCACAACTCCCCAGTAGTTATTTAGTGCCTGGCATCATGAAGTCTGTCCTACAAATGAACAGCTTAGAATTTATCTAAGACTCAAGGAAACTCCTTGACAAGTTTAGTTTGTTTTCATTGTCTCTACTAGACTATAAAAGCACAAATATTATTTTATTTTACTCTTTCTACCTAGCAGAAATATCTAGTAATACTAATTGCTTAATTTATAGTTGTTGACTTTGAATAACAAAATTTCTTTGGAGAAAATGCCATCTAATTTAGAGTCATGAATGAAAACAGGATATTAGGAAAAATCATACATGTTTGGACTTTCTCTACATAGAGATTTGCAGGGAAAAAAAACAACTAGAAACTACTAAGAAATTTTGAAGAACATCGAGAATCTACTGGCAAAAGAAAACCATAAATTTGGAATGAGTCCAACTGATAAAACTGAATCCTCTTTTTTCATATCAACCCAGCTTTTTAAGAATGGGAGAAAACTAAACTGGTCAAATAGCAGAAATTAACAAAGCTGGGATAGAAGTACAAGATGGAAAGGGGGCTGAGAATAGAGATGAACTGTTTAGATTGTTCAGGAAGTTAAGAGAGGGTAGGAAGAGTCCAAAGCCTGGAGATCATGTAGGGCAGAAAGCATGGAAGGTGAAAATGAAATCTGGGTGGAAAACATCAGTTAGACTTCAAATCTCTCTCTCTTTCTTACCTAGGAAGGGCTGAAAAAATATCAATGATGGCTGGCTTAAGCTCTTCATTGTATCTTAAGGAAGTTAAAGTCTATAGAGGTCACATTATCTCTTCAAGGTTTCTTAGTTAAAAAAAACGTTTATCTGAATGTAGCCCCAGTCCCTGGTAATCAATGAAGAACAAACCTATCCTGGGCAACTTCCCTCAACCAACTTTCCCTTCAAATGGAGTCTCAACTATGGCTACTCACTTTCCCTCCGATTGCTGTCAACTTTAAAATGCTCAATGACAAAGGAAGGAAAATATCTCAACTAGAGCCCTACATTGTTTTCTTTGTGGTTCAGTAAGTTTTTGGCTTTGGAGCATTTGGAAGTTTGTTGTAGAGACAAGTTAAAATGTAACTGCCTCCAAACGTTTAGCTTGCCAGCAGGATGCCTGTCTCTAGCTGACAGGATGGCTGCCTTGTGTTGTTTGGGTTTCTAACCAGGTTGTCTGACAGCAGGGTACTTTTCACTTTGATCAAGGACAATGGGCTTTAGATCAAAGCTCCTCATTTGTCAGACTTTCCTCTCAGATTGGGAAAGTCTCACATCCATGATGGCTGTTAGTTTAGCTGGAAAAGGGGGAAGGCAGAAGTGTCTCACCTGGTACACAGGAACTGAAACAGTGGTCCACTATATACTTTGAATATAGCTCTTGCTGCTCTACCACTGCAACTTATTTTTAAAAGGATATGTTTCTTTCAGTTTTGTTCTCCCTGCTTCTTTCTAATCTCTCCCTCTCCCTAATCTCAGGGGAAACAGGATTACTTTTTTTTCTCCGTTTTAGGTAGATTTATCTGTCCTTGAGTACACACCCATCATAGGACTGAAATAATTCAGACTTTGGGGATGGTACCAGAACAAGCAAATTACAATTCCAACAGAGAACACTTGGAATGCAGTTTTTCAATCACATCCTTAAAAGCCTCCTGTTCATGCTGATAGGTAGAATCACAGCCTCTGGACAGAAATCCCCTGTGCTTCTCCTTTACTAGCAAAGCAATAAAATTTCTTTTCCTTTTTCTCAAAACCATGTCCTTGTTATTGGATTGGCATTGGGGACAAGGACTGAGTTTTTGGTAGCAGAACCGTCTAAATTCAGTGTGGTGCTAAGAAAGAGGTATTTGTGATGAGTCAGGAGATCTGCACCTCTGCCTGCTCCATTACCTACTTGGTACATATTATAATGAAAGACCTTCCTTCTCACCAAGACTTGGCTTAATCATCTCCAAACAGAAGCAGTGGAATAAATAAGTTTTAGGATTTATTCCTTTTTGGAAATTAGGAATTGCAGGGAAAGAGGTGTCTTTTTGTGTGATGACCTATGAGATGAAACACAACACAAATGAGCTGGTTTCCTAAGACATTTCTGTTACGGCTGGTTATTTATTGTTACACAAAATGAGTTAAGAATGGATCAATGTCAGCCAATGTCAGGATTCCAGATCTTTCAGGACATTCAGGGAGATCTTGAACTTCCCACCCATGAATATGTTAAATCCCTTTATATGAAGCACTGAGGGGAAGGGAGACCTTAGTCTGGCCAGACAGTAAGCCAAACAGCTAAGCCTCAATTCTAGAGAAGATGCATTTGCTGATTTCTCTGTTTTATATTGAAGATGAATTGATTTGGAGCCATAGATGTTAATTATAGCCAGAAAAAGGACAGAACACTGTAATTACAAGATATATTAGGAAAAACACATGATTTGGAATTGAACAGACCTGGAATCCAATCCAGCTCTGGAACTAACTATGCATCTTTTCTGAATCCAAATTTTGTCATTAGTAACTTGGGGATAATTATATTTTGCATGAGTTTTATGAGGATTAAAGATAATATATGCAAAATGCATGACACATGATAAACATTTTTAAATGTTATCCAATTTTATCAATGAAACAAGGGAAAGGGATAAGAATTTTTGCTTAAATAATGACACAGGTACACTGAAATTCTGCCAAGCTTAGCACCTCTAGGAATACTTGAGATCCATGTGTGATTTTGTAGGGAAGTCTCTGACACAAACACACTAGGACAGCAGTTCCTCAGAACCCATAGTGGCATTGTGGAACGACATACAATCACATGTCCCTGAGCTTCCATTTCTGTAGAATTGACCCAAGGATTGGAAACGAGTTGGAATTTAGGTCATGGGGCCCTTTCTTTAAATTAAGCATGTATGAAAGTTTAGGAATAACCAGATAGTATGATTTATCCATATCAAGAATGTGGGGAGTGAAGTTGGGGAGAAACACCCTGTTCCTAACTTCCTCTCTTCGCTCCTTCACTCAGGTCATAGCAAACAGGTATAACAGCAAAATTTTGACATATAAAGTTTCATGCTAGACAGGTCATCAAAAACCATCTCAGCCAGTTTCCTCTTTCTAAAGAGGTAAAGATAATAGTTAGCACAAGCTGGGCACAGTGGCGCATGCCTGTAATCCCAGCACTTTGGGAAGCTGAGACAGGAGAATCGTGAGTTCAAAGCCAGCCTCAGCAACGGCAAGGTGCTAAGTAACTTACTGAGACCCTGTCTCTACACAAAACAAAAATAGGGCTGGGCATGTGGTTTAGTGGTCGAGTGCGCATGAGTTCAATCCCCAGTAACAACAACAACAACAAAAATAGTAAGCACAAAAAAGAGAAGCTATTTGCCAAATGATAATCAGATAAAGGCATGCATATGCATAATGTGTGATTTTTAGCTTCAGTCTCCCTCCACCCCAACATATGTGCATAAACACACACACACACACATTACAAATAGGTCTAACCACCACCAGACAAGAGGAATTTTACTGGTTCTCCATTCACATACTACTTTTTCAGTAAGTGTGAACATATAAACCAGACTTCAAGACAGAGATGGGCAAAGAATGAAAAGTAACCTCTCTAAATATGAGCAAAAGGAGTATGTAATAAGCAGATTAAATTGATTAAATACTGGCTGATATTTATATGGAGATTCAGAAATAAAAGTTAGTATTCTTGCTTTCAAGGAGCTCTAGTTCCACAAGCAACATAAGAACCCTAAGTGTTCCTTGTGGTTTGTGTCAACAACCTACTGCAGGAACAAAGGCACAGATGTAGGTAGATTGTTTTATGTACCTAATAGATAAGTGTCCTTGAACAAGTGGAAAGGTGCTTTAAGCCTTGATGTCTTTATTATAGAAAGGTAATAATACCTGCCTCACTAGATTTTAGTGAGAATCAAATGAGTTAATGTAGGCAAAGGAGCTCTCTTAACTTTAAGAAACCTATACAAACGTTAATTGTTGCTATTTTTTTCTCCCTTAAGGGTTCACATGGCCTTCTTGATAAGGGCATTTGAGAAAAATGTTAAGCAGACCCTGGGCTTTCAAAAAAAAAAGTGCTCTTTCAGACACAGTCTATGAATTATGATTTGAACTTTAAAAATAAGAACGGGTAACTTTGAAAAATCAGGTTGAATCTCTTTCATTCGTTTCCATTGTCATTTCTTGCAGTTACTCAAACTTCTGCCCCTTCTGCTCACATCTTCCCAGTGGCAGTTTTCTTTTTGCTTTCCTTGTTCCCTCTCTCAAGGCAAAAAAGCTCTAAGAGAATCACAAGCTAACTAGGAGATTCTCAGCAGAAAACTCAAAGAATAGGCAATTATGAAACTCTAACAAGAAAAGACTTAAGCTGATCTTTAGAAAAAGTTACTGTCAGGAATGTTATAGCAATGACTAATACTTTAATATAATAACCACTTCTTTGACATACATTTTGTTTGATGGTAACAAAATATCATTTCTAAAAGCATCTCAGTGTCCTAAAATTGGGAACAGAAATTTAAATAACCATAGGCAGGTACCTGAGGAGGTGGGGCAGCAAGGCTTGCCATGTGTCTCCACTGAGCCAGAATGCAAATCCTTCTCAAGGGAACTGCTGCTTCTACTTTCTAGTTTTCTTTTCTGCTGGGGACATAAGGTTCCATTACAGCCAGAGCAGTTAATCCGGATTTTTGTGTAATCCTGATTTTTAAATATTGCCAATTAATTAAGAAAAAAAATGTGATGATCCAACATACTTGGAGCCTCAGAAAATATCTGTAAAATGTACCATGGGTATTGAAAGATTAAAAATGTGAGGTTCACTCTGAACCAGAGGCAACACGCTCCACAGAGCCAAGGGATCTTTATTCATGGTGGGGGTCTGTGCAGGTGGGCGCCCAGGAAAAGGAAGGAGAAGAGAAGGGAAGAGGGGATGCGGGGCATGGAATTTATAAGGCCCGCTATGAATGCGTGGTGGGGTATGGATTGGTCACTTCAAAACTGGCGTGATAGATAAGCATGTAGTTAGGAGGTGATCTTTGATGTAGTAACCTGAGCGGCCAGGCTTTGTTCTCTCTGGGGGGAAACCGCTGGGGAACTGCCTCGGCTGTAGAGAGGGGAGGGGCCCAAATGGTATGGGAGGGTTGTTTCTACCTTACAGGTATTACATTTTGACCTAATGAAACTAGAGAAAAAGAATAGAAATCCATCAGCCCAGAGCCAGCTTTGCTGCTGGGTATAAAATAACTCCTACTGAAGGTATGTGAATAGCAATGACTTTGGACTTTCAAGGCCACATGAACTTTCATGTTGATTTACTTATTCATTGAATAAATATATATTGTGTATCAGATTAGAATTTAATAAAATATATGATAGCCATTATAGATCTCTGAATAGTGCACTGGACTAAAAGCAGAGAGGACTGAGAAAATGCCTGGACTTTGATATATAAGCTAAACAGAAAGACAAAGAATGTACAGATGAAAACAAATGATAAGAATTCAGGGCTGGGGATATAGATTATTGGTGCTTAGTGGTAGAGCACTTGCCTAGTATGCATAAGGCCCAGGGTTCAATTCTAAGCATCATTTAAAAAAATGAATTAAAATAAGCCCATATAATGTAATGGCTAGTAGCGCTGACCATGGAGTCAAATGAATATGGCATCAGGTCTTGGCAAATCATCCTCATGCTCCTAGATACCTCCTTCATAGGAACCTACCTCATAGAAATGGTGTGAGTACTAAATGTGCTAATACTTATAAAGTCTATTCTTAGCACAGTGTTCAACACTAACTTGATAATACAGATATGATAAATAATTAATAATAATAATAATAATGGCAGTAAAAATGATAGAAGTGAGATAATAAATGTAACAAAGCTGCAAAATACTGAGTATGATATGAGTTCTACACATCATGTGAGCAAAACTATTTTTGACTTAAGGTACAATGTATAAACAGGCAGCATTGGTAATCTTCTGGGAGCCTACTAGAAACCCTAGCCCAGACAAATTGCATCAGAATCTGCCTTTTATTTAGCACTTTTACCATGTGCTGTACATGCATTCTGAAGTTGGAGAAGCATTGTGCTAGAAAATATTGGAGCAGTAAACAATGTGTACTAGAGGTGAACAAAGGCCTCTGGTAAGTGGATCATAACCATTTTACCATGTTAAAAATCAGTGAGGACCCAGGGATATTTATGTGTTTTGTTTATCTGTCCAGTGTTTACCACTAGAAGACAACTGGATTCCCATATCTGCTTTAACATTCAGTTTGTTATGTTACATAACATGAAGAAAATTTAATGTATATGAAGAAAATCTAATGTATATGAAGAAAATTTGTTCAAGTTACATAAATAGGTAACTTGAAAAGGTAGGAAATTTAAATATGCTTTTCAGATAGTGGTGGGTATTTTCTTTTTCTGTCTCATAAAAATTTTGTAAGAAGTAGTTAAATGTGGGCATCTCAAATTTAGTGAGTCAACATTTGTAAGACTTTGCATAGCTCTGTGAGCCAATATGTTCCAAATGATCAATGCATGCTGTTTTTATTAAAAACAAACAAACAAACAGAACACAGATAAGAGACCCATTCAAAGTAGACTAATGGATTTTAATGTAAATGCATGAATATAATCTAATGGACTCTAATGTACCAGTACAAAATGTTCATTGCACAAGTGTGTTTTTCCTGAGACAATCATCATATTTGGTATGCAGCAGAAGTGCTTTTTGTATAATACCTATTTCCTCTCATAGAATATTAAAAAGTACTTAAGGGTTAAAATTAATAATTTTTGCTATTTTATCCAGAATATTGCTAAGTGAATATATTATCAGAGTCCTAAGCCAGAAGTCTAACTTCAAGGACCCAACAAATCAGTTCTGAACACTTCCCCCAAAACCCAAATAGAAAAGGTAATAGTGGGATTGGGGTTGTGGCTCAGTGGTAGCGCACTTGCCTCGCAGGTGTGAGGTACTGGGTTTGATTCTCAGCACCACATATAAATAAATAAAATAAATGTCCATTGACAACTAAAAAAAAAAGAAAGAAAGAAACCTTTCTAAAAAGAAAGAAAGAAAAGAAAATAATAGTGGAAAGCAGGAAAAGAACTAACCAACGCAGCCATATTTAGAAGGCAACTTGAGATCCAGAGTCTCAGTCCTGCTTTCAGGGTGCTGATAGAAGCTTTAAGTTTAAACAGAGGAACAATTGTGTCGGGGGTGAGGGTATGAAAACGTAAGGAGTTTTGCTCAAACAGTGATCTGATTAATCATTATTTCAGTTCTGGCTCCACAGAAGTTCTTCTCACTCGAGGGAGGCAACTTTCACTTGTTGCCTATTAGACCTGTGATCCTGAAAGGGGGCAATCTAGTTTTCATGAGACAAGTGCTTCCACTTAGGGGGACAGTCTCACCATGTGATGTGTCTGCCTCCCCCTGTTCCTGGAAAATGTAGAACAAGAAAGGAAGACTCCCAGGTGCTACTCTAGGGGTCTCAAACAGGATGCTGCAAATTTTGCCTCACCTTGAAGGAAAATAAGGTATGTTAGGAATATTTAGGGTTAACATTGAACATGGTATTAACAATGAACATTGTATTACTCATTTTTAGATGAACACTCCTTAAATTATTAACGTGTACACACAAAGCTGAACAGGTCACAAAGTGTAAGGTATTAAAGAAGAGAGACACAAAATAGAAGCCGAGGTGTCAAGCTTTCTCCAGCATTTAATTGCCCAGGGGGCACCTGTAGGCCTAAATAAAAAGTCCCTACTTTTAGCAAAGGCGGCCTAAGTCCCTGTTACAAATGCACAGTGGTGAATTTCTCACAAGAATGCAGGGACTATTGGCAGGGTTTGGGAACACTGCTTTATAATGCTAGGCACCAGCAGTTTTACCTACCATTGCTTTTGCATCATCAGTGAAAATTTTTACTCAGAGACAAAAACAAATAAGATCTTGGTACTGTTATAAAAATAGTTCTAATCTGTCTGACTTTCTTGAAAAGATCTTGGGTACTTAACAATTCTCCAGACCATACTTTAGGAACCAAGAGAGTAGAACATGGGAAGACAGAAATGGGACATTAGGAGATAGAGGGTGTATTAGTCAATTTTTTGTTGCTGTGACCAAAATACCTGAAAAGAACAACTTAGAGGAGGAAAGATTTATTCTGATTCATGGCTTCAGAGGTTTTAGTTTATGGTCCACTGACTCCATAGCTCTGGGTGTGAAAAGAGGCAGAATATCAGGGCAGAAGGACATGGTGGAGAAAAGCTGGTCGCCATGGAAGCTTGGAATTCAGGAAAGAGAGTAAGGAAGGGGCCAGGGATTCACTTCCAGTGACCTGCTTCCTTTAAGTAGATTCCACCTGCCTACAGTTTTCACCTTCCCCGGGTGGTCCATTCAAATTATTAATCCACTAATGACATTACAGCCCTCATGATCCAACTACTTCCCCAAATGTTCACCCCTGGACATGGCTGGATTGGGGACCAAGTCTTTAAGTACATGAGCCATTAGAGGACATTTTAGATCCAAACCATAACAGGAGACTAGGTCTGGGTTGTAGCTTAGTGGTAGAGTATATGTGTAGCATACACATGGCCCCAGGTTGCATCCTCAGCATCAAAAATAAAAACAAAACAAAACAAACAAACAAATCCACACAAACAAAAAAATGAACACGAAGACAGGAGGAAGACATAGCATATAGAACAAATGGAATGAGACCAGCAGAGACCTGGAAACAGGAATAAGTAAAGCATGCTCAATCAGTCTACATGGAGCAGAGCTTCTACAATTCAGAAACAGCTATTTGGTCTGCTTTATCCTATCCCTAAAAACAGAGCTCTGTATATTTTCTTTTAGCTTGCTTATTGAAAAGGCTTGCTGAAGTAGTTTTAACTTCAACCAGCCTGCATTTTGTAGGTAAATATGAACATCTTGACAAGTGATTAAAGTTCAAAATTCAAAAAGAAGACAAACATGGATAAATCTCTTTTGCTATCATATTTAACTAAAGAGTCTTCACTTTCCCTTTAAAGATGGAAGGAGATAAAATTTATTATTTTTAGAGCAAATTGTCACTTTAGTTTTATAATTTACATAAATACTATTACTTCCATATGAACTATACCCTCTTCTAATAGTCAGTTAGTCATACTATTACTAACTTTTATATACTGTTTTATTTTAGAGAAAATATATGGAGCTTGGAAAACCCAGGGGATTTGAAACTGCGAGTCAGCCTTGATTACCATATGTGTAACAATTATTCTCTCCTATTCAGGTGTTTTACATTGTTGACTATGAGGAATATTATAATAAAAGGTGAGTTAGAACATAAATCTTTGGGGATTTTTTTTTATCCTAAATTTTACCCAAAGATAGGGGGAATACTGTGAAAAACTAACAAAATGAAAACACTCAAAGAGGCTACATCAGGGATGGACGTTACCCACAGACATTGCTCAGCACCTGTGGAAAAACCTCAAGGCAGAAACTATCAAACAGGATGCAGATAGAACAGCCACACCATCTGAGTTCCTTGGGAGTCTTTAACCCCCCACCCCAGGTTGTGAACATCTCTGATTCTCAAGTAGCCTCCAATGTGTACACTACAGGGACTTAATGTAGTGTGTCTAGATGGCTCCACCTATGCCATCTCCTCCAAAGCTCTGGAGATCAAGCTCACATGGTTACCTGATTTACCTTGTGTGATTAGTCCTAGACTGTCCAGCTTCCTAGCTACTCAGGAGGATGAATTCCTCAGGGAGATGTACAGTGAGACTCCTTCTCATTCAGATGCTGTTTTCACAGCTCTCGCCTGGGGCCTCTCTCATTTTCTCTGAAATAAACTTTAAGAGATGCTTGGCTGCTTAAAATCATTAGTGAAAATAACTCACAGGAGGACCTTTGAGCTAACATAGCTGAACATACCATTAGAGTCCTATTCAAAATCCTGTTCCATGTGTTTTTTCTTTTTTTTTTCCCTAAATGGAATTAGGTGTTTTACTCCTATTTACAGAGTAATATGCAAAACAGTATTTTTCAGATTATAAATCCCTATATGAAAAACATTAACTTTTTATAATATATTTTATTTGATCCAATATATTCCAAATTATTGATTTAATATGTAAGAGACACAAGGAATAATTCATGAGATATTTTATATTCCTTGCTTATATTAAATCCTCAAAATTTAGTATGATTTTATATTTACAGTATATCTCAATTTAGGGTAACTCTCTCAACTGTTCAAAAGCCACATGTGATTTTTGGCTACCATGTTAGTCAACACAAATCCAAGAGATGGTACTTTGTTCAGCTCACAATTTGCTATTCATTGAAAGTCTCAGACAGTAAAGTTACAAATTAGCTTGTAGATTTTTGTCCAACAAACATTCAAATAATTTCTGTCCAGTAGGAAAAAAAATGATGCAATAATCATCTTGTGCTATGATTTATTAACCAATTTTTAAAGCTAATCTAGCAATCATTTCCAAGTATTCTTTCTTTAAATTACCTATAAATATCTAGCTCCTTAAACATCCTTTGGATCAGTTTTAATACCTTACTGGTTCCCACATTACTTAAAAAATCAAATAAAATCTAGAATGTGTTATTTTATAATTTCATTAGTCAATAAGGAGTGCAGTTCCACTACCCAGAGCCACTATTAACATGTTCAGTCTTTTATTCTTTTTTTTTTTGGTACTTTCACTTTTTCATCCATTATAATTTTCTTCTATTTATGTCATTTAAGAAGGCTTAAATATAAATTTTATTAAGATCTTTAATTTTAGTACTGAGATTATAAATGTATATCTCCATGTACATATAACTAGGCATATGTATATATACTTGTATATATGTATGTATGTGTGTGTGTGTATATATATATATATCTCAACTTATTTGTATAAATCTCTTATAATTGTTCTATATAGCTTTCTTCTCATTTTGACTAGACAAGATATACTATATCTTTTTGTTAATGTTTCTACTTTTGATTTGAATTGATTTATTTTAAAAATTTTCTTTGATTTCATATTTTAAATTTCTTTTCCTACAGTAGTAGAAGAGCACTGAATAGTCTTAAGCAGGGGTGTGTCTTGAGGAGCTCTGTGCTTTGGGTGGGCATCTTGCCAGCTGTGGGGACATGAGGTAGAAAGAACAACAAAGCAGGCTGGGATCCTAGTTTCCCTGTAACATCCAGGTCCCAGCTACTGGGCAAGAGAGACCCAGGAATTGAGGGTGGGTGAACTGAGAGAAAAACCAACATAGCTTAAGTATCATGCCCTTCTCTGATGGAGATTGAAAATTTTGCTTGATTTGGGACAAGCCCAATATCTGGAAGAAAGGTCTTTTTCTAGGAGGCAGAGCAAATCACCAACACATTTCTGAATAAGACAGGGCACACTAATGATTTGTTGAGACAGGAGCCTAGCCAAAGTCTGGAGCTCAGATAAAATCCCCATCCTACAACCTACAGTAAAGGTGCTGAGATATAAGCAACAGGTCTATGACAGGTCCATTTGTGCAGCACAACTCCCAGGAGCGGATTCATGTCCTACAACAAGAACAACCCTTGGAACTGTGAAGTGCTGTGGGCACCATAGGTCTGAAAATCTGAATAGGACTTCAGTCCCATTAAGCAGAAGAAAACTGAAGAAGGATTTAAAATAGAAACTGAGACAACCAGATGAGGGAAGTTGTAGACTGAAAGGTGTTTGAGAACTCTAGGAGACAGACCCCCGGGAGCTTGTTCCTACAAAACTGAGACTAGACTTCAGCTGTAATAATAAAGAGATTTCTATTGTATTCCATAATGTAGGATGAGTCCAGGAAAGAGATCGGGCAGTAAATCTGGGTGAAGTACTCCTGAATGATTGCAGTCAAGAGGGAGGTATGAGACCTTACCTTCCCAAGGGTTGTGCCCCTACACCTCTACAAGCCCCTTGCTTTCTTTTCCTTTCTCCTTTCTCTTATTTCTCTCCTTTCACATCTCCTCTTCTATTCACTCTTTCTCTTTTGTGCATACCATTGTATGTTCAGCTTCAATGCTCTAAGTCCTGTGGTTGTCTCTCAGTGCTAGTGAAGTCACCAGGCTCTGGTTTCTACCCCCTGAGAAGGCAGCCCACGTTGATGAGTCTTTCTCACTCAAGAGCAGTGCTGCCCAGAGACTCATAGCAAGACATTAATCTGTCTCTGAACAATGGCATCTGCTTCTGAGAAGAAATAAAAGCTACTGCTAAGTAGAGCGCGCTATGCATAATAGTCTTGTTGCGCAGGGGAGGGCGTGTGATGGGGATGGCTGTGAAGCTAGGTCTGATAAGGTCTTCACCCAGATTGTCTGCATCCCAGAGCAGCTGGCTGTGCAGCTGCTGTGGAGTCTGGCACTCTGCACACTGCTAGATGCCAAAGAGCACATTCAGGTGTTGGGGGAAATCCAACCAGGCAGGAAACAGCTTGACCAAGACAAGCTCTCTCTGCATATCAAAGTAGGGCTACTGAAAGAAAAATCCAGGAAGGGACTGTATGGAAGGCAGGGGAGTAGTTTAACCAAATCTGCTTCAGTGAGCACAAATAGAGGATATGAATCTGATGTGACAACACTTCCCATTAAAATAGGACCCTTGTCAAGTACAATAACCCTCATGAGTTGGCTGCAAACCCCCCAGCAGGGCAACTGACCTCATGGTCACTTGGCAGTCACAGAAGCTAAAAACTAGTTCCAATTAAATTTTAAAAGAAGCAAAAACCATTGTGAATAACAAACATTATTATTTCTCTGAGGCAAAGGCTTATATTTTTCCCTTAACGACCTTGGGACAATGAATGACTGAGTTCCTGCTGCAGAGGGAAAACGGGGAAGCTTCAAACTTGTTTGACATTGCTCTCCCTCCTACCTGGCCTCCAGGGAGAATGGAAGAGCATGTGAAGTTATTGGGCACAGGCACTAAATTGTGTTGTAAGAGAAAGGGCAAAACCCCTGAATTTCAATGTCAATTTCCCCAGATAGTGCCATGTAACTTGGTTTGATTGCTTAATCACCCTGAGATAATTTTGTTTGTTTTATATGAAGACTAAATGAGAACGTTTATCTGAATGCACCTACCACAGTGCTTGGATTATTTTAGGTGATCAGCAAACATAAATTCCTTTCATCTTGCCAATTCAAAATCTCTATATCCTGAGAGAGTAGCACAGAACTTGGAATATGGACTCAGTACATGAACCTGTAACAGTCTTCTGGACAACATGAGCAGTACTTAAACAAACCATGACAATTTCTGAATTAGTCCATAAATAAAACAGGAGGGCACTATTCAAATTTATTTATTCACTCAAAAATAGTCCTTAATTGTCTTTTGTGTTATGTACCATGTTAGGCCTTGGGAAAATAGCAGCAAAAAAGATAAACATGGTCTTTAACTGTGATATTCAGGATGCTTTTGGTCACATTTTGAAGAACACCCATATCAAAGAAATTTAAATAATAAAAAAGGATTATTGCAAGTCGGGCATGGTGGCGCAAGCCTGTAATCCCAGCACTTTGGGAGGCTGAGACAGGAGAATCGTGAGTTCCAAGCCAGCCTCAGCAATGGCGAGGCGCTAAGCAACTCAGTGAGACCCTGTCTCTACATAAAATACAAAATAGGGCTGGGGATGTGGCTCAGTGGTCGATTACCCCTGAGTTCAATCCCGGCACCAAAAAAAAAAAAAAGGATTATAAAAAAATTATTATTGCACATAACTAGAAGTCAAAGATAAAGTTTGTTTCAGGAAGGTTTGATTCATCCACTCATTGAGTTCGTCTGGTCCTGTTTCTTTCCATCTGTGCTGTGCATTCTATGGCATCTGCCTTGTGATAAGGCTGGTTGCTGTGGAGGTTGTAAGATGATTGCCAAGGTTACCAGCTTTCTCTTTAGTATGAAGAAGGCTTCACATTCTGAGAAGCTCCCAGGCAACCCCTCTCTCTGTCTCATTAGCCCTAATTGAGTCATACACATCCCTGAACATATACATGTCACTTTGTCACTTCACATATCATGGAGTCACTTAATAAATGTAGTAACTAATCTATTCAATAAGTATCTCTAGGCACTGTGGGATATAAAGAAAAGTGTGAAATTAGAGTTGCTATTATTAAGACTATGCCATGATAAATCCCACCATTACATATAAATATAGTGCACCAATAAAAAAGAACAATGCATAAAATATTTATTTCACATAAAATTACAAAGAGTAAAATGATGTATGTGGCAGATGCCCAGTGAATGAAACAGACCTTTGATGTTTATGGGAATGTGGATTGTCAATTTTGGTGTGTCTAATAATCATCTGGTGTGCTTGTTAAGAATGCAGATTTTTAGTCCACTGATTTGAAGTCAGACACTTGAGAGGGTACTCAGGAATTTTCAGAGGCTTAAAATTGTGCTTTGAGGGTTCTTTCTGTTGTTGTTTTTTTTTTAATTTTAAATTTTTACCAGTGCTTTGTGAGTGCAGTGTAAAAGACAGATTGGCCTTGGCTACCATGATCTAAGAGGTTCTGTGAAGAAAACAACAAAAGTCACAGTTAGGTTCAAGCAGAGGAATATCAATAATTTTCAGGACTTTGTGAGGAGAACGTCAGACTCAGTTTCTTCATCTCTCATTGTAGCATCTCCACCAGTACCTCAGTACCTTGTTCAGGCTAGACATTTGGGATGGAATTGAATGAATGAGTTTGTGGAGGGTATATTTTAAGTTGGAATATAGTGAAAAGATAGAAGTAGGGAGATGAGTTCATTGGAAAGGTCTTTCTGGAATGTGATATGGAATTAGCCTCAAGGGCATAAAAAAAAAAGGAAGACATTTCTCTGTTAAAGCCCTTCAATAAATGCTATTGCTCTGCAGATAATTTATATGCCATCGAAAAGTTGGCACGATGCTTTAATTTATCTAAAGTGTGAGTTGTTATGAAAAACACAAACAAAAGACACTGAGCTTTTATTTAGAATGTTATCACATTTTGCTCTATGTCCATGTGCAATAAAAAGAATTAGGCTGGGAGTCAGGAGATGTGCGGCGAGCATCCACTTATTTCCCCGGTTAGCTGTGTGACCTTGGGCGAAATCTCTTTTCTTCTTTGGAGCAATTTTCTCTTTGGTAAAAGGGGTGGAACCAGATAATCTGTGATGTTCTTTGTCACTGTGGCAGAATATCACTGCATGTACCTCCATAAAAACTGTACTGTAAATTTAATTTACTCTTTGAAAACAAGTACAGCTAAAACAGAATGCATATGTATTCAATGTATTTGCTTTCTAATTATCTACTCGACCAATGTAACTGGTTAAATTTATGATGAGAATAGCACATACATTGGGCTGATCAGGCTGTAGTAAATTAAAACTTACAGCTGCCCTTTATATTAATTTAAAAGCATCCTTTTACCACCAGCAACAGAAGTCTTATCAGCATATGAATGAGGTCCATTAACACAACAAAAGTTGTATTACATAATATCAAAGTCCTGTGCTAGACATCTAACCTTGTAAACACTACACTTGTATCTAAGCAGAAATTCATGTTTATCATCTCTGGCAGTAGCCCAGCTTTACCTCCTTCTGTAACTGAATTCAAAGGGACAGAGTAAAAGCCCAGGCAAACTTTTTTCTTTTTCCCTTCTCTTTCACAGGTATTTCACATACCATTTGCTGGCATGGGTGTGTTGTACCCCACTCAAAGTCAAATATCTAAAACAATCCATTGGTTATTTGAAAGTCATAGTTTCCTTACAGGAAGGTTTTTCTCCTTTCAAATAAAAGTTAAGAAAATAATTTATTATAAGCAATTCTCCAGGTATATTTAAATGTAATTTAATTACTAAAAACTTAACATATGGCAACATTTTCAGAGGTGTTATTATATAAATAACAATATAAGATACTCTTTTGAGCTCCTATAAGATGACAGGACCTGTGCTAATATTCTTCCTTACTCTTCTAATTATCCTGGAAAGTAGGTATCATATCTTGCCTATAGGTAAAGCTCAAGAAGTTTAAGTCAGTTGTCAAAGGTCAAACATAAAGAAGGATTCATATCTGCATCCATTGGACTCTAAGGCATATAATCTTCCACTTTGACCCATTGTTAAAATTGTTTAAAGTATTGTTTAACATTATAGAATTTATCTTATTACAAGGGAGATAGGTAGCTCTTATTGCTTCCAGGTCCAGTATATATATATTTTTTCCTTTCACTTTGGATAGCTATAGCTAGTGAGGCACATTTTTGGACTGTTAACTAAGGGTGTGATAATCTGGAAAATTTCAATACAAAGTGTTCTAGTTTTCTCATGGATTTTTTTTTTTTAGACAATTAAATACTTTTGGATCATGGATGTTTTTATAATGCTGAATATAGCACTTAAGATGAATTAACTTTAAATTATTTCTAATGTCTGTTATAGTTTGAGTATGAGGTGTCTTCCCATAAAGCTTGATTAGATTATGGAAACTGTTATCACATCAGTGGATTAATCCATTTGATGGATTAATAATTTAAATCGATTACTGGGTAGTAACTGAAGACAGTTTCAGCATAATTGGAGGAAGTAGGTCACTGGGCGCATGCCCTTGGGAATTATAGTGTGTCCCTGACTCCTCACTCTCTCTGTTCTTTCTGCCACACCCTTCTGCCATATCGTTCTGTCACAACTCAGGCCTAGAGTAATGGAGCCAACAGACCATTACCGTTAATGGACTCAACCTCTGAAACCATGAGCCCAATATAAACTTCTTCTTCTAGGTTGTTCTTGTCAGGCATTTTAGTCACAGTAACAAAAAGCTAACTAACATAGTGTAAGATTTTAAAATTCTATGTAATCTCTAGAGCAAACTCTGCATTAGAACTGGACTGTACATTTTATGTATATTTTCTTCATGACTTGGTTAAAATAAGTATTTTGAAAATTCAAATGGGTACCTGCACATAAGAAAAGGAGAAAGAAATCTGGATTATAGAGACCTAAGATATCTTCTCTACAATCTCAAAATCTAGAGATCTGAAAAATTCAATCTTTAAAAATAAATGTATTACATATTCCTTAAAGTCGAAACAAAACTGAACTGAGAATAATGATATTTTTCATAATTTTTGCAGAAGAAATCTGAAGGAATATGAGGATGATTCTTATCTTTGGGGTGGTTATGAGATGCAAAGTATATATACATGTTGTTCTTCTAAAATCTATATTCAATAAAGACATACACAATATATATACAATATCATGTGTAACCAACATGATATTTAGAAATAATGACTTACTACTTTTGAGAGTAGATCACAAGAAGAAACATAAGAAATACTGCAACTCTGCAGATTTCTTTCTTATTTCTTAGATTGATAGTGGAAAACCAGTTAACTTGTTATGAAATACACAAGCCATCCTACACAGAGATCACAATGGCCTGGAATCGAGGCTACCTGCTAATTGCCATGTGAGTATGTATCATGGAAATGGATCCTTCAACCTCTGTCAAGCTCTCCACTGACTGCATCCAGAGCTGACATCTTGATGGCAACCTTATGAGCAACTGGGAGTCAGGAATAGTCAACTAAACTGCTTCCAAAGTTTTGACCTATAGGAACTGTGTAAAAAGGAAAAACTACTGTAAGTCATTAAGCTTTGAATAGGTATCAAGTATAAAATGTGTTTTGTTTTTTAAGTCTCTTAGAATTAAATTCTAAGATCCAAAAGCAAAACTTTAGTGAAATATTAAATAGATTATTTAAGGAATAAAATAGTCAGAATATACTGTTTAGAAGAGAACTTTCAAATTTTACATACAGGATATCTGTTGGTGGATTACCCAGGAACGAAATCGGTTCATTGGCTCCAGTACATCCTCATTGACATGAGAAGGACATCCTTGTATACCAGAGCTCTTGACTGCACTTATTTTTGCTGCAGATTCCTCATTTCCTACAAATTAGGAAATAATTAGATTACTCAGTCCAAATAAGGAAACACACTATAATTGAAAGGTAGAAAATCTGGTTTTAATTCAAGCACATCTTTAGTGTCCTGATGAAGCCAAAATCACTATTAGTGCCTCCAATTGCTCTGATTTATAAATAAATAAATAAATAAATAAATAAAAACCTTTCAAAAAATAAACCAAAAAAAATAAAGGAGACTAAACTTTCTTGAATTAAACTTTAGTTTTGTGTAACCTATTCTAATTAGTAATTAGTCTAATTTTCTGTTATGAGCATGTTTCATTTCAATATAACATTAATAATGCTTTTCTTATTTACAAGAAGCAGGAAAATGTGAAAGTAAAAATGTCTATCACATTCTTTAAAGAAAATTCAAACTAAATTGTTAGCACAGTATGATATCTAATAACTAAATTTACTATTTAAAAATATCATATAAAGTTGTTCACTCAATGAACAAATAAAACTACTCATAATGTTGCCTCAAATTCTTTAAGAACAAGGAATACTATGTCCACTTGTATAATTTTGCCTAATTTTCTGTAAAATTATTTTTTATTTTATGAATTATCCAGCTACTTAAAATTTGAAGTCAGTAATTTGAAAAAACACTTATAATCTTACAGTGTCTGCATGCCAAAAATTCAGGAGCAGCTCAACTGGATGGTTCTACTCAGATCAGAGTCTCTCCTATTGTTCTGATTAAGATGTCAGCCAGAGCTGCCATCATACAAAGACATGACTGGGGCTAGAGGATTCACTTCCAAGATAGTTCACCCACATGGCAACTGGCAGGAAAGCTCAATTCCTTGATGGAAGACCTTTCCAAGGACTTCTTGAATATCATTTGGACATGGTCGCCGGCTTCCTCCACAGCCAATTATCCAAGAGAGGTAGCAAGCAGGGAACTGCAATGTCTTTTTGACCTAATCTCAGAAGTTTAGATCATGATGATGAACAAGGTAGAGGATCAAGTGTGTTGAACAGAGCAGAGGCTTCTCTCAATAGGTTATTTTCTGATGAGTGTGTTTCCAGGATTGGGGAATACTGTGCTAAGTGCGCCTGAGCAGTAGGATAGAATACAACACTCCTCTTTGTTTTCCTCCAAACTCTACTTCCTTATTAACAGTCTTAATGTGGATCATGCTGCACTTGGAGACTCTACTTCTGATTATGGAGATTTATCTTTAAATGGTTTAACACCTTAGTATAGAAATATTTATTTAGCTTCTATTCTGTCCAGAAGCTAGTTGAAAAGAAAAGTTTAGGGCAAGTATATTTATAGGCTTGATTGAAGAGACAATGTGGATATCTGAGATAGTTTAGGAAAAACACTCTGGTACTTTGGTATGTGAGGATGGATGTCCAGAAACCAAGAAAGATAGATTGAAACAGAGAGTGCCAAAGTGACTTCTTATCTTTGAAACCACTAGAGATGAAGAAGAAGAAATATTAAGAAGGTATGAGGGAGATCTCTGAACCCTTGGAACTCTGGAATGCCACTCTGCTGATTGCTTTGCCTTTTCAATATCCATTGTACTGAAAGAGTTGTTTAGGCTGAGATGTAGGTCCCTGACTATAATGCCAACAGACTATACCCTCAAAGCTTGCTTTTTCTTTCGAGCTCAAAACACTTTATGACTTGTCTTACTGAGCCACAAATGCAGCACTTTCTGTACTTACACACCACCAAATCCCTCCCCTTGTCCCTGTTTTCTTTCTAATTTTTTTCTTGTCTCCATCCTCTATTGCTTCTACCTTAAGATTACGTTTTTCCTAAACACTGGTAGTTGGAGCCCTGTCCTACTCACTGACTCAGCAGTGGGTATGTGTGTTGTAGTGATGACAGGAGGAAAAGATGAGAAAGAGCTTGATGGCAAAAGGAAGCAAAGATCATCTAAAAGGTCACATGCCTATATTGTTACATTTATTACCCCAAATCCATATCCTTTAATTAACTTTTTTCACTAAGTTTCTAAATATTAACTTAGGTTGGACTGTCCTAAAAAAAATTCTTGGTTGTTTTTGAGCAATATTATTCAATTCCTCACCCTCCCAACTCTGCCCAAGTGGTTGGACACAATATCAGGAGACTAGTGCCTGCAACATGGTGCTAGGTTAAGGAGAGGGAGCTGGTGGAGGAGCATAGCAGTCAGACTCTAAGATACTTAGCACTAAGCTTTTATTTACAGACATCAAATACTACTTCTAAATATTTAGTAAAACTGATCAATGCTAAAAAAAAAAATATGGGGATGGAGATAGACGTGGATTTCCTTGCTTCAAATGAGCCAACAAGGGATTGAGGCTTTCTTGGCACTGTCCTGAGGCCAGTGTGTCATATCAGTATTTTCAAAGAGGCATGGTGGTCTCTGAGGAATAGACCAATATGTACAAAGCTGCAGGATACCTTCCCTACCTGTTGTTTCCAAATATTAATAGAAGGCAATCTGGAGAAGAAAAGGCTAAATAGTTTGTTGGGAAAGATATACAGCTAGAAGCTTTCTAGACTAGACTTATACCCTTTGAATCACAGTCTTCAAATGTTCTTTTAAGATTTCCAAAAGTGGTATATAGACTATAAACAGCTGAAAAGCAAGACCGATCTTTGACCAGCCAATGAGACAAAGGAACTGCGGCTGATGAGCATAGATCTAAAGAGTTGTCAGGAAAATTCCAGTCAATTTTAAGCTTGGAGGTTGCATCTTCTCTGCTGGTTAAGAAGTTAATTCATACGTGCCCCTTTCATTTCATTATTCATGCAACACAAATTAAATGGCTTAGCTGTTTCAATAGAGATTAATTACATTAGGCATAAAGCACATTTCCAGTTCAGGCCATGGTTTCTACTTCATTTAATTCATTATCCCATGTGCAATCCAGTGGCATCCTGAAGATAGCAGCTAATTTCAATCACATGTGTCTCTTTCAATCCTTCTCTCCTTTTCTTTGAGGTTCCTCTAAGAAACTTGGTAGCTAGAACAAAAGGAAAAACTGCATTCTTAGAACAAAGGGATTCAATTGTGAAGAGTTTTCTTTTACTTATTGTTTGTGTTTACTTATTGTATGGGTATCCTCGGAGGTGACAAATATAGCCATCACCTCACCTCATCAAGAAAGGTGCTATTTCTGCTTGGGCAGCAGGAAGCATCTCGAGTAAGAGCAGGGTGATGGGATGAGGGCTTGTTTTAGGGTCGTCAAGGATGTGGACAGAGGTCCCCTGCTTGTAACCATTTATGAGAGAAAGAAGCTAATGGTAATTAGGCCTTTAGGCCCTATGCAGGTCTGTTTACTTGGCATATTCTTTGCAGGGTATTTTTCACCCAGTGAGAAGAAAATTCTGATGCATGTGCCTATATGCATGTTTTCCAAAGGGTTCTTTCCAAAGGTAGCTCTTTAAAGATTAACTACCAAGAAAGCTGAAATTTCTTTCTCTGCAGCTGTGAGCACAGGTTTATAGCACAGAGAAATAGCCTCAAGTCTAGATTTGGAACATTTACATATACCCAAATTTCTTATGAAAATGAAGTTAAAATGCCAGACACATGGAATGCTTTTACTGAAAAGCAACTTAGAACTTATTCTCCTGGGTTCCAGATTTAAGAAAAATTGAGGGGAAAAAAATAGCCTGCTCTGTGGGCTTCAACCTTGACAAACTTGTCAAGGACAGAGGAACACAGGAAATGGTGATCTGCAAACTCAGAGAATGGCCAGTTAAGGAAAGCCAACATAATGAAAAGTTTATTTTTGCTCAGTGTTGTTAAGGAAAAAAAATAAATAAAGATAACTTATCTTTTTGTCTTCAAATTCCTGATCCTTGTTTAGTACCAAAGATCATTCATATATTTTCATTTCCTCAGTTCAATTCCAGTTTATTTTGGTAAGTATATTTGGCTATAAGAGTACAAAAATGAAGCAAGGTAGGGATGGTGACATGCATGTGTAGTCCCAGTTACTCAGGAGGCTGATGGGGGATGGACTGCATGAACCCAGGATCAGGGCCAGCCTGGGCAACATAGTGAGACCCTGTGTCTTACCAAAAAGTATAATGCTGGTGATGTAGCTTAGTGGAATGGTGCTTGCTTACATGCTCCAGGCTCTGGGTTTTATCCCCAGCACCATAAAAATAAAAAAATGAAAATAAGTTTAAAAATAAAAAAGAGATAGAAAGTTGAGACTACTTAAGAAATTACAATGGATTTTCTGGAAAAAATCTTTGCTGAGAATAGGGAGAGTTCTTCAGTGATTAATTGCTTTCTCTCCTACCTCTAAATTTTATACTATAAATTCCTAAGAGGCTATAATATCCTACCCCCTACCCCCAATGCTGCTTTGTTTGCAAATGTTAAGATTCTTGGAGGCTTCGATGTGTGATCTCAGGGCTTCAGATCTTGTAACTTCTGCCAAAACATCACAAGAGAAAGGGAAAGATAATAAGAAACCATCTAAAGATAATCAAACAGCCATTAATCCCCTACTCTTTCCACACACAATAAACATTAGCTGTAGCTCAATTAAACCCTACAGTTCACAGATGTTCACAATAATGGCTGCCCCACAGTAGCGTTCTTCTCATTAAGGTGTTTTGGAACTCTGCATACACCAACTCGTTCCCACCAGGGAACTGAGGAATGGAGAAAAACACAGGTAACAGACATGCCTGAAATATGAAGCAGGAGACAGCTGTCTGCTCCTTCCAGAAAATGTGCGTCAGCAGGATTTATCGTCATGTTTTGTGCCAACACATCGCCCCCTGCCCCCCTTCTGAGTAATTAACAGTGAAAATACAGGAGAACTTGACAGAGGAAGGACCAAAAATGCGTCCCTGGAGCCTGAAGCCATCTGGAAGAAACACAAGTTTTCCCCTGCCTGGGTGCTGCGGAATGGAGTCAGTGTGGCTTTCACGCAGAATGTGCCTCATTCTTTCAGAGGCCCCCAACATTTCAGCCATGTTTCACTTGGAGACCTGAGTTGTGTAAGAGGGATATGAAAGATGCAGGAGGAGGATCTTAAACAGTTCATTAGTTCATAAAATTTTGGGGGCAAGTAACACCCCGCTCCTTGAAAATCAAAGGAATTATGCTCCCAGTGAGGAGGGTCTTTAAATCTGAGAGCCTGGGTGTGTTCCAATCAGAACTCAGTCTGTGTTGTGCCTACCCTGGTCCTCCTATCTTCAGAAATGAGAGTACAGGTTTGTAGACCCTGAACACACATTCTAAGATACTGTGCTCTCTGGACACGGTGTAGTTACATTCCCAGAAGAGGTTTTTCTCATGAACCTGGCTTCCTGGGTAATCATAAATGTCATAAATGTTTCAGTAGACATTGGCAAAGACGGTCCTTGGCCTCCTTAGGAAAACATCTTTCCTTTAATGAAATAAGGTTAGGGACATCAGTTTTAACAATCCAGGGTCTTCCAGGCTGAGCCAGATCCTTGTTTGGAAGGACTGATTCTTGAAATGAACCTGAAGGGATGGGTTTAAGGCAGAAACTTTGAATCTTGTATTCTCAATTGGCCTGGTACCTAACCTCTGATAAGGGCTGTCACCACTGGGGTCTCCTGCAGCTGACAGACAAGACTGTCCTGTGGAGTCTTTTTAAAAATAAGCTGGTAGGAATAA
Organism: Xerus rutilus; assembly: GCA_028644305.1. Lineage (NCBI taxonomy): Eukaryota > Metazoa > Chordata > Mammalia > Rodentia > Sciuridae > Xerus > Xerus rutilus. The sequence goes on along the minus strand of CM053403.1, from coordinate 107,447,265 downwards.
CTTATGTTTTCTAACATTTTATCCTATCATCTGAATGCAGTGGAATAGAAACTTTCTAGATTCTGTAAAGCCAGATCTAAAAATCTAGTACTGGAACTACTTCTAAGAAAGAGAAAATACTAATGCTGAATTAATTTGTTTAAATTAGGAATTACCTTGTCTTCAGTAGAGGAAATCACTCTATTTTTGATTTTTTAGAAAAAAATCTAAATCTGTTAGCTCAACAGCCTTCCTAAACCTTAACCTAGGTAATGTTATTATTTCAGTAATTATCCCAATTGCCTTGCAAATAACTGCAAATCTGTAAAAAGAAGTTTATCAGCATGGTTTTTGATCGTGACTCTGTAGCACTGCCCACCCAGATTGGGGCTAAGCAAGCTTATCTTTTAGCACACCTCCTTCCAACCTCTGTACTCCAGTTATCTTTTCAGCTGCATCCCCATACCTAGGACAAACACACACAACAGTATGCACCTTTCTGGTATCGTTGCTCCTTGAATATGACTTTCTTCTCATTTTTTCTTTCTTCTTCACATCAAAACATGTCTAACTCCCTTAGGCCTTGAGCTGGATTTCCTGTGAAGCTAAGATCATGATGACAACTACCTTGTGTTTCCTCATGCTCTGCACTCCATTTAGTTTTTAGCTGACTGTAAGGGACAACATGCCTTTTGGATGTCCCAGATCCAAAAATGTGCAATGTGAATCAGAACTTATGATAATGTAAGCATTTAACATCCAAGATAGATCAGGGGATTTTAATGTAACAGATTTTAAAAATGCACATTGTATTTCAGATACATTCATCAGCAACTTCCTATTAAGAAACTGACACTTGTCAACTTTGGGGGTACTATCAAAGAAGAATATTCAAAATTATCTGAAAACATTACTAATATACTCCTCCCTTTTCTAAATATATATTACTGTAAGGTTGAATTTTTTTCAGCCAAAACAATATAACACAACAGATTGAATGTAGAGCATCAAGCTGTTGATTTTTCTTATTTATGTTAAAATGTTATAAATTTATTATTGTTGTATAAAATGAACTAGTAAAATGTGTTTTTTAATTTCTCAATTTTAATTTCTAATATAGTAAATATTGGTGGATATGGCCCATATAAGCAGAACCTTTTTGTGGTTATCAATAACTTTAGAGAGTATAAGGAAACCCTAAAACCAAAATGTTTGAAAAACACAATTCCAGAAAGTCTGATCACTGCACCTTGACACTCAAAGCATTGGGCCTAAGTGTCTCCTTTTTGCTGTCCCTAGAGTTATCATCGGTCCTGCCCACTACTTTTGATCTATACCTTAAGAAGAATCAGTTGTTTACAGATCCTGCTGCAGTTAACTCTGACACAGAGATAACCAAACTTGTCTGTATGATTTCCTAAAATTGAATGAAAAAATATATAATTGTGTGATTACACTTTTTAAAAGGAGAATTTTCCTAACTTGCAAAGGCTTCAGAGGGCTTAGTGACCCTTCCAGGTCAGAAACCACAGTTCTAATTAGAAAGCCAAGTTCTATGCCTGCTTTCCCCTCTATGCAACACCCTGCACATACCCCAGGTGCTTGGTAGGAGGGGTAATTCTGAACTCCTGCTCCTCTATTTTGTCAAAATTTATAATGGTTATATGGGTTTTGAGGAGGAAATGGAAGAATATGAGATTTTACAGATGAACGAATGGAACAATATAAGGCTATTTCCAGAAGAATAAAGAACAAGAGGGAATATGCAAAAGAAGACAAACAGAAAGAAGAAAAGGAGGGAAAATAGTTTTTTAAAATCTGGGGAATTATGCTTTCCTCATCCCCCACCCCCCAAACAAACACTATAGGTTGCTTGGACTATTAAAAAGTGATTGCATGATGAATTCTGGACATGACCTTGTGATTCTCCTTCTAAATCTTCTGGAAACATAGAATATTTAATGCTCCAATACAGTAACTCTATTCTTCTACATAGATTTGTTTTTCTTCTCTCCATCTATAGTTTCGATTTTATAATGAGTATCACAATTTGTATACTTTAATTTACAAGTCACCTTGGATTCTTTTTAGAATTAAACTTTTCAGGCTAATCTGATGAATTCAACCTTCTAAGTGCATTGATTCATATGAAGATAGTGCTGTGACACTGGGTGTCCTTGACTGCTTTGGATTGTCACAACTTCCTGTGACAAGGGCACCTTCTCAGACAAGTGTTTAGCAAAAAGGAGATAATCGGAGGGCAGTCGTAGAAAAGAGGGTCTAGTATGCTGTTTGTTTAGTTTTTTAAGTGTCTTAAAATCATGAATCATGTCCTCTTATATAAACTGGAATGATGATAATTCTCAAGGGCTTGAAATTCTTGGAAATTAAAAAATGCTTTTAAAAACTGCACTTGTTTCTCTCATTTGGAATGAGGACCACTTATCCAGAGCACAGCCAGGTCTAAGTCCATCTAATTCAGTTAAATCAAGATCCTTGAACTCAAATTGACACTCCAGCTTTTCACCTGGCACTTGCTAAATGGTGAGGACAGCATATTTTCAAATATGAACTTGGGAAAGTATCCTGGAGAGGATCTGGCTCTTCAACAGTAGCTTTTCTCTAGTTAAGGAAAAAGCATTGGTAGGTCTTGTTGCTGTTTTCAACACAGTTCTTCCTTGCTATGGAAAATAAAACAATAGTTATAAATATTTACATTTGAAACCAAAACATTTTGACAACAATTACAGCTGCTAAATGATGTATGAAACTTGTGAAATCAAATAGAGAAAGATAGAAGACAAACATGTTGCTGCTCAGAAGGGAGAATTCCCTGACTTTGATTTAGTAGTTGGTGCAGGTTTCCTAGAATGTAATTATGTGGTAACACTTCTTAAGGGAGTTTGGTTTAAAAATATGATACATTTAATTGCCATTTGATCATTAGCATTTTGTTGTCATTAACCTTCAGCTGACAAATTACCTACTTCGGAGAGATATATTTTAATTTAAACTGTTGGAGGAGGTGGTGTACTCCATGTATTTGGGTCAAAAGCCAGATCTGAGGATAAAAGCAGAACTCTGGGACCCAGATAAAGTTCATTGTGGTTTCGGCGTTCCAAATTACACAGGTAATTCTTGAATAATTAAATGTATTAATCAATAGTAGCACATGTGTTTCTATTTGCAATTTTCAACATTTTAGTGTGCACATAACTGGGCAGCCTTTGTTCAGTATTGAAGTTCCTTCTATTGAGTTGGACTGCTGTTCTTATAAACTGAGAGTTACAAATTGAAACCTTCACTAGGAAATGAGCATATCCTGCCTAGGATACTGTAGAGTCAGAAGACCTAAGTATGAATCTCTTCTCTGACTTTTATTAACTGACTCACCCGGAGCAAGTTACTTCATTTGTCTGAATATCAGTTTCATCACCTGTAAAATAGGAAACAAGAATACGTGCTCCATGGCAATGCTAAGTTTATAATGAGATAATTCAAATAAAAAAGCTGGCAGCCTAATAGAAGCTGGATAAATCATAGCTTTAATTGCTATAAGGGTTTTGAAAAGAGTTTTGAAATAATTGACTTGAATTCATATTTATGAAGACTTCACTAGACATAGAGACTTACATAGAGCAAAATAGGGAATCTTGTCGGCGAGCTAAATTTTTTTCACACACCCCTCCTTCTTGCTGAAACATAATTGAGTGTCCATCTCTGGGACCACAAACATAGCATTCATCTACAAATCCAGCTGGAAGGAAAGCTAGCTGGGGAGTAGGCATTCCCGAAAAAGAGAAGGGAAGATCAAAGAAGATAGTGGAAAAAAATCCACACTGCTCTTTCTAGCTTAACAAGGATGCAGGGTATTCACAGAGAGGGGTAGAAATAGACCAGCAGCAGTGCCTCATGAGTTGGACCAGGAAAGAGCAATGATGTTCAGAGGAGAATCAGAGTAGAGAACAAACCTAGCAGAGGACCAACATGAGCCACAGGCCCTGGTGTGTCTGCATCTCCAAAAGCATAGAACTGCTGGCATGGGCAGGAACTATGACAGAGAAGGCATTGTCAGGAGGCCTGCTGCACCGTGCGTGTGTGTGTGTGTGTGTGTGTGTGTGTGCGCGCGCGCGCACGTTGAGGTTGCAAAAAGGGAATTCAGGGAAAAAGAACCTGCTTGCCCAAAGCTGTACAGTGTAGTTAGAGCTCCAATAGGACAATAATAGGTGACAGTGGAGGTAAGAAACAAATTACTGAGAATGACCAAAGAGGACCTCCTTTTGAAAAACCCCAGGCTACATGGCTTCTCTGAGCCATGTAGTTAAAAGCCCTAATAATAGATCATGTCACTGAAAGCAAGCTCTTGTGATGGAAAAAGCATATGCATGAGGAGTGATTGAATCCCTTCATTCTCCTTCAGGTCAATGATCCAGCCTGTGCTATTAATGACTAAATGATGAGGGACGATGCACGAAGTTCTGTAATAAGGGCCACTTGGGCTGGCAATTGACCTAAGGTGAAGGAAAAACCCCTTTGGGCTAAAGCTTCATTTCAAATTGAGTCCTGAAAATAGGTGGGATTTTGATTAAAAAAAAACAACTGGAAATAAGCATAAGCAAAAACAGAGTGGCTAAAGCATACCTTCTATATTCAGAAGTCAGCAACAGTGCTGTGAGTCAGGCACCAAGGCCTGGAAAAGGCAAGTGTCCAGGCATGCATCTCTTTGAAACACAGACTGAAGTTCTTGATTCAAAGCCAGAGAAACACTCAAAGACTCTCTTTGACTATCCACCAAACTATTAAATACAAAAATTTTCCTAAATATATTATCTTTTTTCAAATGGGAATTCATTGTCTCAGCTGATTTTCAAACTCAGTAAATATTTATTGTAAAAAAAAAAGAATAATTGTTCAAATCTGTTTCTATAGAGACTACTGCTGCTGGCTCATCCCTAAATGCCTGGCAGCCGCAAAAAGAGATACTGTTAACATTTAGTAGCTGCTGCGGTCACCTTGGTGTAATAAAGTGAACACAGACTTTAATGGCAGTTTAATTGGATTTACCATGGGGAAGATGTCACAGAGGAGATGGGATGCTTCTATATTTAGGAACCTGTATGATGACATGAATAAATAAAAAATGCACTGAAAATGAAACACTGCAAAGACCACAGCGGATACTTCTCTTCCTTTTCTCCTTGGAGTTTTAAGTGCATGTGGTATTTTTCTCCAGCAGTGCAAATATCTAAGTGCCTTTAATACTTATGGGAACTGAGTGTGCATATGAAGAGGAAGATTACATGCTATGTTTTATATTTTATGAGGAGGCAACATATCTCCAAGAAAGATTTTTAATAGATTCTTTTTCTTGAATGAAAAGAGAAGACAATTTTAGCTCTAGTACAGAAGAAAAAGAAAAAGTAAGCTCCCCTTCCCCAGAAGTTTGAAAGAGTAAATGGACTCTATATCCAAGAGGACCTGGAATCCATCATAGATACCATTTTCCCCTACTGCTCCAGAGACTGAAATCTTAAGAGACCCAAGCATGTTTATTTTTAATCTATTGCCCTATAAAAAGGCTAAAACCTTCTGTAGGAGAGCATGTGGAAGGAATAATTTGTGAGTCATTTCTATAGTTCCCACATAAAAAATATGGCTAGACACTCTGATCATCCCTACACCTGCTGTGGGAGCCAGAATCAGTTTCAAGCATCCAGGTGCATTCTATAGGACTAAATTATCCCAGGACCCAAGTCCAGCAGGTGGCAGAACTCCGATTGGAAGATCCTGCTGAGTTGCTGCCTCCTGAGCATTTGGGGGCGGCACCTTGAATTCAGGAATGATGAATTAAGTATTCTACATGGGATTCTTCCAGGAAAGTTAGGCAGAACTGGGAACTGCCCACACATATCATGGAGGTTATTTCAGAACTCCTCAAAGGACTTTAAAGTTGAGAGAGTTCTCGACAGAATAATATGCTGAGAAAATCAAGGTTAGTAGCTTTTCAGTAAGCTCAGTGAGACTATGATGAGGCCCTAAGCTGATGTAGAGTGTTCTTTCTCTAGGTGGGATCCGTAAACACCTGCACAAAATTTGGGGGCAGGGAAGGTTATACATAATGCAATTTCATGGGCTTGATCTCAAATCTACTGAAGAAGAATTTCAGCATAAGATTGAGATGAATCTCCTGTTTGAGAATCCGCATCTGCACAGCTCCCACAGCCCCACATCCCCTATCCCTCAAAGGATTCTCATGAAACACTCCGAGAGAAATCTGGAAATTTACAAAAAAAAAAAAAAAAAAAAAAAAATGGAAAAAATAGTAAAGTGTAAAGTATATTTTTCTCAGATTTCACAATGACCTTTCCTTGTAAGAACTGAGGATGACTTTAATTGTAGTTGTTACTAAGCTCACTTGCTAAATTGACCGGAAGTGGTGAGACTAAATATGCTCAATTTGGATTGATGATTCACTGACAACATTTTTAAAGGACTTAACGAATCTTCGGGCACTGCTCTAAAGTATTTCCACGTGTTATCTCATTTAATTTCTGCAACCACCTTGTCTAGAGAGCTGTTGCTTTTATTACTCCTGAATTTACAGGTAAAAAATTAGATGAGATTTCCTCTGTCAGATCCTGCCCAATACAAATGGTGGTCAGAATGAAGACAAATCAGAGATCAGACAAAAGACTAATGCGTCTTGTCCAAAGCATCTCTGCCTAACTGAGTAGAGAGATGAACAATATAAACTTTTAAAACTGAGATTAAAGAAAAGGAATTGGAGTGTCCTTTAAGTTCTAGAAACAAAGAAGCAAAGATAACAATTCCTTCCCGATCTAATAAAGATCTAACAACCCATGTCTCTGTTTTTCATTAATTTTTATGTATTTAGGAATGTGAGTTACTGTAAGGTGGTCAAGCGCTCTTTAGTTACTTGTTTCTATGTATAGAATAAAACACTGGAATGTTCCCATAAAACACATGACACCACTCTCCATGGATTTATTAAAAAGACCCCCAGAGAAGAGAGTTATAAAATCTGATCAAGTCAGCAGCAGTTCCAGCTGTGTAATTGATATCCATTATTTTCTATTGACTGCTGTGCAGAACTTCAATTTATGTGGCATAAACAGAATCCCCATTTCTTCTGCAAGGAGATGCCATGGGGTACAGCTGAAAATAAGGTTCATCAGCAAAATCATTTCATAAATTCCCAGAGACTTTCGGGAAAGCTCCTCAGAGAATAGTTCTCTATAAATGTACTTCTCCTTAAATCACTTTTATATTTCAAGTATTGCAATTGTTCTACATGATTTTTTCCTATGTAAAACATATAACATAGGCAAAGTGAAAACTCCTAAAGGAACAAAGAACAGATAAGGAAAAAACAAAACAAAACAGAGATATTGGAAAATATTCAAGACTCTATTTTTCCTTTTTATGTCCCTCACACATTCTTAAAAGAAATAAGATAGCTCTTCTCCAAAACAAAATAATCCAAATGTACTGTGTTTTATAACCAGTGTTGTCTCCATGATTATATAACTCCACATTGTATCTTAGAAGAGGAAGAATTAAATATTTCCCTGATAACATTTTTAAGTTCTATGGCTAAGTTGCAGAAAACAAAAGCAGGGATCTTTGTATTAGATACACATCTTTTGGGAAGACCAACTTTTTCTTTGTTGATTCATTTCAAAAGAAAGTCTCTGGGTATAACCCAAAGGTTTCTTCAAACCTTATTATTAGCTAATAATAGAGCTAATAAGAGCTGCTGTGAATTTTTCTTTGTTACCAAGATTAACCTTTTAGGACTTATAATCCTAGGAGTCTTAATATCTGCATTTCTAATGGTTTTATATTGAGAGTTTTACTAGGCAGAATGTGAGGAAGATATGTGGATTCTTCCTTTAAATTCTTCATGCTTTTAGTTTTCTTCTGCAAGCATTTGTCTATTGTAATTTTAGTTTCCTTGGTGGGATGTTAGTGAAAATACTTTATGCAGGTTTTTGGAGGAAATATAGTGTGAAGCTAGCACAGAGTAAAATTTATGTAAAGTCATTTTTCAAGCTTTTTAACAGTAAACACTCCTGTTCACAATCATGATTTCTTCTAGAATAAAAACTGCTTCACAATGATTAGTTTCCTCAGCTAAATGTCTTCAATGGCATTGCCCTTTGGGAATGTACATAGTTTTAGCCACTGCCAAGCAGAAGGAATGAGCTCCCAGACATATTCTTTTTTTTTTTAGTTGTTGGGTTGCTTTTCTGTTTCTCTTACAGTTGTTGGTGGAAGTATTTAGAGAAAGTTGGGTTTTGGTTTGCCCCTAAGATAAAGTGAGAAATGCCAACATTTGTCTGTTTTTAGTGGTCTCAGTTTTTGTTCTCTGTCTCTCTTTTTAGGCTCCTTCCTGCTCTATCAAACCTCTTTTCCTAGAAAAGAGGAATCTTGCAGACTCATCCCAATGTGCTGATATCCAACACCTCCTCATATCCCCCACTCCACTCTGCAGCTTATATACCCCCAGTGCAAATGCCTCCATCTCAAATCTCCACCCACTCCCTCCACCTTGCGTCCTCTTCTGGCACATGTCCCCACCCAATTCCCCTTCTCACATCTGCCCCTCCCTCATCCACTACCCAACATCTCCTCTCACACATATAAACACATCTTTACCACCACATGATTCTTAGGAAGGAGTTTAATAAAGCTCTTGATACAGTTCCTGATTTACTGTAAGCCCTCCATAAATGTTGCTAAGATCTTGCCCCTCTCCTCATATTTCCAAGGATCTTTGGATCCTCATAAAGGATGCTCTGAGAGGATAGTGGCTACTATAAAAGAAAATTTATCCAAAGATTATATTACAGTCACACAGAAACAGTATTTGGAGTGACTTTTAAAAATAAGACTTTTGCCTTACTTTTATTGGAGTATGAAAAAATTATGAACGCTTTTTCTTTATTACCTTGACAATTCAAGAATCTTGAGCATCTGGCATAGAATCAGCCAAAACACCCATTCATGTCCCCAGTGGAGAGCCAGTCTCTCCTCAAGCTGCTCTTTGCCAGGACAGGAGGGCCAGTATAAGAGTGCTCTTGTATAGGTCACATGTTTTCTATTTATCCTACACATTGCTCAATTCTCCCCAGAAATTATTTTGTATGTACTTCCATACACTTTCCTTCTCTGCCAGGTCTCCAGTTTTTGAGCAAAAGAGCCACTCTGGAGGTCTGATAAGAGGTATAAATGATCCTATTTGCTTTTAGTAAAACAAAGCAGTGTGATTACCCACTTCACTTACTCAATTGCTGTTACAGGATTTCAAAGGCTTTTCTGAAGGGGGCAAAGAGAGGACAGAGCTGTTTTTCTCTGTCCAGACACTAGCTACAGTTAGAAGACAGCATGCAAGGCTAAGCCACTGCAAATTGCTTACATAATTCCCTGCTCTGATGTTAGTCTCCTGAAAAAGAGCAAAGATGCTCAAGTCAATGAAACTTCAAATAAAATTCTACAGAAACAGGAGAAAATGGCAAGGGCCATGCACTATAAGGTCCTCAGATCTTCTTCCTCCCTCCTAATCCTGGCCTCTCTGTTCCTTTTTGTCTTTATGAATCAGGATTTCAATTATCAGAGTGGAAAATATGCTAATTATAGTAGCTTAAACAAACTGGGATGCATTTTTCTCTCCTAACAAGAAGTCCTGAAGCAAGTTGCTTATACTCTGTTTTACCTATTTAATGATATGATTAGGGACCAATGCTCAGACTCACTTTTAATTTCTTGTTTCATCTTTAGAAAATTCCCTTTTGTCATTATGTTATTCCCTTCATAGATAATAGAAGTCTGTTTTCTCTTCGATATTGCATCCACACTCAAGGCAGGAAGAAGAGGAAGGTGAATACCTAACCACCTTTGATGCTTTTGTCAGAAGTGTTTTTAAAAAACTCATAAAATATCTCCTTTTGTTTCACAGGTTAGAACAAGGTTACAAGCTCACTCCTCACTGCACAGTAGGCAGGCAAGGTTACCATGTGCTGGTTTCCCCAGACTTCAACGGAGTGACAGGCAAGGGAGTCACTGCCATCCTAATGCTTGAATTACGATTCGACTTTGTGACTTTGCACCTCAGTCCTGATTTCAACTTTTTATGATACAACTTAGAAACTTTGCACAGTGACTAAGCATTTTTAATCCTGAACTGTACTCAGAATCACTCAAACCCCACAACAGTTGATCTAAACCCCTCCTCTGATAGACCGTGCCATATGGGTTAATTAAATGGTTACACAGAGAGATTAAATTAAAAACTTGCTTTGGCAAAGCCATCAAAATATCAAGGTCATCTCCTCTGTTAGAGGGAAATCATACATAAAAGATGGATTCATATCAGTGAATGTTAGTATTTCTTCCCCCTGCAAATATTTAATTATCCCTGGGCAGACAATGGAAAAAAATAGTCCTTTGTCAGTAAAGTGATGAACCTAAATTCCTTCTTGGTCCTGTCCATTAATGAATTCTGCATCAGTGTTTTTTTTGATGTGTTTACCTTTCGTCACTCCTTGGCAACATCACCTGATTGAAGAGGAAGAGTCACTGTTTCCCTACACCTTTGGATGCTCACCTATAGAAAGAGCCAATTCCTTTAGGAAACAAGTTCCTGACAATTATTTGCAGGTAATTGTTCAATTTTGTGGAATTTTCCTCTTCTCTAATAAGCACACAAAGTGCCTTTATTAGCCAGCCTTTCCAATGTTGGGCTATTTAGGAGACAGTTTATGGGAAAGCCATTCTTGCAAAGAACTAGAACACAAGAGAAATTTATGCATCTGTTTCAAGGTGGAGCAAAGGTGATTTCCCTTAAATGTATTATCCACTGCTTATATAAAATTAATCATAACTCAAGGTCAGAAGAAATAGCCTAGTTTTCCATAGTCCTGAATCTTGCATCAGCACAAACCAAGTGAGGTTTAGGACTCTTATAAACTCACTGTGGCTTCCATGTTATGGGGTACCATCCAGACAATTTGTGAATCAGCTCCCAAATAGTCTGTGACAGGAGAAGCCAGATGGTGATAGTGTGATGCTAATAGCCTTTTTCAACCACGGTTCTAAGGCAGCCAGGAAACATTGTGAATTAGCTTCTCTCCTGTTACTCTATAGTGGAATGCATCATCCTCAGGAGAATGAATAAACATCACATACATCATTTCATGCTTTTTGTGGTTCACATGAAGACTCTCAGTAGAGAGTCTCCCTAGGAGTCTATTGGAGTCCAATCTCCAACTAGCCCTATAACTTGAGGTTAATCATTTAATTTGATAGATTTAATCTCCTTATCTAAAAGATGATTGAGTTGCTTTAGATTAATTCTGAGATGTCTTCTAGTAATGACAATATATCTGCTATACAAAAATTTGTTGTAGGAAAATTTAGAATCTTAAAAAAAAAACAAATTGGATACTGTGTTTAATTTAATACTGTGTTTTATGTCCTTTTTTTGTATCCCATGAAAAGAGATAAAATAATAACTGGGGTTGAAAGTCAAGAAATTTGCCCTCCTAATAACCATCCCTTACCCTCATTCCTGCCTTGAAATTGTAAATGCTGAGAATACCAAAGCCTTCATTCAGTTGAATACTTTGTTCTCTATGTGTTGCCAAAAGGTTAAGCTTTTTGATGTTCTTTCAGAACAAATTCAACGCCAGCTCCTCTAGCTGCACTGTTTACCTATTTCTTGCCTCAGGTCTACCTCTTGCTCCACTTGCCCAGATTTGGGAATATGGAGCTCTCAGTCCCCCCACAGTACCTCCTAATGCACAAATAGATGCCTAGAGACATGAGTAATGTCAGAATCTACAGAACCTGCTAAATCTCTTCTCATATCCTTTTTTTTAAAAGAAAACAAAAACAAAGCTATTATGTTATACCTCACACCTGAAAAAAAAAAGAAAAAAGAACAAAAGAAAAAGAAAAAAAATAGGAAAGGAAATTTCACCTAATGTACAAATCATATCTTTTAATCAACTGTCTACATATGGCTTTCCTATTTCTTTCATTCCCTCATATTTTTAGGGTAGGCAGAAATTGTTTAGCATAATGTGAATACAGTGAGAAATCTAATTATAAGCAACTCTTTCATTGATTCCTGGGCTGCTCTGAATTAGCCCTTTCCCTGTAGTAAATACAGATACATGATGAGGAAGGAAGGAGACTTGAGACTAATCAGGTGAATCAATTTAGAAGCCAACATCACACACAACCTGACCTCTTGAATAGCTAAAGGAGATAAGATTATTTGACGCTGAGAATAGGAGGGAGAAGATCTCAAACATCTACAAACTTTCATTCTCTATGTTAGAGATTAAACTCTTAAGAATGATATAGGAGAATGGAAGATGTGTTTTGAAAACAATTCTAAAGTTAAATATGAAATTCTGCAGGAAGATGCCATGGTTGATTACTGATGTCTGCTCTGGCTCTAGTTAAGAAGGCATGCCGTGAGTATTTCCTGGCCTTGTATGCTCTCTGACTGCTCTTAAATAAATTAAACTTAACCTGCAAAGCAGAACTACTCAAATCCTTATAATGTACAATCTGCCTTGTCTGCAATTGATTCAGATTTTGCATTCTGAATCCTAAAAGTTTCTCATACTACTAGAACCTTTCAATAAACGTTCATGCACAATTAAACAAAATAGTTGTATAAATGACTTTTAGTATTTCTTTTAGCCTATGAGATTCTATGATCCAATAATACATAGATTTCTCTATTGGTAACTTTCTTTAATTCTCTCTGCCTCATTTTTACCTTGACACATTTTTAACAAGACACAGTATCTGCAGTATACAGATACAAACATTTCCTGCTCAATAAGATGAACAATTTCTCATCACGAAAGCAGATATTGCATAAAGTGCTGAAAAGAAGCAAACTAAAATCCTTTTAATCAAAAATTCTAATCCAACAAAATGATCATGTAAAGATGAAGAAGAAATTAAACATTCCCAGGTAAACAAAAAACAAACTTGTTTGTAGCTGGTAGACTTACAAGAAATGCTAAAGAGAGCCTATCAGGCCGAAATGTGAAACACTAGACAGAAACTTGAGAAATAAATAATGCAGTTAAATAACTACACCATTTGTCTCAATTTTTAAAATAAGGAAGAAAAATTACAAGAAAGTGGCTTCATTTTGAACTATAGATTCTTAAAATGTTTCTTTAATTTTGGTCAGATTTTAAATGGTAAATTTTTGAGAAAACTTTTTAGACAAAAGGAATAAGTATGTTAATATTTAAAATAACTTTTTGTATTAAATATTTTGATATTTTAGAGACAAAATGTATAGAGAGGCACTATTTTTTTATTTTTATCCCATAATATTCATTTGTATCACATACTTTACTGCTTCATTTGTTAAGAATTTTAAAATAAATGAATTCAAAATCAGTTTGAGTGTAGCTTTCCATTTCTGTGCCTTATATAGTTTTTCCTGTTCTTTACACCAAAGCACAAAATGCACTGACCATCCTACCAAAGGGCAGGAGACAGTACAAACCATCAATCAAGAGCCCTCAACCAAGAACCTCTAAGATTCTTAAGCTCAGGTCTGGCAATGAGGGATAAGAGCCCAGGGCTAAGAAAACAATTTTACATGATTCAGCCTTTAGGAAAAGACAAAGGCTAATTTGTTGAGTGACGATGACCTTGTTATGTTCAATGAGTAGTCAATATATGATAAAATGTCATGAAATGAACATGTCAATCAACCAATTTTTCCTATAAGTCAGCAGAATATAAAATTCTAGTCTCGAAATTGAAGTAAATACAAAGATGAATTAGTTAAGCAACGAAATTTCAAGAAACTTTACTCTTTGCTTGAGAAGAATACATAACCAGAAAAACAGAGTGAATATGTGAATCTTAAGTAAAATTTCTGCAATATAATACTAAAGTTTCCATATGCACAATGTATTAAATAAGAGCTCATTTTCTTTGGTGTTTTTATGGTTTGGATATATGGTGTCCCCAAAAAGTTCATGTGCAAGATAATGAAAGAATGTTTGGAAGTGAAATAATTAGATTATGATAGTTGTAAGCTAATGAGTAGATTAATTTTTATATTAATGTTATTTAACATTTACAATATTAATAATATTTATTAATGTTATGTTAATGTTCATGTTTTGTCCTTGGTAAGCAGTGTTCTCTCTCTGCTTTCCAGTTGTGTCCTGAGCCGCTTTCCTCTGCCACACAGTTCCTGCATAATGTTCTGCCTCACTTGGGCCCAAAACTATGGAGTCAGCCAACCATGGACTGAACCAGTGAAACTGTGAAACAAAATGAATTCCTCTTCTAATTGCTCCCTCAAGGTCTTTTAGATACAGCCATGCAAGAGCTGCCTAAAACAAGTGTCAATATAGCCTCGGTTTTCAGTCAGAATTCCTTGAGTCCAATCTTGTTCCCACCATTTATTAGTTGTGAGACTTGCATATTTCATCTGTTTGACTTAATTTCCTTGTTTGAAATGGGTCCAAAATTATCTTTTTCACAGAATCCTTGTTAAGAGAAATCATTATTGTGTATGTTATTAGTCAGGTTTATCAAAATAATGCTGCATAATAAGCAACTCTCCAACATTTCTTTTCTGCTCACATTCTGCAGGTGGGCTCTGGCTCAACTAGTCTGGGTTGGATTTGGTTCAGGTCTGTTCTGTGCATCTTTCATTCTGAATTCAGGCTGAATGGGCAACAATGACCTAGACTCTCTTCCTCTCAAACAGATGACAAGACATAAAAGTGCAAGAAGAAAGAGGTAATGCTTTTTAAAACTTCTACTTAGAACCACTACACATTTCAAATCTAATCATATGGCCAAGTCAAAGTCAATGGGGTAGAGAAGTATACACAGTCCCCTGGGAAACCATGGCAAAATATTTTATGAACCAAGAATATACTCCATCCTCATATGTAAATGGACTTAGCAATGTTGATACACTCCCCTTAAGTACTTCCTATAATGGCTATTCCCAAGAATGTGCCCATTGTCCTTTAGCCATTTACCAATCTATTTTCCCAGCTCAGAAACAAATGCCAATGATAAAGGTATTTATTTGAAAATAAGTGTGGAACTTATTTGTGGAACCACATATCAAAATTTGCTTGGGTATATTTTTCTAATGCAGTGAAGGGCCCACACGAATTTCCCTTCCTGCATCCCAAACATCTATTATAGTATTCTTGTCCAGCTTTTCTTCTGTTGAATTTTCTTTGATCATTAAGATTGAAAAATAAGGCTGAGGATATAGCACAGTTGGTAAAGAGCTTGCCTCACATGCATAAAGCCCTGTGTTCAATCCCCAGCACCACACACACACACACAAAAAAAAAGATTAAAAAATATATCTCTTTTCCTTTCCTTTATAGCAACACTGTACAGTACAAATATGTTAGCCATATATGTGATCTAATGTTTTCTAGTAGCCATATTGAAAACACATTAAATATGTTTAACAAAATTATGGAAAATATTTTAATTTCAACATGGGATTGATGTCAAATTATTATTTATTGATGAGAAAGTTAATGTTTTCCTTCATGCTAAGTTTTCAAAATATAGTGTTATCTTATATAAAAGTGCATCTTAACTTAAATTACCCATATTGCAGTTCTCAGTAACTCTATATGGTTACTGGCTACCATATTGGAGAGTAAGACACTACATTATACCTTTCCTTTGTTGTGTATTATTGTGTGTCTTTCTTCTTTATATTAGAATTAATTCATTACTTTCATTCTAATTTTTCCCACAGTACTTCTGATGTCTGTAGATGCCGAGGTGTTGATCTTTTAAATTTTTTTGTGCTGGGACTAATTCCACGGCTTTACACACATTAAGTATATACTCTACCATTCAGCTACATTCCCAGCCTATGAATGTTGATCTTAATCTAGATTTACCCAGGCATTAAAAACAAAAACAAGAGGGCAAACAAAAAAATCTCTCACCATTTAGAGTAAGAGTTAAAGAAAAACAATGAGGCATAAATTAAGTAATTCACAGATTAAAACTCGTCTTGTTTGCAAATAACTAATCCTACTCTAGGCTTCCACAGACCATTCTAAGATTTAGAGGATAAGATATCTTAGAATACAACACATACTCAAATAATTTTTTTAAGTCATTAATTTGACCAACCTATGAAGCCAAAAGTTCTCTCTATCACAAGGTAGCTGAAGTTTATTGAAGCAATTCAGCACAACTTATTTTTTATAGATACTACTTAACTGAAATGACTGCAAGGATGTTATGTGCCTATAAATAAATCCATAAGAAGCAACAGTGCAAGTAAGGCAGTAAGTCTTGGGAAGAGTGAGTGCAGTTATCTAGTGTGATTGGATACAAAGCAGGTAGGATAGTTCATGACCTACAGGTTAGGATGTATTAAGTGTCAATGACAAATGGTTTTCTATAGCTATTTGGGGTACAGATGGGATCCTGAAGTCCTTCTTTCCATAATGAACTACCTATGAATGTTTTGTGAAAGACTGGGTACTTAAGAATGAGTGAGAAAATGTTACAGTTTTTTATGTGCAAGAATTGCATACGATGTAATTGGGAATAATGCTAATAATTTAGTAATGTTAGTAATTTTTTAAAACATATAAATCTGCTCATAAACAAAAAGAATGTTCCATCTTAGTATTTATGTGGGCTTAAAATTTAGACTCAGTTTCCTGTAGGTGCCTTTGAAATCCTACCTGGTGGCAGGGTCTTTGTAGAGCACAGTGGCTTTATTCGGGTACTCTGAAAGCCACAACTAGTTCTTAGAAGCTAGGGATGCCAGAATGAGCAAGTTTAGTTAAGTATGAATTTTTTTGGTTGTTGATTTAATTTCTAAAGTGGGAATTAAGTTAGTTATTCCTTCATAGCTATGATTATTCTGGCATATAGTGAGCCCTCAAATATATTAACTGTTATTAACAATTTTAGAAGAAGAAAAAGTCTTTGGCTACTTTTTAAAAGTAAGCAAAATTTCTTCATTTGTACCTGAGAAAAAATACTTTATAGGCTTTCTTCATAGCTTATTTTGTCTTGCTTCCAAAAAGCTCTTTTTAATTTTTTTTTGGACTTGAGGTTGAACACAGGGGCACTTTACCATTGAGCTACATCCCCAGTTTGTTGTGTTTTTCTAATTTTGAGACAGAGTATTGTTTGAGTTGTTTAGGGCCTCACTAAGTTGTTGAGTCTGGCTTCAAACTTGCAATCCTCCTGCCTCAACTTCATAAGATGCTGTGATTATAGGTTTTTATAGTTTTAAAAAGCTCTTCTTAAACTGACACATTCATGAAGAAATAAGAACTTAATAAACACAATTCTATTTAGAACATAGCTATTAAGTCTTTAAATATTTTGAAAGTGAGCATCATTTATCTTCTGGCTTAACGTGGTAAGCAGAAAAAAAACATGACTGTAGAAATTTACAGTCATCTCTCATTTGCACTTATTTGAACACCTCCTTTATGACATTCTGACTTTATGACTTCTGACTTATATCCTAGAATTGTTTTTCAATTATACTAGAGTTGTTATTGTGGAGGAATTTATCAATTGTATGAAAGATACAGAAGATGATTTATCACTTAATATATCTCAAATATGTCTCTAATCAGAAGAGACAAAGAAGGTTGGTCCTATAATGTAATCAACTGCTTCATTCTCCATCAATTGCATTAACAATCTATTTCTTAGCACAGACACAGTCTAGTTGATTGTTTTTACTTGCAACCTGATATTTTTTCCCAGACTGCTGTGTAGTAACAGATAATTAGAACCATTTACACTTATCTTGCCAGCAAGAACATTGCTTTTGCTACTAAGGAAATGCTCCAATCCAATGTGATTTATATTTATGTAATATCCAATTGCAATATCAAAAAAATACTTTGCTGAAAAATCAGAAGAAGGTATTGAAATTGAGGTTTATAGAAGGGAAAGTGTGGTTATGAATAATCACTGTCAAAGAAAACAGCTTTTTCTATCAGTTTGCTCCAACAAAATTAAGCCTATTTTTTTTTCATAGAAGTGGTTAACACATAATGAAAGCAACTCTGTCAAATATATGTTGTATGGCATTACTCAGGCACCCAACTGGCTTCATAACTTGGTGTTCCACTTTTCACCTGGTTGGATGTAATACCAAGAAGAAATGGCATTTCAGATTTCAATTTTGCTTTCTTTACCTCCTGTGAATCAAATATCAACTAAAATAAGTCATAAAAATCCTATTTTTGCAAAAAAAGCAGAAGTTCCCAAAAGAAGAAAAAATGAAACTTACAGTTATCCTTGACTTATGTTGTAATTTTTGAACACTTATATGCCCAGCCTAACATGTTAATGAAAATTATGATAGTCTAAACATTTGGCTGCCAGGGGCAGTGGTGCATGCCTGTAATCCCAGCCATTTGGGAGGCTGAGACAAGAGGATGGTGAGTTCAAAGGCAGCCTCAGCAATGGTAAGGCACCAGGCAACTCAGTGAGATCCTGTCTCTAAATAAAATATAAAATAGGGCTGAGGATGTGGCTCAGTGGTTGAGAGTCCCTGAGTTCAATCCCTGGTAGCAAAAAAAAAAAAAAAAAAAGAAAAAGAAAAAAAAATATATATATATAAAATATATTCAATACATATTACATATATATTTCTAATATAATTTTCTAATTGTTAATTTCAAAATTTTAGAATTTATAAGTTTTAAATATATTAGTGAACTTAAATTTCATCAACTTTTAAAAGTATTCAGCTTTCATAATCAATAAGCTCATCTACTAAGATATATGAAAAACAAATAATCCTTGAACTAAATCAGTGTTGGGATCAGTACATGATTGATTTTATTTAATATGCAACTTCAAATTTTTTGAATTTTATAATATCACCTACTGATAAAGAAATCAGTTCACCAAGAGACCTTCCATTATCATGTGGAACCAAAGTAAAAGAGAGATTTAAAATATATGAAACAAAAATTGAAAAGCCAAAATAGACAAATTCACAATCACAGAAAATCAAACACTCCTTTCTCAATAACTGATATAACAAATAGGCAAAATATTAGTAATGTCAGAGAAGACCTAAAAAACACTATTAACCAACTTGAAGTAAATGATTTTAATAGATCTGTCTATATCCACCCACCACCTACAGAATATGTATTCTTTTCAGTTACACATGGAAAATTCACCAAGGTAAGTAATTTTTTATGCCACACATAATTCTTAATAAATTTGTATGAACTGAAATTATTCAAAATATGTTCTCTGAGCACAATGGCATTAAACTAGAAATCAATAGCAGAAAGATATCCAGGAAATCCCCAAACATTTGAAAATAAAACAATACATTTTAAAAAAGAAGATGTGTGTTAAAAAGAAGCGTGTAAATAATATTGAAAAGGATTCTGAATGGAAGAAAAAAAATGAAAACTCAGTATTATTCATATCAAAATTTGTAGGATACAACTAAAGCAATGCTTAGCAGGAAATTAATTTATACCTTGAAATGTTTGTATCAGAAAAGAACGAAGCTTTCAAATTTGTGATCAAAGCTGCTGAACAGTAGGGTAGAAAAAGGAGAGCGAACATATTAAGGACAAAGCAAATAGAAGGAAAAGGAAATTACAAAGATAAGAACAGAAATCAATAAAATTGAAAACAGAAAAACAGTAGAATCAATGGAGCCAAAGTTAATTCTTTAAAAATATATGATTAATACACATTTAGCTATATAGATCAAAAGAAAAGGACTTCTGATTTCTGGTACAACATATGAGAAGTCTGAAAGTTGCCTCTAATTTCTAAACAATATGTAAAAAGTTGAACATACTGAAAAATATCAACTCTTTTTGAGCCCATAAAACAAGTTACATCCTAGGACAAAACTAGAGAGATGTTAATATAGAAAATCACAACTTTCTGAACAAAATGTCCATAAAGAGAAACCTATGTGGGATTCAGTGCTGGGGTAGAAAAACCTAAACTATAATTGAGGAATTCCTGAAGGATCAATATGCATGACTCTGAGAACTAAAAGCTCCAGGGAGACCTGGATCATATAAAGCCCTCCATACTCTTGTAGGGTTTACCTCCAGGAGGTCAGATGTTCTCATAATAAATATCATAGCAAAATTCCTCTTGCGCTGTGCTTCCTTTACAAGGAAGGAAAAGAAACTGTTTTAAAATATGAGAGTGCATTCTGTTCTTCCTAACAAGGTCTGCCCTCAGGCCAAAACTACTTTATCAAAGCCTAACTTGCTGGGATTTTATCAGAGCCTACCTGAGCTGGGAAATACCCAACTCTAAACTAGTTTAACCCTCCTATCCCTCCTATGTGTATGTGTGAAGGTTGTAAACTCAGAAGGATTTGTGAAGTTCATGGTCTAGAAAAAAGTGCTTGCAAACAGACTGAGACCTAATCACAAGAGGACAGACACTTCTGCTCTCCTATACCTAACCATGGTATTAAAGGTCTATTTTTGTGGGAGTTACTTCTACATAGTTCTTTCAGGAAAATATTAAAAGGCATGCTAAAAGGCAAAAACCACAGTTTGAAAAAAGAGAGAGAGAAAGCATCACAACCAGACTTTAACTTTCAGAGATATTGGAATTATCAGACAGCTAGTTAAACGACCATGATTAAGATGTTAAAGGATCTAATGGATAAAGCAGATAGTATGAAATAAAGATAGACTCTATAAGCAGAGAGATGGCAATTAAAAGAAAGAACAAAAATTGAGAGATTAAAAAATTTGTAAAAGAAATGAAGAAAGCTTTTGATGGCCTCATGAATAGACTGAATATGACAAAGAAAAGAATCTCTAATCTTAAGGCTATCTCAATAGAATCTTCCAACACTGAAATAAAAAGAAAAGACAGACAAAATAAAAATGGAACACAGTATTTGAGAACTGTGGTACAACTAAAAGAAAAGGCATAAATGCATATAATGGAAATACAAGAAGAAGAAGAAGAAGAAAGAAGAAGAAGAAGAAGAAGAAGAAGAAGGAGGAGGAGGAGGAGGAGGAGGAGGAGGAGGAGGAGGAGGAGGAAGAAGAAGAAGAAGAAGAAGAAGAAGAAGAAGAAGAAGAAGAAGAAGAAGAAGAAGAAGAAAAGATCATAAAAAATATTTGAAATAATGACCGAGAATTTCCTCAAATTAATTTGAGTACAAGCCACAAATTCAGGAGCATAGGAATAAAATGAACAGGATAAATGACAAGAATATTTTTAAAAACCCTAATCCTAATATCTTCAAACTACCAAAAATCAACAATAAAGAAAATATTAGAAAGAAGCCAGAAAAAAAGAAACATCTTACCCACAGGGAAGCAAAAGTAAGAATTTTACCTTCTCCTTGGAAATCGTGCGAGCAAGAAGAGAGTGAAATGAAATATTTTATATACCTACAGAAAGATTCACCAAGGGTTCTGTACCATGCAATATTATTCTTCAACAGGCAAACACATTTTTCTCAAACAAGCAAACAAAAATTGAGAAAATTTTCTGCAAGTAGAAGTGTCTTATAGGAAACATCAAAAGTTCTGTAAAAAAAAAAAAAGAAAAATGACATGGGTCAGAAACTCATATCTATATAAATAAAAGAAGAGCACCAAGAGGGAAAAAGTGAATAGAAAGTAAAAACTCTTATTATTATTTTATTTGCTCTAACTGATTATAGTTGGCTAATCACTATAGCAATAATATATCCAATTACATACACTTGTGCATATAAATGATTGTATATAAGTTGAAATGAATGACAGTAATGATACATGGGAGAGAAGAAAGGAATAGGGGTTGTTTTATTTTTCTACAATGTACTAAATGTTTAATAGTATAGTGTTATTTGAGAGTGGACTTGCATCAGTTGTAAATGTATATTAGAAACTCTAGGGCAACCACTAAAAAAGTGGAAAAATTAAGTATAAACAATATACTAATAAAATGATCAATTGAAAGTTACAAAAGTTAGAAAAAGAGTGGAAGAATAGAAAAAAATAGAATAAAAGGAACAGAAGCAACAAAATGTAAAACAGTAACATACAGTAGGTATTAATTCAACTATATCAAGAGCCACTTTGAGTGTGAATGGTATAAGTATATGAAGTATAAGACAGAGACTGTCAGAGTTCATCAAAAAGCAGGAATGTATTGCCCATAAGAAGCCTACATTACACATTGTTATAGTTTAGATATGAAGTGTCTCCTACAAGCTTGTGTTAGACAAGGCAAGAAAGTTTAGAGGTGAAATGGTCCAGTTGGGAGTCTTAACCTAATCAGCCCATTAATCCAATTATGTATATTGGCTGAGTGGTAACTAGGAAGGTAGGGAGGGCATGGCTGAAAAGTGTCCCTAGTAAGTGGAACACTTTCTGCTTCCTCCTTGCCATGTCCTAAACTGCTTAGTTTTTCACACCCTTTTACCATGATGTTCTGCTTCATCTTGGGCCCAGAGCAATGGAGTGGCCATCAATGGACCGAGACTCAGAAATTGTGAGCCCAAAATAAATTTTTCCTCCTCTAAAATTGTTCTTGTCAGTTTTTTTGATCACAACAATGAAAAACCTGAGTAAAACACACATAAAGACCACATAGAATAAGAATAAATGGATGAGAAAGATATACCACGCTAAGATGAAGTAAAACAAAGTGTGAGTAGCTACACTAATTTCAGACAAAGCTAGTTCCCAAGCAAGGAGAGTAATTAGGAAAAAAAGAGGAGCATTATATAATGAGAAGGGAATCAATTCTCCAAGAATACATGGCACCCCTTAGTATATGTATATCTAATGACACAGCATCAAAATGGGTGAGGCATAAACTGATAGGAATGCACAGAGAAAGAGCTGAATCTATTATCACACTCAAAGACTTCAACACTCTTCTATTACAAATGGATAGATACAGCAGGCAGAAAACATAGACAGTTGAATTCAACAACATCATGAATCAACCAGATGTAATGAATGTCTATAGTTTAGTTCATCCAATAAGATCAGAATGCATTCTTCTCAAGTTTATATGGAAATTTTGCCAAGACAGACCATATGTGAGCCATAAAACACAACAACTTTAAAAAAATGGAAATTAGAAAATGTTTGCACTCAGATTATAATGGAATTGGATGAGAATCGGTAACAGAGAGGTACCTGGAAAATCACCAAATATTTGGGAATTAAACAACATCCCTCTAAATAAAATATAGATACAAGAAGAAATCTCAGGAAAAATGACAAAATATTCTTAATGAATGAAAATGAAGTTACAATTTATCAAAATTGTAAGATGCTGTGAAAACAGTGCTACCAGAGGAATTTATAACATAGAATGCATATATTAGAAAGATGGAAGACCTAAGATCAATTATATAGGCTTATACCTCTGGAAAACAGAAAAAGAAGACAAAGTCAATTTAAGGAAAGGGTAAGGAATATTTACAGAAGAAATCAATGAAATTAAAGAAGTAAGTAAATAGAAAAAAATCAATGAACCTAAATGATGATCCTGAAAAGATCAACAAAATTGATAAGATTCTAGTTGAGGTAAGGATAAAAGAGAAAGGACTCAATTACTAATATCAAAATGTAAGAGGAGATTTCAGTATAGCTCCTATAAATCATGGAATAATAATAATGGAATACTTCATCTCAAATTAAATAACGCAGAAGAACTAAACAGATTTCTTAAAGATGAACTCTGAACTTCACACAAGAAAAAAATAGACACTCTGAATAGGCTTACATTTGTTGAATAAATTAAGTAAAGTATTAATAACCTAAATTTTCCTTTCTTTTTGGGAAAAGAAAAAGTATTAGGCCCAGATGGGTTCACTGATTAATTCTACCAAGCATTTAAGGAAGAAATAATGCTGATTCTATACAGTTTCTTCTAAAAGAACGTCATTAAATGGGGTTGAAGCCAGACAATAATATTTCACTATATACCTATGAGAATGGGCAAAACCTAGAACAGTAACAACACCAATAGCTGTCAAAGATGTGGAGCAACAGAAAGTCTCATCCATTGCTGGTGGGAATGCTAAACAACACAGCCACTTTGGAAAGCAGTTTGGCAGACTCTTACAAATGCTTTTACCTTATGAGCCACCAATAGTACTCCTTAATATTTGTTCAAATGAGCTGGAAGTTTATGTGCATGCAAAAAATGACACAAAGATATTTATAGCAGCTTTCTTCGTAATTACAAAACTTGTGAGCAACCAAGATATCTTTTAGTAGGTTAGAAGTAAATGAATTGCTACAGCTAGGCAACGTAGTATTATTTTAGTGCTGAAAAGGAATGGGCAATCTAGTCATGAAAAGAAATAGAAATGCCTATAATCCCAGGGACTGCAGATATTGAGGCAGGAGGATCACAAGAGCAATTTAGAGAAACCAAGTCTCAAAATAAAGAGTAAAAAGGCTGGGGATGTGGTTCAGTGGTAATGTTTCCCTGGGTTCAATTGCAGTACCCTGCTCTCAAAAAAAGACAAGGAGTAAACATATCCATACTACCAAATGAAAAACATCAAAGTGAACCAGTTTGCTTGGTTCTGAAAAAAGTCAAAACTATGAAGAGAGTAAAAATGTCAGTGGTTTTGAGGTGTTAAGAGAGAAGGTGGGATTAATCAGTAGAGCACAGAAGATATTTAGGGAAGTAAAGTGACTCTGCATAATACTATATAAATGGATATAAGTCATTATGTTTTCGTCCAGATGTATCAAATGTGCAACACCAGTAGTGAACCCTAATGTAAATTTTGGTCTGTGGGTGATAATTATATATCAATATGTTTATTGAGGTAACACAGTTAGTTACCACTCCAGTGTAGAATGTTGACAATGAGGGGAGGTTATGCACATGTGAGAAACTCTGTACCTTTATCTGAATCTTGCTATGAACTTAAAATCATTTTAAAAACAAATACTATTTTTAAAAGGAGAAATTATTAATAGCAAAAAAGTAGAAATTATCAATATCACTATATATTCTACAGATATTTAAAGTATACCACAGAAACATTATAAACACCAGTAAGTTTGACACTTAAATGAAATAGGCAAATTCCTTGAATTTCTACCAAAACTCAATAGAAAGACCATAGATAACTGAAAAATTCAAATTTATTGAAGAAACTAAATTAATATTTAAATACCTTTCAACAAAGAAACTTCAGGCCCAGATGGCTTAACTTACAAATTTTTAATATTCATCAAAGGATGAAATAACATCAATTCTACAGGAATTCTTCCAGAAAAATATACAAAGAGGATGTACTTTCTAATCTATTTATGAGGTACATATTACCTTGGTACCAAGATATACTTGTAATATGAAATATGGCAGATAAAAGCCACAGAGACTTGTTGAGCTTGTGACATATGTCTAGTCCAAATTAATATAGCTGTAAATGTAAAATAAACACCAGATTACAAAGGTTTGGGGTGACAAAAGTGAATATGCTGTATGTTGTTAATAATTGATATTAATGTTGATATTATAAATATGGATATTGTTAAATTAAATGAATTATTAAAATCAATTTTGACTATTTTTTAAAAATATGACTACAAGAAAAATTAAAAGTATATATGTGATTTTTAATATATATCTATTTGGCAGTGTTAAAAACCAATCTCTCTCTGAAAAATACTGATGCAAAACTTCTTTAAAAAAATTAAGCAGGGGCTTGGGCTGTGGCTCAGTGGTAGAGCGCTTGCCATGCATGCATGGGGCACTGGGTTCAATCCTCAGCACCACATAAAAAAAATTAAATAAAGGTATAAAAAAAATTAAGCAAATTGAATTCAGAAATATATAAATAATAGAGCCTGATAAATGGGGCTTTATTATCACAGAAATGCAATTTAAGTCAACATTTTGAAACAGTCAATATAATTTACCATATTAACAGACTAATGGAGATTATTTCAATAGTGACAGAATAAGCATCTGACAAAATTTAAACTTATGCATGGTTTAAAAAAATGCATGCAAAAGTTAACAATCAAAGTAGGAACTAAAGGGAGCATTCTTAAACTTACAAAGGATATCTATGAAAATTTTGAAATAGTATTCCATACTGAGTGATGAAAGAATGAGAAAATTAGAAATGAGATAAGCATGTTTTCTTTTTTTACCTCTACTTTCAACATGTAATGGAAGAATTCACCAATGTAATAAAATTTAAAAAAAATAAATAATAGAATTGAAAAGGACAAATAATTTTATTTGTATTCACAGATCATATAATTGTAGAAAATCAGCATTTGTTATAAAGCTGTTAGAACTAATTGAGATCAGTAAGGTTACAAGATGCTAAGACAATATTTAGAAATCAATGACATTTGCTTAGATTCACAATAAACAATTAAAACTTTTAAAGTATCATTTATATTAGCACAAAAAGTGTGAAATAAATCTAACAAAATATGCATAAAATTTGCTAAGAACTACACAGAGCTTGAAATATATCTCAGAGGTATGATCCTTGCTAGGCATGAAGCCCTAGGTTTGAACTGTAGAACCAATAAAAATAATTACACAGTATGATGGATGAGAAAAATAGAAACTAAATAAATAGATCGCTATACTGTGCTCACAGATTAGAAGACAATATTGCTATTATGTCAATTTTATCCTAATTACAGATTCATTACAATCCTAAAATTCCAGCAGGTTTTTATTTTGTAGAAGTCATAAAGCTAATTCTAAAATTTATATGGAAACCCTGTGGTACTAGAATAACTAAAACAACTTTGAAAAAGAAAAGTTAAGGACTCATACTACCTGACTTACTTTAAAGCTATAGTTAAGACAATGTGGTATAGCCAAAGGAATGAACTCATAGGTTATTAGAAAATAATAGGGAATCTAGAAACAAACCCACACATATTATGGCCAACTTATTTTTGACAAAGTTATGAAGGCAATTCAGGGGAGAAAGATTTGCTTTTGGAAACATAGTCCTGACACAACTGGGTAACCATATGCAAAATGATGAACCTTACTTTACCTACCATGACATTAAACACTTAACTCAAAATGGATCATAGACATAAGTGTAAAAACTAAAATTATAGAATTTACAGAAGAAAAATTCTGCAAATATTTCTTAGACACAACAAAGAAAGCACAAACTATAGAAAGAATGAGAAAGAGAAAGAAAGAAAGAAAGAAAGAAAGAAAGAAAGAAAGAAAGAAAGAGAAAGAAAAAAAGAAAGAAAGAGAGAGGAAGGAAGGAAGGAAGGAAGGAAGGAAGGAAGGAAGGAAGGAAGGAAGGAAGGAAGGAAGGAAGGAAAGGAGGGAGGGAGAGAGGAAGAGAAAGAAAAAAGAAAGAGGAAAGAGAAACAACCAGATAAATTGGACGTTATCAAGATTGAAATTAAAAGACAGGGAACAGATTAGGGTCAAATATTCATAAAAAATATAATAAAGGACCAAAATCCAGAATATACATATAGAAGTTTTACAGTTATTCAATGAGAAAACAAACAATCTCCCCACCCAAAGTGGGCAAAACATTTATGTAGACACTCCAAAAGTGATAAATATATAATTGAGCACAGGAAAAGTTTCTGAACATCATTAGTTATTAGATAAATGCAAATTGTGGCCACAATACGTTAACACTTATTATAATAGTTTCAATTAAAATAAAAAACTAAACAGTAGTGCCTAAAAGACACAAAGCAACTGAAACATTATTGCTAATGAGAATGCAGAATTGATATAGCTGCTTTGAAAACAGTTTGGCAGTTGAGCATTGGCTTATCATATGACACAGCCATCACATTCTTAGGTATTCACCTAAGAGAAAGAGACATACATTCACAAAATACTATACATAAATTTTTCTAGTGGCTTTATTGTCAAAATTGGAAATAATCCAATTTTCATCAATTAAAGGATGTAAAAATTAATTGCATTATATCCATCAAAGGAAATGCTAGTAAAAAAAAATGAACTACCAATTTCAAAACGAACTACCAATAGTAATTCACATAGATGAATCTCAAACATCTGACACTATGTGGAAAAATTCAGGATCAAACAGCACTATGAATTTGATTCCATTTACATGGACCTTTGAGAAATATCAAACTAATGGGCACTAAAAACAGGTGAATATTTTCTAGGGGCAGTGGCTATGAGTATTGGATTAGCTACAAATGGAAATGGGAAATTTTTGTGTGATGAAAATATTCTATTTCTTTAGCATGGTGATACACAATTATATGTATTTATAAAGATGTATAAAATAATACACTAAAAAGGTGAATTTTACTGGTGCAAATTTCACTTCAATGAACCTGAATTTAAAAAGAAAAAAAATGTATGTATAAGGAATGTTTTACCTTGTTTGCCATGTTCCAAGATGTCCTTGTAATACATAAAATAATTTCCTTCAAACTGATAAAAATTAAATCACACACTTCAATCTCATAAAAACTCAGTTTATCTAAAACATTGTAATGCACATTATCTTATAGGAAACAAACCTGCATACATAATCCCCTTTGTATGGTTATAGTTTATTCAATTATAAATGCTTGGTTGATTGAATCAATACATGCATAAGTGAATTAATCAGCAATGAGTAAATTAATGAATTAAAATGAGATTATATAGTCATGTTTTCCAAGTTACATATTTAGAGGGTGTTTGCTTTCTAAATGAAATCCATAATAAATCTTTATGTAAGTAAATAAGCAATTTAAATATGAAAAAAAATGTTTTAAAGCCAATAGGACTATATTTGGAGGAAGTTTTTAAAATGTACATTTAATTTTTTTAATTTGCAAATTTTAAAGACAAATCAATTGAGATGTCATTATATTTTAGGTTAGTCTTCAGCATAATTATTCAAAAATTTCTTTCATTAAACCCTAATGCAGATATTTAAAATAAGCTAACATTTATATTTACTATGTGTCTGACATTCTTGTAAGCATTTTACATTTAGTAACTCATTTATTTCTAACATTAAACATATTAAACAGATGTCTATGATTATACCCATTTTATATCTGGAGAGTCTGAAATAGAGGAGGTGAAGAAACTTGTCCAAAATCACAGACCTATTTAGAAGTGGATCTGGTCATAAGACATTAATTTAAAAAAAAAATGTCAAAAAATAGCAGAAAGATCAATAGAGTTAGAAGAAAAGGAACAGAGAAGAGTGGAAGGGAGGAGGAGAGGGTAAGGGTAAGTACTGGAAACTGAGTTGGAGCAAATCATATTCCACATATTTATGCCAAAATGAATCCTAATGTTATGTATAGTTAATACAAATCAATAAAATAAGTCAGGTGAGAGAAAATAAAGATCTACAGAATATTTTTTTTTAAAAAAGAAGTGAATCTGGAATTCCAACTTGGGAAGCCTGGCTTCCTAACCAGTTAATTATGATTAATTATTGCCTCCTAGGTGCTCATAAAATACCAACAATCACTATACTAATTCTCTACAGTCTACAGGAGGATTATTAGAGTGTGTACTTTTCAAAATCAAAGCATGAAACATTATCTTTCATCAAAATTTTGGAATTTTCCTTGTTTTTTCCAAATTCTTAATCCTAGTGCACAAATGTCCTCCCCACCAGTGATAGTATTCTCAGGTGGTAAGAAAGAGCATCTTCCTGTATCCCCTCTAAAGAATCAATATACTTGTCATCCTTGCTCCAAGATGGAGAAAGAACAATCTCTCCTTTTGGCTCTGATCCTCAACTATTCTTTCCATTAAGGGATTCTTGTTATGAGATTTATTTTCTGTCATTTTAATCACTGCTTCTCACTGAAATGTAGTATCAATGTGACTTTGCTGACATTCACAGCTATCTTCTTAACTTTCTTCTCCTTCAGATTCAAACATAGCCAAGCAGTCTGAACTACTGTCTCACTGACTCCCAGAACCCTTCAACTGGGCATCTTTCTCTTCTTCCCCATTGAAACAGATTTCCCTCAGGCAAAACTCAACAGTAGTTTTTCAATTTCATACTCCCTGACTTTTTCAGAAAGTGCCTTCATTAAATATTATGGCTTTAACTCTAAGATTACTGTGGATAATGTCTTCTCTCTTACTCCACCTCTCACTTCCACTCAAGCTGAAATTTTGTCTTCCACCCTCCTCAGAGGACATATACTTTAAGATATCTGACCAATAAGATATTTTAGTTAAAAAAATATTTTTCTACCTTCTTTCAAATGTGTCAGAGGCACTATTTTGAAGTCAACAAGGATTGTTTCTCTTCTTATCACATATATCCTTAGTCAATTAATCTTCTTTATCTTTCTTCACATTGTTTAGATAGACATGTCTCTATTACCTTTGAGTGCTGAACAATCTAGTCCTTCAAACCTTCATACTTGGATTTTAATTTTAATATCTATTTTGCTATCTTCCCCCATCCTAGCCCATAGTGCACATTTATAACCATTAAAATTGTCTTGCCATTTTATTTTCAATATACTGTTTCCATTATTGATACTATTATATGTCTATTATTTTCCATACAAATCTCCACTCTTCATTTGTAGCTAAAATCAATTAGTGTCCTTTACCTTCCTGTAGGAAACATCTTTTATTTTGGTCAGCCCAGCTATCCTTTTCATACCTTATTTTTTGTTTGTTTGTTTGTTTGTTTTGTTTTTTCAATTCTAGTAGCCACCCTTTCTACCTTATACCCTGTCACAAATGAGAGCAAGGATCCTGGCGTGCTCAAAATTACGACTGGATCAAGAGTGGTCATTTGACCCAAATTAAGCCAATCAGAATCCATCCATGAAATGATTGATGGACCCGTGAAACAGAAGTACTCTTCTATCGGGTTCATGGGCTTTGAGAAAATATTTATTTCAATGAAAAGTACACACTGGAGGCATATTCAAAGATGAGAAGGAAGTAACAGAATAAAAATCATGTCATTTAAACACATTGATTAAGGTGTATATAAGGTGTATATATCCACTCTTGGACTTCCCAGTTATAGGAGCCAGTACACTCAATTTTAGATTAAAAATTTTATCTTGGGGGCTGGGGCTATAACTCAGTGGTAGAGCGCTTGCCTAGCACACGTGAGGGACTGGGTTCGATCCTCAGCACCACATACAAATAATAAATGAATAACATAAAGATCCATCAACAACTAAAAATATAAAAAAAATTTTATATTCGATTCAGTCACTCACCGCTAAAAGAGTCTACTTATTTTGCAATATTAATGCATGTATTATATGGTTTATTACTGAAAGGCTATGTGTAGGGTCCAGAGATAAAAATGAATCAAGCACCAGGTAGTAGTTCAGTCAGTTTTGAAGAAGACTGCCCTATGCTTTGGTGAATTATATACATGTTTGAGTTAAGTGAATCCTTCAAGAAAAGTACAGTTGGTGTTGTGATTTAGATATTAGGTGCCCCCAGCCAAACCAAGAAAGTTCAGAGTCCAAACAATTGGGTTTTGGGAGGTTTAACCTAATGAGTGCATTAATCCCCTAACAGCTATTAACTGGATGGTAACTGTAGACACATAGGAGGAGGTGGGTCATTGTGGAGGTGGTGTTATCTTTGGGATATATATTTTACTTGTTCATAGTAAGGAGAGCTCTCTCTCTCTGCTTCCTGGTGTGATGTTCTGCCTCTGTCATGCTCTTTTGCCATGATATTCTGCCTCATCTTGGACCCAGAGCAATGGAGCTAGCTGTCTATGGACTGAGACCTCTGAAACTGTGAGCCCCCAGATAAACTTTTCCTCCTCTAGTTGTTCTTGTCAGGTATTCTGGTTGCAGAAATAAGCTGACTAAAACAATCAGCTAAGATTAGAGAATAGAGTGGCTCATTCTGAGCAGATCATTTGGGAAGGCTTTAGGGTATTGAAACTTTTAAAACTAGATCTGCAAAGATCAGCAAGTTGTCAACATTATTCTTCAGTTTATAAAACATTTTATTTAAGTTTGTTTCCAAAATCTTTTCCAAACCTGTGAATTAATCTGAACTTATTTATCATAACTAATAAGTCATAACTTATTAGTCTCAGTTATGACTAATTCTGTCCCCTTCTTACTTGTCATTGTGTAGATTTTTACCAGTTTAGTTGTTTCATATATGTATACCACTTATCCTGATTAGAACTATAACTCCTAAAAGCAAATGTCATATCATTATTTCTTCAGTATATAATATAACACCTGCTCTGGTTCAGATGTGATTTATCCCCAAAAGTTTCATGTGTAGAAAGCTTAGTTTTCAGTGTGGTGATGCTGGGAGTTGAAACTTCTAAGAAGTGAGACCTAGTGGGAGGATTCTAGTTAACTGAGTTTGTGCTCTCAGAAAGGACAGTGGAACCCCAGTGTTTTTTGGCTTCCTGTTCAGTAATGTGATCTCTCCCTCTCGCATGCACAGCTTCCATCTGCCATGAGGGGCTTAACAAATCTGAGAAGATACCAGTTCTATGCCATTGAACCTCCAGAACTGTGATTTATATAAACCTCTTTTCTTTATAAAGTTAGCCTGCTTTAAGTGTTTTATTATAGTAACAAAATACAGATTATTACAACACCTAGTACAGTATTGGCCACAGAGTGCTTAGAAAAAATGAAGGGATGTGGATGCGAAGTTCTTCACAGTTTGATTAAATTGTCTGTATATAGTAGATTAACTTCACTAAATGACCTTGAAGACTTCCTGTTATTTTCAAATGAAGAAAAGCTAATAGCTAGTAGAATATCATACTCTTCCACGAAACTATTTCAAAGTAGAATAAATTGTATAAATCTTTAAACTCTAAACTTGGATTAATGCCATTAGGTAACTTAATTTATTGGGAAAATAAAATATTTGGAAAGATTATGAAAACAAAAAATATGAAAGAATATTTAAAATTGTTAGACTGAAATAGAAAGTAAACTAAAATAGCAGTGAAAACATGGGATATAGGAAATTATTTTAATAGATAATATTAAGAAGATATCAAAGTCATTACAATACAAGACTCTGAGGCTAAAGACTTACAAAGCTGCAATTACTAAGAATTTATTACTGTTTGTTATTGGAGACAACTGAAGATCACATCCTTCAGATTAAATGTGTAGAAAATAGTTTTCATGGAAAGAGTACTGCTAACTAATGTGAGACTAATCAATGAGTAACAGTAATTTCACAAATGGTATTATTGTATAAAAAAGGTAGAGGTACAGAAAATTGTATCTATGCTCAAGGAAGATGGAAATATCAGAGAAGAAACGAAAAATAAGTACATATATATCTGATGGTTTAGACTAGGGCAGATCCAGGTTTTATGAGGTCTAAAACTTAAATCCAGGGAACTCTCTTTAAAAATTGCATATGGATGCAAAGTTTAGCCATGAATGTTTATTGATAGGAAAATAAGTCGCTACAAATTACAAATTTACATAATTCTCCAAATATTACAAAATCCGGAAAAAAATAACTAGCAATTAATGGCTGGCCTGACATACTCATATGATGGGTGTTTTTTGTTTATTAGGGTTTTTTTTTTTTGCGCTTTTTGCTGTGTAATATTTTATTGCTTTTTCATATGATGAAATTGTTTGCATTTATTTATTCATTCATTCATTCATTTGTTCATTTATTCATCCATCTATTTTGAAATAGAATCTCACCATGTTGTGTAGGTTGGACTCAAACTCCTGGGCTCAAGTGACCCTCCCACTTCAGCCTTTCAAAAGTATCTGAAAGTGCAAGTTTTGTGATCATTCAAATTTGGAACCATCTCTAAAGTTCATGAGTTGAAAGCATGGTCACCAGTGTACCAAGGTTCAGAGATGGGGCGTTAGGCCATGTTTAGGATTCTGAATGGGCTACTGGGTAGTAATGGTAGGCAGATGGAGCATGGCTGGAACAAGTAGGTCACTGGGGTGTGCCTTTGTATGATATCTGTCCCTGACACACAGACTCTCCATTCCTCTCTCTCTCTCTCTCTCTCTTTCCCTCTGTCTGCTTCCTAGCTGCCCTGAGCTGCAAAGCTTTCCTCCAGCACACTCTTCCTCTCAATGTTCTGCCTTACCTCCAGCCCAGTGCAGGAGAGTCAGCTGACTGAGGATCAAAATTTTGAAACTGTGAGCCAGAATAAACTCTTCCACTTTTAAGTTGTTCTTATAAAGTATATTGGACATGGCAATGAAAAGATAACTAACACAGGCACTCATCATGTGCTGGATTTTCTTTCTAATATTCTCTATACAGAATGAAAAAAAATAATTTTCCTTTAGCTTCCTTGATCAAACATTTTTTTTTATTGATAGTTAAGAAAAGTTCGCCTCAAAACTTACAATACAATGGAGTAATGTCCTAAAAATTATTAGGATGATGGTAAATTTGGGAATTTTTTACATAGGCTATAACATAGTCACAGTTCATATTACTACTATAGGCTTGACATTACAAATAAGAATTATTTTCTTAAAGTAATTTAAAGAAATTCCATTTTATAAAATTTCCATGAAAAGAAAGAAGTATATGATATTTTCAAAAGTTTTTATGTTCTTTAGATGAGATAATTTATTTGTCCTAGGTGCTGTGAAGACAGAATCCTTTATAATTTTTTGTAGGAGATGACTAAAAAAAATTTTCCACAATGAAGCTTGTAGGTCCAATATTTCACATGTCCTTTTCTCTCTCATAATATGGTGAGCACTATCACATTGTGATATAAACCTTCATATCTTGATAAGGACTCTGGCTTCAGATGGCTAACAATAACTTAACTATTCCCAGAAATGATCGGAAGTAAAAAAAAAATATGTCCTACCAAACCCAATCTACATCTATCACTAATAGATCTGTTTCTGGTAGTACCTTAAAATGTCACAGCCACTTTAATGCAACCCAATAAACACAAGGGAAGGCACAAAATAGAACAAATTTAATAGAGTATAGTTACATTAAGTTTGCAGGTTTTACAAAAACATATGGGAACAAATTGCTAAAATATCTACCAGAACTTTGTAAGCAAGAGCTCCTGAAACTCAATGGTATACATGCCTCTATTTACTTCAGAAATGACACTATACAGCTTTCTCCTTTTTTCAAATGCATGAAAAATTTTGAAGACAATCTCCATTTTTTAAGTTGTGAAATTCAATGTATGAACAGGAAAGTACAAGTATTAGATTGCTAGGGTGGCTGTTTTAGCCAGCTTTTTTGCTGCTGTGACTAAGAGCCCTGATGGGAACAATTTTAGAGAGGAGAAATTTATTTTGAGACCCACAGTTTTGGAAGTCTCAGTCTGCAGGTAGCCTACTCCATTGCTCAGGTCTCAAGGTGATGCTGAACATCACGGTGGAAGGGTGTAGTGGAGGACAGTTGTTCACATGATGATCAGAAACAGAGAGAGACTCCATCTGCCATATACAAAATATATACCCCAAAGGCACACCCTCGATACCTACCTCCTCCAGCCACACCCTACCTGCCTTCAGACACTACTCAGTTAATCCCCATCAAGGGACTAATCCACTGATTGGGATAAGGCTCACATAACCTGTTTCACCTATGAATGTTCTTTGCATTGTCTCACACGTGAGATTTGGGGGGACACTTAATATCTAAACTGGAAGAGTTGCCATAAGAAAAATCACCTAAAGGATGGATTAAACCACACAGATTCATTTTCTCACAGTTCAGGAGACAAGAAGTCTAAGATCAAGGTGTCATCTGGGGCAGACAAAACGGCACAGTGGAAGTAGGGGGAAATTCTCAATTTATCTGCAGTTTGAAACCAAAGCAGAGAGAGAACACCTCTGATTGGAAAGGGTGATGACAAAGGGAGTCCACGGAGACACAATGTCTCGGAGATTTGGAGAGAAGATTCAGCCATTCTAATTACTGGAACGGAATATAGGAAAGAATTTGTTAACTTAGAACCAGCACCTGCAGTATCAGAAAGGTAACAAAAAAAAAAAAAAAGAAAGAAAGAAAGAAAGCCAGACTGAGTTAATTGGGAAATGACCTGCAAAACCACCTTGTCAGTCAGAAGTGCTCTGCTTCTCTGAACCTAGCAGTAGAAGACTGTGGTAGACAGCCGTTTTGTAGAGACCATACCTAAGCCTATAGCTTTGGAAAGGATTAATCACTACAGTTTCATTCCACTTAGACATAATAGCAACTACTATCATCAGAAATCCTTTGAAATGGGCTGAGTAAGCTGTGTAGCAATCTCTCCGAGCTGAAGGCTGCTGAGACACCCCCCTCACACACACACACACACACACACACACACACACACAGTTACAGAATGAGATCTGGGGAGTGAAAGTGACCACAGTGGTCTGTGACCACTGGTTCTTACAATCTTGCCTGAAGAATTTCAAGTGAGTCACTCTTAGTGGCAGTCAGGATTGAATATAAATATTCCATTATTTATTTAAAATAATGGAAAAGAGTAAAAGGAATTTTCTCAAGGGAGAGAATGGGTCCTTTGGAGTGACAGCAGTATTGCTTCAGACTCACTGTACATGGTTTTATTCCATGGAGGGGAGATTTTGCTATTATAATGACATGCTAAAGATCCAAGGCAACTCTAGATCACCTTAGTGTGCTCTTATCTCTTCTAATTGGAATTTGTTCTTAGCAGATTTTGTGGTTGGGGGACTATGCTCCTGACTTCTTGAGCCCTGGAATCTGGTTTGTATAAAGGTCACAAAAATTTCTCCTTTGGGGAAACTTGTGTTCTTCTTAGTGGCAGGGAGGAGTCTTTAAGGCTGCATTTCTCATCCACATAGCAGGCAGTTTGCTGAGAAATGTAGCATATCCTATTGACTTAAACAAGATCCAGGGCAGATTGGCCTCAGGCAAATTGCTTCTTTTAAAAAAGAAAGCATACAGGGTCAGGACATTTGATCCAGTCTATAAAATTATCTCCTTAACCTCATGTTCCCACTGCTCATGTCTGCTACCTATCATGCCCACAGCTGACAATAAGAGTGAGGCAGAGCATAACAGAGAACACAACACCCCCAGGGACTGATGCATGCCTCTGACCCAGGTAACCATGCACTTCTGCAACACATGCACTGCTGTGTACCTCAGACATCGTTCCTGCCTGTGTCAGCTTTAGACTGGCTCATGCCTCTGCTGCTAGGACCACCACACCTCTACTGTAAACTATCGCCCTCTGCATACCCCAAAAGCTATACAGGAAAGCTTTAATGACTTTGAGCCTGTGCATCATTTCTACAGGCAGACACCCAAGTCTGCAGTCCTGACTAGGGAGATGCCTGGCCACTAGGCCACAGATACCATTCTCTGTTGTTCTAAAGAGCTATTCAGTGTTCTGACTTTTCTAGGAATGGTGGAAGCCACTTAGATTCATACCAGAGGTGGGCAAAATGAGGTCTGTGTGGATAGTGCAAATACCTGAGTTTTGTGCAGGTTTGGAAGTAGAAAGCTAAACTAGATGGGGAGAAACTAAGTATAACGCTTCCCAAGCCAGTATGGAGACAGATGGTATGGTTGCTACCTCCACACCCAGAAAAACTTAGAGGACAAGCCAAGGAGGTGTGGGCAATTACTACACATCCCGAAACCTGATGGAATCCAAATCTGGAAAGCTCTATAAGAATTATTTCCATCTCGAGTAGCTCAGCAAGGAATAATTTAAGACTCTTAATGTTAGTTTTTTATTTCACTGGTATTTTATTCTGTGTTGATACAATAGATGTTTAACATTATTTGATATTGCATGCTTTTACCCAATTTTATGTATTCTTAGATGCTTTAATATATTAAGTTTATTCTATTATTTTCTTCTTGCTCATTTATATAGTTTCTCCTCTTTCTCCTCTCTTTGTTTTCTTGCATTCTCTGCTTCTATCTCTCTTCCCATCCTCCTTTTTTGTTTCTTCTTCCATTATTTTTCCTTTAATGCTCTATGTAATTTAAAAGTAATTTTGTTGTGCTTAATACCTAATATTTTAGCAGATTCTAGAGTATGATACCTCTTATTCACTTTTGGACTAATGATCTAATACAGAAAAATTTAAATACATTTTTATAATTTATTAGTATATGGTTAGCTCTGAAGTTGTTATAGTCACTGATGACTAATATGTCCTCTCAAATATTATTAGGGATTGATCATAGAACTGTGGTCATGTTGAATGGGAATTTTGACACTGATATACACCCCTAGACTAGGGAAAATAGTTAAGAAAAAGAAACTCCCTCAAAACACACTTGTATAACAATGAAATAAATATCCATCCCAGTAGATGCACAAATATCGACATAGAAATACAGGAAACATGAAAAAATAAGGAAATAAGATGCTTCCCAAAGTCCAAACAACACTCATAACTGATCCAACAGGTACTGGAGTGGAGAATATGCCAGACAAAGAATACAAAAAATTGATTGTTAAAATAGTCAATGAAGTAAAGTAATATCCATGAAATGAACTAACAGAGAAAATGTAGGATATTGAAGAACATTTCCATAAAGAAATAGAGATTCTGAAATAGAACCAAACAGAAATATTAGAAATAAAAAATTTAACTAACCAAATAAAAAGTTTCTCAGTGGAGAAACTCAGCAAAGGACTATGTGATGAAGAAGAAAGAATATTAGGGCTTGAAGACAAGGTGCATGAATTCAGACAATAATAATTTCAATTTAAAACAGTATTTTTTCTGATAAAATTAGAAACTATGAACAGAATATATAAGAGCTCTAAGACAACATTAAGTGGCCAAACATAAGACCCATAGTACTTGAGGAAGGAGAGGAGATAAAGACTTATGGCATAGAAAATTTATCTAATTAATTAATAGCAGGAAACTTCCCAAGTCTTGGGAATGAGATGGATATGCAGGCCCTGGAGGAACTTAGAACTCCAAACAAGGAAAAAAAAACTCTATGACATAATTAAAAATACCAAAAGGTAAGAATAAAGAAAAAATTTTAAAAGCTACAAGAGAGAAATGCCAACTCACTTATACAGGCAAACCATGCAGAATAATAACAAACTCAGAAGAAATTCTAAATGCCATAAAGGGATGGAATATTGGGTATAAAGCCCTAAAAGTAAACAAATGCCAATGTGGATTCTGATAACCAGCAAAACTATACTTCAGAATTGGAAGAGAAATTAAAACCTTCCAAGATAAGCACAAACTAAAGTAATTCATAACAACTAAAACAGCACTGCAAATGATACTTAAAGGAATCCTACACATAAATGAAGAAGATAAAAATAACCAAGAGAGTATGGTAAAGAATAAATCATATTTGAAAAATAAATATGAAAATAAGAACTAAGAAAGATTCAAACATGAGAAATAAAACAAATTGCAACAAGTAACATATACCTTTATAATAATACTAAATGTAAATCATCTTAATTTTCCAACTAAAGGGCATAGATTAGCAGATTGGATTTAAAAAACACATCCAAATGTGTATCTGGTTTTATAATTAGGTCTTTTATCTAATATATTTCATAGGCAAAGACATTGCAGGCTGAAAGTGAAAGGATGGAAATGGAATCCCCAAACAAGCATAAGTACCCACTCTCATATCAGACAAAGCAGCCTACAGAGAAAAATTAATCAGGAGAAACAAAGAAGGTGACTATGTATTGTCAAGGGAATAATTCAACCAAAAGATATAGCAATTGTAAATATTTGTGTCCTGAATGTCTGTGCACCCAATTATATAAAATAAACATTACTTGATATAATAAAACTAACCCCAATACAATAATAGTGGTAGAAATCAGTACATCACTCTAACCAATAGACTGATCTAATAGACTGATCATCCAGACAGAAAAGCAACAAAGATATGTCAGGCTTAAACTATACTATAGACTAATTGGACTCAACACACATCTGTAGGATATTTTATCCAATATTTGTCTACATGTTCTTTTCAGCCATTCATATAACTGTCTCTGAAACTGATCATAAGTCCATAATGCAAGTTTTAGCAAATGCAAAATGAAAATTGAAATTATATTTTGTATTTTTGCAGACCATAATTAATGAAATACAAAACAAGATTAACTACAGAAACCATACAGATACACAGAGATTCAACAACATAGTTTTGAATGATGAATGGTCACTGAAGAAATTAAGAGGAAATGTTAAAAATTCTTAGAAACTAATGAAGATGGAAATAAAATACACCATAATCTCTGGGATAGATTGAGGGCAGTTTTAAGAGGGCAGTTTATATCTGCGTGCCTATATTGAAAAACTAGAAAGATCTCAAATAAACAACCTAACAATGAATGTTCAGATCTTATAAAAACAAGAATAAACCAATCTCCAAAACAGTAGAAGCTAAAAAGTATTAAAAATATTAAAGATTGGAGCCAAAATTAATGAAATTGAAATTTAAAGAAAAAACAAAAGAATCAAAAGAGTTTGCATGTTTTTAAATAAGCAAGAGTCATAAACCTCCAACCAAAGAGAATATAGAAAACTTAAGCAAACAAATAACAAGCAATGAAACTGAAGTAGTAGTAGAAAATGTTTAATAAAGAATACTCCAGTAGTGGACAGATTCACAGTTGAACTTTACCAGATTTTAAATAATACCATATACTCACAAATTATTACATGAATTAGAAAGGGAGAAATATTTCTGAAACCTGTTCTATGAAACCTGATACCAAAACCAGATAAGGACACTTCAAGAAAAAAAAAATTCAGACTAATATTATTGATGAGCATAGATGTAAAAATCTTCAATAAAATATTAGCAAATTCAACAATACATTAAAATTATCATACATCATAATCAAGTTGGTTTCATCCCAGGATGCAAGGCTGGTTCAACATATGCAAATCAATAATTACAATTCATCGTATAAATAGAACCAAAGGCAAAAATAACATAATTATCTCAATAGATGTAAAAAATGTCTAACAAAATTCAAAATATTTTCACAATTAAAAAAACCTGAGGGAACTAGAGATAAAAAAAACATATTTCAACATAACAGAGGCTTCCAGAGCTGATAAACAAATTCAGCAAAGTAGCAGTTTATGAAATTAACATATAAAAATTAATGGCTTTTTATAGCCAGGCATGCCTGTAATCTCAAGTGGCTCAGGAGGCTGAGACAGGAGGATCACTGGTTTAAAACCAGCCTAAGCAACTTGGTGAGTCCCTAAGAACTCAGTGAGACCCTTTCTCTAAATAAAATACATAAAAAGGCTGGGAATGTGGCTCAGTGGTTAAGTGCTTCTGAGTTCAATTCCTGGTACCAATAGTAATAATAATGGCTTTTTAAATGTACCAGTAATAAATGATTCCACCGAGAAAGGATTAAGGAAAATAATTTCAT
Source organism: Xerus rutilus (assembly GCA_028644305.1). Taxonomy (NCBI): domain Eukaryota; kingdom Metazoa; phylum Chordata; class Mammalia; order Rodentia; family Sciuridae; genus Xerus; species Xerus rutilus. The sequence goes on along the minus strand of CM053403.1, from coordinate 107,405,894 downwards.
TCACAATAACTAGCTTTAAAAACATATCTAGGAATAAACCTAACCAAGGAGGAGAAGACCTCTGCATCAAAAATCACTGAAAACTGAAGAAAGAAATTAAAGAAAATACTAGAAGATGGAATACTTCCCATATTCATGAATACACTGAATTAACATTGATAATATGCATATTCAATTCATTCACTATCAAAATATCAATAATGTTTTTCATGATAGGAGTGGGGAAGAATTGTAGGTTTTTTTTTTTTTTTCTAGTTTCTTCATAGAACCAGGAAAAAAAAAAAAAAAAAACCTAAATTCAAATAGAAGAACAAAAGACCAAGGAAAGACAAAGCAATCCTGAGTAAAAACAGCAATGTTGGAGCCATCATAATACCTGATCTCAAATTATACTATAAAGCCATAGTAACAAAAACATGACAGTATCATGAAATTGGCAAAAAACCAGATGTGTAAACCAGTAGAGCAGAATAGAAAACAGAAACAAACTGACACAGTTACAAATATATCATTCTTAATAAAGATTCCAAAAAGGTACAGTGAAGCAAAAACATACTCTTTAACCATTGGTTATAGAAAAACTAGATATCCATAGGTAGAACAATGAAATTAGACCACTATCTCTCACCCAGTACAAATGTTAACTCAAAATAGATCAAAGACCTAATTACAAAATCAGAAATTTACAACTGTTTGAAGAAAAAATACTGGAAACACTTCAATGTATAGGCACAGGGAAAGACTTCCTGAATAGGATCCCAAGGGCCAGGAAATAACAAGAGTCAATTACTGGGATGGCATTTAATATAAATGTATCTGCACAGCAAAGCCAATAATTTTCAGAGTGAAAAGACAGCCCACAAAATGGGAGAAAACCTTTGCCAGCTACTCTTCTACCAGACAATAAATATTCAGAATATACAAAGAACTCAAATATCTCAACACTAAGAAAGCAAATAACCCAGTCAACAAATGAGCAAATGAACTAAACAGACACATCTCAAAAGAAGATGCCAATAACTATATGAAAAAAATGTTCAACATCTTTAGCCTTCAGGGAAATGCAAATCAAAATTAAAATGAAATTCCATCTCACTCCAGTTAGTATGGCAATTATCAAGAATATAAATTATAATAGATACTGGTGAGGATGCAGGATAGTGGAACTCTTATGCACTGTTGGTGGGATTGTAAATTAGTGCAGTCACTATGGAAATCTGTATGGAGATGCTTCAAAAGGTTAAAAATAGAACTACCACATGAACCAGCTGTACCACTCCTTGGTATTTATCCAAAAGAATTTGAAGCCAGCATACTGTAGAGATATATGCATACCCATGTTTATCTCAGCACAACTCACAAAAAGCAAGTTATGAAATCAGTCTAGGTGTATATCAACAGATCAATGGATGAAGAAAATATGGCACATATAAAAATGGAGTTTTATTCAGCCACAAAGAATAAAATTATGTCATTTGAAAAAATGGATGGAATTGGAGACCATAATTTTGAGTAAACTGTCAGAAAAATGTTTTTCTCATATGTGGAAGTTTGAGGGAAAAAAATGGGAAATGGGAGGGGGGAGGATGCCATGAAAGTAGAAGGGAGACTATTGGGGTAAAGGAAGGAGATCAACCAGAGGGAAGAAGTAAAGGGAGAGTGGTATCTGAGAATGAAATTGATCAAACTATATGTATGCAAATATGCAACAATGAAACCTACCATTTTGTGTAATCAAGATGCACACACACACACACTCAAAAAATGTGCTGGCTGAATTGGGTTCTCCTAAGGCCTCTGTCCTTGGCTTGTAGATAGCTGCCCTCTCACTATGTATTCACATGGCCTTTTCTCTATGTGAATCCCTGGTATCTCTGCCTCTACCTTTATGATCTCACTTAACCTACATCATCTCTTTAAAGGCCCTCTCTCCAAGTACAGTCACAGTGAGGATTAGAAATTGAATATATAAATTTTGTGGTGGGACAGTCTGTCCATAATACCACAAAAAACATGTATTCACAGTTTAATGAACAATCATAAAGCAAACATACATTCAACCACCGCCATAGACATAGAACATTGCTGCCATCGAAATGCTCCCTTTTCAAACACACAGCCCAAGTCTGCCTGATCATAGCATCTTTTCTCACACTTGATATAACCACTTGTCTGACTTTTGTTACAGTTATTTTCTTTAGCTTTACCACCTATTTATTCAGGTTTATACAATGTATAGTTTGGTCTACTTTTGAAATTTGATTAATGAAGTTGGCTTCCTATGAATTATATTGGGGCTTGTTTTCTGTGCACATTTTCCTAATGAAAGTCATTGTAATGCATTTAGTTTGCTCATTTTATTCAAGGGCAAGATGTCAAACATTTAGGCTTGAAGGCCAGGAAGTCTCTATCACTATTATTCAGTTTTGTCATTGTATGGTAAAAACAACATAGACAATATATAACCAATGAATGTGGTTGTGTTGGGTAAAAATGGGGATGGGGAAAAAAAAAGAAGATTGAACACAGGGGTAAAACCACTGAGCTACAGCCCCAACCCTTTTAATCTTTTATTTTGAGACAGGGTCCCATTAAATTGCCTAGGGCCTTGCTAAGTCGCTGAGGCTTGTCTGGAGCCTGTGATCCTTCTGACTCAACTTCCTAAGTCAATTAGATTAGAACTGTGCCCCATTGTGCCTAGAAGGATAATCTATATTACAAAAACAGGCAGCCAAGTATGTAACCTGTACATACTACCAATAGTATGTAACCTTATAGAATCTTCCATACCTGATATTGACTTCCTTTTTATCTTCCATGATTGATCTCAACCAAACCTTTTTCATAAGTATTAAATTGGGATCTTAATTCGAATAAGATGTATTCCATGTTTATATAAATGTCAAAATATACTCTACTGCCATGTATAACTAAAAAAAACAAATTCTTAAAAATAAAAATTTTAAAAATTTAAAAATCAATCAATCAATGTTGAAGTGTAATGGAGTGGCTGTGACATTTGGAGGAACTACTAGGAATAGAACTTTTGGGGATAAATTTAGTTTCGACTTAGTGGGTCATACTTTTGTCATTCTCAGTCACTTCCTGGAATAGTTAAGTAATTGTTATCCATCTGGAGTCATATTGTATATCATGATATGAATGTTAATATCATAATATGAAAGTACCCTTCATGGAAGTATTAGAAAATAAGATTAACTTTTGAACTTATTGATTCTCTGGACATAGTTTTTTCTAGGCTAGCAGTACTTCTGTTCAGCAAATTGAAGACAATATTTCATTACCTCCTGCCTTCTGTTGTTGGTTGCTAAGAAGTCAATAATAAATCCATCGCTCCTTTGAAGGCAATATCTCATTTCTTTGGCAGCGTTTAAGAAATTGTTTTTGATGTTTGGTACTTTTACTGGAATCTCTTTAACTATGGGATTTAAAATGTAAGTGTTCGCTAGAGATTCATTAGCACTCTTGAAGGTCTTTCGTTGTATCTGGAAATTTCTCTGCCATCATCTTCATACATTAACTCTGCTCTCGTCTATTCTTTCCTTCAGAATTCCAATTAAATATACATATTTTTTCTTATCTCTTAACTTTTCTGCCATTTTTCCTTCTATGCATTTCTCTATTTCGTGTTCCCTCCAGTTTCCTCTTACTTATTTTCCAGTGATTTATTTGCTACTCTTCACTGTGTTCTCTTTGCTTTAAAATTCTTCTATTAAGTTATTATGTCTCAAAACTTGTAATTTAATCTCTATTTCCTATATTTCTATTTAGCATTTTATTAGTATGCCAAATTACTTTTTTGTAGTGTTCACTATTTGAAAAATAATGCAAATTAGTCTCTTTTTTCTTGTTATATGATATGACTTATTTTTATAACCTATGGTCTGATAATTTCAATATTAAAAGTGTTGATAGATCTATTAGTACATTTGTCTTCATTTCTGATGTTTCTTGCTCATGGTTTCTTTCTTCCTTATGTACTTAATTATATTGTCATGAAATTTTTCTTGAGTTCTGTGAGTTCTAAGAAAAAGAAACATTTATATATAAAGTGCCTAGGAGAACTATTTGTTCCTATACACTTAAATAAATTCATGATCTAAAAGTTTTAGCTGCATATGTGTGTGTGTGTGTGTGTGTGTGTGTGTGTGTGTTTTGTTGTTGTTGTTGTTGTTTTGGGTCATTCAGTTGACATGAATTTGGCATCAAATCTAAAAAAGTGCCAGATTTTATTTATGGCCTCTCCAGGACAGTTTACCATCCTTATAGCTTTCTTAGAATGAAGACAACAACTTTTCTAGCAATTCCTTAGTGTTTGAGAATGGAGGTTGGTTTATTTTTAGCTTATCCTAACCTCAAGAGGATGGCTCCATGGGGCCCACCTTATAGTGTAAAGGTTGCTTCATGTTCCATAAGGAGAGGGCTTTGGCTTGCTTCCCCTCAGGCCACAACACCACTACAGGAAAGTTCACGTATTCTTATTTAGACAGATGCTCCCAAAGCAAACGTGCCTTCTGTTGCATCTGATTTGTCCAGATTTCTTCTTTCCCTTGATTTTATCCTGACAATTTCTTTCTATACATCTTCACATCTTCAATATTCATAACACTGTAAAAAAGTTTTAATCTATTATTTAGTTCATTCTCAGTGGGAGAATTGCTTCAAATAATCTAGACCACATTACTAGAAAGGAGAGTTTGAAAAAATCTTAGAGCGTTCCTTCCCCTTGACTCTCTTTTTCAGAGCTGTAGTAGAAATGATTCTCAAATTTTTCCCCTTGTGCTCAATTAGTAACCTCTTGTGAACTGAGACTGCAAATGCTTAAATTTGGAAACTTATCTAATAGAGATTTGGTTCTGTTTTCAAAACTCAATACCTAAAGCTAAAGTCCAGGGTGATTTTACATTGTTTGTGATGTTGCTTTTGACCTTCAGGATGGAATGGGAGCTAATGAAAAGAGTGTTAGTAAATGTTCTGAAAAATGTAGGCAGCCTGCACTGAGGACCTGCTACAATCATCCTGTCCTCATCTGATGACGCTGCCTACTGTGCTTATTAAATATAAGGCCAGCAGATGAGAAGCTTTTCCCTGTATTTCCTTGTCTAATGGTACATGCTGTACTCCATTTTCAAACCCAGAGAGGTAAGCCGGCCCTGCCACGTTCTCCTCAAGTCTGAGGACATTCATTTGGCACCATGCTAAGAAAAGTCTAAAACTCTGGCTTTTTCACCAGCTAGTCAGTATGAATGTAGTAACATTAAATTTTGCGTACACACTATAGTTCAAGTCATCTGTTTTTTACTTCAGAAACCCAGTTACATATCTGGGTTCTATGCTGAGGAACAGAGCTCTTGTGGATCTTCCCTTTTGGTTTCTTATCAAGCCACTTGGAAACTGCCTTCCACCCAGTGACCTGGCCTGCACTAGATGCTCTAGTAGGTACAAGCCTCACTTGGTAGTGTCTATCTTATCATTGTAGCCCCTCTGGACTCAGGTGACCAAACGCAATTCTAGGCTCTACAGCTCCATTGCAGGAACAGAGAATCTTAAGATAATTACTCTTTGCATAAGTATGATCAGACTACAAGTCTTGAAAAACGTTTGAGGAAACTCTGGGACTATGAAAAAGAAAATAAATAAGAATAAAGTGAAATGCTTCTAGAGAAAGCTACTTCTAGATCACAGGTTCAGATTCATTCTCATGGACACTTATATTCTACCTTCCTTCTCTGTGTGTAAGTGGTCAGTTTATCCTAAGTTTATAAAAGATCCCACAGCTTTTTCACAGTTGGTAGCCAGTGCCTTCCTTTTGGTCCTTGTTTCTGTCATGGGATCTATGCCTTCCCAAAGTGGTTCCCACATAGGCAGGATTTCCTATACATCCCAGAGGCACAGTTTTATCAGAAGAAGCAGATCACCATTCTGAATTATTTCTAGTAACACTGCCAACACATTCTAGGTTGGACGTCATGAATCTGAAACCAAGGGAAATCTGAATAAACCTTCTAGACTTAATTCCTTTTAGTCACCTGCTTTTATCAACAATTTTAGAGGTCACATAACTAGGCAGTGCACTCCCATCAGGTTTCCTATAGATAACACTTCTAGTGACTAATCATAAGGACAACAGTTGCCTAAGTTGTTTTTCAGGAACTTAGAGATAGATCAAATTGGTGGAAACCACCATCTCCTCAACTGGAGCCACACAAATGTCTGATAGGTGACCTTTTGACTTCAGAGGGCCAAAATTCCACCCTTGGGAACACGTTAATGTAGATATTTTCTGAACATGCCTCCTATGAAGAGCCATGAAGGTTGATTATACATATGTAGACCACTATTATTTTACTTTTCCTTACCTCCAATCACCTTTTCCCATGTCTCAGACCATCTTGCTTCTTCATCCTGTAAGTACCTCTAAATCCTATACTCAGGGAGGCAGATTTGAGACCTACCCTCCTATTTCCTCATGCTTGGCCATGCTGCATGGCAGAAAAAATAGGCCTGGTTCAGTATGATATCTAGATCAGTGACCATTTGTGATGTTTTAAGCAGTGGAAGGGGAAGATTTTCCTTGAATGCCCTTCCTGCAGTTTCTAGGTCATTTTTGGATCTCCCTTAATCAACTCTTGAACAACATCCCTAGAAATCAGAGAAGTGCAAATGAACACTACATTGATATTTCATCTCACTCTAGTCAGAATGGCAATTATCAAGAATACAAATAATAACCAGGCACAGTGGTGCATGCCTATAATCCTAGCAACCTGGGAGGCTTAGGCAGGAGGATCACAAGTTCAAAGTTAACTTCAGTAACTTAATGAGGCCCTAAGCAGCTTAGTGAGAACCTGTCTCAAAATTAATTAAATAAATAAATAAATGAAAAGGGTTAGGGATGCAGCTCAGTGGTAAAACATCTCTGGGTTCAATTCCCAGTATTCCCCACCCTCTGCAGCCCTCCAAAAAAGAGATGGAGTACAAGTAATAATAAATGTTGCCAAGCAACGTGGTGGCTCCTCTAAAAATTAGAAATGGAAACACCGTAAGAGCCAGCTATTCCTCGATATTTAGTATATCACTCCTCAGAATTTATCCCAAAGAACTGAAATCAGCATACTGTAGTGATACAGTGACATAAATGTATATAGCAGTACATTTCACAATAGCCAAGTTATGGATCCAGCTTAGATGCCTTTACATAGATGAATGGATTGAAAAAATGTATATATACACAATGAAGTTCTACTCAGCCCTAAAGAAGACTGAAATGATGGCATTTTCTTAAAAATAAATGGGACTGCAGAATATCATGGTAAGTGAAATAAACCAGACTTAGGAAGTGAAGGGTTGAATGTTTTCTCTCATATAGGGAAGCTAAAACAAAGTAAAGGTATCCCTTCAGGGTAACAGGGATGTGGAGTCCATGAAAATAGAAAGGAGATCTGTCTATGGAGCAGAGGGAGGAAGGGACAGAAAAATGAAGGAACTCCAGAATGAAACTGACAAAATTATACTATGTACTTATATGAATACTAGAGTGAATTCCACCTTTATGTATATATATAAAGCACCAATTAAACATAGCTATAAATAAATAAAAGAAAGACCAGTGGAGTAGAGAAAGGGAAATGGGGAGAGAAGAGAGGAAGGAAAGAGGAAATAAGTGGAGATTGAAAAAGAGCAATTATATTCCGTGCATGTATTATGCATCATTATATCAAAATGAACTACACTATTATGTATAACTATAATATCCTAATGAAATTGTTTTTTTTTTTAAACTGAGAGGGAAAGCCAAATGTGGTGGCGCATGTCTGTAATACCAGTGGCTCAGAAGGCAGAGGCAGGAGGATTGCAAGTCCAAAGTCAGCCTCAGCACTTAGCAAAACACTATCTCAAATTTAAAAAAAAATTAAAAAGCTGGAGATGTGTCTCAGTAGTTGAGTGCTTGTGGATTCAATTTATGATATCAGGAAAAAGAAAACCTGAGGGGAAAAAAAAAAGAAACTGTTGAACAAAATACATCTTTACTGTCAAAGGGACTGTAACTAGAGAGAATTCACTATAGACCTGAGCTCAATTCTGAGTACAGCCTGGAAAAGCAGGAATTTATAGTCAAGAGATAGGATGAGAAGTCAGTAGAAGGAAAATTAGGCATAGGGAGAATTCTTGCTAAACTGATTTGACAAGATCATTGCTAAAGGCAGGCCAAGGTGATCATATGCCAAGGGTGAAGGTTCTGGCTGCCTTTGCAAGGTTCTTGGTAAAATTGGGCTCTTTAGGGCAAGGCCCAAATATAGGACCTAGTTTAAACCAGCTCAGAGGATTTTATTAGAGTTTAGTGAAGAAGGGAGACTTTCACCACAAGGATAAGAAATAAGTTGCACTATAAAAGTTCCTTCTTGGAAATATTTTTTCTAAAGAAGATGTTTTAAAATTATAGATTGGAATCCAGTGGAATTCTTGAAGTTGATATAATAAATAACTATAGCCATTTTTAACATATTAAAAAATAGAAATTAAAATTATTAAAGATTTGGGTGCAATAAGAAAAAATAACTTTTATGAAATATGTATGCGTATGTGGTCACAAGGAAAGTGTAATTTTTACATTGCACACTGCACAGAGAGAGTATCACTTCAATGAAATTGCTTAAACATGCAACAAAAGCAACCTCTATATTGTTATTCTTCTCAGCAATTTAACTACTCTAAGACACTGCTTCTCAAACATCTTCACCTCTATTTGCAGCCATTTTTGCATTACATTTGCATAAAAGCCTCATTCAAATGATTATTCTGAAAGACTGGAACTCCCCAAAGATTATTGGTCTCCACTTCTAGAGAAAAGAGCATTTCTTCTTCTCTTCAATAGACCCCCCCCATTCAGCTTCTACCTGTCAACATTTTCAAAAACTTTGAACCAAGTTTCAAATAAGGTACTCTAAATGCACTATTTTACCAATTTTTTTCCACACACCTTTTCATGGCTTCATATCTGAATTCTCAACAATATAAGCTCTGAGGATATGTGCCCTATTTATGTTTACATGAATTTCCCATTAAAAAGGCAATTAAATACAATTTATTAAGACTACTGCTCTAAGAGTGAAGTCCAAAAATTTAAATGCAGAATAATACGATTAAATGGTTAATGAAATGAATGTATGAGCCAGATCAGATGAAAAACTAGTGTCAAGCAGGGGTCCACCCCAATTATACAATTAGTCTTTGTCCCGACAGTGTTTGGCGCCATCCGGTGGCCGTTGCCCATTTCATTTGAAATGTCATTGAAGCCAATTCCAGGTTCTGTGACACTTCAACATCCAGGATAACAGGAAATCAAGGACTGTCCAGGTCAGCTGGCACATATTCCATGATGAAAGAGGGAAAACTGGGAACATTCAGACTCAAACTCGACCTCCTGGCTTCCAAGCTGTGTTCCCATTTTCCCCGCTTAGACCTATATTTCTATCCTCCATCCACGAACTCTCCCAACCCAAACCCCAGAGAAGAAGTTGATTCCATTATATTTTACTTCTTATTAGTAGTGGAAAAGAAAAATAATATCTCTTTCCCTCTACTCTCTATTTTCTTCTCTGGTTGGGTCTGTAAATTAGACTGACAATAGATTAACAAGAGAACAACGTGCAAATTCATCTGATAAAATTTTTAGGTGAAATAGGAGCCTTCATAAGAAAATGAAGGCCAGTAAATTAAACTTTTAAACTTTTTATATCAGGTTTGATGTAGAGTGAAAAGTCATAGGAAAATATCATAGAACAGAAGGGCATGAACTGAAAGTAGTGTACTGGGGAAACATAGCGAGGTCTGCACATTCAGATTCCTCTCTGCATCCCTCCATCCTTGGATAGGAGCATTTTCCTTTCCTCCAGGTACACAAGGGTCTGATGACCTGCTCCACTTACCATTCCTCAAATTCTTTTAGCTTAAAATATTCACCATGCCAAATGTTTTATTTTGGGATAGTATATTCTAAACACTGTCATAGTACACGTTGCCAAGTATTTTTAGAACATGAGCTTCCTAAGAAGAAACATTATTACAAATCAATATTTTAGGAGAAAACGTGTGTGGTGCTACATGCCTATAATTCTAGCAGCTGGGGAAGTTGAGGCAAGAGGATCAAGAGTTCAAAGCCAGCCTCAGCAACCAAGAGGCACTAAGCAACTCTGAGACCTTGTCTCTAAATAAAATACAAAATAGGGCTGCGGATGCGGCTCAAGTGCCCTTGAGTTCAACCCCCAGTACTAAAAAAAAAAAAAAAATCAGTATTGTAAGAGGAGTAGAGAAAAGATTATTGCAATGGGGAAAGGAATATTACAATAAGAAAAAAAAATGGTGCGACCATAAGATCTACAAGTGACTCAAAGGCTAGGGAGAAGTGGTTTTCATTTTAGAGGAGTAAATAAGGCTAGAAATAATGGGTTGAAAGTGTAGCATGATTGATAGAAGATCAAAAAGTATTTTGCCTGAAGTCAGCCTATTTTCTAGAACAGATTAGCTCAGGCTGAAGATGAGCAAAATTTTAGGGGCTTGTGAGAAATTTGGGTCAGCATTTTATCCCAACTGATCACTGGGGACGATTGGTTCAGTTGATCATTTATGCCAAGAATAGGAATTTGGGGGTTTATGTCTGGCCTTATCAGAGAAAAAGAAGGAAGAAGATTGTGAGTTTTAATCCTTTGGGGAAGGGTGTTTCTTTGCAGTAGCACACTGTTCCCAGGAGCTCAAGGGTGAGAGGTGTTTTTAATCTATACTGTTTTCCAGGAGAACAGGGCTCAGGTAAAACTCAGCATCATCAATTCAGACTGATAATACTTGGGCAGAGGAAGAAGTAGGAACCCCTGAGTAAAATCTACAGAATGCTGGTGGTATAGAAATGGAGTCAAGCGGAGGCCTCACATCCCAGGTGACTATCTGCTCTATACTTTTATACTATAGCTTTTTTTATATTAGTTTTCATCATCAAGAACCTCTCAAGGGAAAAATAAATGATCTCCAGCGTATTTTTATCTGGACAGACTGCAGAAAGAGAATTGTCTGGACTATCAGTTACAACCCAATGAACCCATTAGTAGTGCAAACCTTGCCATGGTTTCACAATGAGTCTCGTTAGGGCTCAGAAAATAATTCACTGAAGTGAGGGCCTCAGAAGCTACCTCGGAAGCAAAGTTGCACTCCTACCTTCTCTTTTCCTCCTGCGTTTCACTCTGATTCTTTCTCAAAGCGAACCATAGAAACTAGAATTCCTTTTTCCCAGGATAAGTCATTGACACCATAACCCCCTATCCTCAAACCATCCATAAAGTCTAAAAATAGTACTTTAAGCACGCTAAATAAAGTCTAAAAATAGTACTTTAATCATCTCCCTGCTTTTCTGTGAACAGGTAGCTAAAGAATTTCTGTGACCTAACTCATCAGATCATAAGACCCCATTCAAAACAGGGTTCTGTGTGATAACTGAAGGAAGGACCATTACAAAGAGGGGCCAAGAAAAATCTGGATGGTCTTGCCAGGTTTCCTCACTCAGTCGTTAGCATTAGATCATACCCTTTTTATCCAGTCACATTTCTGCACAGCTTTTCCCATGCTTCATTGAACCTAAGTATGTTAGTCAGCTTTCCAGTACTATGACAAAATGCCTGATATAATTAACTTTTAAGGGGGAGAGTTTTATTTTGGCTCATGGTCTCAGAGGTTTCAGTCCATGGTCACTAAGCACTGTTGCCTTTGGCCTGTGGCAGCATAGTTCATCACAGTGGGACTATGTGACAGAGGAGACTGCTCACTTCAAGATGAGCAAAAAGTAAAGAGAGAGGAAGAAAGGAGGCTGGAGTCTCAATATCTCTTTCAAAGGTCTACTCCCAGTGACTTTTCTTCCACTATGTCCCACCTTTTAAGGTTCTACCACCTTCCACAGGCTGACAATTACCCTTTGAAAAATGGGGCTTTGAGGGACATTCCAGACCCAAACTATAGCACCAAGTATAAATATGGATAGTTGAGCCTAGGTCTCTGGATCTTCAGTGAAGTATCCCATGTAATGTCAAACTGTGGTCAAATAAATTGGTTATGCATTTCTCTTTTAACCTGTCTTAGTAAGGGGTATAGCTACGACCCTTGAGAACATGCATGAAAGAGATACCCCACTTTTTCTTTCTTACAATCTCAAGCAAAAGAATTTTGTCTCAGCAACTTCTTTTTTTTTTTTTTTAATATTTTTTTAGTTGTAGATGGACACAATGTCTTTATTTTATTGCTTTGTATGTGGTGCTGAGGATCGAACCCAGGGCCTCATGCATGCGAGGCAAGCGCTCTACCACTGAGCTACAATCCCAGCCCTCTCAGCAACTTCTTTAAGGTGATGTACTTAACCATTGTAACATTTTAACATTATTTTATAAATTGTCGGCTCTTATAAATCAAGGAGGCAGTAAAAAATTCCTCTAAAACATATCCTGAAGAATTATGTTTTTCACATAATTATTCAATTATGTGAATTGCTTAAGAGTAATGTGAACCGTGGGGGTAAAGAAGATAAGAGTATTGCTTATAACATAATTATTTTTAAAAGTGCAGAATTATCATTTGTAAATATTTTTTAAATACTGTCAGAATTTGTGGAAAAAAATATTTTGAGAGTGAATTTTTTGGCATTTGTAAAACTTATGCTACCTGACTTAACCACCAAGCTATGAACCCAATTTGTAAAATTAAAAGAAAGCCTTTGCCTCCAAGATTGTAGGCATATTGACCTTCAATTTTCCTCTTTACTTTCCCTCTCTTTTTCCTCCCTTTTTATCTTTCATAGGTTGGTGTAGAAGCAAAACTCTTGAAATTTTAAAAAATTTTCCATAAAAATAGAAAGCTACATGTTTATTAATGAGATTTTAACTAACGACGGAAATAAGGTTAGTAAGGAATCAAGGAAAATAATTTAGAGAGTACATGCCTACTTATGAGTCAGTCAATGACTTAAGCAAATTGAATGAGCAAATTAATAGGAAAAGGTGGACTTACATTAAAATGAGAATTTAAATCCTGAATTAATGAACATGATCTAAGATGATAGAGATTCTTTTCTATTTCTCAAATGTTTTATATATATACAGGATGTATAGAAAGCCATCCCCATAAGTAAACAAACTTGTTGTTATAGAAACTAATTGAGTTGTATGAATTTGCAGCAAGGGACAATACCACACATAAAATACTAAAATGGCATTTTGTTAGGGAAAGTGAGTGCATGGTTTTCATTGTGTATTGGTCCTAGCTTTTAAAAGTTCTAGCAGTAGGATTTGGGGATTAGGTTGATTGATTTCTTAAAGTCAGAAACAGTCAAATTAGGCAAAATCCTGAGCAAGGAAGAAAGCATTGTGCAAGTCCCAAGACAGGCACTGGTTCTAACTGTCAGATTATAGGAGGTGGCCGTTCAGATTCTCAGGGGTTTTAAAATACACAGCATCTTGCAAATTAAGACTAAAATCCAGGGTTCATTTCGGTGTGTACATTTCCCTTTTAAACTTTTTCTGTCCAACAACTACAAAGGTAGAGTGAGTTCATGGTCAGAAAATCATGCAAGAACTAAAGCAATGCACAGGCTTCTATCCACCCGGTATTGATGCAGCTGGAACATACACCTTTTACTTGTTACTTCATGCAGTGCACCTGCATGGTTGAAGAGTGAAATCCAATGGGATGATGAAATAAACTGCTCGCTTTAAATCATCGATAAAACAGTCAATGAAATAAAAAGCGTAGAGGGAAAAACACTATCATTAGTATTGGTAAACAGTGAAGGTTTCTGCTGAGATGTTAGAATCTTTGGGAAATTAATAGATAAGAAGAAATTGAGAGAGTTCACTGAGGGTTGACTTCCAGTAAGCACTCTGAATAAAAATAATTGTCAGAAAAAAATTTTTAAAAAAATAATTGAGCCAGGCATGGCCGTGCACACCTGTAATCCTAGCACTTTGGGAGGCTGAGACAGGAGAATCACAAGTTCAAAGCCAGTCTCAGTGAAGGTGAGGTACTAAGCAACTCAGTGAGACTCTGTCTCTAAATAAAACACAAAATAGGGCTGGAGATGTGGCTCAGTGGTCAAGTACCCCTGAGTTCAATCCTCAGTATCAAAAAAATAAATAAAAATTAAAAATTTTTTTAAAAAAACTGTCAGTAGGAAGCATGAAGAAGAACTTTTGGGGAAAATAAGTCCCCCTTGTACCCTTTGATTTGAAGAGCCTAGGTCCAGGAGTGAGGACTAGTTATCAGGTCACTGGGGAATGTGCTTGATAGATTTTATTTCCTGGGGCAGAAGAGCAGCACATGAAAATATGGTTCACTGAGAGGCTAAAGCAAACAGCAAAACCAGCTGAATGTTGGATGCTTAACCCCATTAACGTATGTGGCAGTCTAGAGAGGTTCAGACATCAGAACCCCACTTCAAATGACTTAAGAAATATATAGAATTAAATAGACTGTTAGGTAACTCATAGAATCATTGGGCATGCTGAAGAAGTGGGGTTATAGAACAGGCAAGAAACAGGTTAGGCAACAACACTGGACACAGCAATTTGCATCAATGCTACCAATGGTTATGGGTACCAAAGACCACTGCAGTTCTTCCCTGTCTGGGTTAATAAAAATTGTGAATGGCTGTGTTCTAAACTACCAGGAAGTGTCTCTCACAGTCCTTGAGCCATTGCACTTTTGACTACTGATTCTAGGACTCCAGCAGTGTAGTTCATGGTCTAACTGAATGCACAGAGAGAAAAAGGAGCTATTATAATTTCCTAATTGTCATTATGTTGTTATTATTGGACCAGATATCTTTCTTGAAAAACAAGTTTCAGACATACTGTTACTGAGCCAATTAATCAAATTAAGATGTCATGAATGGGAAATCCAGGATAGAGAAAGTGAGAATCAAAAACAATTAAAAATAGCATTAAATATAATTATGCAAAAAAATTATGCAGCAGTATGGAAGACAAATGAAATATAATTTGTAAATATATGATATAAATTATTAACAATCCACAATAATAATGACAAAAGGCCCAATTTTGAGGAACAAGCTGGAAAATTGTAGAGTGAAAGGTGAAGTATGATAATTTATTTATATAATATTTTCTTTATATAATGTTTATATAATGAAACATTAGTACTTTGAGTGCTATAGTCCTTTATAAAGTACCCTTGGAACACTTAGAAACACTGATCCTATATTGTCCATATTAATAAGGAATTATTTCAATTAACTTAAAATGTGCCTACAGAGGCACAGAAAAGCTTAATTTTTCTTTTGTTTTTTTTTTTTTATTTTCCTCGCATTAAAAGAAGTCCAAATGAAAAAAGTGATTAAGGCAAGTTCAAAAGCTCAAAATCACAATAGATTTCTTCTGTGATTTTTTTTGCCCTTTCCTTCAGAATTTTAATATAACTACTGTTGCTCTCTCATAAGATCAATGTTTAAAGCAAAATGAATAAATGGCAAAAAAAAAAAAAAAAAAACCCAGTGATACCAGAAGTATTATCACTTATTGCAGCTCCTGTCAATTATCTTAAAATTTGCAGCTCTTGCCAATGACTTCTCAGTGATGGTAAACTCAAAGGTCAAGTGTCTACTCACAGCGCCAAGGAACTCTTGGTACTCCCAAATTCGAACAGATCAGGTAGGCAATCAGGGAGCAGACTCAAGAAAACCCACCCCTAATTCATGGAGCTCCACTGGAAGAGAGAGGACCTCAGACAGGGGTCAAACTCTTTCTATATGTTTCAAGGGCTCCTTGGGTCCCCTTTAATGGTAGTGGAAACCCTGATATTTTTCATCCATTGACCACCAAATGGAAAAGTTAGAGGCTTGGAAGGGAACATATCAAATATTAAAGGGAACTGAGTGAATGATTGAAGGTAGCAAAGGAGGTAAGAGGAGCAGAAGCAAATGGAAATATCAGTTCTTAGAGAAACCATTTTGGGGAAGTTTTACATTTTCCAAAGATGAGCATCTAAGTGAGCAGAAAAAGGGGTTTCAGTCAACTGAGAAGATTTCATGGGGGAAATAGGATCCAACAGATAAGCTTTAAAAATATTACAGTGTGAATCTCCATTTTTAATTAAGGCAGCTTTGATCACAGAGTTCTTAAAAGAATCTTTTTGCTTCTTTTTTAGTGCAGGATGGTGGTTTTAATGACCCAGTTCTCACAACATCTGCAAATTCAGGGAGGCAAATAGGAAAGTTTCTCTAGCTGTCAAGAACAGGGGTGGACTTTGTACTACAAAGGTTTTAGTACATGCTTTCTTTTTTCCTGAGTATATAGTTCCATTTTTATTGTCGGACAAAAAGCTTAGATTAAAAAATGTCTTTTCATGCTCTGAATATGAACAAAATTTTGAACCAAACGTGTACCCGACATGACCCCAATACAATACAATAGCCTTTTGATGTTTTCAAATCAATAAACATAAGAACTGCACTCCGAGGAGGGAGTACACAGTCCTTCTTCAGACTGAAAGCACCTATTTCTCAAAGAAAGACTAAGACAGAAAAAGACCATCACCATTAACATGACAATGAATATTGAGACAATTAAGACAGGATCCTTTGAGAGCTAGCACATTTGGATAGACAGACATTTCAGACTCCCCAGGAACTGCTTCTA
This sequence comes from Xerus rutilus, assembly GCA_028644305.1. NCBI lineage: Eukaryota > Metazoa > Chordata > Mammalia > Rodentia > Sciuridae > Xerus > Xerus rutilus. Next base: position 107,389,188 of record CM053403.1, on the reverse strand, counting down.
CCTAGGACAAGCATGACAATTTTTACCCTGTGTAGTGGCAGAGACCAGAGAAAGTCAACTCCCTGGTTACAAGAACAAAACCAGTGTATACAAACAAGACAAAAAGATAACCCTGCTTTGATGTTCTTCCTTTTGATTAACCACACAAAAGACAGCAAGGACAAACACGTCATCTGTGGTAAGCTTGAAATCAATAACCAGTAAGTACTTCCTTCACAGGATTCACACATTGGATGAACTAATTTCATGTTTTTCTCCAATCTGAATTTGGAAAGGAAAAGACAAAGTCAAATTTTCACTACTCAGCCTCTTACATTCCACAGGCAGAGACCGAAAAACTGGTGAGAAATAGCTCACTTTTTTTCCTTGCGGCTGGCTACCATCAGTTTCTGTGGTCTCTTGCCATAGCCACTGGTATGGGCTGAGTGAATTCAGCTGACTACACCAAACCTGTAGGGAAGCTCCAACTTTGCCTCTGAAGTTTCAACAATTTTACTTTCTGAAATAAACAGACAATATGCAGAAGAAAAATCAAACAAAATTTATTGGCATGTATAAACCCAGAAACCATACATATAAAATATAATAATATAATATAATATAATATAACATAATATAATATAATAATATAGAAAGGGCTTGAAGTTTCAATATACTCTTCACAGAGAAGAGGGAGATGGGAGTGGGCAGTTACAGACAATTGTAGATGGGTAGGAAATGAATTTCAGAAGACATGAATGAGCCCAAAGAACAAATAGTAGCCTGAGACAAAATTCCTTTCACCTCCAGATGTGGTGCTGATTCTCAATCTCTTGCTCTGTGATATCTTTTTTAACCAAGGAAGTTTAATCTTTCTTGTTTAATGAAATTTCAGTAAAAAATAAAATAAAATATTCTAAGGCAATTGTATTCCTCTTTGAGGGATTCAGTCTTTAGGTAATAAGAGAATTTCAGTGAAAACTCTTTCCTTC
>CM053403.1:107336956-107388117 GCA_028644305.1 Xerus rutilus | reverse complement strand
ATTTTAATACATGTTGGCAAACATAACAGAAAAAAACAAATTATCAGAAGCTGTACACACTATTCACTGAAAACATTTGTTGAGGCAAATAGAAAAAAATTGTTACAATCATAATTTTTCTAACTTTGCACAAAATTATAAGCAGATTACATTCTTCATATTAAACATCTTTATATGCACTTTCAATGAACAGTATAAGAAAGAAAGAAGATGAAAGACTTTTGAGATAGGGGTATGAGAGAAGGTCGGAGAGATCTTAGTTCAGAGATTGTTTCCTCAGCCTGTCAAAATGCGATACTTTTGGTGTGTTGTTTTCTGAGCTTCAATGAAACTATACACAAAATAATTGTAAATCAATATTATTATATTCAGCTGAAAATTATATATCGGAAAAGAGGAAAATGAGTTGACAGAGATATCCAAAATTCTTTCTTTTGAAAATTAATGTAATAGGAAAACTGTTGGTCTTGTAATTATGTCATATTCTAAAAAAGAGAGAGAAAAGATAAAAACATAAAATTTCATACTAAAGAACTATAAATTCCTGGTTATGCACGTGTGTTATCCTCAGAGGAAAGGAAGACAGTAAAACATCATGTCCCTGAAATGCCCCTCTTATTCCAAGAACAGCCAAGTTACGGGAACAATAAGCAAGTCTGAGCCAGAATGTCCAGATAAATATTATGTTGATGGATACTGGCTTTCTCTCATGTATGCTAGGAATTAGGGCAAGTTAGTACTATCTGTAGACAGCTGCTTTCTTGCAGGCATGTAAATTCTTTGGGATGCTGTTCCTACAGTGGGACAAAGCAAGCTAAGCTAATGACGTCGCTGTTTCTGTAAACTAGTAATCCAACAAATCAAACCCCGCTCCCTGTGGTAACTGGTGCAGAGGGAAGTACTCATCCAGCCAGTCACTACTGGGCAAAGTATCTGAGGGATTGACACACTCTTTTCCAGTGAAGCCTGGCAGTACATTGTGAAACTAAGATGCACCTGTAGAGCCTGTCACCTTAGGACTTTCTGGTGAAGCATCTGTCCAACCCATTGTCATTGGATTTTCTCCATAAACATTTTTCAATAAACCTTACATCATGCTCCTATCTCCAGGGCTCTTCTTTGCTATCTCAGCAACCCATGCTACTGCCTTAGCACAACTGGGCTGTAGATGGTATAACGTATCAAACTGAAAACCTGTTGCACCTCATTTCCTTGGACCTCTACTAAGATTTCAGTAAAGTGATTAAAAAATTATTAATCTGCAAAGTGAAAGAGAAGATGAGGGAGACAACAGAATGTCAAGTAATGCTGACAATTACTTGGAAGCTAAGAACTAGCTGTTTAAAAAAAGAATTTCTGACAAAATAATCAAAAGGCAAGAGATGGAAAACAATAAAAATTAGGAGAAATTAATAAAATGAGCATCATCAGAAATGTGAATATTATAATTTTTACCTTGAAAATTCTGAAAGATATGGCTTCATGTTAAAATAATATACCAGCCAATCTAGACTTCAAATACTAACCAAGATGGAATGAAAATATTTTCAGGCATTTAAGATTTGGAAGAGAGGGAAGGAGAGGAAAGGTGAAAGGTGGAGAGGAGAAGAAGGGAATAGAAGAGGGAAGAAAAAACTACAGGAGGAGAGGGGAGAATAGGTTTGCATACCTATGAGTTTTTCCTCAGTAAGTTGCTGGAGATTGGTCCACAAGAATGATTTAACCGCAAACAGAGAATCCAACACCAGAACATAATAAGCAGAATTTCCCTAATCTGCTTTGCTGTTAAGTATAGAGATCAACCAACCAAATAGATGAAAGAAAAAAAAAAGAGGCTGTAGGATAGAAACATTTACTAGCATGAAGGGTGAGAAGGAAGGAAGAGAGATGAAGGAAGAGCAAGGGGAAGAAGAAAGGAAAACCTAAGGTGATTTGTGCCTGCGCAGTTTATCAGGACGAAGAACTGAGACCTTCTCTGTCAAAATAACTATTCTTTCTGCTCAGGAAGACAAGGCAGGGAACTTATAAATAATGTCACTCTTCACTGTAGGAAATTCCTGGAAACCAATTTGTCTGTGCAAATAATATTTCATTTTGGCAAATAGCTCTTCAATTTTAAAAAAAATGAGACACTCATTTATCAAACAACACTATTTTTATGAAGACTTACTTTAAGATCATTGAACCCTTTTTCTAACCAGTTTTTTTCACAATTGCACAATCCCTGTAAATTCCCAACTTTATGCCATTTGAGACTAGATTCCAAAGCCCTGTAAATATTCTTGATTTTCTTTTCTGATATATAACATGTCATGATAATGTTTTCCCTTATAGTATTCTTCCTTGAAGAAGACGACATTATAAACATTATTGCTCGATCAACAGGCTATTATTATACATAATACATTTATATATGTGTGTATATGTGAGGATGTGAACAGAGAACAGAACAAAATTGATTAGGCTGGCTTCTGATGCATTTGATCTCACAGAGATACAACTGTGAGAATACTTTATAGACTTGGAGGAAATCTTGTAATATTTCATATACATATGTATAATGTTATATATACACATAATATTAGCAAAATTATTAATTCCCATGAATACAGATAAATTAATGTATAAGTAAAAACAAGAAATAAATCCTAAATTTAATGTATTTAGTGGAGTTAGTAGTAAATAATATGATGTTTCATTGTCATAGGTAAAAATTGAATTGGGATTTAACTGGAGATTATGATATCGGGTAAATCCTCCTCTACAACAAGAAATATTAAAAAATTTGTAACACATGTTGGAAGTGTGAAAGGTTGAAAGCATTACCAAGTCAGCTGTCCCCCAAAGCACAGAATAATGACCTAACCACATCGCTAGCTGAGATAGCTGGAGATAATGAGTGACAGAAGGACTAAAGGTAGCCAGTGCAGAAGAGAATCTCTCTCCAGAAAGATGTTTCAAAATATATTCCCCAAACATTGGCAATATTTACTTCTGACGATTTTTATACAGTTTTTATGTGTTTTTACAGATTACATTTTATTAGAAATGTGTATTATATTTTTATTAAAGTATCAGAATAAAAATCTGAATCAAACTTCAACACTAACAATAAGAAGGGAAGCCAGCATGTATAAAATAAATAATGCAAGTCTTTGCCTACAACTCCATCACCACTTCATATAAAACTCCAGGATGAGCTGACCAATGAAGGCTTGTTATTTGTACACAGAGTAGAATAAATGGGTTTGGTGAGCAGCTAGTCAGTCGTTACCATAATTTCTCACAGTAAGAGAACATATACATAATGAGATAATTTAAGCATGTGGCAGCTGGCAGCAGTATCCCCCTCTCATTCCCCTACTCTGGGAATCATAAATAACTTTGCTCTGTATTTTAACACAACAGAGTTCATACAGGTGTCAAGTGATCTAAAAAAAAGCTAATAAAACCTACAGGATCCCTAGAAACTCTTAAGAGTTTACCTGAGTATTACAATTTCTGCAGGAAGTGCTGATGGAACCATTATAATCATTTCATAAAATGCTTGCAGGCCCTCATCATCATTTTTCTTTTTAATATCTATAACTTCCTCTGTCCCCTGTTCAGTAATTATACATATTCCACAGTCAAGATCAAATTCCAGAGTCTCTGAAGAATTTTTGATGCTGCCTACATGAGAGGCCTCTTTAGAAGAAAAATTAAAGACCTTCAGTTTGTATGGTCGCAGGCAAAGCTTCTCCCAATGAAATACCTTGTAATTTCCAACTGGTGCTAAATATGATCAATGAAAGATTTCTATGAGATTGATTTTATACAGGATCTTGGGAAATTCAGCCTCTCAACAGATCATCCTTTTCTGGCTGCCAACAGCATCTGATAGATGATTTGCCTTGTCTGGGTGATTCATTATGTTTGAGAACACAGAACATCAATGAGCTTCTTCTGGACCTGGACAGAAGAGGGTAGATGCAGGAGATGCAGTGCTTGAGAATTTTCAAGACTGTCTTTCTCCCATAATTATCAATCACCGTGCACCTTTTTCTCGTCATTTCTTGCCCTGCACAGCACAGAGCTGTGACAGTGGAGTTGTGGGTTCTCCTGCTCACCGCATTCCCCTCTTTAGTATTGCTTTGCATCTTAAGGATGGGTAATCACGGAATGCTGGTGAATATTAATGTATTTTTGCAATATCCCTCTTCGTACCTTGCCCCTCCCTTTATCCCAAGAACATGAGGATTCTACTTTGATAAAAAATTCACTGGTGAAACAATGATTTATACTAATTCTTCTACCCCGAAGCATTATGGCTAAAAAATAACTCCACACAAGTCTTTATTCAGGTGACTCAAGCTAGCAACCTTATGACATAGAAGTCATAATTCTTTTTACAACACTATGTTTGGTACATTTGTATGTTTTGCAAATGCCATTACAATTGTCTGTCAGTTTTTCCAAGGAAATTGTGTATTTTATCAGTTCAGAACACACACTTTTTTTTTCTCTATCAGACAGCCTGAATTTGCATCTGACAGTTACTAACAGTGTTTGTAGAAAGGTAATACTATGCAAATATTTATTTCAAAGTGCTATTGCAAGGATTAAATGAGATAATGCATGTAAAGTTTCAAAAAATCTTATCACATGTAAATGTCGATAATGAAACCCTAATTCCAATTCAGGACCCTAGTGTGTTTCAAATGGTGATCCCTATCTCTACTATTTCCATTCCTGCCACTGAGGAATTGAGCTAAGATGCTATTTCAAAACAATGCATTTCTTACATCAAACAAGGTATTTAAGAAGATATACATAGGCACAAGTGGATTAAAGTCTACCAAACATGTTTTGTGTGTGAGTTATTGTAGTGTATAGTGTACTGGTTAAGAATATAAACTCTGCAGAATCCAAAATCACAACATTCAATCCTTATTCCACTATTTACTAACTATGAAGTTGGGATAAGTAACTTACCTACACAGTATTCTACTTTTTCTAATCATAAAATGGAGGAAATAATTTTACCTTTCACAATGGATTGATCTATAAATTATATTTATATAATTTGTATTGTATTATTAAGAGTCTGTTATATTAGCCAATTCTTTAAACACAGAGACAGTAGAAAAATGTGTATGCATTTGTGGAGGTGTGGAATCATAAGAGGGCATCTATTAGGTTGATTTGCACAGTCAGATGCTGAACAGTCCTAGGGTGACCATCTGCAGGCTGGAGATCCAGGGAGACTAGTAGCTGTTCAGTTAAGATACCTCAGAGCAAGAGGGACCAATGATGCAGCCTCAATTCAAGGGAAAGGCCTAAAAGCTCCCCTGCTGGTGCAAATTTGCATTCAAAGGCTGAAGAATCTGGAATTTGATGTTGGCAACATGTGCAGCAAAATGTGTATGCACTGGTGAGAAGGGTCAAGCATGTGCATGTGAACTTCCCTCTCCTCCACTGTTTCTCATTCCATCTGTGCCCTCAGCCCATTGCGTAACTCAGCCTGGGTCTTGTCTTTTCAATTCACTCATTCACATACCAATCTTCTCTAGAAACACCCTCAAAGACACATCCAGACATATGCTTTAGCAATTCTCTAGGTGCCTGTCTATCTAGTTAATTGGAAAACCAAGATAAACAAACATACCTGTTATTTGAAGCTGGTACTTTCCTGCAAAAATTGAGATAAGTAAACCATTGTTTATGGTCTTTAAATATCCAGCACACTTTCCCACATCAGAAATATCTCACATTGTTACTGGAATCCTAGGCCAGAAACTTGACCCTAAGGAACCAAAAAATCAGGTTTAGCAAAAACCAAACAGAAGAGGTAATAGTAAAATGAATGAAAGGAACTTCAATCAGTATAGCTACACTGGGAAGATAAGAGAATCCAGATCCTTATCCCTGTCTTCCAGGGGCTGAGAATGTCTTTGAGATTTGATAGAAGGGGGAATGAAGGCAATGACTGGAGGGTTTGTATAGCTGTCAGCTCTTCATAGCTGTCAAAGCAGGTAATCTTCATCTCTGTGGTCTGTCAATCATCATCTCAGGATTGGTCAGGTGGGGCATTGTCCCAGATAAAAAAGTTGCTATTGCCTTGCAGGTAGCTTTGACTCAAAACAAAATGCTTATCAAATAAGACTTTGTTCCAAGGTCTGGAACTTAAGGTAACTGGGAGCAAAATGGAAGCAGTGAAGTCAAATCTTTAATCCTGCTTTTAGCCACTCATTGAACATTTGCAGAAAAAAAGGAAGAGTCCAAGCCATTGTTACAACATCAGGACCCATTCCAGGATTGATAAGCTTCATTTTCTTTTCTCAGTTGAACATTTATTAAATACTATGTCATGAGTACTTTGAAGGGCGGTGATAGAATGAATAAAGCAGGGCTAGTTCACTTAGAAAGCCTCCACTCTAAAAATGTAATAAAGCAGGAACATCAAAATAGAGTTTATCTCTGCATAATCTTGGGTATGTTATTTCATCTTAGTTGAATCATGTTATTTCATCTTTATTGGTTGTAGATGGGTTGTATAATTCCAAGACCTAATCTTCAGTTTACACTTCTTAAATCTTGAAGAAACTCCATCTCTACTGATTCTATCAGACTTCATGCTCATACCATTATTTTATTTCCCTCTTTCTTTCCTTTCTTCCACCCCTATTTTCCATTTTTAATTTAAAAAACCAGACATCTCTAAGAGATATGCTATTGGGAAACTCTAATCTAACATAATTTAGATTAATCAGCAATTTGGTATAGCTGGAACATGACAGATGCTTGAAGGGATCAGAATTTTTCCCATGTCAGGAAAAGGGAGAAAGGTGTATCCTGAGACTGAGGCTGAGCTCTTCCAGTCATGATTTTAGCAACTTGATCATATTTGGGATAAACAAAGGTTAGGACCATCACTTTGAGCTGCCGGAGAGCTAAATGGTTGGATGTGAAGAGCAGTGGGAAGTGTTACAGGGCTGGGGCTTTCTGGGAAACTGAGGCAGCAGGAAGGCCCCCCTGATTCTTGTAACCAGGTCAGAAAGAGTTCAGACATGACATTCAGAGTAATGGATATGAGTTTATTAGAACAAATAGGAAAAGGGAAAAGGGGATACTCTCAAGGGAGAAAGTGGGTCTTTTTTGGAGAGGAAAGGGACGGTGCACCTCTCCTACTCTCCAGTTTTACTGAGGTCTCATGTAAGTTTCTAGAAAGTCTCATGCAGGTTCACCTTTTGACTTTTGACTAAAAGCAGAATCACATCACATTCTCAATTCCCCACTGTCATGACAACTCTATGTCACTTGCCCCTTTCTGACTTGTTCTAATTGGAACCTGTTCTTAAAGATTTTATGGATAAGGGGAATTATCCTTATCTCCTTGAGTTCTGAGATCTGATCTGTGCAAGGATCACAAAAGTCTCCCCCTCTAGGGTAACTTGTGTTCTTTTTGTTAGCATTAAGGGGTCTACATTTCCTCTGCATATAACAGGTAGTTTGCTTAGGAATGTAATATATTCTGTGGACTTAAGCCAGGTAGGGCTGCAGGTAAATTACTTTTTAAAAGTGAAAGCAATGTGGAGGTCAGCACATTGGGCCCACTTGATAGAATTATTCCCTTCACCTCATGTTCCAATGACTTAAGTCTGTCTTTACCTCATCAGAAGGATTAAATAAACATGATTTTTAAAAAATGTTTTAATTCTAACATTTTTAAAAAAAGGTGGTACTAGAAAGATCTTAATTGATAATTCTGTTTTCAATATGATCTGGACTATAAAGAAATGTCTTTTTAGTATTTATTGTATATGTAGGGAAGGAAAAATATTTTTCCCTCTACTCTCTCTGAGTTCTTAACTAGGTTCCCCTTAACAAAAAACAGGTTAAAGTCTTGGGACATAGCTCAGTGATAGAGTGTTTGCCTAGTATGCTCTATACCTTTGTTTCAATCTTCAGTACCAAAAAATTAAATAAGTAAAAATTTGAAAATCTTAATAAGAGAAATATGAAGAAGTTTATTAACATGATACTTCATATGTATATGGATTAAACCCCCCTTCAAATGAGAACTCTCAAAGAAATAGCTTAAAATTCAAGTTTAAATATCATCTTCAGCTGAAACAAAGACAAATGGTGCACAGAAAACCATATGATTATTAGTGAATAACCAGTATTATTATTAGGAAAATGAATTGACCCTGGGGACAGAAATTAGCTTGTAAAATGATGCTTTCTGGAATTTGAATGAGCCCAAGGGTCATACATTACCTTGTAACAAAGTCCACCTAGGTCTGGTCACATTCTTTGGTCTCCTTTACTTTCCAAGATACATGATGGGATTTCAGGGAAGAGATAGAAGATAATTGAGCTCCTTTTGTAGGTCTAGTATTAATGAATATGAGGAGAACTCAAGAGAGAGCTTCTCTTTGTGTGTGATGCGGGAAAAGTGAGAAAAAGTTAGAGAGAACTTGAGTCAATTAGCATATCCAAGCACCAGTTTCGTCTTCAGGTTGTGATTTTGAGTCCTTCAAAATTTAAAAAATAGTCCCAGTGATTCTAATGTGTGTACTGATGGCAAAGAATTGTGGGTGTATTTTTCCCCAAAGCCTGTCTGCTTGCTTCTTCGGCAGAAGCCAATTAGCCAAGAGGCAAGGTAGTGGTGGATTAAGTACTTCATTAAGATGAGTTGGCTGATCAGACAATAGCTGGACTACCCTCTTTGAGACCATCTTAGCTAACAACTTCAAGAGAACCACTTAGATAGAAAATGTAAGAAGAGTAATTTCACTCAAAGATGGGTGGATGTCAGAGTAATTATTAATCCTGCAAGTGGTCCCTTCCTATGACATATTCTGATGTTATCTGAAGGTCACCAAATGTGCTGGGGTTTGGAAATCTAAATAAAGACTACTGATTAGAAGGTCTGATGGCAGTATTTCTCTTGTTCCTTTTCCTAAAATAGATGACTCTAGCAGTTGATATCTTCATCATTTGGATGCATCTTTTCTTTGGACTTTAAAATGCTGGGCAAAAGTAGAGAAAACAAAAGCAAGATTTCAAAGGGAAATTTGCAAAGGACAAGTTAATGTATTAGGTGGTTTCAGGTCATCTTCTCTACTTTCTTACTTCATTTATGAGGATTATTGTAGTTGAGAGAAATAAGCTCCCATAAGCCCCAAACACCAAATGCCCTTGCCTGGTTTTTCTCCAGTATTTCATATAATTCACTATTCCATATAACAAGGAAACAGAAAAGCACTCACTGTTAAGGTTTGCGCTCTTTGAACAAAACCTTTCCTCCATCCATCTTGCTCATCAAGCTATTTCTTTTCTTTTCCACGCCATCAAGAACCTAGATGCCCTTTAATAGATGAAAGGATAAAGAAACTGTGGTATATATACACAAAGGAATATTACTCAGCATTAAAAGAGAATAAAATTATGACATTTGCAGGTGAATGGGTGGAGTTGGAGAATATCATGCTAAGCAAAGTAAGCCAATTCCAAAAAACCAAAAACCAAATGTTCTCTCTGATAAGTGGATGCAAATCCACAATGAGGGGGGTGGCAGGGGAAGAATGGAGGAACTTTGGTCAAAGGGAAGGGAAGGGAGAAGAGGAGACATGGGGTCAGGAAAGATGGTGGAATGAGATGGATATTATTGTCCTAGGTACATGTATGACTGCACATATGGTGTGACTGTACATTGTGTACAACCAGAGAAATGAAAAATTGTGCTCCAGTTGTATACAATGATTCAAAATGCATTCTACTCTCATGTATACCTAATTGGAATAAATAAATAAATAAATAAATAAATAAATAAATAAATAAATAAAATACATTACCCATGGTCTTTCCCAACTGGATGCATTCATTGCTTACTAATGACCAATACTCAATGCCTTTTTACTTGCTTTTAATATATAATTTGAGGTCAACAAAAAAAGAAAGAAATCTATAACTGTTTTCAAATTCTTCTAAATATTTGGCCCTCTATTTTCATTTCCACCCTTATCTAGTTTATAATTCATAGTTTAATATTTTAATAATGTTCTTTTCATTACCATTAATTCTCTTGCCTTCCTGTGATTTTGTCATAACTATCTGACGCTTAAGTTTTACACAATTTTATTTTTCTTTTCCTCAACTTGAAAGCTTCCAATCACTTAATGAATTTTCTCCTTTTTCCCATACATCTCAATATCTAATCTGGCAACCAAGTAATTATACCTGAATTGTGTCACAATTAATAGCTTTGCAAAATTTTTAGTATTTCTATTACCTAATCATATCCCATGTATTCAATCAATCATAAGCTTCTATAGATTTTGAATCATGTTTTTGGGGAAAAATATCTACTATTGTCTCTTGTTCTTCTACGAGTCAATCCAGCACCGATCAAATCCACCTTTCATAATTCAGCTGCATGATTTTTTTCACTAAATTTAGTTATAATTACAGCCATTCTTTATATTTTGTTTTTTGTTTTCCTTAGTACCTGGGATTTTACCCAGATGTATCACATCCCTAGCACTCTTTCTAGTTATTATTTTGGGATAGAGTCTAAGTTGCTTAGGGCCTTACTAAGTTGCTGAGACTGGCTTTCAACTTGTGGCTCTCCTTCTTGGTTTCCCAATCCACTTGTGTTACAGGTACGCACAACCACATTTGCCAGTTATAGCCATTCTTAGGCATAAATACCTTAACTAGATACCCATTTTATTTATGATTGAGACAAAAGTACTTAAAATGGTCCACAGGCTATCCTGATTTGTTATACACTTTCCCTTCAACCTATTCTTATGTTTACTCAGCATTCTAGCCACGTAGGTCTCCTTTCAATGTCTCCAATGTGCCATTTTTATTTCTCTTGAATCAGGTTCTTTCTGCATGTTATTGTCTCTGTCTGGAATGTTTTTTTCCTTTGATTTTATCCCATCCTTTCTTCAGATTTCATCTCACATGCTGCTTCCTTCAAGAAACATTTGACCTTCAGTATAAATTAAGTAAGTTCTCTTTATTCATTCCTTTACATTAAATAATATACCACATGTGTATATTCATGTGTGTTTTCCTTCACACCACAAGGCCAACTTCATAATTTTAAGATCTACTCATTTTACACTATACCTCCAATAAAGAGTTCAATGTCTTCAACTTTCAGCATAGTAAATGTTCAATATCAAGCAGAATGCCCTGTAATTGCCTTTGTGATATTTTTGTTTCTGCTGTAGTGTACGTCTACCAGTATTCTACCCTTGAGGAAACTGGTCACTATTGAAGCATGGTGTTTCAGTGGTGGGTGAACAATGAAGAAATGATGTTTGTTTCATATCTACCTCTCTCCTACTGCTCACAAATATACCCTTTGGGAAATTACTCTACAAGGAGGGTGTTGTAAACATTCTTTGGTTTTTATTATTCTTGAAATCAATAAGTTAAGGTTGTCAGGTGACAATCTACTCCCTCAAAAGATAATCAATAAATGGCCCCTATTTTTGTTTCAAAGTCTGTGTTTATTTGGAGCTGAAGAGTATTAGAGCCACTTTAGATTTTGAGGATTAGGGATATATGAATATATTCATGGTTGGATGCCTCAGGATCAGAAAAGAGAGCTGAGAGTTTTATAATGCAGAAAACTCTAAGTCAATTAAGACAGAGTACCCTTGAGGCAGGACAAGGCACATGTGTGAATAAAATGGTGGAACATTAGAAAAATCCAGCACAGTCATACTAAGGAAGCTAAGCCACCTTCTTCCAAAAGGTTTTGTTATCCTGGGAGGCCAGTTAGGCAGATTGTGTTGCTAAGTGGTCCAACAAGAAAGGAGAAATATAACTTACATCAATATTATGTGTCAGCAATGGCTGTACCTCATTCTCAAAATTAGAGAAACTTCATCTTTGGAAAACTCCTCCAATTCTGGGGAACTATTTCTCCTTCTACTACTGAAAAGCTAAGGCTTTATCCCACTGTCGCTGATGCTGTGGTAATTCTCAAAAGGTAGTGCTGTTGTCATGCTCAATGAATCAGACAAATGGCTGCCTGGAATAACCAAACCCTGGCTTTATTAAGGATGTCTCAGAAGCCCTTTATGAGGCAAGATTCATAGGGACATGCTTAGTCCTGAGACCAGAAAATTGCTAAATCCTTTGTACCCATTTTCAAACCAGAGATAGGCTATGTGCCAGATTAAAGATATCATAAACTTCTTTTACATTGTTCCCTTAAAGGGTGAAGTCAATTTTACCTCCCCTTCAGTTGGGCTGGCCCATGATGGCTTTGAGCCCTAGACATAGGATAACTAATACTAACCAATTCTGGGCCTAACTTTTCAAAAGATTAGCAATTTCTGTTTTGCTTTCTGGAGAGCTCTGAGCCATGAAGAAGTCTGACAACCTTGCAGGAGAGACTACATGGAGAAACTCTGATACCTCATGGATGGGAAGATGGAGTGATTCAGTAGAGCCTATCATTCTATCCACCTCACAAAGATACCAGGTGTGTGAATAATGCTATTACGGAGCACACCAGATAGATATCAGACCAGCCACCAGGGAAATAACACGGAGTTAGTTACCTCATATGTTATAAAGTCCTGCCTGAATTTCTGACCCACAAAGTTATGACATTCATGAAATGGTGTTTTGTTTTGTTTTGTTTTGTTTTATACCACTGTATTTGGGAGTCATTTGTTACCTAGCAATATTAAACTGGAATTACTAGGGTGAAAACATGTGGATAAATAATATAACCAATCACCAAAGTATCATGAAACCCATCTTTTATTCTTCTTCTGTCTGCATGTTAATCTCTATATGAGATATTCTTTGTAAGAATGAACATGTCATATTTAGAGGCTGTAGGTTTCAGTACTCAGTATTGGAGGTGTTATAGCCTTCTGACCTTGAATGAGCTGGGATACCCTGAAATTCTAGCCCAGCAAATAGGTGCAAGTGCATACGACAGTGCTGTATATTTAAAACACATCACAGATCAATGAAACGAGATGTGAGAGCAAACTCATCAATTGTATAAAAGACAACAACTGGAATGGCAGCAAGGGTCTTGAAGAACTTGCTTTCCCACTAAAACAACAAAAATACAGGCAATATAACTAACACAGACCAATTCAAAACTCCTATCATTTGACCAAAGCCACAGAGCAACCATCTATCCAAGAAAAAACACTAACCCTCTGGTAACAGGAAGAAAGTCTGCAAAAGTTTAACTTGGGGCTTTTTGGCTCTTTGTATGTCCCTTCTCTGTCAGCTCAGTGTCATGATTCAGCAGACTAGCAGCCCAGAAAACAACAGAGAATCTGACTGCTTTACATCGTCTTTCAGAGCACCATCTCTGGTGCACAGTCAATATATTGTTCACATTTGCAGCTCCCTGGAAAATCTCTATTCTCAGAGCATGGTAGGTATGTGATTTGACTCAGAGTTCAGATCAGTGCAAGGGAGAAGAGGAGGAAGTCCCTGGGGCATTACTAAAACAATAGCAATTCCTAGCTACTCTCAGCTGCCTAAGTGAAAGACTGTGATTTCAGCTGAGGCAAACAAGAGGCTGGCTGAGAATTTAAAAGAAAATCCAGGAGTAAACAACTACAGGGAACTCTGAAAAGCTGCCCAATATTCCTGAGTTTCTAAATGCATTGTGAAATCTCAGGAAAATCTTTGTAGAAGAGGCATACCTCACTCACCTATGGCTGATTTTGAGGCCACATCTAAGCAGCAAGTGAAAACTAAGGCTGTATTGTAAAATATGTGAAATTTAAAGCCTTGTTTCTTCATAAAGATTTCTTTTTGCAAAAGATTAAAAATTTAAAAGCAAAACATTTAAGAAAATTTGGCCATGCATTGGCTGACCACATATTGACCCCCAGGCACGACCTCTGGGAAGACCATCTTCATGATGAAAACAAGAACTGTGAAAAAAAAAATTCACAGGAGACTCAGAAGCCACACACTACAATGAACTCAAGATATACAGAATTAGTCCAGGGATGTCACCAAACAAATGAGGAGCAAAAAGAAAACAGAAACAATGATCATAAGCCACAAGATACCATGGGCAACAGAGAAATCTAATACCAGCAATACAATAATACATCTAAAAATGATCATTTTCCAACAAAAACTGTTATGAGAAATTGAAAAATGGTTCACATATAGGAAAAAATACATCTAACATAAAATATCCTTGATAATGCCCAGATTGTAAATTTTGTGGACAAAGTATTTGTGATTTAATTTGGGATTAAATTCAAGGGCACTCTGCCACTGAGCCACATCCCCAGCCCTATTTTGTATTTTATTTAGAGACAGGGTCTCACTGAGTTGCTTGCACCTCATTTTTGCTGATCCTCCTGCCTCAACCTCCAGAGCCACTGGGATTATATGTGTGCGCCACTGTACCCAGTAAGATTTTTAAATCAGCAATTATAAATGAAAATATTTAACAAACTAAAAAATATTATGACAATGAGATCTGAACAAATAAAGAATATTAATGCAGAGATAAAATTATCTTTTAAAAAAGAAACTCTAGAATTGAAATTTATAATAATGCACTGAATATTTCATAAAATACAAAATGGGGCTGGGGATGTGGCTCAGTGGTTAAGCACCCCTGGGTTCATTCCTTGGTACCAAGAAGGAGGAGGAGGAGGAGAGTGAGGAGAAAATGAAAAAATATTAATAAAGCTTCAAGGACTTGTCAAGAACCATCACATGTGCACAATGAGAGTCCAAGAAACATACTAGGAAGAGAAAGGGCAGAACAAAAGGAAATAATGACCAAATCCTTCTCAAATTTAATGAAAAATATATTTAAGAAGTTCAGCAAACTACAAGTAGAATAAATGCAGAGAGACCCATCTATATCTAAACATATCATAGTTAAACTGATGAAGATTAGAGAAAGTTTTGAGATTAGTAAGAGAAAAATGACATCACAGACATAGGATCTTCAACAAATTACTGACTGATTTCTCATAGAAACCTTGGAGATCAGAAAACAGAATGACATCATCAAAGTATTAAAGGAAAAGCACTGTCAACCAGTATTTCTATGTGCAGCTAACTCTTCAAAATTGAGAAAGTAGTGATCACATTTGTGATTTCAACTACTTAGGAGGCTGAGGCAAGAGGAGTGCAAGTTCAAAGTCAGCATCAGCAATGTGGCAAGACCCTGTATCAAAATTAAAAAAAAAAATTTAAAGGGCTAAGGATGTAACTCAGTGGTATAGTGACCCTGTGTTCAATCTCTAGTACTCCCCACAAATGAAAAGAAATTGAGCGAGTGAGTCAGTCATTTTCAGAAACATAAAAATTGAAAATTCATCACTAACAGACAAGCACTACAAGAAATAGTAAAGTACTTTACACTGAAAGAAAAAGGCATTAGATGGTGATTTGAATTTAAAACTATAGATAAAAGGCACCAATAAAATTAATGGCATAGGATTAATTTATTGGTTTGTAACAACTTTCTGTCTTATGTTGAAAGACAAATGTATAAAGCAATAATTATAAAACTGACCAAGTACAGTAGTTAACTCTGTAATCCCAGTGACTTGGGGAGTCTAAGGTAGGAGGACTGTAAGTTCAAAATTAACCTGTGTAGCTTAGTGAGACAAAAGGAAAAGTAAAAAGCTTCCTATAAAGCTCAGTGGTTGAGGGACCTAGGTTCAGTTCTCAATACTATAGGAAAACAATTATAAAGCTGTGTTTATGCACTTATAATATTTTAAAATATAATTAGTACACCAATAATTGTACAAAGGAGAGGGAAAGGAGTATATATATATATATATATATATATATATATATATATATATATGCAAATATAATGGTATTTGTATGCTATTTAACTTAAGTTACTATTAATTCTAACTAGATTCTTTGAAGTTGGAGTGTTAATTCATTGAGCACTCACTCACTGAAAAATAACTTTCAAAATACAGAAAAGAAAAACAAGGTAATTTGAAAGGTTAGCTAGAAAATATAAACTTAACAAAAAGCAGTGCATGAATTAAGAAATAAAGGAACAAAAAAGACATAAGACATTTAGGAAACACAAAGTAAATAGTAAACATAAATCCTACCTCACCAATAATTGCAATAAGTGAAAATATGTTAAACAATCAAAAATCTGTGATTGACAAAATGAATTTTTTAAATCATACAAACATAGGTTATGGGCAGAGGGGACATATTTTATATTTGATAATGTGATTGTTGCTTATTTGTTTAGATAGGTGACCTACAAAAGACACACAGGTTGAAAATAAAAGGATTAAAAATGCTGTCCTGTGCAAACAACAATCAGAAAAGAACCTGAGTTGTAACACTAAAATAAGAAAAAACAGACTTTAAAACAAAAATCATTACTAGGGCAAAGAAGGATATTTTATATTTAGAAGAGGGTCAACCCATGAAGAAGACATAATGGTATATGTGTTAGGTCGGAGGCAGACACAGAAAACCAGACCCACCTTCTGTGCTGCGCGGCACTGCACCAACGCGGCACCAGAAAGTTCGCTTGGGAGGCAATTTTGGACTGTTTCCCATTACCGTGCCACGCCGCATGGGCACTGCGCCAGAAAGTTCCTTGGGAGACAATTCTAGAACCTCTCTCTCCCCCATCACTGCCCGGAGCCAGCCCGTCCACTGTTGCGCGCGACAAACGTAGCACGCACGCGACGCATGCGACGAACGCAGCACGCATGTGATGAGCGCAGCACGCATGTGACGAACGCAGCACACATGCATCAAGCACGTGAAAATGGCGGCCCCCAATGATCTGTATGGAAGAAGAAGTAAACTTACAGTATGAGAAGCTCCATGGCTCTTGGCTCATACCGGAAGGAATCTGACCTCACCAGCTGCACCAAACCAATCTCAGAGGACACTGGACTCTAAGTTAACACCTCTTCCTGGCCTCAAGCCTGCCTTTTCCGGATGGGGAGAGGCCTTATAACCCTGTGTAACACGAGGGGCGGGGCCTTTTTCCCGACCTGTTCGAGCCTGGTGCCTGGGCGGGGAACTGGTCCGGGAGCGTATTTCTCAGAATAAAAGCCTGTGTTGGTCCTGTTTCACTTCCATCTGGTCGTTCATCTTACAATATGGATGTACAACTTAAGCACAGATCCTCAAAATACTTGAAGAAAACAGCAGAATTGAAGAAAGTAATAAACAATTACAAAGTAATTGTTATACATAAATACCTACTTGCAATAAGGTATAGAAGATTAACAAGAAAATAGAACACAATAAGCCAAGAAGATCCAAAAGAATCTCTAGAAGACTCTGCTCAACAATTGAACACATTCTTCTTAAGACAGATGAGCATGGTTCAGGATAAACCATGCGAAAAACCATAACAAATAATTTAAAAGAATTCAAATCATATAAAATATATTTTATTCTCCGAACACAATGAAATTAAAATTTGAAATCATCAACAGAAGAAAATGTTGGAAATTCATAACTATATGGAAATGAAATAATACTCTTAAAAATGACCAAAGGGCTTAAGAAGTAAACATCAGAAAAATTACAAAATACTTTGAGAAGAATAGAAATGAAAACACAACATATCAAATTTCATAAGAAGCAATGAAAAGTGATTACAGTTGTAAATACATGTTTTGAAAAAAATAAAAATTTCAAATCAATAATGTAATATTTCACCTAAAAACCTACAAAATAAAACACAAAATAAACTCTAAACAAGCCAAAGGAAATAAAAAGTAACTGTGCAAATAAATAAAATAGAGAATCAAAACAAAAATGAAATAAAACCACAACTTTATGTTTTTTAAAGATCAATACAATTGGCAACTTCCAGCTAGATTCACCAAGAAAAGAAAAATCCAAATTTATCAAATTTGAGATTAAAGGACATTACAGTAACAAAAAGGACAATAAAAGGATGCTATAAATAAACATGATAATAAATTAGGTAACTTTGAAAAAAAAGAGATTGAATTAGTAATTCTCAAATTTCCAAAAAATAAAAGCCAGTTTCAGATAGTTTCACTGGTAATTTGTGCCACTTAAAGAAGAATTAATATCAATCCTTCACCAACACTTCCAAAAAATTAGAAGGGAAAAAAATCTCTTAACTCATGTTATGATGCTATTATTAACCTGTTATCTAAATCAGTCAGGTCTGGGGGTGGGATCTCTACTACTAGAGAAAAACAAACAACAACAAAAAAAAGCAATCAAAAAAATAAAGAAAAAAAATTACAGATTTACAAATATCTTTTCTGAGCACAGAAGAAAAATTCTCCAGAAAAATTAGCAAACCAAGTACAATAATATGTTTTAAAAGAATTATACTCCACAAACCATTAGAATTTATTCCAGTAATGCAAAACTTGTTAAATATCTTGAAAACAAATAATGAATTACACTATATTAATAGACTAAATTATTGAAACCACGTAATCTCCTCAATAGATGCAGAAAAGACTTTTGGCATAATTCAATGGCTTTTCATGATAAAAAAAGGAAAAACACCAAAGTTAAGAATAAAATGAGGGGCTGGGGTTATGGCGCAGTGGTAGCGCGCTCGCCTAGCACACGTGAGACACTGGATTCGATCCTCAGCACCACATAAAAATAAAATAAAGATATTCTGTCCACCTACAACTAAAAAAATAAATAAATATTTAAAAAAAAAAGAATAAAATGAATTTTCTCAACCTAATAAAGGCTATCTATGAAAAATCACAGCTAAAATAATACTAATGGAGAAAGGCTGAAGGGTTTCCTCTTAGGATCAGGAACAAGATAAGTGTCTGCTCCTTCCACTTCTTTCCAGGATTGTACTGGAAGCTCTAGTTGGGAATATTGGACAAAAAAATAAACAAGCCGGGCACAGTGGCTCAAGCCTGTAATCCCAGCACTTAGGGAGGCTGAGACAGGAGAATCGCGAGTTCAAAGCCAGCCTCAGCAATGGCGAGGTGGTTAGCAACTCAGTGAGACCCTGTCTCTACATAAAACACAAAATGGGGCTGGGGGTGTGGCTCAGTGGTCGAGTGCCCCTGAGTTCAATCCCCAGTACCAAAAAAAATAAAAATAAAATAAAATAAAAAAAAATAAACAAAGGGCATCATATTGCAAAAGAAAAAGTGAGCTACCTATTTGCATATGACAAGATATTGCAGAAAAAAATCCAAAAGTATACACTAAAACACTATTTTTATTAATAAACCAATTGAGGAATATGGCAGCCTACATAATCAATATAAAATATGATTGTGTTTCAACACACTAGCAACAAACAACTTGAAAAAGAAATGAAAATAATCCTTTTATCTCCAGCATTGCAGAAAAGGAAAGAGTCCCATTTATAATAGTAGCAAAAGAGTAAAGCATCTGAAAATAAACTTAATAAAAGAAGGGCAAGGCCAGGTGGAGTGGAACACCCCTATAGTCCCAGTGGCTCAGGAGGCTGAGGCAGGAGATTCACAAGTTCAAAGCCAGCCTCAGCAAAAGCTAGGTGCCAAACAACTCAGTGAGATCCCCTCTCTAAATAGAACACAAAATAGGGCTGGGGATATGGCTCAAGGGTTGAGTGCCCCTGAGTTCAATCCCTGATACCGTCCTTCCCTGAAAAAAGAAGAAGTGCAAGACTTGTGCACTCAAAACTACAATTAATTATTGAAAGAAATTAAAGAAAATCTAAATAAGTGAAAAGGCATTCATGTATACAGATTGGAAAATTTAATGTTAAGATAATTTTCCTCAAATTTATTGTGATGATTAGTTTTATGTGTCATCTTGACTGCGCCAATATCTTATTATGGATGTGTCTGTGAGGATGTTTCTAGATGAGATTAACAATTGAATTTGTAGACAGAGACAGATTGCCCTCCCTAGTTGTGGGGGTCCTCACCTAATCAACTGAAAGTCTGAATAAAGGGCTGAGTCAGAAAGAATTCCCTCTTGCTTGACTGTCATTGAGCTGTGACATCAGTCTTCTCCAGCCTTAGACTCAAATTCAGACTAGAATGCATATCATACATTCTCTTGGACTTTTCTTTCAATTTTATCTATTTATTTATTTATTTATTTATTTATTTATACTAGTGATTGAACTCAGGGGAAATTTACTACTAATATTTACACTGACTGGACACTTTAAACAAGTGAGTTTTATGATATAAGAATCTATCTCAATAAATCTGTAAAAACATATGAAAAATATTAACCAACTCTCTGAGTGATATTATTGAAATTATTTACCTGATTAATAATTACATCTGACTTTTCCTTGACCAAAATCATTTTAACCATGGAAATACATATTTCCTTGTACATTCAGTTGTTTGTATACCAGTTACACATTCAGTTGCTTATCAAGTTGAACATATTTTTCCTGCAATTAAAATTGACACATAAAATCCCTTAAAAACATTTAGTCAAAAGATATCATTTTTTTCTTCATTTTGGCTATGTGGGCTATCAATCTATTTTTTTCCATTCTATGTCTTGAAATCTTTCTCTTCACATTTCATCCCATCAAAAACTTATGTACATGTGTATCTCTCTTGATTCTACCCAAGCTTTCAACTTCTTTTTAAATTATTCAGATTATATTATCTGTTTTAGTCTTGTTAGCTTCTATAAAATCCTTTCAGCCCTGTCAAAATAAATGAGGATTAGAAAATAGTTAATCCTTTACCATATTCTTGACTAGATTCTGTGTTCTAACAGATAGTGTTTTCTTTTTTAATCCTCTCCAGCAGTTGTTATTTCATAGCTCCATTTATATATCTTCATAAAACATTTTACACATTTACTGTGAAGCAAAAAGTACAAATCACCAAAAAATCCTTTGAATTATTCCATTCAGATAATGGTTTAAAAGTACAGAAAAATACATTCAAGATCCTTTCTTGTAGTTTTTTAAAATATGCATTATTATTATAGATAGTCACACTAATGTGCAATAGCATACCAGAATTTCTTGCTGCTGTCTAAATGTTAGTAACTACCCATAGATCAACTTCTCCCCATCGTCCCTCCTTCCTACTCTCCACAGCCTCTGGCAACCACCTTTCCGCTGTCAACTTCTATGATCTCAGCTCTTTTAGATTCCACATATGAGCGAGATCATGTGGTGCTTGTCTTTCTGTGCCTGGCTTATTTTACTTACCGTAATGATCTCAAGTTCCATTTGTAGCAAATAACAGGATTTCATTCTGTTTTATGGTTGAATAGTATTCCATTGTGTATATTTTCCATATTTTCTTTATCTGTTAATGTACACCTAGGTTGTTTCCAATCCTTGGCTATTGTGAATAGTACTGCAGTGAACATGCGGGTGCGAATATCTCTTTAACATATTGATTTCATTTCCTTTGAGTATATTACCTAGCAGTGGGATTGCTGGATAATATGGTAGTGTTATTTTTAATTTTTTTATGGAACCCCAATACCATTTGCCCTACTAGTAGTACTGATTTATATTCCCAACAAGTCTGCAGGAGTCCCCTTTTTTTCACATCTTCAACAGAAATTATCCTCTCTCTCTCACGGTGTGTGTGTATGTGTGTGTGTGTGTGTGTGTGTGTGTGTGTGTGTGTGTGTGTATCTAGTACTGGGGATCAAATCAGAGCCTTACTCATGCTAGGCAAGTGCTCTACTTCTGAGATACATGTTTAGCTCACTTTTAAAAATCTTATTTTGAGACAGGGTCTTGCAAGTAGCCCAGGCTGGCCACAAACTTGACATGTTTTTGCCTCAGCCTGCCAAGTAGGTAGGACTACAGGTGGGCATCATTGCACCTGATTTATCATTTGTCTATCTGACAGCAGCCATTCTAACAGGACTGACATGAGAGGATGTCTCATGGTGGTTTTGATTTTCATTTCCTTAATATTTTAGCAATGTTGAGTGTTTTTATAATACACCATTTGTATGTCTCCTTAAGTGTTTCCCCTCTGTTTTCTCCTAGTATTTTAATAAGTTTAGATTTTACTTATAAATGTATAATCAAATATGAATTGATTTTTTTTTCCACTGCTGGGACTCTAACCCAATACTTCATGTATGCTAGGCAAGTGTTCTACCACTGATCTACACCTCCAGCCCTTTAAGTTGATTTTTGTATGTGGTAAGAGATAAGGATATGTTTACAGTCAATGAAAGAAAAAAAACCAAAGTTAAAAGAAAAGTTTATAACCTATATTTTTTTCTCTCCATTAAGTGGGAACTGTGTATTTCCTGATAGAAGTAGGAACTGTGACCAGAGCCCAGATGATTTTCCTAAATAAGGATTTTATTGAACTGACGATGTCTTCTTTCTAATAGCATCCAAATGAATAAGTCACTAGATTTACAAAAATTAAGGAAATTCTAATGGGGCATCATCGAGAGCCACATGGCTTTCAGCTGCAATTGATTTTCTGTGAATTGAGGATGTTCCTAAGTGGTCATGGATGGATGCAACAGTTCCTTTTTATATTAGATTATTTCAGAAACAGCAAGTTCAGAATCTGATTTAATTTGAAAGATGATAAAATTATATTTTGTTGCTGATTCTTAGATGGTAGAAAGAGATGAGAAGAGGATTTTTTATTTTGTTTGTTTGTTTTGTTGTTGTTTTTTCCCCCCATTTTCAGCCCTCCCTAAGTTAATTTGACAGAAATAGCTTTTACAACAAGACAACATGTGATAGGAATTGCATCAGGGATAATGAAAGTGTCAGACAAATGGCACAACATAATTGGGGTGGCTTGTTTTCTTTTCTCTGAAATTGTAATACATTTGACAAACCAAGATGTTGTGTCTGCTATGAAAACATAACCAGGGCAATTCTCAGATAGTACTAGCTGGTTGATGATAATTAATAATAACAGGAAGAATATTCCAAGAAAAATTTCTTATTAACATACAGGAGGGCAAAATTGCATGACCAAAGCTAAGATTGATGCTTTTATTTCTTTCAGAATAAGCGAGATTTGAGTTGAAGATACATTAAAAATAATTGAAAACACAGACTTCTGCTTAGTTTTAAAGTAATTAATTATGTAATCTTAAACAAGTTTCTTTTCAATCATGTCTGTATATATCTTTTATACACACACACACACACACACACACACACACAAAATGTGTGTGTTGGGGTGGGTATTGTGTGCCAGGCCTTTTCTAAATCATGACTACAAAAATCAATTAGGAGGGTTGGAGATGTAGCTCAGTTATAGAGCACATGCTTAAGATGCATAAGGCCCTAGGTTCATTCTCCAGCACTGCAAACAAAAGAAGTCAAGAAATAAACAAAGATCAAATTGACATGTCTTAAGTTCAATACCTGGTTATAGGAGCTCAATAGTTTGAGGGGTTTAAAAAAGTTCATATAACACACTAAAAGGTAGACTTAGTTATTGAGTGGCTTAAAAGAGAAATTGTAATATTATATTGCCCTCCTTTGCAATCTCAACAATGCCTGTCCAGGTCAATAGAGAACAGGGTCACTCTTCCAGGGATTCATGTTTGAAGACACTACTTTGCCATGTCCATTATAGCATTGCTGTAGTTGCATTCCCTTTTTGGAAAGGAATCTGTGTAATAGGGGAAAAAAAGTACAAAGTCAATGACCAAAGACACAGCCTTGGAAGTGTAAACATAACTCCTACTCCAATGCCAAGAGCACAGTCACATAACCAAACCCTAAAGCAAAGGAGTCTGGAAACATTAGTCTGGCTAAGTGCCACAATGCCCAAAAGGGGGGAAGGGGGGAGGATTTTTAACTCTTTCTCTGAAAGAGAGGAAATTTATAAAGCCTAATAATTATGTTTCTATAAAGTAAATCATCAAATTTAAATTAGTTTGAATTAAGCTTTGGAAAGGAAGTATCTTGTGGTATAAGACAATCTTGAATGTACTTACTTCACATAGTTACGCTATAGCTCAGTGGCAAAGTGCTTGTCTAGCATGTACAAGTCCTTAAATTCAATCCCCACAGACAAGAAAAATATATAAAATAATATGTGTATGTTTTGTAAGAATGCAAAAATTTTAAATAAAAAGAGTGAAAATTGGAAAGAACAAAATAAACATTGAAAAATGAGACTGCAAATTTAAAGCAAATATTGACACCCTTTGTGCATAACTACTTTTATTTTTTCTTTCTAATTATGACCATACATAGTCGCCTTCAAACAACTAGGTAAGTTCTTTGACATTCTAGGCACATCAGATATCAAAAATATTATTTCTTAGCAAATTTAAAATGTTTAACTTGCCTCTTTACTGAGGTGAGTGTGGCTCTACCTTGAAAAGCACCAATCTCATAATTTGCTGAGGATTAAGATAATCTTAGGATCTTTTAAATTATCTCTAAGTCACTTTAAAAGAGACTCTAAGATGTAGAAGTGGAGTTTAGTACTAAAATGGCTTATATTATCAGATGTGATAGGGCATGCCTGTAATCCCAGAGGCTTGAGAGTCTGAGGCAGAAGGATCAGGATTTCAAAGCCAGCCTCAGCAACTTTGTGAGGCCCTAAGCAACTCAGTGAGATCCTGTCTCTAAATAAAATACAAAAACTGGGGATATAGCTCAGTGGTTGAGTGCTCCTGGGTTCAATCCCCAGTGCCAGAAATAAATAAAATTAAAGACAAAAAATGACTTATATTATTAACAAGTGACAAGTGGTTTTTGACCAGAAGAGCATATATAAAAGTCAAAAATGAAATTTTAAAAATATATACCTATTCTAAAACTCAAAGACATATTTTAGATATGAACTATTTCCAAAAAACTCATGTGTAAGACAATGCAAGAAAGTGTAGAGGTGAAATGATTCAAATATAAGAGCTTTAACCTAATAAGTAAATTAATTCATTGATATGAATTAACTGGGTTGCAACCAAAGTAAGTTTGGTATGCCTGGAGTAGGTAGATCACTGGGGTTTATATTTTTTTCTGGTGAGCAAAACTCATTATGCTTCCTGGTTGCAATATACTGGGATGCTTTCTTCTGTCACATCCTTCTTTCATAATGTTCTGCCTCATCTTGGGCCTAGAGCTAAGAAGTTGGCCATCTATGGACTGAGACATACTCTGAGTTAAACTTTTCCTCTTGTAATCATTCTTGTCAGATCTATTGATCACAGAGACAATTAGCTGACAAAATCAGAAATTGGTACTGATAGTGGGATCATCTCAGTAACTAACCTAACCATGTGATTCTGAAGTCTTGGAGCTTTATTGAATTTGTGGGAAGAATTTTTAGAAGTTTATAGTTGCAAGCTGGAAAAGCTTAAGATTGTTGTAAGCAGAATTTAATGAGCAATTCTAGTGAGAGCTCAGAAGACCATAATGTTGATAGGACTGGGGACAGTAAAGACTGGGTTTATGACATTTCAGGGGACTCTATTAGAAAATGAACTAGAGGCCTTTTGTGTTACTTTGTGGCAAAGAAGTTGCCTACATTTTGCGCATGTCCAGAGACTTTCTGTGAGGTCGAATTTAAAGGTGATGTACTAATTAATCTGGTGGAGGAAATCTGAAGACAGCACAGTATTTAGACAGTGACAAGGATATTGCTGGAAGTTTTAGCCAGGTTTACTCTTATTATCAGGAGCAAAAAGCAGACCAGAGAGATTCGAAAGCTTGTGATTTGGCAAGAAAAATGTGAATAGAACTGGGGCTAAGGAAAATGTTGTTGTTAAAGAGATAATAGTCACTAAAGAGACTCAAAGTACTTCACCCAGAAATAATAGGAGACATGACTTGAGTGTGTATCAAATTGGTAAGACCATACCCATTTCAGTTTCAAGAATGTAAAGGTAATATTTTCTTTGCCAAAAGACCATGGAGACTTCCTGCTTGCACAGGGGGTCTAGGAAGTTGTTTCACCATGGTCAGTTGACCAGGCACCCAGAGGCTGCTATAGCCATGGTCCCAAGAGGTGTGCCTACTACTAAGATGGTGGCAGGCCTTGGTATTAACCACATGGTTTTGGTTCTGCAGGAATACAGGATACTGTAGTTAGGGGGTCATGGAGGCTTCCATCAATATTTCAAAGGCAGGCCTAGAAGGCCAGGCAAAGAGTAACCTAGTTGAAATTCCTGTGGGAAGCCCCTAAGAGGGCAATGTATGAAGAGGTGAGAGGGAAGTCAAAGCTTCAGTGGAAATTCCTAAGATTAAAAAATACCAGAAACAGCCGGGCACGGTGGCTCACACTTGTAATCCCAGCACTTTGGGAGGCTGAGACAGGAGAATCGCAAGTTCAAAGCCAGCCTCAGCAATGGTGAGGCGCTAAGCAACTCAGTGAGACCCTGTCTCTAAATAAAGCACAAAATAGGGCTGGGGATGTGGTTCAGTGGTTGAGTACCCCTGAGTTCAATCCCCGGTACCAAAAAAAAAAAAAAAACAGTTGTCTGACAAAAATAGTTGCAGAAATACAGAAAAGAAAAGCCATGAGAGAAGTCATGTGATCTGTAATTGGCAAGGCCATAGTGGCAGATCTGTGTAAACCCTTTGGAGAGAACATCTCAGTGCCATGTACTCCAGATAACTAGAAGACAGAGCTACACACATTATTTGCCCAGCTGGATTTCAGTCTTGCTTTGGTCTCACCCCTTCTTTCTATGACCCTGTTTCTCCATTTTGGAATGAAAATGTTTACTCTGTGCCTTTATAGACTGGATATATGTAACTGGCTTTTTATCGTTACTCTCACACTGAGAGTTTTTCTTGACACTCAGAGTAGACTTTGGAAATGGACTTTTATGCAATGCTGGAACTGTTAAGTCTATGAGAACTCTTAAAAATGGACAATGTATTTTGCATTGTTAGCTGGGCATAAGCTTTTAGGGGTCAGGGATGGAATGTTATGGTTTAGATATGAAGTATTCCCCCAAATCTTATGTGTTAAGACAATGCAAGAATTTTCAGAGGTAAAATGATTGGGTGATGAGAGCCTTACCCTCATCAGGATTAATCCTCTAATATAGATTAACTGGTTGGAAACTGAAGGTAGGGTGTGATTGGAGATGGTATGGTAGGTTATGGGGAGGCTGCCAGTGCCTCACTAGGAGCTCTCTCTTCTTGCCCAGGAGGGTGTAAGCCACTGGAGAAAATAAGGCAGAGATAATTAGTGAAAAACAAAAAACATAGATTCAGAATTATAGTTTTGGAGTACAGCATCTAATAGGCCCAGCCCACACAGGAGCTGGAGCTAGATTAGAAAATGTCTCTCGTGGTGGTTTATTTAAGGGGGTACATCAAAGGCAGGGGTAAGGTTTCAGGGATGGAGTCTTTCTTCCTGATGTCTTGCAGTCCACAGGTTGATTGGCATCTTGGTAAGTCACACCCATCTCTGAGAGGTTGTGTGGCTGCAGCAGGTTACCTCATCTCTGGTACTTTGTGGGACCAGGCAGAGATGAATACACCTATAAACCTGGGAGGCTGAGACAGGGGAATCACGAGTTCAAAGCCAGCCTCAGCAACAGCGAGGCACTAAGCAACTCAGTGAGACCCTGTCTCTACACAAAACACAAAATAGGGCTGGGGATATGGCTCAGTGGTTGAACACCCCTGAGTTCAATCCCCAGTACCAAAAAAGAAAAGAAATTCACATGTATTTGGGCTATCTCACACTGTGAGATTGCCACAGGAATTTCCCAAACACCAGATGTTCCTATTCAAAGGCTATGATGCCAATGTAGTTCACACATAGCCCATGGATGGTTCTCAACATCAAGTCACTGGGGGTATGCCTTTTTGGTTTATATTTTGACTCTGGTGAGCAGAGCTCTTTCGGCCTCCTGGTTTCTATGTCCTGAGATGATTTTCTCTGTTACATCCTTCTGCCATGATATTCTGCCCCACGGTGGGCCCAGAGTTATGGCATCATTCATCTTTGGACTAAGACCTCTGAGCAAATACACTTTTCCCTCTCCAATTGTTCTTGTTGGGTCTTTCAGTCACAGCAACAAAAAAAGCTGACTAAAAGAACATATGACTTTAGTAGCTTTCTGCAAGGTCCCACGGGTTGCATTTCTTATAAATACATACACCTGGTTGAGAACCACTATTGTAAACCCAAGAATATAAAGGAGTGAAGAATTATTTTTTCCCAAATCTGAGATGGGGGATAGAAAGGAGTGAAGAATTATTTTTCCCAAATCTGAGATGTTCTAAGTGTTTGAAAGCCTAAAGTGAATTAGATAGGGGCTGCTAGACGTTAGAGGTGGAGAGAAGAAGGAAATTGAAGATGAAGAGACAGCCCTGCCACAGGCACACTGGAGTCTGCTTGATGCTATGCCTCACCTCCCAGCATTTTAGGCCCATTCTACCCTTCTTCCAAGTTTCTGTTTTCAATCAGTTTTCAGAAATGCCTTTCCCTAAGGTCAATTGTTTTTTATGTTGAATTATTTTAGCTAGAATGAAACTATTTCTGCTAAAAAAAAAAAAAAATCTCAAAGTTCCTGAGAATGATTTGCTACTTTCACAGATCTGACACCTCCCTGTTCAGGTCACCCCTGCAGAAAATTGGCAAAGTGAAACAGAACAAATCTCACTTCCCTGTATCTTCTTGAGCTTCTTCGGAGGTAGTGCAGGAAGACAGCTCTTCCCACTTTCCAGAACTTATCAGTGACACTCAACAGACAACAGTAGCAGGGTGATATTGGGTTCCATCAGCTTCATCCAGACAGTCCACTAAACTATATCAGTTCAATTTACCATGTGCTTGAAACACAAGTTAACAAACATGTTGTTAACTTAAACATTCTATTAATAACTAGTGATATATGAATGCTTAAATTCTTGGAGCCAACTAATTAGTGCATCTTATTTTTTATACCCATTTTGGATGGAGAGGACACAGTGATTAAAAGAATTGAGAAAAAAATGAGTAAGAAAGTCAGAATCTTGCTTGCTTCCCAACTCTCTCTCTCCCTTCCTCCCTTCTATTTCCTCATACCTCCCCCTCCCTTGAGTTCCTTCTCACTTCCTCTAAGCTCATTTGGAACATCTGTCTCACAGGCATATTTTTTTCACTGGATTGTGTTGCTACTTGATACCAATAAGATGATTTCCACCCAGACAGACCATTTAGCAAGCTTTGCCTGAGGTGCTAATTGCTTGAGTAGGGACAGTATTTAATTTGCTTTCAAAAGAACCTATCCTACTGTGAAAGATAATTACCATATTTACTTATGTAATTTCACCTCTTAGTTTTATATTTATCTATTTATTATTTATGTATTTATGTATTTATTTATGTATATATTTTTGGCAGTGCTGAGGATCTAGCCCAGGACTTCACACATGCTAAGCAAGAGATCTACTACTGAACTACACCCTCAGTCTTAGTTTAATATATAAAAGAAGCCTTTATAATTTCAATAATAATGATATAATGTTGTTCACATAGGAAAAAAAGAAAAAACTGCTTATCTTTCAAGATTCAGTTAAATGTCTCTTACTTAATAATACCTTCCCTTGAACACTCTCATTCCCTACCCTTGGTGGAAGTTACCTTTTTCCCTGTAATATTTTGTGCATTCTTCTACTATATATCCACGTTTTTCATGCTTGTCATCTACTCTAGACTGAGTGATATACAATTTTATAATTTCAGCTACAAGCTGTTCTTTGACTAATTAAATTAATATACATGTAGCAGTTGTTTTTGATTTTTTTTTTTTTTGGCATGGGGAGCAGTTAAAGTGATATAACTAGACACTAATCTTTATCTTTCTCCCTCAACTTGATTTAATTAACTATAGTTATAACCTTATCTTCTAAATTTAAAGACTAAGAGATATCACTATGTTTCCTATTGTTTCTCCTAAGGCTCAGAGAAGGAAATAAAAATGCAAACAAAGAAAGTGAAACTATTTAGAACAATAATTTAAGAAAAGAATAAATATTAGCACTTTATAATTTCATTATACTTTTTTGTGGGTGGTAGTGGGGATTTAACCAAGGAGTGCTCTACTACTGAACTACATCTCCAATTTTTCTATTTTATTTTGAGACAGGGTCTCCTTAAGTTGCTGAGGCTGTCTTTGAACGTGTGATCTTCTTGCCTCAGCCTCCTAAGTTTCTGGGATTACCGATGTGCATCACCACGCCTGACTACATTATACTTTTTCACTGATTTCTTCTTTTGACCTTGACATCGACTCTTTGAGAGGATTGAATTAACTATTATTTCACCATGATATTAAGAGGTAGGTAGGATACCAAGGAGTTCACCAAGGTTGCATAGCAACTACATCTAAAACTAACCTAATTTCCAATCTTTAGTGCAGTATTTGTTCCACTACATCTCCTTACAGACAGAGTAATGACATAGTTGGCACACTTGAATAAAGGCATCTTCCCTCTGTTCAATTCAGTTTGTTTTGTTGTGTGTGTACATACATTTCATTTGAATGCTCTAAATTTCAACTGCCCACTTAGGGGTTCCATTCAAGTTCAAGTTTGTGGATATGATTTTGGACCAAGTGGAGAGAGATTGATTTTAAGTGGTTCCTGAAAGTTCTACAGAAAAAAAGAGAACAGAATATCTCTCCTTCCTTGCTTCATGTATCTCTTTTGCCTCTTCTTTCTCTTCCTCTTTCTGCTCATTTACAAGCTTGCTTTTCCAGGGTTGACCTCAACTAGTCCTGCAAAGTTAGTACTCTTCTCTGTAAAGACTAGTATTTTCAGAGCTACCTAACTCTAAACAAAAGCATTTGATGATAGCACAAGTCCTTCCTTTTCACCCATTTTAGAAGCTGCTTTTTTAAACATGTTGAGAGCTTCATTTGATTGTCTCCATTAAATTGTCTGAGATAAATTATACTATTTGGACGCTTTGTTTCATCATATCTTTGTGGTATCTTATTAAAATAAATATCAAGAATGGCCTCAAAGGCAGGGGATATAGCTCAGTTGGTAGAGTGCTTTCCTCACATGCACAAAGCCCTGGGTTCAATCCCAAGCACAACAACAACAACAAAAAAAAGAATGAATGACTTCCAAAGAGAATAGCAACAGGTAAAGTGACCATGAAGGGGAGCAAGACCTGATGGAGAATTGTGGAAAGAGAGATGTTATTTCAAACTAGCTTGTCCAAGCCCCATTCTTATTTGTGTAGATAACTAAAAAGGTGCCTGTGCAAGTGGAGTAATCATACAGGTGCTGGCTGGACCATAAGCAAGAAGAGCGGACAGCACATAAATGCATGAATACCAGTTGTCAACATCAGTGCTTATTCTCTGACCTCCTGTAAGCCTAATCATGTAGAAACTCCTGTGACCTGAAATCAGCAACATAGGCACTCACTGCACTTCACCACATCACTGAGATGGGTTCATGCAGAGTAGAACCTGAGATCCAAAACAGAAGCATCATTTTCCTGATTGTGATTACCAAAGCTCTGAGCAACTGTATTGCTGGCTAGCTTTTTGTCCACAACTTTCTGGTCATTATAAGAAATAGCTTACAAAACAGGAAATCTTTTCTTGCTTCAGGAGATTTCCTAGACGTATTTGCCATGAAATGTCACCTTCTCAGGTGAGAGAACAGAATTTATCACAATTAAAGAAAGTGTTGACATGAAGCTTTAAGTGGTTAAAGAGTTCCTTTTAACTTCAGATCTCTATAGCATTTGTTAGCTGTGCACATGTGCATGAAAAATTTAATATGACTGTAAACGCTACGTGTTCTTCAAGAATGATTACATCATTTTTATTGCTTTCAGCAACGTCTGCTGCAAGAAAACTTTCTTGTCTTTGAGAAACTAATGAACCATGTTTATGATCTACAAATGTGTACTGAGTAGTGAGGTAATATTCACTGACCTGCTGGGGCACCGGGTTTCTGCCTTGTGCTACATTACTATACAAAGTGAGCAAAACAAATTAGGATAATCATTTGAAAGAGGGGCACATGATGCTTCCAAGTATAATTTTCTCCAACCAATTGACAAGGTGTGAATACATTAACATGTAATTAGACTAGATTAGAAATGGACTGAAATTTAAATCCCTGAACAGACTCCTAAATCTAGGACTGTAACATCCACTTTCTAGAAAAGGTATTGTTGCCTTCTGCAGTCATTGATTTTGCTGGTTTCTGTTAGAATTTAGAGGTGCAAAAGACATCCACCTGCCTCTCTCTGTTTAGAAATGAAACACACCAAAAAATAATGAGGTAGGTAGATGAGAGCCAGGTATGGTATTATTCATTAGTTTTCTTCTCTCTCTCTCTCTTTCTCTCTCTCTCTCTCTCTCTCTCTCTCTGTTGTTGTTGTTGTTGGTTGGTTATTTGTTTGATTTTTTGTTTTGTTTGATTTTGTTTTTTGTGCTGCTGGGAACTGAACCCAGGGCATCACATTAGGCAAGTATTGTACAACGAAGCCACCCTGCCAGCCCATTAGTTTTATCAATGGATTACCAATAGTTCTCAAAGTATAGGGCTCTCTAGCAATGTTGAATTGGAGAAGGTATCAGGCCCAGTTGCCTCTCTTCCAACTGAACTGCTACAATGGACTCAGAGAAGAGTGGAATGTTCCTGGAGAAAGAGACCCTTCCCTAATGAACTTTTTAGGGAATGGAGACGAGAAACAAGAGTGTGTGAGCAACCCACAAAGAAACAAGCAACTTACTCTTTGCTATTTCAATGCAATCGCCCCAGCTTCTAGCAACATTGCCAGTGGAAGCCAATATTTCACCGGTCAGCTTGATGCGGAGAACTGAGTGATGGAATAGAGAGGGATCAGACCTGCTCTGCCCATGTGGTTCTTTTATAAGGAGGAGAGGAGAGCATTAGTTTAATAAACCTTCTTTAAAGGCTTAGATTTGAAACTTCAGATAGTCTTGTTTAAGAAATCCATAAAGTTGGGGTTAGATTAAAAACAAATAAGCAAACAATAAAACTCTGAGAAACTTATCTAAGTATAATTAGATGCAATTGATCTAATTACGTGGGTATCCTTTTCCTTTTGCTCTTGGAGAAGCAGTGGTAATCTATAGCACAAATGAAATCTCGAGACAGTACAGAGGCAGTGGGTGGCAGGAGGTGACAGCAGATCAGAACAGAAATCCTCCTCCCCTGGTTTTCTCACTTGAATGAGAAAAGCAGTTTACTATTTTACTGAAAATATTTTGTTGCTAATTAAAAATCCCACATAGCAGTGAGACTTTAAATAGATTTCTTTAGTCCAAGAGTAAAAACAAATAATTAGGTAAACCAGGAAGTGATTTTCATATTCACAAGAATAAGTGATCCAGCAGAGTGAGAAGACCTTGGAATGTGGCACGGGGGACCTGACTTCTCTACCTCTGTCTAAATACATGAGCTCAAGCAAGTTACTCAAGACTTGTGACACCATCTCAGCATAGTCCAAATGGAAGATCTATATGATGTCAAAGCTGGAAGAAGATTCCTATGCAGTCTATTCAAAACCCTTTTGCTATAGATTTAAAAAAAAATCAAGGACAAAGCTTAGAGGTCTTCCCCAAGTCCAGATCAATTAAAGAAAAGCAGGAACAGAACCAAAAATTTCTTGCCTTATAATGCATTTTTCTTCCTGTGCAGAACTGCTATGAGAATAATATTAGAATGTGTTGTGCCAAAGAAAGGCAATGTATAAATCTAAATTAAGTATTGTTAATGTTTGTCTGTGTATCATTGGGGGAAAAACTCATGGGATTGTATTTTTGTACTTCACCCTGAGAAATTGAATTTATAATAAAGAAAAACTAGGCACCCTATAAAGATTTATTTTAGTATTTAGGAAAAATGATAAAGCCTATTGAAATGTTCAAAACTTCAATCAACAGTTTCTTCCCATTCAATGTTATTATAAATACTTTCTCACTTGTATTAATTGTGTGCCATTGTATTAATTCTGGTTCCTTTGGTCTCTGCTAGTTCAGCTGGAAATGTAATAAATAGAGGAAAACTACAACACAAAAGATTTTCTAAGATATGTTCTAGTGATAATAAATAGAAAGAACAAGACCAGGTCCAAAAGCGAGGCTTGAAAAACTGTGGAGAAATAGTGGTGTTTAAATACACAGTTATGAAGGTCGTCATTACTTGTATCACATGTGCACATAATGTTTGGCCCACTAAGAATTTGCCATAAAAATAAAAATTTAGTGGTATTTTTCTGATGAGATTGCAAAAACCATCTTCAATAACCATCCCTGATGGAATCACTGTGATTTTCAGCTTCCTTGTGGTCGTCCTTCTGGATGCCCTTCATGGGAATGATCAACTTCTGCCTCCCTTTTCTCTGACCACACTGAAGCAGATCATCTGTCCTCATTTAATTAAATGGCATCTAACCTTTGAGAGTCCTGCTCACATCTTGTTTCTGTCCTCTAAGCCAACCTAAATGCAATACCCTCCAGTATTTAAACACTGATCACAGTAAAAGTATCCTCACTTTTTGGCAGGACTGGCTTTACTTGAAACTGTATACAGATTTTGATCTGGCAAATTAAATCCTATTTTAAATAAACTAGAAGAACTCACTTTTTCAAAAATGACCACAGTTTATCTCCTCATCCCTTACCCTTTAATTTACCTGAATTACAACTGAGGATTCTTATATATTATGTTGATTTAAAATTTACCTTAACTACTAACCTATAATGCAATCAATAGTGAAGAGGAAGGAAATAACTATGTTGAGCATTGAGAAAATACAAAGTCTTAAATCCAGCTTTTGGTTTTGGACTTATTAATGCTTAAAGGCTGCTGCCTGACACTGCTTCTTGATAATAGTTTATCATACAACTGGTAATAGTTGAATAAATGAAATTCTAAAAGAAATATGTGAAATTGATCATGTGGAGCCAGATTCCCAAATAGCTTTCAAAACAGAAATGCTATCTTTATGTCATTTCATTTAAAGTTATAATAGCTGTATTATATATTGCTAATGAATTCAATTTGCTTTTAAAGTATTTCATTTTATTTAACTATGATGGTAGTAAAAGGTTAGAGACTTTGCAGAATTTTTTCATTATATATAGCATTTATCAATTGATTGCCTAAACCTTTTGCCAACAATTTGAGGAGGTAAGGAATTTACATTTGAAAATTAACTGTGAATGTGGTCAGTCTGAATGTTTGCTTACGTTAACTAAATTTAAGGGAACATTCAATTTTATGTGAGGTAATGAGGCTTCTATCACTGGAAATATTAAAAAGAAATCAGTTGAGGAAATTTCAGATGTTGAGGAAGATGGTTATAGACTAATGGCCTGAAATCTCTGTTACAGTATGAAATGACATGTAAAAGGTAAAAAAAAAAAAAATCAACAAAACAACAAAGAAATGTGTCTGGCCCCATGTTCAATTCTTCTGTTTGGGATTGGATATGGAAATGGTATTGTTTTAAAGCTCCCCCTGGTGGTTCTTGTGTGCAACCACTGTTAAGAAGGATTCCTCAGTTCCTTGAATGATTTACCCATTGCCTTAGGACACTGATTTTGCTACCCAAGGCTATATTGTACTTTGTGGTAGCTTAAAGAACAGAGAAGAGCTCTCTTCCTGGGCACTGCCTTCGAGATAGCAGCCATCTCCTATTGGACATCATGGCTGCCCTTAGACCTCTCATGAAGCCCAAAATCATCAGAAAGAGGACCAAGAAGTTCATCAGGCAGCCATCAGATAGATATGTCAAAATTCAGTGTAATTAGCAGAAACCCAGAGGTATTGACAGCACATTGAGGAAAAGATTCAAGGACCAGATCTTGATGTCCAACATTGGCTATGGGGTGAAAAAGAAAGCAAAGCGCATGCTGCCCAGTGGCTTCTGTAAGTTCCTGTTCCACACTGTCAAAGAGCTGGAAGTGCTGCTGATGTGCAGCAAAGCTTACTGTGCTGAGGCTGCTCATAATGCTTCCTCTAAGAACCACAAAGCATGGAAAGAGCAGCCCGGATGGCCATCAGTCACCAATCCCAACGTGAGATTGTGAAGTGAAGAAAATGAATAAACAGTTCATGTGCACTTTATGTGTGTGTACTTAAATAAAACCTTAAAAATCGCAAAACGCTAGGCACAGTGGCACACGCTTGTAATCCCAGCACTTTGGGATGCTGAGACAGGAGAATCACAAGTTCAAAGTCAGCCTCAGCAGCGGCGAGGCGCTAAGCAACTCAGTGAGACCCTGTCTCTAAATAAAGCACAAAATAGGGCTGGGGATGTGACTCAGTGGTCAAGTGCCCCTGAGTTCAATCCCTGGTACCAAAAAAAATAAAAAAATAAAATAAAATGTACTGAATTTACATGTTAAGTCAGTGAGTTGTATGTTATGTTGATCATATCTCAAGATTGCTGTTATTTCTTTTTAAAAGCCTGGGATGTAGGGACTGGGATGTAGCTTAGGAGTAGAGTGCTTGCCTAGCATGTGTGAGGCCCTGGATTTAATCCTCAGAACAAAAGAAACAAACAAACAAAAAGTGCAGAATTCTTGAATAGAAATTCACAGGTAAGCCGGGCGTGGTGGCACACACCTGTAATCCCAGCACTTTGGGAGCCTGAGACAGGAGAATGGTCAGTTCAAAGCCAGCCTCAGCAATGGCGAGGTACAAAGCAACTCAGTGAGACCCTGTCTCTACCTACAACACAAAATAAGGCTGGGAATGTGGCTTAGTGGTCGAGTACCTCTGAGTTCAATCCTTGGTACCAAAAAAAAAAGAAAAAAAAACTAGAGGAACCAAGTGTATATTTTAGTTTTGCAAATAAAATATAAATTGGTATAGAATAAATGTATGACTTAAACTACCTAAAATGAATTTTATGGAAAACTATTTGATCTTTATATAAGTGTCTGCTATGTTCCAGTAATGGTAAAGTTCTTTAAATTAAGTCATTGAACTCTTAGAGTCATTATATTGAAGATGGTACCATCATCATTATGGCTATCATCCCCACTACAAATAAAATGAAAGAGACCAGGGAGTGTATCTATCTGCCAATAAGTGGAAGAACTGAAACCAGGTTTTTTGGGCTGTAGAGACCACATACTTAGCCAAAATCCAATACTGCCTCTTATGATTTCATAAACATGCGCAACACTCTGTGTACACACCAACATTTATCCAACTCAGAGGCCTCCTTTAGGATATTATAAGGCACTTTGGAAAAACTTGATTCTTTTTGAATGAATCAAGTGCAGAGTTCAGCCATGTCTGAAAGAATACGCTTTAGTCTTCAATACCATCGAGGCATTCTACTGAAAACACATGAAGACAGGTGGAAATTCATCCTTATTATGAAACGGCCCAGAAAATAGTGTGGTATGATACATTTTAATACCAAACTTCCTTCTTTCCAAAAGTTTCATCTATATAATCCAAATCCTTCATACTCTCATCTAAAATGTTTTATTTTATTTTATTCTATTCTGTCTCCAGGGAAGCTGGGGAAAAATCTGACCACCAAAACAGACACGGGGGTGGATCTTTCTGCTCTGTTCCTATCAGGTGGTTAAAAGTGATGCTCCCATCACTGTCAATCATGGATGAGCAGAAATATTGCCTAGAAGGTTGGAAAAATTACCCATGCCTGAGCCCCAGTCCAGACCAATTCAATGTAGTAGTTATCCTTTCAAGTCAAATAGCAACTTCTTCATATTGTTAATGTCTCTTAAATTGTCTGCATTGCTGGCACACTTAATTTTTTTCTATATTTGCAATCTTTCATTGCATACCATAGATGGTTCACCCATCTCCCCATGGGACCAGTTCACTCACTGAAGATTTCCTTCTGTAGTGATTGTAGACTGACTTCAACCTCAGTAAGCATCCTAAGTCTAGCCATCGCTGATTCACAAAGTACTTGCTCTTGTCATGGGTGCAGGTTCTAAAGTTACAAGATTCCTCAGTGATGGGTACATGTAGAGATTTTTGAGACTCCGGGAGAAATGACCTTTTATGTGATTCAAGTTTATATTGTGCTGTTTCACATAATATCACCAAAAGCAAATGCTTATGATACAACAGCTAAGCAATTGAAATGAAGCCCTCCTTTCAGTGACAAAAACTCAGAGTTCAGCCTACCGGAAGTCAGAGCTTGTGAAACAGTAAATATAAACCAAGAAAATAAATCAATGTATTTTGTGTTTTTTTAGGGCTTCACTTCATTCATATAAATATCTTATATCTCTCTTCCAAATGTCAACGAATCCAGTCCTCTCTGTGCTATTAAAATGAGACTAAGGAGAAAATCTCTGAAGTTTTCAATTTATTTTGCAAGTATTTCCTTAAAACACACATCTTTTCTTAAAAAGAAGAAAGAGAAGGAGGAGGAGGAGGTGCAGGAGGAGGAGGAGGAAGAGGAGAAGATTCTCTCTTGTTAGTCACCTTTCCATTACTTTAACAAAATATCTGAGAGAATAAACTGACAAAGATGAAAGGTTTATTTTGCTTCACAATTTTTGAATTTTCAGCCCCTGTTTGGTTAGCATCATTGCTTTGGACCGGTATGAGGCAGCACATTACATTGGAAGTGTGCGTAGAGCAAAGCCATTTGCTTCCTGGACAAAAAGTCTACCATTTACCTCATGGAGAAAGGGCACACTATCTCCTTCAAGGGCATGCCCCAATAACCAGAAGACTTCCCACTAGGCCCATTTCTTAAAGGTTTTGTTACCTCCCAGTGGCACTACTGGGGACTAAGCCTTTAACACATAAGGGCTTTTGAGGACATTCTGGATCCAACCTACAGCATCTCATTTACCTTCAGAATTGTGCCAAGTGATGTGTTTGTTGTAATCATATTTCCACATTGTATTTTCAAAAAGTGCTTTGATAGGTACTATATAGTTAACAGGCTGGCATAATGTTAGATATTTTATTAAGCCAATCATTCCTATATATCGGATACCTATAAAAGCTTAAATTGAGCAATTTTATTATTCTACAAAACTTTATGGGTTTTTTTTAGTAGAGGTTTATTTAGTATGATGGAACATAATGGGTTAAGCTTTCTTATTTATTAAATAGCAGAATTTTTGAAAATCAGAGAGTATAGATTATATAATTCTTCAAAACAAAACTCAACCCACATGTGCTTTAAATCAACCTACATGGGTTATTTTGAATAAAAAAAAGAGAGAGAATCTTGCTAGAACAATAGAATCAAAGCAACTACCTGGTTGTTTCAAGCAATAGACCTGTTTGCTTTCACTTTGGAAACTGCTGTCATTATTGACTTAAATCAAAATGCTTCTGAGGTATAAAATAACAAACGAAAACACTCACACCTGTTCCTGTGAGAAAAAAAACAACAAACAACAAAAACGCAAAACCAAACAAGGTGAACATCACCCAGTAAACAGCAGAACAGATGCACCCACATAGTCAAGAGCACAACCACCTTGAGGGGCAGGAGAGGCCTATGCAGCTATGCACAGGGTAGAAATGAAGGAGAGAAAGGTGTCCACTTCTAATTTTTACCTCAGGTGTTTTGTTTTGTTTTTTTTCATAAGAGCTGTTAATTCTCTCCTCTGTGATTTATTACACTCACTTGAAGGAAGAAATTTAATATTTGGTTTAGGAAAATGGCATGAAATTAAAGGATCCTGAGAAATGCTTTTAGCTTCTCTGGGGGTGATGGAAACTTTCTGGAGGTTTTTATGGGTTACTGTTTCATTTATTAAACCATAAAAAATTTGTATAAAAACTGACTTTTTGCATTTACAGTTTCTCTTTTCTGTTCTTAAAGGAAGAATGCAATGAATGGACTCTATGAGGCATCTTGGAGCCTTTGGAAAGGGAACCTAGCAGGAGGGTGAGCCAGGTCTTCCCACCTTCTGCACAAAAAGAAGTGATTCTGCAGGGAAGGGCTGCCGTATGGTTATGATGATTACCTTGGTCAGCACCTCTGAAGAGGTGTTTGTCCTTCCATTTGTGTTAGAGGAATAGGCAGGCAGCAGCCCTGGCAATCTCCTGCAGGGCCAAGCTGAAGGGATGGAGGCCTAGAGACAAGCAAACCCAAGGCCCCTGCAGTATGTTGACTCTCAGCTGCCAGGTCTCATCCCTAGCACCTTCTGGTTCTCAGAGTGAGAACAAACTTGCGAGTATACTTTGCACTCTAGGGCTAAGAATCTAAATACAGGAAGTTATGATTAGCTATGGGAAAATCATGATGTTTCCAGGCTTTCCATCAATATCTTGCCTTAAAAACAATGCGTGGGGAAGCGTGCAAATGAAATAATCCTGACAAGTTCCTTTTAGCCCTGACTTTGCATAATTAGGCACTTAGCCTGCACAATACTTGTCCAAGGAGTGGTTGGAGGATGTCTTTTCACCAGCTCATGCACGTATATACACAGTTTGAGAAATCTTGGTGTGGAGTGTTAAAAGCTGCCTTTTTTTCATCCTTTGACACAAAGCTGAGTCAAACTGCAGGAATTTTCTAAATCTTCATATTCACTGATTCTCTTAACATACAGCCTCTAGGCTAACTTTAACTGTATTTATAACACGAGTAAAGACAACAAGCTAAACATTTTCAACCACTAATTATGGATTGCTTTTCACATTTGATAAATAGTTAGATATGATTAAGATTATTAAGTGTTCTTAGCCTTCCATGTATATCAATTTCATCCAAGGAGAGTTTGATGTTTTTGTTTCCTTAGCTTCATTCCTATCTTCAGAAACCATTTCTGTTTCCCAGGTCTCAAGCACATTTGAGGATGTTTGATGAGCTGGTTTTCTTTTGTGGTGCAGGGAATCAAACCCAGGCCTTGTGTATGCTGCACAAGTGTTTTAGCACTAAGCTGTATCCGCAGCCATTCTTTTTTTCTTATAATTTTATTTTGAGATAGAGTTTCATTGAGTTGCCAAGGCTAGCCTTAAACTTGTGATCCTCCTGCCTCAGCTTCTAGAGTAGCTGGAATTCTGGATTTGTGACACTGTGCCCCGCACATTGAAGTTTTTATAATGCAAAATTGGAAACATATTCCAAAGAGAATTTGAAATGGGGAAGGCCTAAGACAGAACATAAAAAATTAAATAACCCAGAAATTCTAGAGAGAGGAGAACAAAGCATAAACACTAGAGTAGGAAATCATTTTGTTCAAGGACTTTTCAAGAGAGGGACATTTCAGCAGCTGCCAAGTATGGGGGAATAGAGTAGGCAGGAAAGGGTAATTTTTGTAAGGTTGCCTTGGACTGTGTATATGGATATTTTTCAGGTTTTTCAAGAAAAACAAACAAAATATTTGGTCTATTTTTGTCATCCATTGCCTGTTTCATGCCCCTGAGACTGAACCACAGAGGACCTGGTGATATAAGGCTTTCAGTTCTTGGGCTGGGGATGCAGTTCAGTAGTAAAACAAGTACCTAGCACATGTGAGGCCCTGGGTTTAATGCTCGCTACAAGGAAAAAAAAAAGAATTTAAATTTTTTTTGAAAAAGGTTAAAAAGTGGAAAAAGTGACAGCTATTGAGGGAAATAAAAGATGAAACGTAACTCATGAGATAATTTTGTTTAGCTCACCATTTGTGATGATCCTTATTATAATTGAATAAAAGTAAACTTCCCTTCCCCCCCAAAAAAATCTGAAGCAACTAGGATTCATCACCTTGATTCAGATAAAATTTCTCGGGTTTGAAGCCATGTATAACATTAACCAAGTTTCCCCTTTTGCTTCTTTTAAATGTCCTTTTTTGCCAGCTAAAATGATAATTATAATGGCTCTGGAAAGCTACTCTGTTATTCATGCTGTTGGCACAAATGCATGGCTGTCATTATACCAATAAACAGCCCAAGGCAAATGATAATGAGACCCATGCTGAACTTACTCCAGTCTAAACAGTGCTTCCTGAGCTATGAAGCTTCAACATGCCATTTGTAATTTCAATATAATGTCTAGGACGCTATCCTCAGATTCTCAAGAGTGTCTGATTGGCTGGGAGTTTATCGAGATTGAGGAAGGTGTACTCTGAGGGGAAGGAGGAGGAGTCCAGCTCTCCACTTTGAGCTATTGTCAAATCAACTATATAGTCAAGGTTGAGAGTTCCCTGTTTCTGTGAATTAATTATCTCTGAATGAATTCTGTGAACTAACTTCTTTGGGATGGAAAAAGCTACTATATATTAAAATATTCATTATTAAGCCGATCACTTATAAAATTAGAACTCACTCAACCATCCCTCTCTGATAAAACTGCAGAGTAAAACCACAAGTTTTTATGAAGGCAGATGATACGTTGTTAACAAGGGGGTTGCTGGAGAGTTCTTAGATTGATGGACAAATGTGGGACTAGAAGAATTGCTCCACTTTTTGGTTGGAGTAAATGGATCCGTCAGAAAGGATTTGGACATCAAAAAATGAGAAAATTCATGAATCCACTGAATGCTTTTGCAAACAGATCTTCTTCTGTCATCTTTGTGTTGAAATTTGAGGTGATGCGTCATATCTTGCTATCATATTCTGTTCAAAAATGCTTTGAAAAACCACACTTAATTTATTCATTATTTATTCTAACACTTAGTTCAGAATACAATTATATACCAAAACTTCCCAAATATAAGATTATTTAAACTTATAATACAGCTTATTTTTAAGTTGTGCTAAGCTTATTTTTATATTTGTAAGCTCAATTTCTTCCATAAGAACATCTGAAACAAATTCACCTGTGACTAATTATTCCATCTACTCTAGAACATATACCATCTCTTGGATCTGATATCTGGTTTTTGTGGTCATAGCAAAGAGAATGATAACTCTGGAGTAAGAGCAGGGAACTGGTAACACTTCCACTCCTTCTTGTCTTCACCTTCCAGCTGATCTAAGACGTTTTTCAAAGGTGACTCCTGTAGAGGTTAAGCTGAAGCTTTCCCATCTGGACACATAAAATCTCTCCCTAAGGCATGGCATAATGTCAACCATTAGAGGGCACCCGCATCGCAGAATGTGTGCTGTTGTTCCAGCAAGCTGCTGTCCTTGCCAGGTAGTGATTTTTTGTCAGCAGTGTTCAGAAAGTAAACGGTTTGCTTGTGATGCTGGCGGATGAT
The DNA here is from genome assembly GCA_028644305.1 of Xerus rutilus. Lineage (NCBI taxonomy): Eukaryota > Metazoa > Chordata > Mammalia > Rodentia > Sciuridae > Xerus > Xerus rutilus. Next base: position 107,345,103 of record CM053403.1, on the reverse strand, counting down.
GAGCATTGATAGATGATTCTGTGGTATTCTGTAGCAGAACTTCCCCTAATATTTAAAGTTAAACAAATGATATATTTTGCTTATCTCGAAATTTTTTTCCATTTTGATTCTTTCAGTGATATTAATCCAACTCCGTCTTTCAGTTTTTATTTATAAGGGTCACTCTTGAAAATTCCCTGCCATAAGGGGAAGGAGATATAGCAGAGTCATTCAAAAGATGAAGAAGGATATTGGGGCATGTTGAGTTAAAGGAAAATATTAAATATTGTTAACCAGGAAACTAATATGCATTCATTACTGTGAATAAGGAAATAATTATGTTGAGGGATTGTCAAAGGACACCATTTCAAGGATTTAGTGAACTCAATGTTAAAGTAAAATGTCATCGCAGTGAGAGTTGACTGGAACCAGGCCAAAGATTTGAGAAGGATGACATTTCTTGCCCTGGTACTTTAAATAGAAAAGTTCCATTTTGTTAATGCAAAAAAATACAATTGAATACATGCCAGTAAGCAAGTGATGTCCATCAGCAGTCATAGTTCATTCTCTGTGTAGCCTATTCATGGATAAACCTTAGTAGCAGGTAGTCTGATGTTATTTATAAAGAAAAGCACATTAATTTTAATATGAGTCTGAAAAAAAATGATTTGGGAAGAATAAATTTTCTTCTTCAAATTCCCATTATGATACATTTCAAAAACTAGAAGAAAGGACAATTGGACTATCCGTTCCACAGTTTTGTTTCCTTAATGCAATAACTGATAATTTGAATGTAACTTGGAAATGTTACTTGGAAAAAGCTACAGCAAAGCAGAAACTAGAGTAGATAGATCGACAGATAAGCCATTAGGCTCTCTATTCAAAATGTCACTGTAGAGTGTTACAGTCCATGTGTTTATGAATCACTGTCCTTTTCACTGTTAGTTCATTTTTCTGGACTTATTTGTGCAGAGGATTAGAAGAGCATAGTGAAAAAAATAAAACTAAGGTCATGGATTTGACACCCTTACCTTGAGGATGCTAAGATTCTTCATCCTCATATTTCATTATTATGGCAAAGACTTGCAAAGACTCTATCTAACCTGCCTCCCTGTGACTCGCCAGCCCATCAGTGGCTTCTCTGTATACACTCCTATTCAGCAGGTTTAGAATTCACCCCTTTCTAAATTTCACCTTTTTCTTGTCCACGGGATCATTTCCCAAATCCCTTAAAATTGTTAAAAAGCTGTTTATCATATAGATCTAGGTGACATGCCATTATCTACATAAAGGTGTCCCTGGACTCCAGACCCTCAGGAAGAATTTTTCTCCTCTGAACTCTTCTGGCAACTGTGTGTGTCACTTCATGGGAGATGTCATATGTGCCAAATGCTATTTGACTTTGTGGGCACTGTATATTATTTTCTAATATCCTGTAGTAAGTTCCTTAAGGACAGGCATAGCTCCTTATTTTTCATATTCCCCATATTACTTATATATTGATTTATGAAAATTAGAAACTCTAAAAGGAATTATTAACTGTGTTAGTGTATTTATGAAGTTAGCAAATTAATTGATGTGAGTCATTAAGGAATAGGTGAGTTTGGCCTGGTACAGTTTCTGAAAACCCAAATAAATAACACATTTGAGCTGGGCTGTGGTGGCACACGCCTGTAATCCTAGCACTTTGGGAGCCTGAGACAGGAGAATCACGAGTTCAAAGCCACCCTCTGCAACGACGATGCACTAAGCAACAAAGTGAGACCCTGTCTCTAAATAAAACACAAAATAGGGCTGGGGATGTGGCTCAGTGGTCAAGTATGGCTCAGTGGTCAAGTACTCCTGAGTTCAATTCCAGGTCCAAAACAAAAACAAAAACAAAACACATTTGAGTTTTGTATATAAAAGAAAGTATTCTTTCGTTGCTATTTTTTTCTTTGAATTAGTTTCTGTGTACTATTGAGGAAATGTTATTGATTTGCAGAAAACAAAGTCAAGAGTAAAATACGAAAATTCACTATTTATACCAGTGCAATGTGTACAGCAGCGACAAGTGACAAGATGCCTATTTTATGTTGCACACTCCTAGCTCCTCTGGAATGGAGTTTCTTTAGCAAGAAGGGCAGTTTGTAAGGCAGAAGAATCTATTCTACTTAAGGAACACAAGAGGGCGCTCTTTCCAACCCAGTCAGACAAAAAGAAAAATGCTCTTCATTCAGAGGGGATTGGTTCCCAGAAGCCTTCCTTCTTCAAGCTTTGACAAACACAGGTATTCATTATTCACTTTTTAAAATTTAAAAAGAAAGCAAAGTAAAAAATAACAATTATAAGTAAAAATATATTGAGTTCTCAAGAAATATGTGGAGATTGTATTTGATAGAAATTTTCTTCTAAAGTTTTAAATTATCTTCTAAAGTTTTGCTCCTTTTTTAATGTTAGAAGCAATGATCTGAATTAATTTTATTTGGCAATAAATATGTATCTTTACTTGTATGTGTAAGTGTAAACTGTGCCTTCTGTTTAGAATTTCATGTGCTTTGATGTGTCCATTATGATTTGAGGGGAAATATCCTGCCTAAGATTCTGGTGATCTAAATTTAATTTATCTAAAAAGCATGACTTTAGATAATTGACCATCATCATCTCCTGTTTCTCAGTTTGTAAAATCAGAGAATGGGGTTAGATAATTTCAAAGATCCTTTCCAAGTCTAATAGTTTTACTGGGTTTATGAACTATCTTGGTTTTATTAAATCTTTGATAAGTATTTAGGATATGGCTGTGAAATGGATATAGCTTATAGGCATATTGTTCAAAGAATCAGTATGGAATTGGATACATTGAAGACAATGCTTTAGCAATCAGCAGAGTATATAGGTACCTGCACTTTAAGGTGCAAATACTTTGGTGAACTGTCTACATGATTATATTACTCATATAGACTCAGTCAAGGTGACTCAGTTTGGGTGGGTAGTTCTATAAATACATGAAAATATTACTTAATCTTTTTGATTAGTGTATGGTTTGACTGACCCAAGGAAGATTTTGTTGGTTTGGTTTGGTTTGGATTTGGGTTTTTTGGGTTGTTTTTTTTTTTTTTTTTTTTTTTGGTACAGGGGATTGAACTCAGGGGTACTGAACCACTGAGCCACATTCCCAGCCCTATTTTGTGTTTTATGTAGAGACAGGGTCTCACTGAGTTGCTTAGCACCTTGCCTTGCTGAGGCTGGCTTCAAACTCATGATTCTCCTGCCTCAGCCTCCCAAAAGTGCTGGGATTACAGGTGTGCACCACCGCGCCTGGCTGGGTTTGGGTTTTTGATAAAGGGGTGAGTTGGAAGCCCCGATGGCTAGATTTTGAGTTTTGTTTTTAAGCAGAATTCTTTAAGTGTCTGTATTTAGAGGAGTGAAACACTCTTTAAAGAGCTTCTGTAATAACCATCTTAGTTAGGGTAGACAACAGTACTGCCATGATGTTGAGTTGAGCTACTTCCCTCCTGCCTTCACCCCATGGATGTGGTTAGCATACCAGTTCTTGGTACTTACTCTCCACCTCCTTTTGTGTGAGACCTTCTTCTTTCTCCTCCCACCTTCCTCTTCTTATTTTTCTATCCTGAGTGCTAGGAATCTTGCCTTCCTCTGTATAGGCAAAGAAAACTTTGCTAAGTAAAATGACCTGAATAACCCCATGAGGATTTTAGAGATGAGAAAGAATAGGAAAGGATGAGAGCCCAAGAGGCAATTTTCTGGGAGAACGTATCAGAAAGACAGTAGCTTGGGTGATTTGGGAGAAGAAAAGAGAAAAGAGATGTCTAGGTGTGAAGAATTTGTTATGCTATGCAAATGGGGAAAGATGCATATGGAAAATAATGGAAAACAAGTAGCCATCAAGTAATTAAGATTAGGAAAGACAGATAAACTAAGACTTAAAAATGAACTCTTTTCCCCCATTCATTTGTTCTCTCAGCAAACACTGAGCATCTTCTATGTGTCAGGAACTATACCAGGCATATGATTTGGTATCGTGGTTGAATTAGATGTGTTTTCAGGTTTTTTTATTAGCAGAGTCTACATAGGCAAGTCAACAGTTAAACAAACAAGAATAAAAAAAATAAGTGTAATCAGAGAGAGTGGTGATACAGGGGAGGGGTAATGATTCTGCTTATCTAGAACATAGAAGCCTCACAGAAGACAAATCTGTGGTGTTAAGTAGAAAATGATTACTGGCGTTCTGGGTAGGTTGAAGGAGGAAAGGCACTGTAAGCAGAAGAAAATGTTTTTGCAACGACACAACAATAACAATGGCAACAGTGTGTTTAGGGAACTAAAGTAATTTAAGATCAAAGTTTAAGAGAAGGAAAGGAGGGAGATGAAGCTGGTGAATCAGGTATATTTTCAACTTTCAGAAATTTTGTGAGCCTTGCTAAAAATGCTTGCCAGTTCATGTGGGGAAAAATGGTAAGCAGACATGGTAGAGAGATCACTGCAGATGCTCTGAAAGCCAGACTGAGTGGGATAGGAATGGTGGCAGGGACAACATTTAGAAGGCTCCAGGCAGGGCTGATGAGGATTGACTGAGAATAAAGTTAATAGAAGAGCAAGCCTAGCTCTGGCAGTCTTTTTTGACTTTTGATTCGAAGACCCAACTCATCACAGCAGTCTGCATTTGTACTTTTTTTTTTTTTGATATGAGAGATTGAACTACTCAGGGGCACTTGACCACTGAACCACATCCCCAGACCTATTTTATATTTTATTAAGAGACAGGATCTCACTGAGTTGCTTAGTGCCTCGCTTTTGTTGAGGCTGACTTTGAACTTGTGATCCTCCTGCCTCAGCCTCCTAAGCTGCTGGGTTTACAGGGCTGTGCTACCCCGCCCAGTTGTATTGTACTTTGAGCATAAGAGTGTATTATAGTTTTAAAAGCCTTTTTCTGGCCTTGTTTTATCTTCTTGTCTAACAGGTAAAGCAAAATGCTATCTGTAACCTCCTTTTTTTGGTGAAGAGACTGAAGAGAATATATAGTGAGTGAGGATTGAAACATGCACTCTTGTATCTGAATTTTTGTCCTTTTATTTCTTTTTCTTCATTTACAGGAATCCTCTCTTTCTAAATGCTAAAGTTGTTGAGGTGGATCAATGCCCAAAATGCAGTCCTTATGGCTGATAAAGAAAAGATTATTGGAGTTCATTTTATTGAGTAAAATATTCAGCCAACAAATATACACATATATACAAACATGTACATTCATGTGTGTTTTATATAGTATTATTTGAGCACATAACACATTTATGTGTAACATGTATCGTATGTATATGTAACATGTACATAACATACATGTTTACACATAACATGAATCATGTGTATAACATATATGCATATTGCACATCTATAATATATAATATGTTATACATGAATATGTTATATGTTTACATAATGCATGCATGTTCCAAGTTGCCTTACTGTACATAGGTTGTATGCTTTCTGATACCAATGGAGTTGAGCATATGTGATCACTTTGTTCTTGGTTTTCTACATACAACAATTAGGAAGAAACTTTAAAATTAATTCCAAGTCATCTAGTTCATTAAAGATAAGAGTTCTTTCATAGACACCTTTCAAATGAACATCACATAACAAAGAGTTGTAATGCTGACTGTGTTTCTCTGTTGCTGGCTTACACACAATCTCCCAGCAATACTATGACTCAGATCAAATTTCTTCAAATGCCAGATTTCTCCATGAAGATTCTTTTGGAATTTTTTTTTTTTTTTGTAGAAAACCTGCTCAACAAGAAATTCCTTTGCTTGTTTTAGCACCTGGACCTAATTATGATTTCTTTCTTATTAATAGCTATAAAGAGGTGGGTTGTGTAACCAGGCATAGTTTTCACAGCTAAAAATAAACTAGTCTCTATTACCATGTCTTTGGACACAAAAAAGGAGGTTTTCTTGATGTAGCACTCTTTCAGAAAGTTTGTTCTTCAGTTATCTGAAGTGATGCCCCTGGAAGGGCAATTAGTCAAGGGTTGCATGAGTGTTAGCATGAGTGTTATCAAAAGCTATAAGCACATATGTCAAGAAATAAAAGTCCCTGGAAAAACAAATAAGAACCTTACAAGTTTCTCAGATGTCTCAAGAGTGCTACGTAATTACTGGTATACAAACTGCTTTTCCCTTTTGTCTGACTAAGCTGTTGAGCCCTCCATAATGTATATTGGTATTATCTCAGGAAAGCTACAAAAGAAAGTAGAGATTCTTCTGGAGGCATGCTGAGTATATCCATTTTTCCTCTCTTCCTTCTATTTGCATTAGTTTAAAAATGGTTTATTTATCTGATTAGGGTGGACCCCACTTAGAAACAAATGCTTTGTTGACTTTAAATTGTGAAAGGCAGGGTTTACCTAGAGATGAAATTATGTAGAGAAAGCACAGCTGTGAAGCAGGGGAATGGAGATTTAGAGAAAGGATTGTTCTTTCTTGAGCTCCTGTTCTCCCACATCTGCTTTAGCACCACCGGGCTTTCAGGATCCATCTTACACCAGGATCAGAATTAATGGAGCTGTTCACTTGAGCTCAATTACAGAGCACTCACCTGAGAAAATATAAGAAACAGAACTGTAAATCTTATAATCAAATATTGAATTATGTCTAATTTATTTACTTAGGGAGTTGAGAGCCCCCAGTCCTACAATCAAATGTGTAATGATTTATTATGAAAGGACATTTTTTAAGAACAACAGGAACAAAGATTTTAGGTTTCCTGTGCTGAAAACACCTCTCAGCAGCAGGGTTGGTGAAAGCTAAACCTAATTTTGAAAGTAAGGATGAAGTTGCACTACGTGCAGACTAAAGTATGTTGTGGCAAAATCAGCTTCAAAAGTTACTACCCAACACTCAAATACTACTTACAAACAAGGAAATGCAAACATGAATATGTTTTTCCCCTTATATAGAAAACAAAGTTGGTCAGGGATTCTGTAGCATTTGTTTTGCTCTCTGGATTTTTCATGTTAAAAGAGCATAGAAGCTGGGCCCAGGTAAGGGGATCTCCAGTTCAAAGCCAGCCTCAGCAACTTACCGAGGCCCTAAGCAACTCAATAAGACTGTGTTTCAGATAAAACATTAAAAAGGGCTGGGGATGTGGCTCAGTGGTTAAGCACACCTGGGTTTAATCCCTACTACCAGAGAGAGAGAGAGAGAGAGAGAGAGAGAGAGAGAGAGCACATAGAAATTATCCCAGAGAGAGTTCCCAACCACACATCACCACATATCAACAGCATCAGGAAACACTATGGCTTTGAGAATTCTTTCTTACCATCTGAGTTTTATGGTCTCCCAATGTAGTAGACACATTTGAAAGCTGTAATTTACATCCTCCTGTTTCTTTAAAGGTACAGAATCACAGAGAACACTGAACTGGATATTGCAGAGGATTGATGATGATAGAATTCAAGGCATTCCTCATGTGCTCCATCACAAAACTTTATTACTATAATGTCTTGAATTTAAAAAGCCAGACTATATAAAATATTTACCCATAGGGAATATACCTAAGATATTCTTCAGATTTTTACAGAAGATTGATTATATAAAATATTAAACTTAGCAGTCAAATATCTTAGTTACAAAGAGTGGAGTCTCAGTTTATATAATATAAACATTGAACTGTTGCTGTGAATCTTGTATTTGTAAATAAAACTGAAGTTGTAATTGACATATAAGGGTGGAGTTGTGTTTTTGAGTCACCAGTGGGAATTACTCACTGCAAGTGTTCCATAATCTCAGAGGGTGGGGGATAAGTGGAGGAAGTGCCAAGATGGAGGTTATGTACTTAGACCAAGTCACACAGGTTATTCAGATATGAAGGTCTCTCCCATACTCTCCTTGTCCAATTACACGTTTCAAAACTCCGTAAGTCAAGTCAATGGTTATCCACTGAGGCTGACTTTGTCTCACAAGGGACATTTGGCAATGTCTAGAGACATTTTTAGTTGTCATAACTACAGGAGTTGGGGATGCTACTGACATTGAATGGATAGTGGACAGGGACACTGCAAAAATACGTGCTTAGAACAGCTACATCCCATGAAGTGTTATCTGGCCAAAATGCCAATCACACTGAGGTTGAGAAACATGATTCAAAATAACTTTAAAAAATGAAATAATTTC
>CM053403.1:107211279-107336856 GCA_028644305.1 Xerus rutilus | reverse complement strand
TTTGGTACTAGGGATTGAACTCAGGGGTGCTCGACCACTGAGCCACATCCCCAGCCCTATTTTGTGTTTTATGTAGAGACAGGGTCTCACTGAGTTGCTTAGCGCCTCGCCATTGCTGAGGCTGGCTTTGAACTCGCGATTCTCCTGTCTCAGCCTCCCTAAGTGCTGGGATTACAGGCTTGAGCCACCGCGCCCAGCTATGAAATAATTTCTGATTGGGAGTTGGCATGCTACCATCTGTGGGTCAAATCTGGCTCACAGTTCATTTTTGTAAATAAAGTTTTATTGCAACACCACCATGCTCATTCATTTAAGTACCATGTATACCTGCTTTCATGCTGGGATAATAAGTGATTATGACTCACAAAGCCTAACACATTCATTTGGCCTTTACAAAAGAGCAAAAGATCATTTTGTAATGTAAATAACTTTTAGTTTTTATTTTTTCAAATGCATTCAGATGATAATTAGGTAATTATTATTAGACCTTTAAATTGTCTATGACTCATTGTTATTCCCAAAGTGTCTTGTAATTTGTTCAATCCCAAATTATAATATTGTTCCATGAGGTCTCTATCCAAGGGGTTCTGTAGTTCTAGGTTGTATAGGGCCCTAGCATATATAATTTTACATATCTTTTTTTAAGACAATTAATTATGATTATAACATCAGCCCTAAAATTGTATGTTTATTTGTAATGAAAAAAAGAATTTCTATACATTAGCAGGGGCTTTCAAGTTCAAGTCCCTTTCTTTTAATAACCATCTACTCAGTTTTCCAGAAATGCTTGCACAAAAATGCTTTCTGATTGTATTCTGCTTGCCCTCTTCAGGAGTACTTTGCATATCAGTAATTCTCAACACCTAGCAATGCCACAACTCAGAGCTTGGAGCCCCTCCTTATCTTTCCTGCGTATTCAGTTCTGTACAGATGTGTCTGGAAAAAATATGTTTGTTTAATGACCAATCAGCAGCAGAAAACCTGAGTTTTGAGTATAGTTCTGCCACTAATTCTTTGTGTGACTTTGGGTAAGTGAGTACATCTCTGTATCTCAGGTCCCTAAATAGGATGTAGATGGAAGCTGTATAGACTATTGCTCAGAGTTCTTTGATTTCAAAATTTTGGATGCTCTTGGATTTGTTCTAGAAAGTTCCCTATTATGTTATATGCCACTTTCCCCTTTAGTTAATAGAAAATTGGTAATTTTTTTCTGAATTTTTTTCTATTCAGTTGTAGCTCTATTCTAACCATAGATATTTAAGTAGTTTTGAATTATCTGTCCATGAATCATTATTATTCTGTAGGATTTCTTTCTTACAAGTTGTTCAACCAAGCCTGCTCCATTTTGGGCCTGGTTGCTTATTTTTCATGCTTAGAAATATGCTTGCACTGCTCCATGTAAGAGGCTTAAATAAATCAGCTGCAAGAATCTAAGAGAAATCCCTCTTTTTTCACCTGAAGTTTCTTTTGAAATATTCAAGTGGCTGCAAATCTTGCCTATCTTTTTCCAAATTATCAGCAGATTATTAATTCTATTGCTCATGTTTCAAACATAAATAATCCTTACAACTAGATTCCTTAACCTCAGATGGTTCTCTAGTACATAACTTCAAATAAGAGTCTAATTTTAGTTTGGGTATTCAGCTCAGGAACTAAAGAATTGCCACCTTGAGCTAAGACAAGGATTCATTCTTATGTAACTAAATGGCACCAAGAAACCTGTGGTGGCTGGAGATAGGGCTCTGATGGGGGTGCAGTGGGCAGATAGGGATACGGGGAGGCAGTGAAAACACCATCATTACTATCAACTGCAGTTTTCATGACATTTCTAGACATTTATATTTCAATGCACCAGAAGATTTTACCAACCTATACCCCTATGGCTATTATTTGCTCCTGTAAGCTCTTACCACATCGTGAGGTTATGGCAAAATCACTGATATGACTAGAAAATATCTTGACATGGTTTTTTATACGGGTAAACTTAAGAGCAGAAAATTTTAATAACATATAATTCTAAAGGATATTAAGCTTTGGATGCAAGATTTCTAACTCCTGGATGAAAACTCTTCTTTTAAATAATTAATTTTAATTGTAAACAAAGTATACAAGCATATAATTTAAAAAACATAAAAAAGTCTTTAGCACAAAACAGCTTCCCCCAACTTCATCCTCTCAACCCCAGTCATGATTCTCAGGCTCAAACACTTTAGTTGAACTGCTGTTTCTTTTTGTACTTGTCTCCATGATTCTAAATGCATTCTTAAGTAATAATTTCCTGATTTCCACTTATAGATGCAAACTATCTCTTCTCGGCTATGCTACCCAAGTTCAGGAGCAATATAGGGTAAAAGCTTAAAATGAAAACAGTGTAGCTAGCCTTCCTGGGTCTAAATTTTGGGACCACTTCTTCCTAGCTGAGTGACAACTGCTTCATCTGTACCTTAGGTTCCTTGTGTGTGTTATGGGCACCTGAGCTGTACTCACTGGTTAGTCGTGGGAGCTGAAGGAATAGAACACGTAAAGAATCTAGAACAGTCCCCAGCACACAGCAAGGGCATAGTAAACAGAAGCTTTTTTTTGGTGAGTATTTAATAGTTAATAGCTGTCCCTCCTTACCCACAATTTTGCTTTTTGCAATTTCAATTACCTGTGGTCCTCTATAACCTAACAATATGAAGTGAAAATTTCCAGAAAGAGATAATTCATAAGTTTTAAACTGAGCATCATTCTGAGAAGTATGATGATATCTCACATTGGTCCTATTCAATTTTGTCTGAATCATGATTCATTCCTTCATCCATTGTATCCACACTACATAAGCTACCTGCCTGATGGGCACTATTAGGTAACTTGGTTAACAGATTGACCATTTCAACATTTCAGTGCTTGTATTTAAATTATTTTTATTTTATTTCATAATGATTCCTTAAGCTCAAGAATAATGATGTTGGCCATTTCATTATACAATGTTATCTTAATTATTTACTATATTATGACAATAAATCTCCTAAGATGCCTTATTTGTTTGTTTATTTGTTTATAGTGCTGGAAATTGAACCCAGGGCCTCTTTACCAGTAAGCTTCATCCCAAGCCTTTTTTATGTTTTATTTTGATGTAAGATCTCACTGAGTTGGCTTCAAACTCACCATCTTTCTGTCTCAGCCTCCCAAGTTGCTGGGATTACATTCATGTACCACCATATCCAGCCTTACTATTCCTACTTTATGAATTGAACTATATAACAGATACCATATATGCAAATATATATACAAATGTGTGTATGTGTATGTATTAATTTCAGTGCTGCCTCTCGTTTCAGGAATCTACTGAGGTTCTTAGAACATGAACAAAGTGGAGCTGCTATATATGCCATTCTCCTACCTTATTTATCCTGTCTTCCAGTACCATATTTTCTGATAAAATAGTGATTTAATGTATGATTACAATCTAAAACCATAAATACTGAACTCTGAGAATTTTCCAATTACATTTTCAGTGAAATTTTTCCCCCGGAAACTATTTTTTCCTGGAAATTAACAGCAACTTTATTTATTCTTCATTTTATTTATTTTCATAATATTAATTATTTGAAAAATGCCTATAGGAAAATTGTATTTAAAAGGAACAATTTCTTAACCAATATCTCTTTAAACAAGAAAAGAAAAGCCTAAATCGGAGTTTGGCCAAATGCTCTGTCAGTTTGGTTATACTCCAGTCTTACAGCATGACCATTCGGGACCTTCTGTTTTGTGAATTTTATGTCTTTCTCTTTCTTTCTAATTTTCTCATTTAATGGGAATATATTTTACAGCACTTTCAACAGAAAGTATTGGTGGAAGACCATATTGACCTGATGCCTGTTTGATCTCACCTTTTTTGTACCATCATGCTTGACTGACAGCTTGGGCTCTGTATGGAATCCTAGATTAAACATGGTTACTTTTAGAATGTTCAGTGTGGTGTTTTCTAGCTTTGCAGAACATTAGTAGGTTTAGTTTATAACCTGTTATTATTCCTCAGAAATCTTGTAGAATCTTTATCCTCAGTGACTTTTTATAATAATGTGACCAAGAATTTGTTTTAAAATTCATTTTATTGATACTTGGTGAGTCATTTAATTTAAAAACACTTGTTCTTCAATTTTAGAAAATTTCCTTGAAAAATTCTTTTAATACATTTCCTGCCATCCATTTTTTTCCATTCTTTTAGTTATATAATGGATTACCTGCACTGGTTTTCTAGTATTTTCATTTTTTAAATGTATTTTAACTGTATGTATTAATAGGATGCTATATGTTTCAATGCATGCATACCATGTATAATTTTAAGACATAATAAACATATCTAACTCCTCAAACATTCATTTTTCATGGTTAGAACTTTCAAAAATATTCCTTTCAATCTTTTCAAATGTCTAGTAAGTGCATTATTGTTATCTATAGTCACCCTACTATGCAGTAGCACACAAAGCTTATTGTTTATATCTATGGTACCCATTGATGAACCTTTCCCCATTCTTTCCCTAATTTTTTTCTCCATTTTTTTAAACTGTCCTTTTTGTTCTGTCTTCTGAGAATTTTTTTCAATTTGATACTCTGATTATTCTATGAGATTCTCTCATTTTTTCAATCAAGCATTTTATTTTGATTTTCTAGAATTCTCACCTATTCTCTGACAGTTTGCTGTACTTGTCATCTTGTTCTTATTTCATGGCTTTGGTGTAGACAAAAGCAATTCATGGATGTTTCTGTTTGTTTTATTTGTTGTGGTGCTGGGGATTGAGCCCAGGGTCAAGCACATGCTAGGTAAGCACTTTACCACTGAGTTACATCTCAGCCCTTTAAAAGAAATTATTTTGAGACAAGGTCTTGCTAAGATGTCTAGACTGCCCTTTAACTTTAAAGGCTCCTCCTTTAGTCTCCTGAGTAGCTGGGATTACAGGTTTGCACTACCATGTCTGCTCATTGAAGTTTTAATGAAGCCTATGTAACCACCATGTTCCAAGTAATGGTGATCAACAGTCCATATGACAGTTTATGGTAATGAGGTAATGAGGTTGTAAGGAATAAAGTCCTGGTAACAGCATTCATAAAAAACCATTTATAGAGACAGACTTGCAGGATAACAAGAGAGTTGAGATGTTTGCTAGGACTGTCTTTGCCAATATCAAGATTAATAGAAATATTACCTCTAAGTTTGATAAGCATGAGGTTTGAGCAAATTAATTGCAAAGTATTAAATAATAGCTTTAGTAATAAAAATGTTAAAATACATCCTTATTTTTCTATTTCTATAGTTGTTTTCCAGCCAGGTTAACCTACTTTCCTACTCAATACATCCTCTGGCTTGGAATCAATGCAGTTGAGAGAATAGAACATAACTGGGCTTCAGAATTACATGGGAAACTATTAAAAATAAGTGTGTGTTGGTCTGAGGATGTAGCTCAGTGGTAGAGCATTTGCTTAGCCTGCACAAGGACCAAGGTTTAATCCCCAGCACTGTGGGGGAAAAAAAAAAAGCAAAACAAATGTACGTATATATGCACATATATATGCAGGTATGTATGTATGTATGATGTGTGTGTGTGTGTGTGTGTGTGTGTGTGTGTGTGTGCATGCATACACATTAGGTTATACCCCAGACTTCCTGAATCAAATTCTTTAATCATGGATTCCAACATCTATTTTTAGCACATACCAAGCTTCTGTTCACATAGACTTGAAAACTTCTCAGAAAAATGCTCAGATATGTCTTCCCCAAATGTTTGGGTCAGAGTCAAGAGTTTACCTCAAAGCTATGGTCTCCTGTGAGTCATTTTCATGTCCTTAGAGCTCTGAATCTACCTGGTTGTGAGCTACGTACAAGACTGATGTTATTGTCAGACAGAGATGGATTTTTCACCCACTTCTGCCAAGATTTGTGATCTCAACTATGTTATTTAACCTCTGCAAGTCTGAGTTTAATCATCTGTAAGGAGGGAGTAAGTTCCAAAAGTTCCAATGTGGTAAAAAAATGCCTAATATGTGGTAGAACATCTTAAAAAAAAAAAAAAAAAAAAAAGCTAATTTCCTCCCTCTTTTGATGGTCTTTTGGATGAATGCTTCCTGACAAGGTGACCATAAACTCACTGATAAAGTGTCCCCAGCTGCTCAATGTGATGATTTGGTCTTGGGAGAGCTCTTGCATCTACAGGGTGTGGATCTTCCTCAGATTCAGTCCCAGACAGTGGCACTTCCTGGTCTGAATGCCTTGTCCTTTTCCTGACTTTGTGATTTCCTGACCTTGTGCATCTTAGGAGGTAGCAAAGTAGAGGGAAAATAGCACTGGGACTAGGAGACTGTCACGGCTTTCTCGCCTACTAACCGAATGACCTTGTCAGTTTCTGTGAAGCTTTCCTGGAACTTCACATATCAAACAGCATCTTCCTGTTATATTTTCTCTTAGTACATTTTTGTATGCCATTTGTCATCCTTATAAAGTGATTTTTATGTGTATGTATGTATGTGGACACACACGTCTTATGATTTTTATATACTTTATGGTACTATTGCCTCAGTGTCTGTCTGTTCTGAACCATAAGCTCCATGTCCCTCTTGCTCACTATTCTGTCTAAAACATTGTATATGTTTTAGAATCTCAAAACATGTATGTTTAATGAATGAATGACTAAAGGAATAATACAGAGATAAAAACCACTTGCCTTTCTTTCATCATACGGTAATTTTACAGATCAAATGAGATAAAGTATAAAAAGCTTATAGATGCTTTATAAGCTGTAATAACACATCATGTAAAATGTCTTAGTTTTATTAAGCTTCGGCTCTGTGTGATTTGTTACCAAGAAGCATCTCGTCTAGTATTAAGAGTGTGCTCTGAAGCCAGCAGCAACAATAGCATCTACAAATTTGTTGAAAATACATGTTTCTAGACCCTTCCTGATGACACCTAAATCATAACCACTGAAAGTGGAGCCCAGGAATCTGTTTTCATACTTTCTAGGAAGTGACTCAGATACATACTATCATGTAGGACACTTTTAAGAGGGCTGTCAGAACTGCATAAAGTAGATCCATAATTCATCTGTAAAATTACTCATTTACTTATCTAAGCAAGTTCTTTAAATTTCAGCTTCTCCTGATCATTTTAATCTCAGAAAGGCCAAATCATCACAGAGGACTTCCTTGAACACCTATGTAATAAAGGAACATTAGTTCTTTGTCTATTAACTTCATAGACCATTTTTTATAGCTTTGTTTCTATTTTTAATTTCATTTTTTTAGTTTCTGTCTCTTCAAAATAAATAGATATTCTACAAGGAGAGGCTCCGAGTTCCTAAAACAGTGGTGCATAATAGAAATATTTGTTAATTGAATGAATGTCCTTAATGATGTATTTATTGGCAAAGAGTGTCTATGGATTGAAGCAGTACAGGACTCATACTGAGGACTGGCTCATATTAAAATTCTTGCCTGCTTTCTGATAATAATACAGATTTGATGAATTCTTAAATTCTTTAGATTTTAATTTTCCTTTTGCCTTTAGAAAATAAATTGAGAATTCATCCAATGTAAGAACTGAATGGCACCCATACCCTCTTGTCAATATCATTCAATCAGGTTTTTGCACTAATTTAGCCATTTCTTAACACATTATTTCATGTAGTGTTAACTCTTCATTATCTGTAGGAGCACTCCCCATACCTTAAACCCCTCCCTTCCTTCTTTTCCCATTCTATGGTGATGAACTGCATGCCCAGCAGAGCGTGCTTCATTGATTGTAACCTCAGGCCATTATTGGTCCAAGGACCCTATATAAGCCTCTGTACTTCCTGGATTAAACGAGTTCTGTGTCTCGCTCTGGCAGAGCAGTTTTACCTACCCCCGGAGCCTGTGTGGAGTGACTCTGCGGACTGTCACCCCTAACCTCCTCCCGTGAGACCCCATTTCATCTTCCCTGAAGACCCCTTTTCATCTCCTGGGACCCCAAAGCCTCATCCTGTGAGACTCCACTTCGTCTTCCCCGAAGACCTCTTTTTGTCTCTCAGGACCCCAACTCGTGGAGGAGACCCACGAGGCATGACTTCAAACAATAATTATCTGTGAATAAATTGTTTTAGGTAAATCTTGCTTTGAGTACTTGATAAAATTGTATAGATTCACTTTTCATTCCTTCATTAGTCTTGGCAGAATTCAATCTATCAGAGTCTCTTTTTAAACAAACAATCACTTCTCCCAGAAAAAAAAATATACGCATGATAAATACAGCAAGTTTCTTCAAATTGGGTTGAAAAGAGAGAGTATCTTTTGGTATTTTTCTTTAGCTGGTAAATAGGGAAGATCCTAAGCACTTGCGCCAACCAGATCAGACACCATCTTCTGGCTACTTTGATTTACATATTTCTCCTGTGTACACTGAGTATAGTATAGACTCTATGAAGACACTTAATCTACCTTTCATTCGGATTAGTTTTTTTTAAATATTTGCTACAAGATTATAGATAACACAAGTCCTTCTATTTTCTCATGAGTCAAGGGAAGTCACTTTATTTTCATTATTATCCAAGATAAAGAGCCATATTTTATACAAGCTGGTGTCACTTAACCATCAGGCACTTTCTGAGAAATGTGTTGTTAGGTGAGTTTTTCATTGTGTGAACATCATACGGTGCACAGGTGTGTAATCCTTACACATCTAAGCTACATGAGACCACCATTACATTTTGTATTTTAAGTCTAGTCCTTATTGCCTGAAACATTAAGCAGTGTATGGCTGTGTGTAAAAAGAGTCCAAAAATTAGACAGAGGAAAGAACGCATTTTCCAGGAAACCAAATAATATTGTCTTCCAAGGAAGGAAAATTCTCTTTACTGAGCCCTCTTTAAGGGTCAGGCTGTTTCACTTGTGTAACTGCAGTAGTAGTGGTTCTTTCTATAACCAGGATGGCTATTGATCATTTCTTTTTTTGTGGGGATTAATATTCCATTTTTTCTGATTTCTTTTTAAATATTTATTTTTTAGTTGTAGGTGGACACAACATCCTCATTTTATTTTTATGTGGTGCTGAGGATCAAACCCAGCGCCCCCTGCATGCCAGGCGAGCACGCCACCACTGCGCCACAACCCCAGCCCCCTGATATTTTTTAATGGTGCTTTGTAGTTGTACAAAAAGATAGGATTCATGGTTATATATTTGTACATGCACACAATATGATATAATTTGACCAACATCATTCCCCAGTATTTCCCCTTTATTCACCGCCTCCCTCCCCTGGTCCCTTTTCTGTACTCCACAGATCTCCCTTTGATTTTCAATTTTCGTGGCTATCCCCCACCCGTGACACTTTCTCAGTGATATCTTCATCTAAGCTTCAGTTACTTCCTCTTACTCACCCTGTTTCCCTTTTTTTCTATGCTACCATCACCTATTAGAAATCTCTGTGGGTCTGTTCTCCCCAACATGGGCTGTGATGTGCTCAAAGCCTCTTAAGGCACTGACAACTTTGAGAAAGTTGTACTTTTAACTGCTACTTTTTTCAGGGAAAAGTAAGAGACACTATCAAAAGAAGCAACCATGAGAAAGTTGGAACATCACTTAGAACTCCTGGACCCTGATCTGTAGTTCATGTTTCCAAGTGATTACACTCGGAATATTGCTTCTGCTTCTATTCCTGATGATGCAGTTCATCAGATTTAACCACACCCACCTAGCAAGAGTGTGTGCATGCCAGCATACAAGCACTCGCACACATATGCACACACACACGCACACACACTCACACACACTTTTTTTTTTCTATATGAGCCTCTTCTTCTAATCCATGGTATAAAGGCTTTGCCCTACAGGATAAATCACATTTGAGAAATCTATAGACTGGATAATACTTATCTTAATAGGTCTCTGCTCCACCTAAAAATGATAACATGTGGGTATTTCTTCATGTAGTCTATGAAGTGCATGTTACCATCTCAATTTTACAGGCAATTAGATGGCAAGAATTTAAAAATCTTAATTATATTAACTGAGTCACATGGCTAATCATTTAAAGAAAGGTGGATTGGAATAAGGGCTATCATACGGCGCAGATGGAGGAGACCCATATTATGGTCTATGTAGATTGCATGTTTCAAGCTGGACAGCATTTTAGTCTATTAGAGATGTTATGAAAAATACACCATGAACTTAGTAGTTCATAAACAATAGACATGTATTTCTCATACTTCTGAAGGCTGGAAGTCCAAGGTCAAGATTCTGGCCAATTCAGTATCTGGTGAGGGCTCACTGTGTTCCAAGGATGGCCATCTTCTTTCTGTGTTCTCACATGGTAGAAGGGGCTGATGAGCCCCCTCAATCTTCTTTTATCAGGGCACTAAACCCTCTCGTGACATAATCCCTTCACAGAGGTCCCACCTTCTAATACCATCACTTGGGAGCTAGAATTTCAACATGTCAATTTTGAGGAGATGCAAACACTCACTCATCATAGGTGTCAGGGCACAGTCTGTACAAACTGTGCGCTGACCAAGGTTTTACCCAAAGCCTTTCTCTTGCTATCTTTAAAGTAGTGCACCTCCCCCAAACAAACTGTAGTACTGTGGGGATGACCACTGATGAAAGTTAAAAGGATGAGCAACATCATCTCTCTACCTTATTTATTTATTTATTTATTCATTCATTTTACATAAATGGAATTCATTTTTGGATTACTTTTAGGTTATAAAAGAAATTGAGTGAAAAATTCAGAGTCCCCACATACTCCTTGACCCCCCACAAGGACAACCTCCCTCAATATCAACACCTCCCACCAGAGAAATACGTTTATTATGACTGATGAACTTACATTGACATATCACTATCCCCCAAGGTTTATAGTTTATTTTAGGGTCACTCTTGATTTTTACAAATGTTATAATGACAAGTATCCACCATTATATAGGATAGTTTTTTCCACTCTAAAAATCCCCTGTGCTCTACCCATTCATTCCTCCCTCCCCCTACTCAAACCCTGCCAACCACTGATATTATTACTGTCTATATAGCTTTGCCTTTTCCAGAATATCACATAGTTGGAACCATTTCGTAGGTAGCCTTCTCAATTGGTTCTTTTACTTAGCAATATGCACTTAAGCTTTCTCCATGCCTTTTCATGGATCAATATTCATTCTTTTTAGCCCTAAAAAATATTCCATTTTGTGAATATAACAAAATTTATAACAACTTTTTTGAGTTCAAAATAAATTAGTTTTACTTTGAAGTAGAGAAATTTTACTAAACAGCAGTCATTTAAAATGCTAACCACATAATAATAAGGTAATTACAACACAAAATATTATATGTTTGTAGTCCTTATAACTTTGGTGGGTGGGATATAGTTAAATGAAATAAATACTGGACCAGGAATTAGGAGATCAGAGATTACTATCCATTTTAAAATCTGACATTGATAGGGATCAAATAAAGTTACTATCAAAACTTAACTTTGCCAATTTCTCAAATAAGTGGTTTAAAGATCTCTAATGTGCTTAATGGACTAGGAATCTAGTCCACATGCCTATATTTCATAATAAATAAACATTAAGTAAATTTTTCTTGCATTGTCTAGTAATTTTTTTCCATTATTATCCCAATCTTCTCTTAAATTATTAAATGTATACCTAGGAATTGAAAACAACATACTCTTTTTTTTTATTTTTTAAAATTCTTTTTTTTTCTCAAAAATTGTATTTTAATACCTGTTACCAAACATAACAGAAAAAAACAAATTTTCAGAAGCTGTACACATTGTTCACTGAAAACATTTGTTGAGGCAAATAGAAACTCTTAACATTTTTGTCACTATCACATTTTCACTCTTTCTGAATTCATTCAACAAGCAAGTGTCTTTTAGCAGATATGTTTTAAGTACTACAGCATCCCAGCAATTTCTTTGGTTGCAGGCTTCTACAGAAATAATAAAGCAAGCATCTCCAAACTTCTGGAATGTAATGCAGCATTTTTCATGAATTTCACATATACTTTTTGAGCACCTAATATGTTCCGTGCCATGCCATCACATTCTCATGGTGAATCACCATCATACAGTGAACACTGCAGTGAATGAAGTGTCTGGCATTGACCAAGGACACACACAATTGAACATGTAATTATGTAATGTGATAAGAATGAGAGAGTAAGCACGTGTCAGACAGACATCATTTAGATTAGACCTGAGAGTATGAAATTGAGAACAAAATGATAAATAGATGTGATATAATTGTAGTTAAGATTAAGAACTCAATTTGGCATATGTTTGAGAGTTCTTTTCCTGAGATATGAAAGTAAACTCCTTTCTCTTTAGGTTCATAGAAAAGTCAGGAGCTTGGAAAGAAATGTCTGGCTGGAAATAAGAGGTTATTTCAATTATGTACTCACTCATAACCAAGCAAACATTTCTGTATACTAAAGGCTTAGCAAAAACCAGCAAGTAGTAATAGGGGGAATTAGTAGTGATGAAACCAAACTAATATACCCAGATGACCTGAGCCCAGTGTTCACTGGCTGCATGTGGCTTTGTTCAGTTCAGGATGTTCTCTTCAGAATTGCTTAATAGGTTGGGAAACTGACTTGGGCAAATGTTAGTCCAGTGTGCTTATGCCCCCTTTCTCCTCATGCTCTATATGTCCATATTGATTGATCTATAAATCAGTCCTATTCTGGAGATTCACTTTTTTGTAGAGCAAAACAAATTTGGGTTCAGATCTTACCTCTGCTATGGACATGTTGTATGATCAATATCAAGTTCCTTAACCCCATGGAAAATGGTGAAACTGTAATCCCAAAAGACAGAATCTCCAATGCCATATTCTGAATGTTGAAATCTTGAAAGATCAAAATCCAAGAAATAATATTCTGGAAAAAAATTTAAAACTCTTTAAAATGATTGCTACTTTTGAAATTGTATGATTCAATATATACTAACATGAGCATTCTCAATTAAGCTTTCCCATTTTCTATGCCATGTTGTTTTGGACATGTGAAATGTTTGGCACACTCTCATTTACAGACCAAAAATTTGTCACAAACACTGGTGTTCCAACACCAACACCATCGCATAAGTGTGTTCTTGTTGCACTCATGATTTCCCAACCAGTAAGGTACTTCATTGGCTTCTTCAGCAAACTTGGTTATATTCATTAGAAGACAGTGGAATTTCATCAGTAATTCATGCAGAATTTTTTGTAGAAGATGATATATTTTAATGAACTTTTCATTGTTGTCATATTTTGTAGTCAGTCTACTAATCCAAATTTCCCCACCAATTGAATTGGATTGAATGGCAAAAACAAACTCTATTGATACAGCTTCAAATTCACTTTCAGGAGCCTTGATCATATCTAATTCCAAATAGGTCATTATAATTTGGAGATTCCATTTAAATCCATTTTCTCTCACAGAATCCAACAAATGAAATTTTGAAGTAAGCATTAATAAAGTGCTTCAAATTTTTGCAATCAATAACATAAATGAGTAGATAAATTCTAGAATTTGTGGATACAACAAGGGCATGAATTGTGTATGCTTGTAGAAAGAGGAAAAACAGTGCGGACAGTATTAAAAGTGTCATCTGTTAAACAAAGGAAATCATGCACTAGTATTTCTGTGTTAGATGTAATGGTAAGTAAAAGAATTCTGTCTTTGACAGTCAAATCCCTAACCAAGGATAGCTCACCCTTTAATGTGTTTTGTAACCCTGGAGAAACCTCTATATCAGCAAATGTCTTTGGTTTAGTAGGTCATAGAGCTTATTGAATTCTTTTTTATTCTCTGACAAAGGACTTTATTTTTTTAAGTCAAGCATGGTGCTCTGTGTGAAAGAGCAGAAATAGTACATGACTGAATAATATGCCAGGGGAGCTTTCTTATAATTTTCACCTATGTTTTTGCTTCTGTGATCTTCAAAATGCTGCATTAGTGTTTGGAGAGTGGGGTACACATTTTGTAAGTATATTCTGTCCATATCTCAAGACTGGTTATTGCTTGGCTGTTACAATTAAGTGATTTTCTGTCTTAGCACCACAAGTAGTAATTAGTTTTTAAACTTCTATCTTTCATTATGAAGTATTTATTCTGACATTATGCAAGTATTCTGGGTACAACCAAAAACACAATATCCTCTCTCTAGAATTCAGCTTTCTTACATGGTTTTTCTTTCAATGGAAATGGCAATTTTTGAGATTTCAGCTTTTCAGATTTCTATATTTGGATTAATCTTTCAGGATTGTGATTTGGGAGATATTAGTAATTTTAGTCTTTAGGAATTTTGATCTTTTGGGATTTTAACATTTGGGATTATGATTTATGGGGTTGTCTTTTGGAAGTATGACTATCACTGGGGTAAAGACTGTAAACTGCCTACTCTACAGGAATCATACATCCTACTCTTTCTTTTGTGCTACAGAATTCCAATATGTACAGATATTTAGGGTGGGGATTTAGGGAAAAGTTTTACTAAAGAGGAAAATAGTTCTTCTAAGAATTATCTCTTTTTTGTTTTTTCTTTGGTGCTGCTAGGGCTTCATGTATGCTAGGCAAGTGCTCTACCACTGAGATTAACTAGACAGGACTTCAGAAATGTAGCAACCATACTCTGACCATTAAAGGAATTAACCCAGGACAAGTTTAAACACCAAGTATATAAATCAGAGAGATGAAAAGAGCTCAGATATTTGGGCATCTTTGAGTCATCAAATTAATGAACATTGAATCTCTCTTATGTCTGGATTCACTACTATGTGAAGTTGAACTTGTTTCTGTTGTCAAAGTCATATGGAAAAGTCATATGTTTCTTCCTATTGAAACCATTCAACTAAATGATGCATTTAAGATATCATTCTAAATGACACATTCTGAAGATTTATTCCTCTAATTTATTAAATGAAGATTACAGGTGTGGTATCATTGAGTTGTTGCAAGAGGTTGATGAGATAATATTGATAAGGTATTTAGCATAAAGTCTGGTGTAAGGTAGAGTTCTGCACATGATAGCTAATATTGCTTTAGATTAGCATTTCTTTTCATTCTATCACCCTGTCTTCTAGATAATTTAGGAGTGCAACCAGATGTTAAATTGGAAATTACATTTGAGGCACCAAGAAATAATAGATATAGTATTCCAAAGTAAGGTAACAGACCAAGATGCAGAATTTCAAAGTTTTTATGTTTGTTTGTTTGTTTAATGAAAAGCAATTATGTGACTTTTGAACCTTTCCCCTACATCTATTGTATAAAAGGTTTAGGGACTGTTTAGAAGTGTTTCCTTGGACAGAGTTCTGATATGAATTCTTCCCAGTCTCAAGACACATCAATACTTAAAGCATGAGAAAATCTATTCCCTGTCTCAGGTAAAAAAGTGAACTTCAAGGAAACTGACCCAAAGTCTAAATATATGTGGTCTGAAATATATAGCAAGAAAAGAAGAAGGACAGTCCTGAGTGGTCTAAGAAAAATAAAGGATAAATAAGGATGGATCCTTGTTGCTGGCAGACTAATAGAAGAGAGGCAGCACTGGGCATTGGGTTTAGACTATGAAAGGCAAGGGATTCTGGAGAGTTAATTTCCAGTGAGTTAAATGTGGGCTGTCCATTAAAAAGAACATCCAGAACATTCCAAATGGGACACCTGAAAGGATGTCTTTAGCAGAGAAGCTGAAGTATGCTGTGTTCCTAAAGGTTAAGAAATGAGAATGTGACAAGCAAGCACAATGTAAACTTACCCAAGTTAAGTGAATTGTAGCCACTCAGTTATGGAGATAAAAAGTCTTTTTGGAACCTATAAAAATGATTATGACAGAAATAGCCTGCAAACACCTGCCAGGTCAAGAGAGCGCCAGGCCACCTTATTATAGCATCAACCCTGTATGAATTCTCCAGTTTCCCTTGTGTCTTCCCTCCCCATCCCTTGCATGCTGGTGGCCTGTCACAGATCTTAAGGGGGAGAGAAATGAATTGCAATGAAGATGGAACCTTTCACCATCACATAGCGTTAACATTCAAATATTAAACTAATACTTGTTTTTTTGACATAGATTCTAAGACTTTTGGTTTCTTGGGGCCTATCCAAATTTTTAATTTAGAAATATGTTTTTAAAAAAAGCAAAACAATAAAAAAACAACTAGTACAATGATTAGCTTTAAAGGGGAAAATAAAAATCAAACATTAAGTTGCTTTTATGTTCATATCTCACGAGTTCAGGCTTTTCAACCAGTTTCATAATGTTCTATTATATACTCATTGTGTGTTCTACACTAAGAAATGTGCTCCAGAAATGAATAGAATAGGCACAATCACCATTTCACTAAATTGGGTGTTGCTGAGGATACAGAGACTGGCTCTTATCGATTATTGAATGCGTCATAATTGTTGGCAGAAGGCACTCTTTCTAAAACTTTGCAAACTCTTAATGGAGATGGGATGGCAATCATAAAACAATTTGAGGAGCTGAGTTCTAGTTAAAGTTTTGTTACTGAGAAACAGTTAGAAATGGGCTATTTGCTTAACTTTTCTGACGCTTAATTGAGCATATATATATATATATATAGAGAGAGAGAGAGAGAGAGAGCATATATATACCAAATAAAATAAAATGAAAAGTACTGAATTTACATGTTAAACCAGTGAGTTGTATATTATGTTTATCATATCTCAATATTGTTGTTATTTCTTTTTAAAAGCCTGGGATGCAGGGACTGGGATGTAGCTTAGGAGTAGAGTGCTTGCCTAGCATGTATGAGGCCCTGGATTTAATCCTCAGAACAAAAGAAACAAACAAATAAACAAAAGAAAGTACAGAATTCTTGAATTGTTGAGCATAAATGGCAGCATACATTTCAGAGAACACATGAACATTAAATAATATAGCATCAGCTCAGAGGAACTAATGTGACAAACTCATTGTCTAATAACACTACACCTATTAAAGAAAAGGACTTCTCTTTCTTTCTTTCTTTCTGGTACTGGGGACAAACTCATTGTCTAATAATATTACACCTATTAAAGGAAAGAGTATTTATTTATTTATTTATTTATTTATTTATTTATTTAATTTATGGTACTGGGCCAAGGGATACTTGACCACGGAGCCACATCCCCAGCCCTATTTTGTGTTTTATGTAGAGACAGGGTCTCACTGAGTTGCTTAGCGCCTCACCATTGCTGAGGTCAGCTTTGAAGTCACGATTCTCCTATCTCAGCCTCTCAAAGTGCTGGGATTACAGGCAGGCACCACCATGCCTGGCAAGACACCTCTATTAATATCATGTTTTGTTGCATTTCAGTCATGTGAATTCAGATATAGTTTATGATGGGTTAAAAGGGAAAAAAAATCTGAACAGTCAGCAGGATAATTTTACCATTTTGCTCTTTTACCTCCTAAATTATGACATTAAAATTATTCTGTTGTTGCCAGGCACAGTGGCACATGCCTGTAATCGTAGCAGCTCAGGAGGCTGAGATAGGAGCATCACAATTCAAGGCTAGCTTCAGCAACTTAGTGAGACCCTACAAAGACCCCTTAGCAAGACTCTCTTGAAATAAAAAATAAAAAAAGGCTATGAATATGTCTCAGTGCTTGAGTGCCTCTGAGTTCAACCCCTGATATCAAAAATAAATAAATAAATAAATTTATTCTGTTGTCATCATTGATGATATGTATCACTGATGGATAAATAATCAACACATACAGGTAATTTTTAACCTATATTTTTGTCAATAATTTCATCTTAATCTAGTATTAAGGAAAGAGAATAAAAAAGGCCTCCCCTATTGAGTTTTGTACCAACTACAGTTACATGAATCATCTGAATATTTCTCATAGCAATCTTTAATAAAAGTAGTTATTCCAATTTCACAGGATACAGCAATGTTTATAAAGGGTACATAATTTTCACAAAAGTACAATAACACTCAAGATTTGGATTTAATTCTAAATCACTAAACTTACAAAACTAGAACATGGAAATTATCTTGAGCTTGAACTATTTCACATCTATAATGGATCTTCATGTTGTCTGTCAGATTCAATAAATTCATGTCTAGCACTGGATGCCATTGCTAATATTGTCCTGGTGTTCATTGTCTCTCGGGACTTCCATCACAAATTTTGTAACCAATTATTTTCTTGCCTTTCTTTAGTTATAATTTCCTTTCACATTTAAAGTTCTGTCTTTCTTAGTGGAGGGTCCTGGCTTAAATTTCAGTTTATATTCCGATCTGTCTGCATATATTTGCTAAATAATGGACAAAGCCTTTGGGGGTTAGTTTTCATGAACACTTGAGGCTTAGTGGAAGGAAGGGCATAGCAGTTTGGGCTAAGACAGTATTTGCCCATGTTCTGGCTCCATGGATTGGTATTGAACTCTATGCAGAAGCTGTAAACAGCTCATTTCTTGAGGAACAACAGTACATGGGGTCCAATGGTTTACTCCAAAGCCCAGATGATTGATTGTTAAATGGAATATGGTCGAGATGGTAGAAATGTGTTCTCCTTATAACTATATAGAATAGAGCAGGAGCACAGACACAACAAGTTCCTGCTGGAGCCTGGCAACCTTCTGGCATGTGAAATACCAGGAGAAAACCTCCCGCCCCAGATGTGAACAAGGGCATTCCTACAGAGAACACAATGCCACTAGCGGTGATGCATGACCTCCCCTAAGTGACTTCACAGGTCACCAACATCAACAAAAAAATAGAAGTAATGAACCTGAGAGGAGACTGGAGAGCTAATGTGAAACCAACCCTTCAATCCACAGAAATACCAGGATGAGATTATATATATACTTTATATATATGTGTATATATATATATATATATATATATATATATATATATATATATATTCATCTGGGTTAAGAGTCATGAATGTTGCTTTCTTTACAACAGTTAAAATGCCTGGCTTCAGGATTATCTACTCCATCCTTCTGGGTTTATGGTCATAGTTCATCCATCCTTCTGGGTTTATGGTCATAGTTCATCCAGGTTACAATTCCACCCAAGTTAAATCACAGTTGAAGTTAAATAGAACCCTGAAAGACATTCTAGGTTCCCTAATTGAGGTTTTCAATTTCTATCTGTGGGTTCATCCTTGTCATCCTGCTAACATGCAATTGAAAGTGCTATGGAGCAGCAAAATGGCCACAAAGCAGCAAGTCTAATGGAAAAGAAAGGTAAGTAACATTTGTTAATAGCATATTAACATATTGTGCATAGCATCTACTATGCATATGACCTGCTCTAAGCAATTTGCATCTAGTCCACCAAATGTATCCAGCTTGCATGGTTCTAATGACACTCTGTAGGATAGTTGTTAAGTCACTATTTTATAAATGGATAAACAAAGATAAGTTACCCACTGAAGCAACTATGAAATGGTGGAGCCAGACTACAAAGCTGGGTCTGTCTGATTTAGATTCCTTGGTGAAGAAGTCACAAAATATTCATCACTGGCCTTTAAATAAGCAGGAGGCATCATGGACATAAAACTTTCTTGTGTCTGTTTCAGAGATTTGTAGATATCATCAAAGAAGTTCAATCAGCAAAAATCTGTCAAATATTTTTCTAAAGTGCATATTTCCCAGAGTAAGCCCAATGGCTATTAAGATTTGGCTGGAGATTTTGCCAAGAGATTGTGATGAACCCAAAAAGAAGAGTGTGAAGAACTCTTAAATTCCTTTCCCATATGTAGAGTTTCTATGTTAGCTGGGGAGCAGCTTTGATCCTGCAATCAGATAACCCTAAAAGTGATTTAGAAGTCTTTTAAAGATCAATACCATGCTCAGGGCAGAAAACAAGGGAATGCATATTGTTTCATGAGAAAAGACCAGGACGGGCTGCAGGCAATATTGAGTTCTTCAGCTTCCAATTTGAACAGGGCAGGAAGTAGCTAAAGATTAACAAAGTAAGCAAACTTGTTTGCTGTATAAACTATGGGTAAGTTTGAGGCTAACTTCAGGAATTCTGAACCCTTGGACTGTGCTGTGTAGTTTCCATAACAACTAATGACAGACAAGGAGGAAAACAGATATGACTCATACGAAATGTTTCGGTCCAGTCCTCAGGGGCCAAATTTGGTCATTGGGAGACCTTTAAAGAATAGAGTCATCTCTGTCTTAGTATTCACATTCAAAGGGCAAAGTGTTCTTCAGGAAGAGCTGCTCTCTGCCGGAGCCACCCAGTAGGCATAGTCTTTCATCTGTGGGGACAATGAGGAGGCCCTGCTAACCACATGCCGTCAGAGAGGGTGTACTTCAGGGCATTTGAGAACGTCAGGGTGCTGCTGCTTGAGCATACTGTACTTAGTGAGCAAATTGGGCTAGGTCCATGGGGGATTGGGCAGAAAGTGGACTCATATTTCCAGGATGTGGTCAGCATTGCTGCATGGGCTAGATTCACTTGCAGTGAATCAGGGTGGCAGTAGTGATAAGGAAGAAAAGGGATGGACTCGTCCAGATCTCCTTAAAAGAATATTAGATTCAAAATCTGCAAACCCTTTCCTCAGTCCTCATCCACAATGACAAGTTCTTACCAGGTTGCCTCACTGGTTTTGACCTTTTGTTGTTGTTGTTGTTTTTCCTGTATCTCGAGGACTTTGCACCTGGCCTGTCTCTCAGATGTATTTTTTTCCCATTGTGCACCTCCAGCCACTCTTTCCAGAAATTTTATCTTTTCTATGTTCCTTGCCATCACATTTCCTTTATTTTCTCTATTTCTGCTGTTGCCCCTTATCCTATTTATGTTCTCTCTTTAAGGATGTGGGCTCACTTTACCAACCTTCTCTTTGAAATGCTTCATTTGCTTTGCCTTGCTCCAACCCAAATTGAAGGAGCTGCACCCCAGCACCAGATTAGCCTTCCCCATAGCCACTGAAGGACTTTTCTCCAGTCCCAATCCCTCTACCTCTTCTTCTCATCCTTCACCAGGCTGATCTTTTTTCAGTGAAGACCAATGTAAATTAAGTGTGCCCTGATATACCCCCATAGCACCTTGTACTTTACATCCATGATCACGTTCTGTAATTATATATTTATTTATAATTGTGACTAGTATTTATTCCCCCACGAACAACTGCAGGGTCCAAATATGCAGACACCAAATCTATTTTGTTGCTTTATACCCACAGCCTAGCACCATACCCAGAAAGCAACAGGAACTATATATGTATTGATTAATTTGAATTGGATTCATCTCTTTGAAACATAGTGGAGAGTGTAAGAAGGGAGTGACGTACAGTCCTACAAACACTCCTGTTCTCAGGTAAACACTATCAAAGATACACAAAAAGTACCCCTTATTTCACAATTTTTACAACCAGTTGAATCACTGCGGATTCAGGGAAGGTTGGTGATGCAAGCCCTTTATTATCATATGCGCAGAGGAAAAGAACACGCTCCTTTTGGCTAACACTAGTCTTGAATCATTTCCTGTTAGCTCTCAACACTCCTTGAGTGTAGTACCAGACTTGCTGGGGAGTGATATCTGTTTAACCAGGCTGGGTTGGCATCTGGGCTGTCACTCCTGTGTGGTAGAGAAGATCTAGTCCAAGGGCATTTCTCAGGGAACCTCTGGGAGCTGGAAATTGGTGAGTCCGTTTGATACGGACGACAATATGTGCCAGTGACAGGCTCTCTGGAAAAGACTCCGTGTGGAGACTTTGTTTCTTCAATACACATTTACTGGGCTCCCCAACCCCAGCAATGATAAAATTGAAAACAGACATTGATTCAGAATGAATTTAAATAATAATGAAAGATGACAATTGAAGGATTTGGAACCTGAAATGCTGATTGTTTCTCTTCCAACATCTATGGATTTAAATCAGAATGAAGGGGTTGGATACTGGAAGACTGGACATTATTGGATAAGTTAATTGTAAGCTCATTTATTGAAGAATGAGACTCTGAAACAAGCTAAATTTTCTCACTATTCCAATAAGGGTAATGAAACTGAGAGAAATTATAGGACTTGCCAAGCTAATAAGTGGTGGAGCCAGGTAGGAAGTTAAGTGTCCAGCTCACCTAAAGCCCACTTCTGTTCTGGTTGCTGTGTTCTCAACAGAACACAAGATTCCACTGAATAAAAAATAAATTCATCTACATATATAGTATGATTAAAATGTTGGAAAAATAACACTGACATGTTTTCTAAAATCCTAAGTTGGAATAGTTGGAATAAAATGAGCCATTTTCTTTATTGGATAATACATTTCAGTATAAATCACATGAAATTGGGGGTTTTTTTTGTAACTCAAAAACAGAGGAACATTGGCAATTTCATATTGCATTTGTCTTTGAATTGTCTGTCTCTCCTGATTCCACTATATTTTATCTCTATTTCTAGCACTTAGCATACAGCCAAGTAAACAGAAGCCCAGTAAATGTGTATTGAAGAAACAAAGTAAAATTCTATTATCTAAAATATAGACCTCCTTGTGTAGCATACTTTTTACACAGAGGTATAACATTTTAATAAAACAGTAGCTTTCTGAAGCCAACTTGATATGGCAAAGAGTGTGTGGGCTTTGGAGTCAGGAGGATGACAAATTTTTACCTCCAATATTTACTCTATGAGACTTTGAGCAAATTACCAAATCACTCTGATAGTTTCATCAATTGTAAAATAGGAATGGCTATAGATATCTATATGAGATTACATTTATACTAAATTAATTTTATAGTAGGTACAGTATTCAGCAAATGCTATTCTCAATTCCTACCCTTGTAATTAAGTTGGCACTTAAAAATAATTGTTAACACTTAATTCTTTATAGAGAATCATGGGCATTTAAGAAGTTTGTTGTTTGTTTAACACCAGCTTCAACAAACCATGGTGACTATGATACTTAATAAACAACAGAACATTTTAAATCATTCAAATAAAAATATACAATAAACAATATTTCTAAAGCATTACTTACATGGATGTCCTAATATATTAATATAGCATTGTGATGTCAGCAGACAGAAAAGAATATAAATATTAGTTGCTTTTTCTTAAACTTATAAAATAAAAATTCTAGTTGCATTTTTTAACAAGAAATTCTATTTTAATACTGTGAGATGGTAAACTTCCTGTGTTCTAAGCTCATTATCATTGCCTCACCCTATGAAGATGATAATGGTCAGCAAAACAGAGCTATTCTGGTACCCAAGAAGACTACAAAATTTTCCCCATCAGCAAAAATGAAGGGAGATGCAGGGGAAAAAAACCTTTCATGTTTGCAATTAAACGAGTCTCTTTTGATATTTAATAGTAACAAAACAAATTCTTTGTTGATCTAAATGATTTGGTATGTTAGAGAAAAAGAAAATTCACATGGAAAACTGTCTTAGATTTTGCTTTGTTGATAAATATGAAAATCTTCTTAAAGTTAAAAAATTTAATTTGTATTCAGTATTGAGGAAGATTTTCATATTTTTCCAGTCCTATTTTTCTTAAGTAGAAAAGCCCAGGACATTGCTCATTTTTTTGTATATTTTTATATTATTCCAGCAAAATGAAGATCTCAGCATGACTTTAGCCACTTTATGTTCCAAGGGGCTGAAATTGTGATTATATACAAATTTGAAGTTTAGTATCTTCATCCTTTAATCCTTTAGCATTCAATAAATATTGATTATTTGCTATATTCAAGGCACAGGTTAGACTCTGGAGACCCAGTTATCAACAAGTAAAAATTATATTGTCTTTACCAAATATGTGATTTCTCCCACTCTGATAACTATAATCTGTATCTTATTACAATTCATAATGATATAATGATACAATGGTCTGGTTTTGTCTGTGAATTCTGATTTCGTCTGAATACATTGAATAGGACATACATAACCCTCACACACCTACAAGCCCAATACAATTCAAATTTAATTGAACAAATAGTTATTAAGTCCCAATCCTGTGACAGATTCCATCTAGGGGTCTGGATGAATTAGACCAAGTTCTTCTCTAAAAAAGCTTGGTTGGAAAAGTCAAATCCCCAGGATTACTGAAGACCTCCTGAATCAGAACCTGCATTTTAACAAGAGACCCAAGTAGTCTGTATGCATTTTTAATGTTTGTGGGGCACTGGGCCAGAACACAGGATGAGAAGTGTGGCTTTTTGGAAGACAGCAGGCTGGGCCAGTGTAGCCTGATGGTGAGAGCTAGGTGCAAGGAATAGATGGACTGGAAGAACAAAGTGAGGGAGGGTCATAGTGGAATGAGAGTGGTATCCTTTAGTCAAACTGGAGCACGAATAAATTCTAGGCAATAAATAGCTTCTTTAAGCAGCATTAATGACTTCCTCTTAAGAGCTATCGCTGTCACCTATGTTTTTCTTTTGTTGTATTTACTGCCCTATGTTATGATGATTCATTTATGTGTCTGCCTCCTCTCACTTTCCCTTAAGTCCACTGTCAATATTTTAAAATAATCTAATTTTTACATTTCCTGAACCTAGTACACAAGAAATGATGAACTGAAGTTGCAACTATGTAATTGATAAGAGTCAGATGTTAGCCTATCCCCAAGTCACTTATAGGTCAATACTGTACGTTAGACAAAGTCATCAATCATCTATCCACTTGTTCAACAACTGTTTTCTGAATGCCAGAGAGGGTTCATCTTCTCTCCTTGGGACTTTCCCACACGGCCTCGCAGCATCCCCAACCCTCAGGCCTCGTTACCACTCTGAGCAAAGCATGTGATTATTGACAACATCATAGGCTCTAATCTCTGAATACTGAGTACCTTCTCCACAGAAATTAGATTTATACTTCTAGTGACAAATAAAACAGTTACTAGCAACAATCCAGTGCCTATGGATGATGAAGACAATGTTACCTGTGCATAGTATAAGCTAAAAGCACAAGAAAATCTTGCTGATAAATGAGTTCTCATCCAGGACAGAGAAGAGAGGCATTTCCATAAATGGTAGGAAAAGTGAGGGCACTCCATGAATACAGAAAGAAGCAACAAGAATTTTTATAAGGAGTTGCTGGTGGCCTTGGATCTGGCCTGGAAAGATGCTAAAGTAATTTTTTTTGATTAGCTAAGCCCATGTTACAGCAATGCAATTGGAAAGTATAGAAAGACCAGACCACAAAGGGTCTCAAATGTCAGTCTGAGGAAGTTGGATTTGATTCTTGCAATGGGTAAACTTTGAAAGTTGTTAGCAAGGAAGTTATATGTGTACTGTGAGTGGCATTTTAGAAAACTAAATCAAGCTCTGAACTAAAGGCAGTGACCTACATCAACAGTAGCAACACTGTAGTGGAAGATGACTGAAGCCCAGGTAGGTGACTATGGCACTGGGACAAATAACTGATTTGAGAAATAATGCAGAGGATTAAGCCAGTGTATATCCAAATTCTGCTGGCATTTCCTTCCAAAGTATTTCTGAAATCCAACTACTTTTCTCTGTATCTGTTTTCCATTTTACTACAATAGCCACCTATAAAATATATGTTTTGTGTTCTTGCACTTTTCTAGTTCTTTCCACGAAGGCTGTCAGAATGACCTTTTAAAAACACAAATTTGAATATTACTATTCTCCAGTTTGATGTTCTCCAGTGATTCTATTTACAGTATAATACAATGCAAACTCTGTACATCGAGCCCCATATGATTCTGTCCTGCCTCTGTCTCCAATTTTAGCTCATGCCATTTTTCCTTCTACTCTCTGGGCTCCAGCAACATTGCCTTGCTCTAATTTTATTGGCTATGCTGTTGTTCTTCCCAGCATAGACTTTTATTGTAAACAAGTACCCTTCTTCCAATTATCTTGAGTATACAACCAGAAGAGGAATTGCTAGATCATATCGTAGCTCTAATTTTAGATTTTTGAGGGACTGCCATACTCTTCTCCACTTTATCTTTACCATTTTGCATCCCAACCATTAATGTACAAGGGTTCTAATTTCTCCACAATCTCTCTGACAGGTCCTGGGTTACTGTGATCATTTTTTTATAATAACTATCCTAATGACTATGAAGTCCAGACCACATTGTATAATGCATTTATATATTTAGAAATAAGAAAGGTGGCAATATCGTTTAGTCTATGTCCCTTCTGTTATAGAGAAAGCTGAAACCCAGTAGTTAAATGACTAATCCCATGTCACATGTCAGAATGAAGTTAGAACCAGATCTCTTCATTCCCAATATTCTTGGAGCCTCTTAAACACTGAACACAGAAGTGGGGAACAAAAGCTATTAAGCATCAGGAATACATGATCCAAAAGTGAATCTTACATGAAATTGAGATAGAATTCCTATTTGGTATTCCTCTATCATCTTATAATTTTGTACTGATATCAGAAAAGTTGGTAAGACTCCCAGAGCCTCAGTTCTTTATCTATAAAATGGAAAAAAAACAATATTTGCCTTTCATAAATGTTGAAAAGGGTAAATGAAATTACATCATCCTATATAGTCCTGATACTATTTAGGCACTGAAAAAAATATTAGTTTTCCCTCTACTGCCAACATGGATCATGATGTAGGGAACATCTTAGGGACTAGCCTAATGCTTGCTAATTTGACTTGCTGTGAAAATAAGGTCTAACACTGCTATAGAATTTTATCTTTTTTTCTGGTGCTTTCATTTCAGTTTAAGGGTGGGTTCTAACGAAAGGTCAGAGGAACAATAGAAGCAGATGGTCTTCCTGAAACGTGTTCCAGAAGGATCTGTATGTCTTTGGGGTGATGTCTCCACCCATCACATAGCTTGGAGGCTCAAGGGCAGATCCCCAACATTGTACTTGTCCCTTCCTGAGCACTCCCTGGTGCAGACTCCAAGTCTGACAAGGAAAATGTGCTTGGATCATCATAAGGGGGAGAGAGCAGCTGCTCCGAGGTGGAGTCTATTGTCAAGGTTCTCTGGGTAACAAAAAGAGGAAAAGGCCTATCAAAGCATTTCCTGCCTGCAGGAGCCATGTGCTTCCATTAATTCTTTTCCCTGAGTCAGTCTGTCTCCCTTAGGCTAATGGCTCTCAACATCCATGATTCCAGAGAACAGAACAGGCAGTTAATTTTGGTCTTTCCATAGAGTGAGGTTAACAAGAGGAACAAGCTCAGAAGATCAGTAGTCTGTACCTACTCATTTCATAGGGAAAATGGCACTTAAAGATTATGTTTAGGACAGTTAGGATTTGTCAGCAACCTGCTTATCCCTGTTAACTGCTTTGGCATTGGCACTGGCACTGGTGCCTGAGGCTAAGAGTGAAGTCTCTGACCTTCCTGTACCATCAAAGATTCTAGAAAGACAATAACAAATATTCCTTGAATATAACATTTACATTTTGTGGAAGACATCAGCTAGCAATAGGAGTGAGTGAAAAAATCATTTCTAAATGACTGTCTGAGCTTTATACATTGAATCCAGTAGCCATAGGTATAATTTTTTTTTAAAAAAGATTCTAAATGAATGATTGAGTTTCATGAACAAAATCTAGATCTGATCTCAAGGAAGAAAGTCCAGGTTGTAATTCTCACAAATAAGGTAGAATGTAATTATTTATAGTGTTACTATGTTATAGAAAGGATAACAGCACAAAAAAAGGTAGATGATGACCATGGTGTTTACAAATGGGGAAAAGAGAAAGATGGGATTTGACAAATGTTCTAGCACAGTTGTGGTTGAGAATTCCTAAGTGCTAATCGGGTAGATAGCAAAAAAATAGTAGAAGAGAGTTCAGATGCCCTGTTTCACAGCCAGTGAATCACCAGACATATTAGTAAGGCCACTCTATATTATCTACCAACCAAACTGCCAGATCACCAACAAATGCATGAGAAAGCCCAGCAGAAGAGAGTTGAGTTGATTCAGGGCAGAAAAATGCCCAAGTTGACACACAGAACCCTGAGCTGAATAGAGTTGCCATTTTACATCAGTAATGGACAGCTTTGTCATGCAAGACAAATACTGCTGTAGATGTCAGTGGATAAGAGATCTCTGCTGGAAGACAAGTTCTTTAAACCTTACCAAAGCCAGGGTGAAGGTGTCCTTGAGGCACTGGATCTCCCTTTACATTTACTTATATTTTGTCTTCCTCTTTGTAGTTGATTTTTTCCCATAAGTGAATAAATTCAAGTCCTTGTTTATATTGCAGATTGTGACTTTACTAAGGAAGAGTTAGTCTTCCCGTGTCTCTTATCCTTGGTTCACAGAATAATGAATTTCTGGTCTTTCTTCACCAAAGAACAGACTTTTTGGTGGTGATGCATCCAGCATGTCCCTGCCTTGTTTCTTCTGCCTTGTCCAAGCAACCAGTTCTGACTTTTTTGTCTAGAATCTTAATAAATCTTACTGAAAGCAGCATTAAGCTTTTAATTTTTAAATTAAAATTGTTTTCTTACTTTACTTTAAAAAAATAAGAAAAGATATAAAAGAATGTAAACTGAAATAAGCATGGAATTCATTCAGTGGAATACAGATTCTGGGTCTTGGTATCTTTCACATGTGAAGAAGAGTCCATAGGTCAGACTAGATGTCATTGAAGCATCACTTGCCCTTTTGATCTTATAAGCAAGGTGAGGAGGCAGATAACCTCATCTTTCCAATGTAGAATAAAAGGACAATAGTAATTCATGCCTGCTCAATGTGATCATGAGTAAAATCCACTCATATTGTTATTTTGCTTACATAATAACCTACACTTGATTGACTGATTTATGTTAGACCATTGAAGCATTTCTCAAATGATTGTTCAGTGTCCTGTCAGTATGATCTTTATAGCTAGTATGATATATATTTAGTTTCTTTCCCAATTACAATTAGATTACACTTATGGCATTTGGTTTCTAACATGAGGAAGGCTTTATTCCAAAAAGTTTCCCACGCTTCTCAAGCACAGACCATGGAACTCTAAGTCCATTGCATTCATTCTGAAATTCTTACCAGGTAAGGTAAGATATATAGAATTACCTTTGTGATCTGCACTTGGAGTTTTTAAACCTTCTCAGCATCGTCCCCTCCCTTCTTCACACTCACACAAATGAATTGCCCAGTGGCTGTGACTGGTTATAATAGGACTCTGCAGCTGGACTTGGAATAGGAGAAAACAACACTTTTCAGACTTAGATTTATAATCAGAGATACAGAAACTATGTCAAGAACAACAGGACTAAACACTATCAGTAAACTCAGTTCGCAGATGTTCAAAGAACTTGTTCACTTCCACTGAACATTTTGAAGCCATTCATGTGTAATGAAAAGCAAACAAAGTGCTTAGTGGTGGAAATGCACCATGGCAAAAGGCCATTCTGGACACGGCTCTTCCAGCGTGAACTATGGCTTGTGCCATGGTTCAGTTATTGAACGCTAATGGGCCACTGTTGACTGAGCTCTCCTTGGAGATTGTGGAGAGACAAAAGGGATGCAGATGTTGACTTCAGAGATTAATAAACTGATACATCAAATAAATACCTTATGTTAAAGAGATGTGTGCATGAGTTTGTATTTTTTTAAAAAACAAGTCCTTATAAAGTAGCTACCTCATGTTAAACTCCAGGCTAACGGCTTTGCAATCTTTAACCATAAGCAAAACATACCTTTACAGGCACTTAACCCCTGAGCATTTTCACATATATTACCTCGTGCTATTCTTACAACAATCAAGAGAAATAAATACAGAGGTATTAGGAGTGGAATTGTATCCCACTCTAGTCAGAATTTATATGTTGGAATCTTAACCCACTGCCTCAAAATCTGACTGTATTTGGAGATAGAACCTTGAAAAGTTAGTAGTGGAGCAAAAACAAGGTCATAAGAATGGGCCCTAATTCCAAATGACTGATGTATTTATAAGAACAGGAGATTAAGACACAGACACGCATAGGGGCAAGACCATGTGAGATGCAGGGGGAGCTACAGAAGAAGCCTTAGAAGAAACCAACCCTGATCTCAAACTGTTAGCCTCCAGAACTAGCAGGAACTAAATTTCTGTTGTTTAAGCTGCTTGGTCAGTGGTGCTTTGTTTTGGCAGTGTTCAAAACCAATACAGATGGTGTTGCTGTCTCTATTTTTTATGGATGACAAAGTGAGCTTGAGAGGAACAAATAATTTACTGAAAATGTACATGTAACCAGTAAATGGCTGAGATAAAATTGGACACATAAGCCCTCTATCCTGCTCTATTTATCTTTCTACTGTCCACCACACTATACGTTCATTGAACTATCTAGCTCTCCAGCATACAAGATAGAAACTAGAAAAAAATCAGAAAGACGATATTCTCCTCTAGAGCATCACCGTAAGGTGTTTTTCCTTTACCACTTTCATATGTCTGCTATGTCTAGTTTCAAAAGATTTGTTCCTCTGCAACTCTCCCCCTAAAATTAAAGTTACATTGTCTCAATAGTAGACAATTTGCTGTTAGGAAGGGAGTGTTTCATTAAGTGCTAATGTACCAACTTATATAAGTGACAACTAGTGGTGCATCTAAATATCCTTTTTAAAAGATTAAGTTGTCTGAATTAATAAATGAATCCCTGCAATAGCAGGCCAGTGGTAAATATGTTATGGGAAAGAAAGGCCTT
Organism: Xerus rutilus; assembly: GCA_028644305.1. Taxonomy (NCBI): domain Eukaryota; kingdom Metazoa; phylum Chordata; class Mammalia; order Rodentia; family Sciuridae; genus Xerus; species Xerus rutilus. The sequence continues at coordinate 107,306,306 of CM053403.1, read as the reverse complement.
CCATTCTTTTGAAAAACATACTATATAATTGCTAAGACTATATACTTTACAGAATTTTCTATGATGGTGCAATTGCTGCAGGTTGCTGTGATAAGGTAGGATTTCTCAGAACAAACAAAATTTAGAGCAATGTCAAAATAATGGTGTTATTTAGATTAAAGATGATAGAAACTAATGTATTCCACCAATAATTCCACGGATCACATCCTAGGTCAACAGTTTGGTGCAAACTACACTGAGGCTTGCAAAACTCCTGGGGATATGTGAATGACTGGAGTGAGCCATGTCCCCACACTGAGCACAGCTTGTGACTTTAATCTAGGTCAGTGGTTCTCAATCTGACTGAGCAGCAGCATTACCTGGGGAGTGATTGCGAAATGCAAAGAGCGGGTGCCTCGCCCCAGAAATTCTGAATCATTAAGTCCAGAGGCCTGGATTTTCAAATGTCCCCCAGGAGATTCTGATAAGAGTAAGCTTGGAAACTGGCATGCTACCCTGCCCTAGGTAATCTGTAGTACCAGTAGGAGAAGATGCTTCTTATAAATAGCACTTCAGATACTGTGGCTCCCTATACACTCCAGGACCTGCAGGATTCTTTAATATCTTTCAGATGATAAGATTGGGACATAGATAATAAACAGACACATTTCAAGAGAATAAGAGGGAAAGGCAATGGTAGGAAGTAGAAACTTTTCCCCTGGTAAAACATGTATGTATCCAAGTAAATAAATATCATACCAAAATTAAAAAGGAAAAAAATAAGACATCCAGAAAATTGATGGAAGTGTTAACCTATACTGTCTGCAATTACTAATATTTAAAGTAATCATACTCTTCTCAAAAAATTTTTTGTTATCATTTTTCCATGAGTGAAAGAATTATTATGGTAAGAAAAATTCTAATTCTGTGAAATCAAATCTTTTTCCTTGGGCTTAAATTATGAAGTGCCAGGAATGGAAGAAATAACTCCCTAAATCTGATGTTCTTTATAGTGGACATATAGCTTTGTAAAAATACCTAGTCTTGGGCATAGTGCCCATAGAATTTGGGAGCAGGAATCTATATTTTTTAAGTTTCACAGAAGATTAAAATTCTCACAACAGTGGTGAAAGTCTCAGTGATTCTGTCATTGCTTGGAAGTGAAATAGATAATCAAAATATTAGCAGTCTGCATTGGCACAGGCACCAACCAACTACCACCAACAAAAATAAGACAGGCTATTTAAAAACACAGGTGTAGCCACAAAAAAATTGATTCCTTCCCATTTGTGCCCTTGGCAGCCACTGCTAATGATCAAAAATTTTTGATTGAGACTTTGTTTTATTAAAGAGAAATTCTTGTCCTATAGGAGATGCCAACTGATCCAGAGAGAAATTCTATCATGTAACATTGTACTGTTATAATTTGCCACTGATGCAGACTATAAGAGCCAAAAGAGGTCACAGACATCATCTAGTTGAACTTCTTTTTCCCTTTACAAATGAAATCCAGAGATCAAAGATGAATTTTTCAGAGGCAAAGTGGGAGAAAAACCCAGAATCCTAGTATCAATCTGGTGTGTTTGCTTTACATACTGCCACTGTACACAGGGAAACAAAGGCTCAGGAAGAGGAGCCCTTGTATTCTTGCAGGACTGTAAGTCTACAGTGTGTGTGTGGGGGGGGGCATATAAAGAGTGGAGAAGCAGGAAGTGACTGCCACAAAAATCTTCTGACTTCTCATCTACTTTTTTAAAACCTCTGCAAAACTTTATAGGAACATGATGTTTGTTTCCAAAATGCTGTAAGACAGTTTTACCAACACTTAGCCAACCCATCTCCACTGTCAGTGTGTATGTACATTGAAATAGAACATATTTGCATGTACCTGTGATAATCTCTCCAAATATCTAGAAACTGTTTGCAGAAGGGTTATTCAAGTGAAGAGAGAGCTTAGTAGTCATTTAGTAATAATACTTGTTAAATAGTAAGATCTATCATAAGTTTTAAGCATAGTCACAATTCCTTCAAAATTGAAGTAGGCAACCAGCTGTTTTCCCAGTCTGACCTCACAGTACTATTCTTTATAATCTCTTCTGTTTCATCTTTAGCTGCCATGTAGCTGCTCACTGCTAGTGAATTGCAAAGGTTCTGTATGATATTTCACTTCAGTAGACCAAAGCTAAGGCCACGGAGTTCTGCAAGAATCACTGTAGAATCCAATCATAAGTTCAGCTGCTTGGCAGTGTATTATTCTTCAAAACATTTTCTATGGCATAGTACACAATACTTAGGCACTACATGTTTCTGTTACCTTCAGAGTAAAACTAATACTTAAGTTTGTCATTTAAGGCCTAGTTGTCTTTCTAATTATCACCCAGAATTGCATAGGCTCAGCTGGAATGAAAAATTTTCCCCTTTACTCTCCCAACTCCTGCTTTGAAATGGGGAAGATCTTCATGGAATCTTTCCTCAGCCTGGGTTAGATTTCCTCCCATTCTTCTGCTAAAACACACACACGCACACACATACACACACACACATGCACACATTAACACTCATATAGCCACTCACATACCCACACATACAGAGATGCAGGTACTCACACAGACACACAGGCATGCACATACATTCACACAGACACACAATCACATAGACATGCATAGATACATGCAGCCACACCAATACACACACACATAAAATCACACAGACACACAGAGACACACACAGGCACTTATAGCACCCACACACACACATACACAAATTCCTACACTCTTCTCCCATGGCATCCAGTGTGAACCAACCCCCAATCTCACTGTATGATATTCATTTTCTTCTCAGAGGAGCCAGGACTTTTAGCTCCTCTGAGAAGGAATATAAGGATCCATTCTGGCCATGTGGCCCACACTCCTGGTGCTTACTATATTTTTGTTGCATAAATGCATAAAATACTACCCCCATTTGTGATCTGTGATTCCCACTGTGTGGGAAAGGAGTTAAATAAATAGTATGCCAGCCTGGGAGGCCTTTCTCTTCGGTCCAGAGGGGCAGAGGATGTGCTCTGAAAGGACAGACAGTCCCCAGACCATGGCTTAATCATTTTCTATTAACAGATAAGACTCTCCAGGGGAACATCAATTGCATCCTCTCATTACCCTCTGACAATGGGGAAAATATAGTCATACACATAACCTGGACCCCTTTCTTAGTAAATCCTAGCTACAGGGCAAATCTTCTTTTGCTGTGGGCCAGGTGATGGACTGAGCAAATGGAATAATAAATCTGTGGTTCCTGACTTCACTACATAGCAAATGAGACCCAATGCCTCTGTTGAATAGAAGAGATCTTAGGTGTGGCCTTTTATGCCAAGGTGCCAGTATAGTGTTATTTTAACTGTGGGCTTCAAAGGCTACATCTAAGAAATGCTTGGTGCAATTAAAAGTGTTAAATAAGACACTTTCTTCATGTGGTACAAATGAACACATGTGAGATCATTGTGATTTTTCAGAGGCCATGCCTTCCCTTTTTGATGGCTGATTAGCATAGAAGTCATTATCACTTTAAAGGGAAAAGAGAAGCTTGTTTTCTCCTAGTGAGGCAGTCAAACCTAGTGGCTAGAAATGAAAGCCAGTCTTTCTGGATTTGAATCTGTGTGACTTTGGCCAAGTTTTTTCATCTCTCTGCTTCAGACTTATTATTATATATACACATGTATATGTGTAAATGCTCACGCACACTTGCTCTTCCCTCTTATGGGACTTAGTGATTTAATACACACACAAAATATCTTAGAAAACTGGTCAATTATAACTGCTTAATGATCCTAATAAGATAGATATTATTAATAGCTGTTCAAACTTTACTGCTTTTATATTTTCTATTAACATGATATGTCTTGAGATCTATGTGGCCATCTCTGGGCCACAGATGGAATTTTGAAGTGAACTAGTCCTCCCTGCTGTAACAATGCTTATTTTCACTTGACATTACATAATAAATGTTTTATGAAGCCAAAAATCATGGCTGTGCAATGTCATTGATTCCTTCTTTTGTTCTCCATGAAGAGAAATAATCCACCAGAATAGTTCCTATTCTCCACACCATTGTGCATCATACCCAGATTTTTTTTTGTAATTTGTTCCCCTTGGTTTGTAGTAGAAATTAGAAAATAATGATAATATGCTGAAATTAAACAACTTAATACATGCTAATGAAAAAAGAAGAAAACAGCAATGGTAGAATAAGTGGTTATGGGTACATATAATAAATACTACATTTGACCTGCCTTCAGTAGCTGAGGTGGGCTTCAATCTTTGAATAGAAAGTAACTTTAAGTTTTTCCCTAATGGGACCTGCAAGAAAGAGGTAGGAAGCTTATTTCTAGCACACTCAGAGAATATTAAGCTAGCTCAGTTGGAAAGGCTGGGGAGATGGAGTGATGGAGCAGGGCCCTCTTTACAGCCTTTACTTTCATAATCCCATGCAGCATCACCAGCTAAGCCTCCCCTGTCAAAGCCCTTCCTCTTCTTAACTTTTAACTTTCTTTTTTATTTCAGGGTTGTCTTTGAAAATATGATGAAAAATCTCTCTCTCTCTCTCTCTCTCTCTCTCTCTCTCTCTCTCTCTCTCTCTCTCTTTCTCTCTCTCTCTCATTCACACACACACCTTTGCATATTAGTTCCTGGTTTTCATGTATTCATTCTAGGAAAGAGCAACTTTCTAATGCAGTGGTCTTTTATTATCTTCAGGATATGAGTCAATTAGTAGTTGAAACTGATTTTTTTATCACTTGATTTTGTTTTCAAAAATTTAGTATTTAAAATCCTGACTTGTAGCCTTCCCAAAAGATCTTAGACAGTTCATTTGTTTTATTTACTATAATTGGCACTTAAACAAAAGAAAAAACAACACTTTTGTAAGTGTTTCTGAAATGCTCTATTTCTGGGGAACTTTTATTTCTGTCTGTTAGGAAAACACAGCAGGCATTGATGTATGCCTTTTTACATGTATTTTATTGTAATATTATAATGAAATAAGTAGAGATGGTAATGCCATTTCCATATTGGCTTATATTAAATAATGAATCTTGATTACAATTCAGACTCTAACCTTAAGATGTATTGTTTAGGGAGAGGTGAATGTCACATGTACATAGCTACTATAATCACAGAGGACAAAATTCAAAAAGCTAGTTAAAGCTTTTAAAAGCTAGTTAAAATTCACTCAATAGACATATGAAAACCATATTGATAAGTCAATCTATGAATTTATATTATATATATTATATATATATTATGTTTTAAAGTTGAGATAAAGAAAGAAACATCCCAGATTTTTTATGTAAAATTTGTTTTCCAAAAGTTTGGCAATTAGTGTAAATCCACTCTAAAAACACCTTTTATTTTTAAAGTAAAATGAAGAGTTTATAATAATCAAAATTTACCATCTTAATTTTTCCTTTGAGACCAAGCATCACAGACCAAGAGCAGCTAAGTTTATAATAATTTATTAGGATTGCATATCATTTGCCATGTATAATAAATTATATAGCATCTTTATAAACTATTTAGTATATCATATTCACTTCCTAATGCTTATTGCGGTAACTGTAAGAAATTTAATTAGATTATGTTTTAGCATTATTCAGAAGATTAAAAAATATTATAAAAATTTTTTTCACAGTACTTCAGATTTATGAAGGACCCCATTATTTTAATAACTTCTGTGCAACCTGTTTGAAATGTATAAAAACCCTTTACAAACAAACCAGAAGGTGGCGTAGGTTTCACAGAGCTGAGAAAGTTACAGCAGTTCCTTCTATTTGTACTTAACACCCATGTGGTGCACTTTTTCAGGCATTGTAATAAATGCAAATAAATAATTAATAACTGATCTCCAAAAATCCCTACCAATAGACAATATATTGAGACTTGACAACATTTCAAACATTCTGACAAAAATAATTCAGTAAACAACTTGTGCTTGGTATCTTCTCTGTTCTCTCCCACCCTCCTCTCTCTCCCTGCCCAGTTTGATTTGGGAACAAAAAAAGATAAAAAAATAAAATAAAAAAGCAAAGAGTTCAGTTTTATATTTAAGTCCCAGAGCTTGACAAAGTAGCCCTGAATGTCCGTCTGTCTTCCCAGGCCATCTGCTATCTTGTTCACACTGCATCTGTCCAGTCTCTTCTACCAGCATCTGTCCTTTCCTGCAGGGAGAGTTTTCAAATGATTGCTGAAAGCATTTTCTTCTCCACTGTAATGGCACAGGATGTGGAATTGGTTGGAGTCTTTGCCACCAGTTCGCTGTGCCCCTTCCCAGCCTCGGAGTCCCAACTGGAGAGAAGCTTGCAACACAGCCACAAAATGCTGCCTCTGTTAGAGTCTCACAAACTCACTTGGTCTTTAAATGTCCATCTGTGGATATCATCTTTATCCATTCTGTTGTCCTCAGTGAACTTTGATGGAATATTTCCGCAGTTTCAGAAACTGGAAAAGTTTATCTTTCGTTCTCTTCTTCAGGGCCATCAGGGCTCGGGTTTTCTCCTCCAAATCTTGATCTATAGCAAAAATGATCTTGGCTCTCTCCTCTGCTTTCTTGTCTCCGGAGTTTTTGAAGAGCCTCTGTAGTGATTCTTGATCTATGTTTTCAAAGATGTTGCCCACAGCTTTCTTGCGAGAAGCTGTGTCAAAGTGGTAGCCGTGGATGGACGGGCTTACTCGAAGCGACGTGGACATGGTGATGGCTTGGTGGCTTCGCTTTGCTTTCATCGATGTGGGGATCTTCTGGAATTCAGCTCCTGGGGCTCACCAGAGAGTCTGCAGCAAAATCATTCCGGGACTGCTATTTAAAGTGTGAACAAAAGCTCCCGGCTCAAATTACACTGGTGACATCAGAGTGATCTCAAGGAAGAATAATCACAGACAGATTTAACAGTTGAGTTGCCAATATCCCGTTCTTATGTGAAATGCTTCTGAAAGTTGCGTTCAGTGAGTACGGGAAGGGCTGTGGAGATTTCTTTTGACATACTATGTGGCAATTGGATGATACAAATATGGGTCCTTCTTTCAAAAAGAGTTGAAATCAGGAAAGTGTAAATATGAGACATAATGAGGTAGCTCAGACTCTCAAAACCTTCCCAAACAGCGGTTGAAACAAGGAGTCCTGCCAAACCCAGGAAAGTTTTAATTACCAAAGAAGTTATTAAAGTGCCCTGCAAACATTTGGCAGCCCACATCGATGCCCTTTGGACCTCCCTTCGGGAGCAATACCAGAGCTATTGAGAGAAAGCTTGGACAATCAAGGAAACAATTTAGAGTGTGTCTGATTATAGAGTTGAATTTTACCTACACAGTGCTGACGCAGCTCAGCCTGAAACCATTGCTTTTCAGAGACTGAGTGCAAGTGCTGATCTGTAATCACTGAATAAAACTGCAATTTAACAACAACAATAGAAAGTATCTCCTTAAGTTTGTGCATGTATCGACAACAAGAGCAATTGAAAAAGTGGAGAAGAAAAGTCATTTGGGTGCTTTGTGGACATAATGCCAAAAAGAAGTGAGTTTATCTTTTGTAAGAAAATGTATTTATGAATCACCCAGACACAGAGTGAGAATTTCTTTGAAAGAATTTAAATTTATTATTCTTGCCAACACAGGTTGAGACAGCCACTTTCCCCACAGATGTATGGAGCTGTCATACACTAAATGTTAATAACCACAGGCCACAGGGACCTGATGCCTGGTGTACTTTCTAGCCCTCCAAAAGAACAGGACGGGTCTATGTTTTCCTGTCATCTAGTCAAGTCACATCTGGAAAATGAACAGAGGGAGACAATGGAGTGAAGTTACCTCACTAGAAAATTGAGTTAGAGACCCTTCATATGTATTCATTCATTCACTCATTCCTTCATCCAAGCATTTGTTCAATCCATACTTGTTAAAGTGTTCAATCCATATTTGTTAAAGTGTATTATTTCAGGAAATAATGAATACTATGGATAAAAATAAAACCGAGTTGTGTAAGAGTGGAAGGGGAAGGGGAAGACTCTCACAGGACACAGTCAGGGGTAGCTTCTTTTAATGTAGTACTGTGCAAAAACCTGAAGGAGGTGACAGCGTCTACTGTAGAGACAGCTGACGGAAGGGTGTTTTAGGCAGAGGAAACAGCAAGTGCCGAGGCCTGAAGACAAGAGTATGCCTGGAATGTATGAAGAATAGCCAGAGACCATTGTGGTTGGCACAGAGAGAACAGGGAAGTGAGGAAGGAGATGAGCTCAGGAGGAAAAGGCAGTGGGTAAAAGCCAAGGTCAGACTGTGGACAACCTCATAGGCTTTGGTCCTGGATTTAGCTTTTACTCTGTGTGAGGTAGTTAGCCATTGGGGAATTTGCAGCAGAGAGATGACCTGATTTTCCTTAAAATTTTATAAGATAACTGTCACTTATAAAAGAATAAAATTTAGGGAGGAAAGCAGAGAAGGAGGAAAAAGAAGACTTAATTAAGAGACTTTCAAATTAAATCAGGCAAAACATGTTAGATTGGATGATATCTTCCACAGATGCTTGCTTGAAGGCCATTTCTCCACGAGCCGCTATTCACCTCACCAACCACAACAGCTATTGTGTGTTCCAGTTTCTCCTTGTGAGAACCTATGATTTTATGTCTGATATTGTGGATTTGCTGACATGCCTGACACATCTTTGTGGCCATCCATTTCCCTGGCTAATAAAAAGTTGTTGTTACTATTATTACCATGGCAACAAGGATCACTGAGTTTTTACTATGTACCGAGCATGATGACAAGGAATGTAATAACTCATCTTAATCACTCAAGGCTTCATCAACCTGCTCATGCCATGCTTCCTCGTAAAGTGATCCTTATGTGGGCTCATGCTTTTTATTATCATCTATTCATTGTCTACTCCCACGTTTTGATTCCAGCTCAGACCAGACCTCTGAAGTACAGACCATTTATTTACCTAACTCACTAATACATCTAGAAAAAATATGGTAAAATTTCTACTTTGTTATAAAACACAGAAACTTAGTTTTCATCCTTGACATCTCCTTTCTTTCTGTCTCTATACATAATCCATCATTAAGTACTGCCAATTCTATCTCCAAAATATTTCTCAAAGTCTTTCACGCTTCTCCTTTTTTACTGTCACTGTTAAGACCAAGCCACTTCGTGGTGAATACTGTAATGCACAACCCAGAACTCTCAGATGCTCCCAGATGTTCAGCCCTCAGCACCTTTGGGAACCGTCACCATTGAAAATGTTCATATTGCTGAAAGATGCTTCTTTCCCTCTTCCCACAGCAGATGCATCCGGTGACTGATCAATACAAAGGGGTCAAATCTGCCTCCTCCAAGTGTCCCAACTCTAGGGGTCATCAATACTACAGAGTATCTTTAGTACTGGTTGTCCATTCCTGTTTCTTCCCCTCTGCTGGTATTGATTCTACAGTGCTTCATAATAAATCACCTGCCTGTTGATCTCCTCAGGATTTTCTTCTTCCAGAGCCCAGACTGTGACAGTGTGTTCTCTTTCACTTGTTCTAAGACCAAACCTCTTTCCTGGTACTCCTGCTTCTGTTCTTGCCTTACATTCTCTACACAGCACCCAGAGCAATATTTTCTAATAAGCAGTTGGATTAAATCATTCTTGCCATTAATTAGGATTAGCCCTCAAATCTTAGCAGGGTATGAATGTGACTTTCTGGGGTCTCTGACTACTTCTACAGCATCATATTTTAACACTCTCCCCCAACACCTTCAATGTCCTCGATGAACCACCACACCCGTTCCTGCCATAGGGCTTTGCATGTATTTTTTTCCTTTTTTGGAAATGTTCTCTACATTTTTTTTTTATTTTTTTTTAAAGATTTTTTTTTTAGTTGTAGATGAACACAATGTCTTTATTTTATTGCTTTGTATGTGGTGCTGAGGATCGAACCCAGGACCTCACGCATGCGAGGCAAGCGCTCTACCGCTGAGCTACAATCCCAGCCCCTGTTCTCTACATTTTAATCTCAACTAAGTAATTCCTAGTCATTTATAAAATCTTGAATAAAGCTACTTGCTCAGACAGACCTTTTTGAGCACTACCAACTTACCCATTACAATTCTTTAGCAACACTAATTGGAGTTTGCAAATACATTTAGTATGGTGATTATTCATCTAAAGTCTATCTCTGAGCAAGGATCATATCTACCCTTCTCTTGCATGTGTCCAAATCTCCTAGATTACTTAATACAGAGATTTTATAGTAGTGTTAAATGACAATGTATGTAATTTAATTTGATTCTCATTATAAACCTATGCAGTAAGAGTTATAATAATTTCCCTGTTAAAAAATAAGAAAGCCAGGCACAGAGGCATGTGTCTGTAATCCCAGATACTCAGCAGGCTGAAGCGTGGGAGTATGAGGCCTACCTGGACAACACAGAGAGGTCTTGTCTCAAAACAAAACAAAGAAACAAATAGAAAACAATTTTAAAAGCCCTTTGCATTAAGCCAAAAAAAGAAAGAAACCTCAAAATGTCTATATTTTAATCCTTAGAATTTATAAATACAAGCAAAAAAGACTTGTGTGGCAAAATGAAATTTTGCAATCTTGAATAAATTAAAGATTTTGAGATGAGAGATTCACTCTGGATTATCCAAGTTGGCTCATGTAATTACAAGAGTCTTTATAAGAGGGAGACAGAAGATCAGAAAGAAGAGAAACTTAAGTACTGCTAGCTCCAAAGATGGTAGAAGAGGGCATGAACCAAGGAATGCAGGGGTCCTCTACATTCTGGGAAAAACAAGGGAACTCCCTTACATCCTCTAGAAGGATAGTATCCCTGCAGACCTATTATAGACTTCTGAACCCCCAATTGTAATAACTTCATGTTCTTTTAAGGCACTAACTTTGTGGCCATTTGTTACAGCAGCAATGAGAAACAAATACACTCCTGAATGCCTACTGCTGTGTTGACAGCTTGAATTCAGTGCTACCAGACTATTAAACATTCTGGAGGATGGCTCTCATATTAGCTGAAAACTTTGTTTTCATAAAGTCTGAATATCATTTTTGCATGACATTGAGCAGTTCTCTTAAAGCAATGTTAGAAATTCGGATGAATTTGAGAGATTAAATAGTTTCAAAATTGTTTAGATGATAAACCATCCACAAGAAAACAATGTCTGTTTCCCAGAAATGTGACAAGAACCTTAAAGTTATGATTTGCTGGTGCTCTTTGTCAATGGTAACTCCACATGTGTTTAGAGAGTCTTTTAGTGCTGCCACCCCACTTGTGCCCTTTATTGTATAAATATTTTCAGTGGATGATATGGACAGCAGGATCTAAGAATTTCTTGCAGGAATTCACAAATTGCACATGGATGCCTTATAGAATTTTCTCTCTTTGATAAAGACAAGAGATGATGAAGGTGAATTAAAAGAAGCAGCTTCTTGGCCAATGTACTTCCTAGACATCAGTTTTCCAGTAGTCATTCATCATATAAAGAAACTGAAGTCGGGTGCAGTGGCTCAAGCCTGTAATCCCAGCATTTAGGGAGGTTGAGACAGGAGGATCACGAGTTCAAAGCCAGCCTCGGCAATGGTGAGGTGCTAAGCAACTCAGTGAGACCCTGTCTCTACGTAAAACACAAAATAGGGCTGGGGATGTGGCTCAGTGGTAGAGTGCCCCTGAGTTCAATCCCTGGTACCAAAAAAAAGAAAAGAAAAGAAACTGAATGTCTCTTTGCCAGCAGTGAACATGCTTGGTTAGTTTTGTGTTCAGTGAAGAGATTTGAGAAAACAAAGGGAAAGTAGCATTTATTAAGTGAAGAGTATACTCAGTTTTATACATATAATATTGAAATTATTCTTCAGAATATTACTGGAGGTAGAAATTATTGATCTTTTTTTTCTCACCAAAGTCAAGGAATTGTACTCAGACAGGCTAAACAAGTTGCCCATGGTAAGTGGTGAAAGCGGAATTCACTTCCAGATTTTTCTTTTAATCTCCAAAATCTTTTAAGAAGATTTTCCTGACACTTAAATGAGTTTTTTCCCTTCCTGTTAGTATTACCAGAATCTAGGATTATCCTTTTATATTAGAAATTATGACTTATTCTTACTTATTTCTTTAATGCTTAATATAGTGACTGGTATGTAGTATATGTCCAACTAATAATAAGTTATTACATGACTAAGAAAAGAAAGTAAGAACACAGAATTCACTTCAATATACCCTTTATATATTATTTTAACTCCCTAACAATATCCTGAATGTGAATATAGAAACCAGCATCTTAAATTTGTACTTTAAACTTCAACTGAATTCGTCCTGGACATTTTTGTGTTAGCAAAGCAAATGCCATGCTATGTTACAAATTGCAAAATGCTTTTGTATACATTATCTCATTTGACTTTCACAGCATCACTGGTACTTTCTTCATTTTACAGATGAAAAGAATGAATATTCCAGATGTTAACTAATATTACCCAAATATCGTAGCTAATTAAATGACAGAGCTGGCACTGGAACTCCCACTATCTGATTTTGAATCCCACATTTGATTTGATCCTGCATCTTGATTTGTATTCATTATTTTTTATTGTTTTATTTTAGTTATACATGACGGTAGAATGTATTTTGACATATCACACATTCATGAAGTATAACTTCCCATTCTTGTGGTTCTACAGATGTTGAGTTAACCGGTCATGTATTCATATAAGAACACAGGAAAGTTGTGTCTAATTCTACTTTCTTTCCTATTATCATCCACCCTCCTTTCCCTGCATTCCTCCCTGTCCAATCTGGTCAACCTCCATTTCTTCCTCCCCACTGCCTATTGTAAATCAACATCTGCATATCAGAGAGAATATTTGTTCTTTGTTTTTTGGGGACTGGCTTATTTCACTTAGCATGATAGTCTCCAGTTCCATCCATTTACCAGCAAATGCCATAATTTCATTCTTCTCATAGCTGAGTAATATCCCATTGTGTATATGTACCATATTTTCTTTATCCATTCATCTGTTGAAGGACACCTAGGTTGGCTCCATAGCTTAGCTATTGTGAATTGAGCTGCAATGAACGTTGGTGTGGTCACATTACTATAGTATGCTGATTTTAAGCCCTTTAGATACAGGCTAATGAGTGAGATAACTGGGTCAAATGGTTGCTCTATTCCAAGTTTTCTGAAGAATTTCCATACTGCTTTCTAGAGTGATTGCACCAATTTGCAGTCTCACCAGCAATGTATGAGTGTAATTTTTCCCCCACATCCTCACCAACATTTATTGTTGCTTGTATTCCTGATAATTGCCATTCTGACTAGAGTGAGATGAAATCCCAGGGTAGTTTTAATTTTCATTTCTCTAATTGCTAGTGATGGTAAGATTGTATTTATTATTTTCTCAGCTTCTATAGTATAAAATTCTAACACAACTTTCTTCTATTTATCTTTTAATGCATTCAGTGAATTATAGATTAATTCACAAATATCTGCTGAATACTCACTATGTGCCAGATAAAATGCTATGTGCTTAAGGGATATATTAGGGGAAAATGGACATTGTCCCTGTGTTTTTGGAAATGAAGTCTAGAAAAGAGACTTTAAACAAACAAGTAAACAAAAATAATATGAAGTAATTGTTAAAAGTACTGGAGAAGGAGAAGCCTCAGATGATATAAAAAAAAAAAACAATGTGAGGGCTTCATTTAAATTGGTTGTCATGAATAGAGGTTCTGAAGAAATTGTATGTAAGCTGCAACTTGAAATAAACATAGAAATTAGTTACAAGAGGATCACAGCAAGGCGTTTTAGAGGCAGAAGAAAAATCCTGTGGAAAGGTCCTGAGGTAGGAGGAGTTTGAAGGCAAAAGAGCAAACATAAAGTTAATGTACTTAGGGAACAGAAACCAATGAAGAGAGAGAGAGAGAAAAAAAAAGCAATACTGAATCGGCAGACAGAGGTGTAATGATGGAGGGTGTTGATGGACACGTTAAAGATTTAAATCTTCATTCTAATTGCAATAGAAAGTATTAAAATATTATAAACGTGGAAGGAGAACTGCTCAGTCTTTTAAATTTTATGTTTTGAAATTTCTTTGGCTGTCGAACAATCAAAGACAACAATAAAGAAAACAACTGTGGTTTTAGAGAGTGAACTGATTATTCTATATGTGTTTTGGAAATAAACCTAATAGTACTAATAATACTTGATTGTGAATTAGAAATGGGATGGAGGAAAGGTCAAGGGTAACTCCCAGGTCAGTTCTTGGGCAGCATGATGAGGAGGCTTGAGATCAGGGAGGTTGGAAGTGGAAAGGATAGGAGAAAAAGATGAAGAGCTCAGAAATGAATATAGTAAATCTGAAGTATCTAGGAAACAGCCAAGACAGTTGGATATGTGAAGCTAAAGCTCACAGGAAAAATCTTAAGTGTGTTTTTAAGTACCCCCCATCCCCTGTAAACACTGTCAAGAAATCAGCATTGATGATGGCTTTGTTTATCCCACTTAAATGTAAATCCAGAACCCAGAGCAGTGCTTGGCACAAAGTAGACTTTAAAAAAAATAGTTTTAGAATTGTCTTACATAAGAAAAATATTTAGTAAATTTTAATATTTTAATAATAATTTTAAATTTAGCTCAAAGAGGACTAAATCACATACAAAATTGTAACAGATGGTCAGTGTTTCATTCACTGATGCTTTTGTTTTGTTTAGTTTTTGGTACCGGGGATTGAACTCAGGGACACTCGACCACTAAGCCACACCCCCAGCCCTATTTTTTATTTTATGTAGAGACAGGGTCTCTCTGAATTGCTTAGCACCTCGTTTTTGCTGAGGCTGGCTTTGAACTCGTGATTCTCCTGTTTCGGCCTCCAAAGTACTAGGATTACAGGCGTGTGCTACCACGCCCGGCTTCACTGATGTTTTTTATTTGTTGTTGAATCTCCTCCATTTTTCTATACTTTTCACCTGAAAAGACAATCATTATTTCAGTAATTGTTTTGAGGTCTTTGTTATATTCCATATTTTTATGTGAAACCTATTCTAGATTTCCATTTCTTTACAGTAGTAGTTAATACCTGTTTAATCATAAAACATTTTATTCAGTAAACTTTGTTAAGTATATTCACAATCTTTAATTATTGCAAATAGGAAAGGGTGGTAGTTGTATTTAGAATTTTTTATTTTGAAATTTAGCTTGTATCATAGAATATAATAAATTCTAAAGCAATATAAATTTTTTTTTAAAATCTAAAACCCAAGTAAATGCATTTTCAAGGCCTTTCAAACTATAGGGGAAAATCCACAGCTTTATTTAAAAGAATTAAAGTCAAAACCATTTTTTTGCAAAGTGCCTCTTTTTAAATGATGTTTTTGCAAGTGAAATAAAACAGCTGTCTCTGGTTAAACCATCAGTCTATATTTGAAATGTTTTCTAAAAAAGGAACTGAAGATAAACTGTTTCTTTTTATAATTTTAATTAGCTGTTCAGATTCAGATAGTGAGCCCTGATATTTATAGCTTCTTTAAAAAGAAAACAGTTGTGAACATAAACTAACATGTTTTTCTCAGGAAGTGAGCATGCGATATTTATACATATTTATAGCAGCATGTGTGTTTCTATAATCTATGACTAAACCAAAATAAGTCTTTTTGAACCATCTCCTCCCACGCGGAGCTCCTACCCACTCATGGCGTGCTTCTGGCTCAGTGCTGTGACGTTGGCATATTTCAGTCATTCTCAAAATGGAACTACTATGGGAAATGAGAAATTCTTGCATGCATGTCCCAAATTTTATAAGTTCTGTTGTGTTGCAAATAATACTCAGGGCCACTCCTGAAACTCTTCCTCTATTTTCTTTCCTAAGCTGGGTGGTCACATCCAGTACCACTTTCTGCCAGGCAACATAATTCTGTCCGACTTTCTAAGAACTATATGTTGCTCAAACTTGTGAGGGGGCATAGAAAAACCTAATCAGGAAAGATCCACTTTGTCAACTGACCTGTAGCTTTTTGAGGTTAAGAGAACCCTGAGCAGGGACAGTACATCTCAGTTCAAATGGTTGAAGGATTCGTGGTAGAAAAATTAGGCTCATCTGAAAGGTGCCTACTGGCAGAAGTCAGACCAACTCATAAGCTTCAGATATATTTTGACTTGGTAAAGAGAATTGATGAGAGTCAATGGTGAATTGCTTCACTGCTATTAAATCTAAGCATACATCTCTATGCATAAACTTACTTTCCTGCTCAGGCATCTAAAACCTAAGTTTTAAAGCAGATAAAAGAATAGAGATCTATCCCAGAAAAGAAAGGACATTAGTCATTAGTTCAATAATGTGTTTCACGATCGCTCTGAGATGAGATTAGCACTCAATAAGAATTTATTATGGATTTTATGTCTCAGAAACAGACAAAATGTATCATGGTCTCTGAACCTTGCTTTTGTTTTGAACATTGACTAATTGGTTCATGGTCATTGAACAATATCGACTAAGTATTTACTGAGCCCTTTAGAGTATATTGACCTTCTTTATTTTCCTGTAATTTTCTTTTTTAAAATGTCCTTGACATCAACTTACTATGTTGTGCATTTTGCCTTTTTATCTTTGAGATCTGATGCTCTATGCATGCTCTCAAATCTCTTTAAATGTTACATAAATAACATTCTAAATTTTACTTTAGAATTCTAAATTTACTTTAGAATTATTTAATGTAAATCATTTGGGAATTATTTGCATTGACTGATTCCTCCGGTAATAAACAAATGAATTTTGCTGAAACGTTGGCAGAGCTACACCATCTGTCCTATCATGTAGATTTTGTGAACAGAATGGAATCATGATAACCCATTTAACAGATCAGACTCAGGAAGATGAGGTGATTTTCTGAGGACAAAACCTGTTTTTTGGAGCTCCACGGAAATCAGATAAATCAATAGCTGATCTCCTGGGATTTGGATAGTGGGCAGAGTTGGTATTTAGTGTCCCAGCCTCCTCTTCTTCTTATTTCTTTCAAGGTAACAAATTCCCTCCCTTCTGTTCAAACTTATTCTGCAACTGAATAATTAGCACTTTATACTTTAAAGCAAATGAGAATAACTTTCCGTGTTACCTTTTAGAGCAGGTATTTGCATGTAAGCCTTATTTCTTATCATGTTGTAGAATTTCAGCTTCCCATAATCAACGAAGACACGGTTAATTCTCCTTCCTGGTCACAATTTCTACTCCCTTGCTTAATCATTAATCCTTACTGGATTTCACAGCTGCCCAATTGTAGTTATGGGTAAATCACCACGTATATGTCAAGGGCTGCTGTCTAGCCTAATGCCCACTTACTCTGACTCTGAGTGTGCACAGCATTCTGGCCAGTTATTTCACTTGAACTGTGGCTAGTTTTTCATCTCCAGCTCCCAGCTCATTTCTAACATTCTGTTTGTCTAACCTTAAGGACTTCAGAACACCAAGTTCCCGGATTTTCCTCTTGTCCAGTTAGGCTCCCTGTCCACAGAGTTTACAGCCGTTCTTGGCATGTTTGCTCACAGTCAGGGCTTAATCCACAGGGAAGTAGGGAAGCAGCGCCAGAGGCTGTGCAGCAAGCAGATGCAAGGTTAGCCACTCACTGGCCCTTCATGCTTCTGAATCCCACGCCCCAGGGGTTGCAAGAAAGGTTCAGGCTGCAAGAAAAAAGAATCTGACTATTCTGCCACCTTCATCTTCCTTCCTCGGTGTACTCCTGGCAGGAAGTCACTGATATAAGCACTTAAAAGCTGGAGTGTAGTCCAGTGGTGAGAGCATGCTTACCATGTGCCGGGACCTCGGTCTAATCCCCAGCTCTGGAAAAATAAATTAAAAAAAAAAAAAAAAAAACACCTAAAAATTGAGAACAGAATGCCTCTCAAGTTTAGATCACAATTTTCTGCTTGTCTAGAAGCTAGTAAAATTGAGAAAAACTATCAGAGAGTGCAACTTCTATTTAACAGGCATTTTGAGAATGGCCTATTGAGTCCTTTATACTAAAATTGAAAACCATTATCAGTGCATGTGAGTATTTTAGAGCTGAGTGGGGCTACACAGTCTTTTAAAAAGAGATGCATGTGAAAGGTCAGAGGTATGTCCTGTAGAGCTCAACTCACCCTTTTTCAGCAAATTTGCTATTGGTTCTCTGAGACCTACAAGACTGATCTACCCTTGCAGAGATCCCTGGTACTGCAAGGGGCACTGAGACATCTGGCTCTTCACTTTCTGCTTCTCATTCAGACCATACATGCATCATTTTAAGGAGGCAACTAAAAAGTTCCTACTTTGCTCTTAAGCCCAGATATTGCTACTTAGCTGACTTATCAATTATTTTTATTTTGTTGATGGAGAATCGTTTCTTTTTTGGAAAAATGTTGGAGAACACTTACTGTGCAAATTGAACATTGGATGATGATCATAAATAACTAGCACTGGGGCCAGCAAAACTCTATGTTTGTAAAAGAGAGAGGAAAGGAAAGTATAATTTCCTCAATTTCCCCTATTGGAGGCACATTTCACACACTTTATAAATCATCAATAGGACTCTGTAAAATAGCTAATCAGATATTTGTGGTGACTGAGGTTCAGTTAACAAATTAATGCAGAGTTGTTGCTGCAGTTGTTATTTTATTACAGGGCTAGGGATTGAACCCTTTTGCATGCTAAGCAAATACTCTACTTCTAAGCTATACCCCAAGACTAAGTCTTGCTTTTTATTTGGATTTATTTGAATCTACAATCAGATCAAGTCTTTCAACCAAATTATTGCATCCACCAGCTGTTACCCTGGTCAGACTTCTGTGTCTCTCTCTCACTTTCTCCCGTATCTACAGAATGTGCTTTATCTACAATATCATATTACTTACAGTGTCAAAAATAAATCTCACAGCAACTCACTGCCTCAACCTTTAAGTATTAACTTTCACTTCTTAACATTAACTTCTTTAGGACATTTAAACTCTCCTTTACATGGACTCATTACTCCCCCAGGTGACCTTGTGCTTTCCTTTTTCTTATCAGCCATATCCTAATTCTAATGTCATCTTTCCATAGAGGGCTTCTGTACCATCTACCACCCAGTTGTGCTTAGTAGTGGGATAGGTTGCCAAGAGACCAACAAAGACACTTACAGATATATATATATATGTTTTACTGAAAAATACTTATGAAAAAGTCCAGTGGTAACAGAATGGACAAGTGTTTCCCCCAAAGGTTCAGTGGCAATGATATGAACAGGTGTTCCTCAACTCTATGCAGTGCCTATAGTAGCTCAGAAAGTAGCACTCATCCTTCTCTACGGTGCTCTGCTTAGTGCCAGTTACGCTATGGAGGCAGGATTATAAGTTAGTTTACAGAAGCAGCAATACCAGTTTTAGCTTGTCCTTATATGACCAGCATCCCAAGGAGCAATTATCCCAGTGTATGTGCAAAAGCCACTTTCTGCTGATAACACTAACTTGCTCTCATTCTCAGTATCATGAAAGAAAGCTAGTGTCCTTCAAAATCATTGTACCTGCACATTCCAGCCCAGACCTATTTTCATTGTTCCCTTTACTTGGTTAGGTTTTTGAGAACAGAAAGGGCATTCCAAGGACCTGGGGTTTTGGGAAAGTTTTTTTTGTTTTTATTTTTTGTTTTGTTTTGTCCTCCTTTCCTTTAAGGTTGATACAGCTTCAATTAACATTAGGAGTTGAAGTGGGTCTCCCTGTGAGACCTGCTGAAGCCCTAATCCTAGAGTCCATGGATATTACCTTATTTGAGAATAAGGTCATTGCAAATATAGTCAAGTTAAGATGAGGTCATACCGGATCAGGCTAGGTTCTAATCAGTGGATGGTGTCCTTATAAGGAGAGTGAAATTTTAGACACAGATACTCAGGGCAGGAAGCCTTGTGAAGGTGAAGGTGAAGGTAAATATTGAAGTAATGATGCATCTACAAGCAAGGAATTCCAGGGATTTCCAGTAACAACCAGAAGCTCAGAGAGGCAAAGAAAGATTCTTTCAGTAGAGCCTTCAGAGAGACCATGCCCTATCAACATTGTGATTTCAGGCTTAAGCCTCTAGAACTCTGGCAGAATAAATTCTTGTTGTTTTAGGCTACCCAGTTTGTGGTAATATGCATTAAAGCCCCAGGAAACTAATTCAGAATTCAATCAAAAGTTCTCCCCAACCAAATTCTATTCTGTAATCTATTTTTTTATCGACACTATTTATCATACTCTAAAATAATTTTTATGTTCCTGTATGTGCAGTAATTGCATTCATTTATATATTTTATATTTATATATATAATTTATTTAGTTTATCTAACATTTAGAAAATTGCCTGAGTTTAATGGGGCCATATAAACATCTGTTGAATGAATGCATGAATTTAGTGTCCCAGTAATAGAACTAATCTCAGATAATCTCCAAACAAAACCCATTATCATAAATTTTGCATTGTGATTTTGCATCAGGTAAGGAATATGTAATGTATGCTACAGTGTGATTCCTATAATGAAGGTCTATATTTGAAACAATAGCAATAACTAGTTAGTACAAAAAGAATTGAGGTCAATTCAGTCAAAATATTATATCAGGTGAAATCATCCTATTTACTTTTAACTGTCCCCATGTTTTAAGAAATGGAACAAGAGATTCCTAAACAATGTTGATTCCTACGTCTTGGAAAATATGTTCATTTTTGAATTTGAGTTGCAGTTATGCTAAATGAATGTGGAGATTTATGCTGTGATTCATCATGTCATCTGCTTGTCTATGTTTGAACTGGTATTACTTTATTTTTCTTAACTACGCAGGGTTTTAGATATGTGGAGTACCACAGGTGAGTGCTATTGCAGAAAATTTTAGGCTTTTGAAAGTAAATCCCCAGTTACTCTCATGATGTGCTATAAAATCCAACTGAATATGCTTAATTTTCTGAGTATGATGTATCATTGTCTTAATGTCATTTTAAAAAAATAACATAAAAGTAATGGACATTTATAACAAAAATTTAGAAAGTACAAAAATAATGCCAAGAATATAAATTGGTCATTCTTACTATCCTCAAATAAGAACTGCTAACAGTTGGTGTATTTTATTTCAGTTGATTTTACGTGCACATATGCATAAAATATGTATGCAGAAATATGGATATGTTTATTAAAAAATTGAGAGCATATGGTATGCAATATATGTTTTTTTTGTATCATACTTGCCTTTGGGGCTACACAAATATTGATTTCTTCCACTCACATTCTGTGTGAATTATTTTTTTGTGAGTATGACTTTAAATTGTTGTCCTATGTTTAGTTACATGAATACATTGTAAATTAACAATCCCTCTATTGTTGAAAATCTACCTTATTGCTAATTTGTAAATGACATTTCAGTAAATATTGTTTTTCATAAATCTTGACTTACATCTGATTATTTCCTCAAGAGTAAATTCGTACAGGTAGAATTGTAGAGATGAAGTGTGTGAATACTTCTAAAGCCCTTTTACTGATTCATCATCCAGAAGTTTATTTATATTCCCTCTACACATACAGCATAAACTCAAGCACCTAATTTATAAATAAGTAAAAAATGGAATTTTATTGTTTTAATGTACTTTTTGAATAACAAAAAGGTCAAATGCTATGTTTCTATATTCTTTGTATTCTATCTTCTATCATATATTTGAGGTTTTTTGTGTGTTAACATTTCGTTTACTGATTCAGCATATGTTTAATACATATTAAATCTATTAACACTTTGACAATTATTTTGCAAATACTATTCTCATTTTATTGTCTTATGATTTCACTGCTGATATTTTCTGATTTTTTTAAGTTGATCCAATTTTTAAATTATTTTTCTCCTATTTGTATTTTGGAAAAATATAACCATAAAATAATTCAAAAATATGTATTAAGATCCTTCCACATGGCAGACACTGATCTCAGTACCGGGGTTATAAAAATGACAAGGAACAGAATTCCTGCCTTCAGTGAGTTTACAATCTAGTGGTCACAACAGTCCACCTAAACAATCAACTAAATACATAAATAGGCAAATAATTTCTTTTCAAGTAATTGCAAGTTCAGGAAGAAAATAAAACAGGGACATTGGAAATTGAATGATACATGTGAGGGGCTGCATATTTACACTTAGTGTCAAGGGAAGACTTGAAGAGGGTCTCCTCATAGAGAGTGAAACTAAATTATTACAAAGGGACAGTCCTAGGCATGGCTGTGGAGCCTCACTGCAGGTGGACAGTGAAATAGCAAGTGCAGAGTTTGAAATGAGAGCAAGCCTAATGTCATATCTGTTCCGTGACACAGGAAGGCCAGTCCGACTCCAGCATGGAAGGTAACGCAAACAGTAATGTCAAACAGAAGCAGGATCAGATCCCACAGATCTATGGAGATCACAATGAGGAATTTGAATTTCAAACTTCTAGACTTTCAGGTGGCTTTAAGTGGGAAAGTAATTTTGTTCACTCTGCCTGTTCAGTGGAAAAAGGGTTTGGAAGTGAACCTGGGGAGAAGCCAAAGGGACAAGACAGGAGGACATAATTCTTACCAAGGTGAGACAACAGGATACATTTTTCTAGGGTTATAGCTACAAACCTGACTTTATGATTTCATTTATTAAAATTTAATTTATCTGAAAATAAGCTATTTATTATAGTTAATTATTACTCTTATTTTGGGGGGGGGGTATACCGGGGATTGAAGTCAAGGGCACACAACCACTGGGCCACATCCCCAGTCCTGTTTTGTATTTTATTTAAAGACAGGGTCTCACTGAGTTGCTTAGTGCCTTGCTTTTGCTGAGACTGGCTTTGAACTCACCATCCTCCTGCTTCAGCCTCCTGAGCTTACAGGCATGAGCCACCATGCCTGGCTTATTACTCTATCTTATGTATCACTCTCTATCCCTGTCTCTCCTTTACAGTCCTGTATTTTTTCCTGTGCCAATATTAACTTATTGACGATAGTAGCTTTAAAATGTCACAATTATAGTAAATTCCTTCATCTTTATTCTTATTTCTCAAAATGTTTGTCAATAATGCTTTCTTTTATCAGATGTTTCTTAGAACATCTTCCAAAGCCTCTCTTACCAGCACACACATAAGCACGCATTCATGTTTCCAAGAGGGATGTGGCTCAGTTAAGTGTTTTTTCCTGTAGTTCTTCATGTTTTCAGGCAGGTGTTGTTGGGTACTATAGTCATCTAAAGCTCAAGTCGGTCACACATTCAAGATAGCTCATTCACATGTTAGAAGATCATGCTCATTGTTGGCCTGAAACATAGCTGGTGACCCTCATAAATAGATTCCAAAAGGAGTCCCCCAAGAGCTAATGCAAGACCAAAGCCACAAGGATGTTTAAGAGTTTGTTCATCAATGATAGAATGCCATTTCTCCCACATGCTACATCCTTTCATGCAGAGGTTCACTTCCCATTAATAGAATAATGAGGAGTTTCTATTTTGTGGATTTTCAACTTTGCTTCAGCTGCAGAAAATACAGTTAAATTGTAACCCTCAATTTTCATAAATACCTTTGCTCAGTGTTTCCTGGCTGCTTTCCTTTCATTATTTTTCAAAATTTTATCATTATTTTAATTTTTTAATATTTAATTTTGTAGGTCATCTTAAATAACATCTGGAAGTAGGTTGAGTGCAACTATGAAGTGTTATTGTGGTAAATTCCCAGCTACTGCCAAGACTGTGCCTTCTCTTTTTCTCTTCTCTCTCTGGTTGACTCTTTTCTGTTTCCCTATTTACATTTTTACATCTTTTTACATTTTTGTTTGTTTTCTTTTATTTTTTGATCTCTTGTGTAAAACTGAGTTCTCAGAACTGAACTTAGGATTAAATTCAGGTATGGCCATATGATTTTTCAAAGGAGCAAGATTCAAAACCTTTTTTCTATGACATAACTTCACATCCAATGAGGAAGACAGATGAACACCCCTAGAAGAAGCATTGCTCCCCGCGTGAATAGGAGCTTCCATTTTTTTGCCAACAAGTATTAAGCTTTTCCTTTTATCATACAAGCATACATTAATCTCATTATGCAAAACCAAGAAGAAATGATGTGATGAATTTTAGATTCTCATCAAAAATTAACTATCTGATGCGTCCCACAAATGAGGTGTCATCTCTTGAGATGCTAATAGTGCAGTACATGACAAGATAAATTGCTAAAGAGTTTTGTCAGTCTTAGAAACAAAGCTGAAACTTATGACACTTTCAAAGGGTTCACAAGGAAATGTGGAACAACTCCCAATTAAAGCTGAAGAAATCAGCACCTGCCCACCCACATGCAAGACCTCGCTTAGAATGCTTGGTACAATGCACAAAAACCAAAGGTTAAGGATAGATACACAGGAGCATTTATATGTCAGCGTGTGCACGCGCACACAAGCAAACACATAGCCCCCTCTCTTGTGGTATCCTTTCACAAGAATTTCTGCTTACAGGTGTCTAGATTTATCTAGGCTAAGAAGCAAAGTATAAACAGGGACAGGAATAAGCACACACTTCTGCTTGCATTTCTCTTTTCTCTCTTTCTTCTTCCCTTCCTTTCTCAATCTCTTTCTCTTTCTCCCTTTTTGTTACTGATCCGTTAGACCCTGAGTTTTCTGAGAAGTTGCAGTCAACTTTTTCCTCTCCCAGAATGATTTACATAGTCCATAATGTTCATTATATAAATTGATGGTGCTGATTGATTTTAAATCAGCAGTACCTTTGTGAGTTTCTGTTATGTCATGTGTATGTGTGCGAGAGAGAAAGAATTTAGTATGGTTGTCAAATGACAACACTTGCTAGAACTATTGGAGGTGGGTGGCCACCCAAGTGTACCTACGCAGGCTACAAGAAAGTGACTCAGTTTTCTCTGAAGAGAAGCTCCATGTAACTAATGATTGGAAAACTGAAATGATAGAAAAGATGCAGACCTCTGAGACACACTAATAGAGCACAAAATTGCACACTCTTAATTCTTATAAGTATTCAGAGAAGGATTATCAGTACCCCTGCCCTTGTTTCATCAGCTCTTTTTCAGCAGATGAGAATTGTGACCTCTTGAGTTCAGCCATGCGGGTAATGAGACCAGGGAGGCATGAAATCAGGAACAAGAAAGGTCTATGTACTGTGGCTTGCCTGGGGAGAGAAAGGCCCAGTGTAAGGACCAACTGGAACAGAATACCATTGATTCTCCTTATTTGTCATAGTTCTGATCAATACAGTCACTGGGACCTGGGCTAGTAAATAATAGAAACATAGCCCTTAGGAGAAAAGTAGGGTGAATTTCTTGTGAGTCTCTGGTCACAACATAGGCATCAAACAGTCAGTGGCATACCTTACTTTATGTGTGTTCTGCTTAAAGAAATCTTTTTTTTTCATATTTAATTTATTTATTTGTTCTATTTAGGCTTACATGATAACAGTACAATTTGATTCATTGTACATAGATAGAGGATAACATCAATTCTCTAGCTGTAGGTTGTATAGAATCACAACATATATGCAGTCATACATAAAGTTAGGGCTATGATGACCATCATATTCCACCACCTTTACTATCCCCATGCCCCCTCCTCCCTTAAACCCCTGTGAACAGAGTTCCACCATTGTTCCCATGTCCTTCCCCACATTATGGATCAGCATCCACTTATCAACGAGTACATTCAGCATTTGGTTTTCTGAGATTGGCTTACTTCACTTAGCATGATATTCTCCAACTCCACCCATTTACCTGCAAATGCCATAATTTTATTCTCTTTTATTGCTGAGTAATATTCCACTGTGTATATATACCACAGTTTCTTTATCCAGTCATCTATTGAAGGGCATCTAGGTTGGTTCCACAGTTTAGCTATTGTGAATTGAGCTTCTATAAACATTGAAGTGGCTGCAGCACTGTAGTTTATTTAATATACATTATTGGATCATTACCATTGATCTCAGCGAACAGCACTTTATACCTCATGTGACCAAAGTTTATCAATATGTTCCCTTCAAAAGAGAACCACAGCTTTCTTGTGCTTAGGGGCACTAGATAGCACTACCCTGGGAGCATTTTAGGTTTCTTTCAGGTGCTGGGATCAAGCCTGAGGTTTTATGCATATTAGGCAAGCACTATACCACTAAACTACACCCCCAGGTCTTTGGGGCCATTTTAAACATCATCAACACCAACATAAAAATTAAAATTTGGAAAAATGTGGCACAAAATGTACTGCAAAAGAACACTTGTTTGTAATATGACACATGAAAGCAGAACGCCCTTTCATTAGGCCTGAACATGTGCAATACAAATTATTCACCACTTAACACATCTGTGAATGGCCTCAGAGGGCTGTAGGTTTGGGGCTAAAAATAACTTCTGTCTAGTAGGCAAGTGAATAATATGAGATATGTAAATAATGAAGGCTTACTCTACATACATTAGTAGGCAAATTGATAATCCTTAAGTTGAAACATTTTGACTGCTGTAATCGGATCTACTGGGCATCAACATGGGATCAAGAGGAAGTAAAAGCAATGGTTCCTAAGACTGACTTCTTAGTACATTTACTTTTCTGTTTAATACATGATGGCTGAGAGGCTTAAGTACTTGCCACCAATGGGAATTCTAAATAAAATGTCTTTATTATTTAAGATCTAATGAAATAACTGAAAGATATAAAATGGCGACTTGATAAATAAAAAACAAAAATATCTTTTACAGAAAATTATGCCCTGTGCTATTCTAGTGATATTTGAAGTGTCCCTGAGCTGGCAAAACCCATTAGACACCATTTTTTAAATTAACATCAAACTGGGAAAACTTTAGGGAAACTGGATCTTTCTTTGGGATACAGCCAAAATAAGAACAGCAGATTAAGAGTACTAATAAGTACACTTATTAGTTTGCACTAAGAGTTTCAGTTCAGAAACTTATTTGAAAAAGCTCACAATAGCTAAATCAAGTAGTTCGTACTTAAATATTGCCCAAAATCCTAGATAATGTAGTAGAAATAATTAACATAAGGCCACATGGAAATCCTGTAATATAGATATTTTTATACCTGTCAACAGCGAATGGATTTTGTTATTTTAAGGGTCGTTAAAATCACCTCAAGAATGAAGACTTGTCGCAAAAATTTTAAACAGGACACATGAAGTAGTACCTGATGTTCAATACAGGGCAGCTATCATTATTTTGACATTTGCTGTTATCTAAGCAGTGATACAAGAGGAAACAGGACCTCTTTGAGATAACTTTGTCTAGACAGGCTTCCGATTGGGGGTAGGCATTGCAGTGGACTTCTCCAATGTGGTAGAGACTATTACCTGAAAATGATCTTCTCTCTCCCTTTTTAGTAAGACCTGACTATAATCATACTCTCCCTTGTAGTAGAATACAGCCATGTGACCGAGTTCTGGATGAAATATAAATGGAGTCACTGAGACTTACAGAAAATTTCTTTCAAAATTTTTTCAATGTGATAAAAACCATTAGCATATTCTTTTTTCTTTCCTTTTCACGATGTCTCTAGGGTCATTCTGGGAGCATGAGGACAGGGGCCACAATTTTAAGAATGGAGGAATACAAAACTAAGGAATTACGAGTTCTGATACAATTGTGAAGCCCCCATACCAACACAGGTGAGAAGAATAAACAAACTCTAATTTGTTTAGGCATTGGATTGGGGGTTACAGTTAGAAGCAGCAAATTGCAAACCCTAAGAGACAGAGACCCAAGGGTGATACCTGTGGCTGGAGCTCAGGGGTTATGAGCAAGTTCCTGTGTGGAATATACTCAAGGTTTCCAACTTTCCCTAGTAAATAAAACATGACAGATTATAACATAAAATGTGGGACTTTAATTTGTGAGTTTCCGAGGTCATTGTATTAAGTAGTGATGGATAATGACATTGAGTCAAACATAAATATGAATTTTAAAAAATAGTCTTCTTGCATATACTGGGTTGAAAACAGAAAAAAATCATGCCAAAATCTATGGCATAAGCATTGCTTTTAGACAGGTGAATTTCCAGGTCTCCAAGCTTTATGATTGATTTTGGATAACCTCATCTGAAATGTCCTTTTAAACAAGTATTTAAGCAATCCAGGGCCTGGTCTCTGGATAAAATTCACACCATTTAGATTCATGAGTAACACTCTCTTTGTAGCTGATCACCAATTTTTCTGTGTTACTTTACATCTCCCTATCAGTTTTAGGAAGTTTCTGAAAGACCGGCCTGACTTAAAACTTTTTTGCCTTCATTTTGGTTGACAGCAGACCCCTCCCACTTACTGAAAATAACATTGCAGATTTCCTGCCTAACAAATGGTGGCAAAGAGGGGCAGAAAGCGAGGCGTCAGTGATCCGACCTATGAAAATAGGGCACATGCTGTGCTAAAAAGGGAGAAGGATGAAAGGTCACTCAGTGGCTGTGTATCCATCCATTGTTCAGGGCAGGAGACGCTGACTCACTGTGCTGACGGCTGGGGAAATCCTGTATTTCCCTCTCTGGGGGCTGTTGGTTTCATCTTGCTTAGGAGAGGCAGTCACTTCATTGTTCTGCTGGAGACTTCGTGCCACTATTGCAGACAGACTTGTGCCAAATTGCAGGTGGCCTCTATAAATTATGTCATTGGGCGTAATGTTTGGGGTGTAACATTTTCTTCTATTGTTTGAATACTCCACAGCATTCTTTTCACTCACCTGGAACAATGTGGCTAGGTCTTCACAGGAAAATCCTCCCACGCTCACCTGTTGTATTTTTACACTGTTGAGTTTTTTGTTATTGTTATTTGGGGTGCTGGGTATGAAACTCTGGGCCTTATGCATTCTGGGCAAGTGCTGTACCAGTGAGCTACACCCCCAACCTTTCTTCTGTTACTCTCAAGAGAAGTTAATCTCTGCATTTTTATCATATCAGATTTATTTCATCATATTAAGAAAATACTACATGGGTTGTCAATGATATACAATATCATGTACTCAGCACTATTCTCATCAACTTACAAGAAGGAAACAACAAATATTAAGACATGGTGTCTGCCTTAAATGCATGAAGAAACTAAGTAAGCTGGAGAATAATATGGTCTATTGATCACGTAATCCTTCAGCCCTAGGACTGCATCTGAAGACCAAGGAGGACTCAGTGTGGAGCTGTATGGACGATAGTCAAGGAAGAATTCAACAAGAGGTTAATGAGTGACAAGGATTTGAAGTTTTTGTAGGTTCTAAATTAGGAAGTAAGAAAGATGTTAATTCTGGTAAGGAACTGAGTATAAAATCTTGGAGTCAAACTGAAAACATGTTGGCAGAAAACAGTACATTAAAAAAGTAGGCCTGAAAAACAAGAGAATATGCAAAAAGAAAATTAAACATATCTTGAACTTTTTGTGTATTCTACTGTAAGTTTATGAGACTAGTTTTATGTGCATGTAATAACATATAGTATTTTCTTAATATGATAAAATAGATAATTAGCAATTACACAAAGTTAACCTAAATTAATAGAGAGGTAACATTATGGTATTTGATCCACTAGAAAACAGAGGACCTTTAGATATGTGCAAAGACACAATTAAAGCAATGTTTGAGAAATGCAGCAAGTGTTTATTAATTATTAATATAATGTTTACAAAATAAATGAATAATTAAATTAAAATTTAATGTAGAGATGTTTAGAATTATTGAAGAGGATAAACTATTTACCAACATTAAAAAATCCACTTATGGACAATTAAGATGCTATGCCCAAATTACAGAATGATGAAACTGGTAAGAGAAAAGATAATTTATTTCAATCCTCTGATATCTTTGATGAAGAATTTCCTCTAAGCTCTGTATAATAGTATACTCTCTGTTATCTTGGCAAATGCAGACAGCCTGATGCAGGTCACATCATTTTAAAGCATCCCACAATTTAGACTTATGCTAGGTTGCACTAATTGTTCTGAATTAGTGAAATTTTTAACAGTCAAGGTAAGAAAAATCTGATCAGGGTAAGCAAACTGGGTCTACGTTCCAGATGATAGTTTGTTGATAAAACTGTGCATCATAAAGACGTCATTTAAAAACCTATTGTAATAAACTGAGCTTGTTTCTTTTGTCCATTGCATAGAATATAGTTTCCAACTTAGCTTTTCTCAACAATTTGCACTTGCTAATCATTTTTGTTGAAAGCTGTTTTTTTTCTTTTTTGTAACTTCAATGTATTCAAGTTTCTTTTCCTCTTCCCCTCTCCTTCCTGCCCACTTTAATTTTCTTTACTATTTTATTGTCTGTTTCTTTAGGCTAAATGAATTATTCTCTAAGCTTTTGTAAAATTTGATGGATTTAATTTTATTTGACATCTTGGTTATTTCCCATGGTGCTACTCCTAGCTGAAATCTGACTCTCATCTGTCATTCTGAATGCAATCCAATATTAGAGAATCTTTCAATATCTACCTGTTTAGTCTTTTTGGATGTTAAGAAATGTTTGTCAGAACTCTGGCTTGCAAAGTATGACCAGTAGGTTTAACTGCACTAATTTTCATTTTATGGGTATATAAAATATCTTTTATTCAAGAAATTTTACTGTAAAACATAGTCATTTGAGTAATAATCAGGTCAAATTTCTAGATATAAAATCTTACAAACTAGAAAAGAAGTGGTGATTTCATTCTTAACTTAGACAATGTTTTGTCTGTATGTGATCTTTTCTTTTTAATTTAATTTAATTTTATTGATTCTTCTTAGTTATACATGACAGTAGAATCTATTTTGATAAAATTATGTAAACATAGGCTATATCTCATTCTAATTAGGACCCTGTTCTTGTGAGTGGGCACGATGGTGGGATTTATTTAAGTATTTTTATATGTGCATATAAGGAAATTACATTAGATTTATTCCTTTTGATTTCCAAGTTTTCATATGCACATTCTCCCTATCATTTGCATATAATTTGTATGTGCAGAGTCTTGTTCTTACATCAAAGTAAGTCTTAAAAGAAAAGGTTTTGTAGTCATTAGGTATCTCTCACTAACATGATTTGAATTGACAATACTAAAACAGTAGTCTCAGTTCAGCGGAAAGGACTTGGGAAACACAGACAAAAATTGCCTCTTTATTGCTGAAAAAAAATACAGCTTCTATTTTGAGCTTTCAAGTACACCTTTATATCCCTTTAAATTATAGGATTAATTCCTCTGTTGGATGACATCACACGTTCTGAGTGTTTACCCACCAGGAATCTTCAACAAAATCCAGGATCCAGAGTTTTTATTAAGGTTTACATAACCACACTTGATTGACTCGCGGCCACATGATTAAACTCAATATCCAGCCCTCTTCCTTCCCCCAGGGTTGGAAGATTTGGGTGACCTCAAAGTGAGATCCCAAGGTCCCATAAAAAATAACCAAGACACTCCTATCACTTGGAAAATTCCAAAGATTTAGATTATCCCTTTCAGGAACCAGGGACAAAAATCAGTCAAATTATTTATTATACAAGTGGGTCCAATAATTTTAGCAACTTTTATCAATGTTATTATGCCACTGAGCACAATAACTGGGAGACAGGGAGCTTTTCCTATGAACATTCACACTGTTCTTCAGAGATGACAAAGGAGTATAGTCAGGAGTGTGTGTTCAGTTGAAGAGAACCTCTGACATTCTGAGAAACTAAGTGCTTTAAGGAAGTAAAGAATGTCAGATGCTTCACTCATTTTCAATTTTCAAATTTGTAAACAAAAGAATAAAAGAGCTCATCATAACATACTTCTGTAAATTAAGTCAAGTAAAAATGTGTATTTGAATTCTGTACTCATTAACTAGAATGACGATTAAAAAGTAACTTCTGTGGAAAAGCTGATGAACTCTCATTTTTGGAAGAACAAATAGAGACAGAAGGTAAACTGGAACTCTCCAGAATTTGAGATACAGATGTCTGACATATGCTGTTTACAACCATTATCACTGCCCGGTGGCAAAAAAGGAAAAGGAGCTTCCATTGAACACTTTGGAATTTGCTGTGTTGATGCAGGTTTGATTTATCTTATATTTCTCCCAGTGAAGCAATAACAGACTTATAAAGATTACATTAGCATTTTTATGCCTTTATAACAGTGACTTAGGTGATGGCTTTGCATCTTATTAAACAAAAATAAAGATATTTAAAAAGTATCCTGCTACAGTTACAAGACATAAGGAGTCTCATGGATTACTTAAATATAATTACTTAAATAAGAGTACTATAGGAAATATTAAAACTTGGTATTAGCTTTCCATTTCTATATCAAACTACCCAAGATAAACAACTTATAAAAAAGAAAGGTTTATTTTGGCTCACAGTTTGGGGGGTTTCAGTCCAGGATAAATAGATCCCATTGCTTTGGGTCGGTGGCAAGTTGGTGCCTCATGACACAGAGTGCATGTGAGAGCAAAGCATCTCCCTCATGGCTATGAATGAAAAAGAGAGTGGAGGGTCTAGGGCCCCACAGTGCATTTCAAACACTTGATGACCAGTAGATGCCCCACCATTTGACCTCACTTTCTCACGTGGGGACTAAGCCTTTAACACAAAGTTCCTTGGGGGGCATTTAAGATCCAAGCAATAGTAAACTCCAACTTCAATGAATTTAAAATACTTCTCAACAATCCATCTGCTTTGTATGAAGCTAGTAGTGATGGAGACTATGAAGAAACTATTTACTAGGAAATTGACTTTGCTCAAAAAGAAAATAATAGTTGTTTTGGACATTTTTACTTCATACCATTTTCATATCACATTTAAGTAGACATTTTGCTTGTCAGA
Source organism: Xerus rutilus (assembly GCA_028644305.1). Lineage (NCBI taxonomy): Eukaryota > Metazoa > Chordata > Mammalia > Rodentia > Sciuridae > Xerus > Xerus rutilus. The sequence goes on along the minus strand of CM053403.1, from coordinate 107,273,512 downwards.
TTGCTTGAGTCACATTAGTATGATTTATTTGGATGATTATCTTAACATTTTAAGTACAACTTGCCCTTGTGTGGTGTTGGAAACTCTTTGTTAACATTAAGTGTCAGAATTATAAACTACCAAAGGAAACTGTTTGGTTCCTATGCAACTCCAGGAGACATTGTTTTTTTCTGTTGTTTTTTGTAGAAAAGACTGTAGAGTGGGCTTGGACCTAAGAAGAAAAACAGATAAAAATCATTACAAAGGCACCAAGACTTTTGCACATCTGGATAAAGGAGAGAAAGGAAATGCCAGCTATACGCAATGTAACTGGTTAGCTTTACAGTATAAATAGAATCCCTAAAAGGGTCTGCTATTTGGTAAGATCTGGTTTCTTTAAACATTAACTGGTATTTTACCATGTACAGTTCATGAGGCCTATCTATGACTCAGGTCTTTGTAGATAAAGCACAAGATTTTATAATAGGTTCATATAAGACAAGCAAATGGTTAATGTTTTCCATGTATAAAGAACTCTTCCAAAAGATAAATATACAACAAAAAATGGTATATAACAGGCAGATTATAAAAGAAGAAATGCAACTAGCAAATAAACACATTGGAAAAGTGTTCACCCTTACTAGCAATCAAAGAAATGGGATGAATATTCTTATTTATCAATTTTTATTTACCCAATTGGCAAGTAGGTAAAAATAACATAATCTCTACTTAATGAATGTTCAGTATCTTCTTACCTTATAGTAATAACTGGAGAGAAATATACTAATAAGCATGAGTCATTTTTCAAAGTTTTATATTTGTGAAACAAATAGCATTTTTAAGAATTTATATTATATAAGAGCTGTACAAAGATACAGTTGAGAATGAGTGTTCATTACAGTAAGAATTTGGAAACAAAGTAACTTTGTAATTGTAGAAGCTTATTAAATTATAGAATTTTATGATGGTAATTTATTAAACAGTGACTAGTATATTCTCAAAGTATATGTTCATAGTATATTAAGGCTGAAAGGAAGATTTTAAAAAATACAATTTCTACTTGATTATGAAAGATGATATATGTCAAAAAATATGAAAACATAATCTAAAATTTTAATATCTGGTGTCTCTAGGTGTGAAAATGTGTTTGGTTTTATACTTTTATTCTTTATTGTTCAATTTTATATAAAACATGAATTATTTTTAGAAATAGAGAAGACAATGAATGTTGTTTACACTAATGAAAGGAGAATGAAGTAAAATGATCTTTAATAGCCTTTCATCACCAAAATGTTGCGATTCTGTTTTTGGAAAAAGAGAGTATATTTATATATAGCTACATGCTAGTTGACTGATGGGAATTTGTCTTGCATATCAGCATAGTCATGCTTGGCATACCTCTGAACCAAGTAAAGGTGAGGAAATACGCATTGTAATGTGAGAGAAAATAGAGCGTAACAATTTAGGAGGCCTAAGATTCTTTCTGGAGGACAGCATAGACTCTCAATGCTAGCCTGGAACTGGGTCTGTCATTGCAGAAAGACACTGTTTTCTATAGATTCTTTTAAAGTCCAAGTGCAGGAGTTTGGCAGATATTGCCTGATGTGACGTTTCTCCAATGTTTTAAACAACACTCATAGTAATAAGGAAGCTTTGCATAGAAATTCATTGCACAAATACAGCTGAATATATATGCACCCATGTAACTCTCCTCTTCAAACACACAAGAAACAAAAGTTTCAAACACAAACACAGAAACTTACCAACTTTACCCATAGTGATAATTCTATTGTATTCCTTTTTCTTTAAGCTAATGATGATAGTCATAGAACATTGCACAGGGAGCTCCAAACAGCATAAACACAAAAGTATAAAAATATTCCCTAGATATGGACCAAAGATTGAGACTCCAGAGTGGGATAAGGTGACTGAAAAGAAAAAAAAAAGTCTGAACTTTCATTTGTACCACTTTATTCTCTTAATGTTTATAAGTGTATCCTTTCCATAATGTAAACAGTCAAACCACCAATTCATATAAAGTATAAAAAACATGAATAAACATAGACTAGAGATGTGTTCATTTTTTTCCTTCATAAAATTGCGATTAAAAATATTTTTTAAAAAGGATGTGACTATGTATGCAAAAAGAGCTGAGAGAAGAAGGCAGTACTAGTTAGGAAAGTTGTACTCAAAAAAAATATTCATTGAGCCTTGCAGGATGAGTTATATTTTGCCAGATAAACATATAAAAGATGTCATAAAAAAGTGTTTTTTGCGTGTGTCCAGATGATCAGATTACAAAGGGGTCCTTGGAGGACCCCAAGAATGATGAGAATCAAATCTGAAGACAGCACAGAAGAAGAGTAGGAAGCCTCAGAAAGCTCTTCTATCCCAAGACACTAGGGTGGGTGGTTTCCACAGAGCTTCTCTTCCTGTGGTGCATGCATTTTGTTTTCTTGTCCAGGTTTATTCTCCACTCATCTTCATCTACTTAATACCCCAGGAGGCTGACCCATGGCCGCATAAAAGTGTTCTCTTGCCCTTTATGTTTCATTTGATTTCTTCACTGGGATGAGGAGTAGGCATCAAGAGGTCAGAGGGTACCGGAACATGAATCTGCAGGAAGAGGTCCATGTATCACGCTCTACTAGATACCCATACTGGCTTACAAAAGGGTGAAAGTCATATAGCTGCATCATGTTCTTTAGTTCTGGGCACCAGAAACTTCTATTTTCAAGCTGCTTTAGACCATGATAGGAACAAGGTCATTCCATATTGATTTCCCTATATTCCACACAGAACTTTGTGAAAAAGTACAATCTTCTATTAAACTCTCCTCAACATTTGAGAGCACATCTATTTCATGCTGGGATTCTGACAGATACAGGTACAAAAGGGTTGGGACTGGATTTTTAGATGGCAAAATGTAGAAAACCAATAGTCTGAGCACTTGGAAGCAGGGTCAGCACAGGAAAAGAAGATAGAGGTTAATTGGAAATGCCAATAAAAGGTTTATCAGGCCATTTGCAAGAGTAATTGTATATAGAAGTATCCTGAGGCAGCAGGTGTATCCTCAGTTTCTCATTCTAGCCCAAGAAGAGAATTGTGAAGGGAAAGTACACACGGGGAACTTCTAAGGCTGTGGGAATGTTAAATATCTTAATATGGCAGTCAATCCATAGAGGTTCACTTTATTATTTATTTTTATCAGTGTGCATTCTTCATGTGTGATATATTTCACACATAGGAGGGAAAAGAGTGAATGATTGTGAGTGAGGTGAACACCAGCACATGTGAATTCTGTCAATGAAATATTTGATATACTTTACATACTATTTTCTGTTACTTAATTTCATATTAGAATTGTGAAGTAGAAATATTCATCCTATATTTCATATATTCCCAGGAATATATGAAAGTGTCATATGTTAGCTGTCAATATTCTATCAATCAATCAGAAAAAAACTGTGAATCCCCAAATTATAGTATTCCATTTTGCAAAATATTCTGACTTCCCATCTCAAATCTATTTTAACCAAGAGGGTTTTGAATAACTAATTTTTATTTTCTAAAGATTCTTTAATCATTAACAAGAAAATTTAAAGTTCAATTAATGCAAAATCAAAACCATTACCAGCTTGTGAAATAACCTCAAAATAGATAGCTTTAAAATATTTACAATATTTTTATCAGTTTAAATTTTAAAAGTGAAGAAAACGTTCAGTTTATCCCAGTTATCATAGCAATGTAGGATGCTTATAAATATCTAAGCAGGATGGAGTTTGGCATTATCTGGTTTTTAAACAGAAAGTTCCTCAGTACATATGTGCACAAAATCCCCTTGAGATTGACCTAGCAATAGAGAATAGTTTCAGGGATAAAAACAGAAAAGTGTTTATGATACTCATTCCTTACTGAGAATATAAATGAGTAAAGACATTATTATTAAATCCATTTGAATTGGATTTTTTTCCTCCAACAACTCATATTTATTGCTTTTGGTTTCATTTTAAAGTCAACGTGAATTCAGATGTGAGTAAGGAAATGCTTTATTCATATGAAATTTCTGTAGTGATTTATACACGAATGCTTCAGGCAAAAAGTAAGATGAAAGCACTTTATTCTCCATTTAAAATTCTTTTCCACAGTTCATAACTAAAATTCTTTCTCACTAGTTATTGAGTTTAAACTCACTTAAAGCCCTGGGAGACGTACTCTCTAGGTGGACCCAGTTCCCTACTAATACAGAAGTTGCAAAAGGTGAGGAACAGAAATGATGACTAGAAGAAAATCCACATTATACAGCCTGACTTGATTTCTGTGGTGGGGTAGTGAGCTAAAAAGTTAAAAAGGTAGTAGAAGCAATTGGACAGGGAGGAGCGTTTGGAGGGCCTTGAAAACTAAATCCAACACTAAACATTTTTCACTTACAATAGTAAATCATTCTAGGCTCTTGAGAAATAGAACAATCCAATACATATAATATTTCAGGAGAATTAATCTTATAGCTGTGCACCATACCAGTTGAATTGTATGCAGAGAGGTCAAACTTTGGGGCAACTGCAGCAATAAGAATCCATAAATGGGAGAGAGGTGGGCCGACAGATAAGCTTGAATGGTAATTTCAAAGGAATAGGAAGATGTTGATGGAAGGGTGGATACAGAAGCAGGAGTTGGAAGAACAAAACATAATTACAAATCTAGCCTTCAAGATTGAGGAAATGGAGGCCAGAACAGGACCACTGGGAATGTGTTTGTGATTTGCATACAGATTTGAGTGCAGAAGATCAGCTTGGTTTAGAATATTGAGTTTGTGAAGCAACAGCCAGCTGAATGTGCATAGTAGGTAGTGTGACTGTGCTGGTAGCCACTAGTGGCTAATTCTCTCCAATGGAATTAGAATGAGAAAGAGGAGCAGAGAGAACAGGAAAGATCTTTACTAAAAAAGAGAAGTGTGCTATGAAAACAGTGAAGGAACAGGAGGAGAAGCAGGAAGAGGAACAGGATGTAATGCCATGGAAACAGAAGAACTTTGAGAAGTAGACAGGCACAGAGGTCAAGACTTTTAACGACATCAAAGATGTAGAAATTGAGAATAAGCTCCACAGGATGGAGTATTGAATTTAAAGGAGGAGCTATGGTCCAAGTCAGAACATAGCAATTGATTTTGAAGGTAGTGAAGGCAGGTAGCTAAATGAAGTTGCTGAATGTTGATCATGGTAAGAAATGAACAGGGGTAAGAAGAAACTAGAAGGTGTCAAGTAGAATAGCAGTTACAGAGACATCAGCATCAACTACAAGTTTTATTATTTGGGGGGGTAGTTGTTGTTTGCTTATTTTAATGTCTGTTGGATTTGTTTTTAGAACCTGAGATTCTTAGGAAATGGAAGTCAAATCAAAAGGCCACCTATTTCCAAATATAGTACTGCTGTGACATAAAGTGCCACGATAAATCTGGTAATAGGTTCAATGTCATAGCTGTTTTCAATTTTATTTTTGTGGCTTGAAATCATCTCACACAAATAAAAAGGAGAAATAAAAAATGCTAAGATACTTTTTGTACTTAATTTCATTGGAAAAGACAGCTTCATAGCCCCCTTCTTACTGGTAAGAAAACAGCATCTTTGAGACTACTTTCTTCCTGCTCAAACTGTGAGAACAGACTAGAACCAGATGTGTTCTGACCTTCTCAAAACCTACACACAGGCAGGAGGCCATAACATACTGTTTAAATACAGCCCACATGTCACAAAGGCAGTCTCTCGTTTTCCATGATGCGCCTACAAGGCTGAGGCCCAGCCAGCTGGCTACAAAGGCCCCAGGCTACAGTTCTACAAAGAACATGTTCCCCTGAGAGTAAAGCCTGTGCTGTGCACAAATAAGTCACCAAGTGGTCACTCTTCTACTCAGAGATGGTTCCTCTTCAGCCTAAGCTGCTTTAAAGACTTCTGACACATAATTTTGTACTTTTTCCATTTTCTCAGAATGAAAGAAAGACATGGAGATGAGTCCTTGAAAGGTTAACTTTTAGAAACTGGAAAAGTCAATAAAGGAAGAGTGCTTTAAGTTTTTGTTGTTGTTTTGTTTTTTCAACACGACTCAAGCAATAGACTCTTGCCACTTTCCTGTGGTCCACTTCCACTATCCAGTGTCCCTCCTCTCACTGGGAATTTTAGTTTTTAAATTTGGCTTTGACATTTTTCTTAATTTCTTTCCATTGCTCCTTTTAGACCACTCTGAAAATATTTTTAAAATTTTTCTTTAACTTCTTTGCCTTTTTCTCTTACACACACACACATGTGCCCCCTCCCTCATTTCTGATCTTAAAGGATGTAGATAATTCATTTTTACTTTCAAGTTTCAGTTCAAGAAATGTGCACTGAATACCAAGTAGACACTAAGCAGCTATTTATTTTTGTTTTACTTTGAAAATAGCTATATTACTTTCAGGAAAATTATAAAGGGCTTCAGTTGAAAAACAAAGCAGAAAAATTTAAGAAAATATTTAAAACCCCACCACGCAAATTGGTTAACTATACATTGTCCTTTCATACATTAAATATATACATATTTACATATATATATATACACATGTATATATATGTATATATGTGTATATCCTCCCAGTGGTGACCTTCTAAGTTATTATGATTTTTTACATTTAAATGTCAGGAAGTAAACTTATGCATGTATAGCTTTTGATGTTTTCCCAAACTCTTATTGCCTGTCAATAGATCAGCAGCTCTTCCCCTCTCCATGCTTCCTAACCCTTTTTCAGATTGGCTTAAGAGGGCTTGAACGTAATCTTTGTTTATGTGAAGAGCTTTGAAGGAAATCACACTATGCACTGCTCCTAGCAGCACAAATGGGATCGAATGATGGGTTGCCTAGAGGTAGGTTTTTGTTCAAACAAAGAAATGCTTTAATAGAGCTATATTAAATACATAATGCAGATGAAAAGGTGTGTGGAAAGTGGCATAGCATCATAATGGTTAAAACAAATGCCATTGTGTGGTATAACTATGGATCTCAGTGGTGAGTTGCTAGCCATTGGCTATTTTTGTACTGAAGCAGGATGAATAATTTTTAGCAGTTTCAAGGCATTCGAGTCCTAGGTGAAAGACTAAACAGGCTGACTCTTTCTATATCATTTTCCTGTGAGTTTCTAAGATTCTAAGGTGGAGCTAATGTTGACATGGCCTTGAGTCTCACCAGCTCACAGCCACTTCCTTAAGCCTTTCCTCCAGAAAAGGTATATATAGTGTTGTAAGGGACTCTTGACAATCTTATTCTTGACAGATGCTTGACAGGTGAATAAGGTGGAGATATTTGGTGTCAGGAAGCCTTTCACAGCTCCCACTTAAATCAGAACTTTTCTAATATCTATTTATAAGTTTCAAACTCAAGCATCATGGGTCTCAAATAGAACTAATTTCTTCTACCTTCTTTCCTAGAACATATCCAGAATTTCAGCCCGTAACATTTTGCTGGATTTTTGAATCACTGTATTGACAAAGAATAATAGCAATAGGAAGAAACATGCACATCCCAGCATGCCATTATATCCCAATTGTAAATCATAAAAGGATAGACACAGGTTTACCAGACACAGATAAACAAAGATTGTCAATCACAAGCAAAATCACAGGGGATTAGGACAATGCAGACACTTCGTTTCAAAGGACAATTTCTCACAACAGCTCCAAGAGTAGCTACTTCCAAGGAAGCATCTCTGCCCAGCTCTCAGGAACCAGGTTCAGCCAACTTGCCTTCACAGAGTCTCTACTGCAATGTTCTCAGCTCTGTTCATACACAAACATTAATGGAAAGTAGTATTGCTCCACCACTCAAGAAAGGCATGTGGAGTGAAGATATGTACCTGCAAGTGTACTATTTCACAGGACAGAAACTTCTTCAAACTTTTGACATCTTAATAAATAAAGCATGGCCTCAAATAAGGAACAAAATGCATGCATTTATCTGGTAGTCAAATCCTTGTAGTCCTCTCTTGGCCTCTGAACATTATGCTGCATGTTGGGAGAATATTCTGAAAGACAAATAATAACATGTTCCAGTACTTCTAAGAGGTAAAGACTGTCCATGTTTAGCAATGACAGTGATGGCATGCACCTTCTCTATCCTGTGTGGAGTCTGCAGGGTGGAGGAGAGCTTAGGAAAGGATCCCCAAGAACAGAAAGTTTTTATTTGCCTATAGCTCTTGTTTCTTTTAAAGAATGCGATACCCTTAAATAGTATGTGTTTCTCTTGTCAAAATATTTGGAAAGGTTTCCTATAGCCTAAGGCTAGTACTTTTTATTTGGAATAATATTAGCTCAAGGATTCTTTGATTACAAGTGCAGGAGTATGTATAGTTCTAAGATAAGACAACTTGGACTTCCTGGAAGTTTTGGTAAAGGACAAGAATAGTTATTACAGTACAATGAAAATAAATATTATGGAATAAAATGCCACTTTCATATATATTAATTTATTTTTAAAGTAATCCACATAGTTGATTTGAAAAACTTCAAAACTTTTCCTTTTTCAGTTAAATGAGAATACAAGCATTCAAATATTTTCAACACCCTGGGGGATGCTTCTGTGGAATTTTGAGAAGCATCAACTTAAAAGTAGAGCATTTGCTCTTAGTCTGGTATTCAAACTAATTGGTATTTAAAAGGTATTCAAAATCCTTCATGATGTGGTCTTGCTACTTCTTTTTTCTTTTTCCCATTGCCTTTTAATCTGAAATCTAGATTTAAGCTGTTCAGCCCTCACCATCCTCCAGGAGACACATGCTCTAGATTATGCCTCCCTCATTCTCCTCTCTCAGCATCTTCTACCTCTCCTCCACTTCTAGTTTTTAAGTTCAGCTTAAGTAAACTCTTTTACAGCCCCAGTCCCTTAGGAATTAGTCTCTTCTCTTTACTACATTTATAGTTTTTTTTCATATTATTTGTCATTAGTTGCAAAATATATTGATTACTTGGTTTAAAAGTTTTTATTTTAGTTAGGTTTGTCTTTCCAACATAGAGTATTGCCAGGTAGCAATTTATTAGTCTCCACAACTCTGGCACAGTGTCAAGCATAGAGTAACACAGAGCTATGGTTTGAATCTGGAGTGTTCCCCAAAAGTCCGTGTGTTAGAGACTTGGCCCCCAGTTTGGCACTATTGGGATGTAGTGGAACTTTTAAGAGGTGTGGCCTAGTGAGAGGATTTTAGGTCATTGGAGGTGTACTCTTAAAGGGGATAATGGGAACTTACTCCCTTCCTCCTTTTCTCTTTTGCTTCCTGGCCATTTGCTTCACATACTACCCACCATGATGTGTTACCTCACCACAGGCCCAAAATAAGGCAAACTGACCATCAACTTAACATTTCAGAACTGTAAACTAAAATAAATCTTCTCTCTTTATAAGTTTATTATGTCAAAAGGCTCACTAATACACATAGATTACAATATGTCATAGCATTTTAGAGGTCCTGGGATCTGAATTCTTCATTTTAGACATGTAGAAACTGAACCCTAGATGAACAAATGGGGTTGGAAGAAGAGAAAAGAATCAGAAGATTACATAAGAGTGATTTTTACTGGATCTTTTTCCTTTTAGTTTTCAGAAAGAATAATTTTACATAAATTCCTTGGAAAATTTAGGAAAGAGGAAGAGAGAGACAGTGAATATTGACTGACTTCCCTGTAGCCTGTGGTAAGTAGATTAAGTCAGAAATATGCAATTTTGTCTGATGGAAAAATCATTTCATTTTGGTCTCTGGGGATCTTTCGTGTTGATTTGGAAGAGGTCTGATATTTCCTGAATCAGGAGAAACAGATTGTGTATGATCTCCCTTATCCACACCAAGCACTAGTTTGACCTTTGTTTTTAGCAAGAGTTTATTTTTGGAGTTCTCTTGGTTCATACATGGAACCATAAAATCCACACCATTCTGCTGATCATGTCTGTATCATATCATTTTCACTATTTTCCATTATCACCAAATTTGTTCGTTCAATTGTGTCCTGACTCCTTTGCTTAGTGTGAAGTCATTTGAGGGATTGGTGGTGGGTAAGAGGTAAAAGAATTGTGAATGGTAGAAATGAGAAATAAGATTTGTGGCTATTAATACATAAACTGAGAGGGCAGGTTAAGAAAAGAAAGAACTCCTTTATTTATTCCCCATTCTCTTTAGAATAATTTTATACATTTATTTTATTATAAGTATTGGCATAGGCATCTTGTATTTATTAACTCATTTAATCCTCATAGCAGTCCTAGGTGATAGGTGCTGTATTAGGGTTCTCTAGAGGAACAGAACCAACAGGAATTATGATTATAAAAAGAGGATTTATTAGATTGGCTTACCCAACCAGAAGCTTGATAATCCACAATGGCCATCTGTAGACTGGAGAGCTACAGGAACCACTAGCAGCTCAGTCCAAGATGCTGACACTTCAAAACAAGACGGATCAAAGATGCTACCCTAGTTTCAGACAGAAGGCTTCTGAAAACTGGAGAATCATTGACAGAGTCTAGTTTGGAAGAGTGGAGGAGCAAGAGTCTAATATCCTCAGGCAATCCCAGCAGCAATTAAGAACCCATGCAATGCCAGGTGAGGTGGCACACACCTATAATCCCAGTGCTGGGGAGGCTGAGGCAGGAGGATCATGAGTTCAAAGCCAGCCTCAGCAAAACTGAGCCACTAAGCAACTCAGTGAAACCCTAGCTCTAAATAAAATATAAAATAGAATTGGCAATGTGGCTCAGTGGTCTAATGCATCAAAGTTCAATCAAGCTTGCATCTGCTACAGCTTCCTTGTTCTTCTGACTTTTGTTCCATTCAAATCTCCAACCTATTGGATGGTGCTGTCCATGCATAGGGAAGGTCTCTACTTCAGTTCACTATCCCACATGCCAATCATTCCTAGACACACCCTCAATGACACACCGAGAAGCCTCTTAAACTTTGGTATTTGTTAATCCTATTAAATTGACAATTCAAATTAACCATTACAGGTGCCATTATAATCAGAAGCTGGGGACCAGAAAATCAGAAGCTGGGGACCAGAAAGTTTGCAACTCACCAACATAAGCCAGTTTAGAAGAGGACAATCCCAGTACCTGAACTGTGGATATCCACAAAATCTATGTCTCCATCTGAGATACTAACAGTGCTTCTCAAAGGAGATATAAACCTGGAATTAAAATTAATTTAGACGTAAGATTAGTGTATACAAGAAGTTCAATGAAACTTAAAAAACTCATACATATTACTGATTAAAATTATTTCTAGCATTTGGATTATATATATATATATATATATATAAGTGAACTTGTGTAGAAAAAGTACATTTATCAAAATTTTGATAGAAGAAGACAGCACGATGAAGATTTTGATAGAAGAAGACAGCACGATGAAGATTTTGTATAACGACATAATATTTATCAATGAAGGAGACTCTCGAGTGTTCATTTACAGGTGAAGTCCCACCTTCCAATAGTGAAACTGCAAACACAAAATTCACTTCTAAATGACTCAGACACCTGTCATTTTGGATTGGGGCCCACTCCTATGACCTCATTTTATTTAAATGGCCACTTTAAGAGCCTTGTCTTCAAATTCAGTCGTATTCTGAGGTACAGAAGGTTAAAATGGCAACATTTGAATTTTGGGTACCATTCAACCCATAACAGATGATTACTTGAATGCATGTCCTGTATGCATTGTAAATGTAAGAGTATAGCATGGGGGAGAGGATCAAGCAAGCTGAAGGAAGATATTTGAAGATTTCATAGTGAATGATGAAGCCATGAGACATAGTGTCTTGCATAGCAACTTGCTCTGAAGAGGAAAAAAATATGAGCAAACATGGGTGTCTCTCATATAAGATTTTCAGTAACCGAATCTAGGCAGATCCAGGAAGTGACAGAGGAAACAAAGCAAAATCATTACTCAAGTGACAAACAGTGCCTGTCTCTGAGACTCCCAACTTCTGCCTCCACTGAAGGAGTTTTAGCATAATGACTCAATAGATGACTGCACCATTCTGAATCGCAGGTAGAGATTCACATGGCAAACTGATTTAATGAGTGCCCTGCCTGACAGATTTTAGGTTTTAAGCTGTTATCCTAATTTTTACTGGGACAAGTTTGACACTACTTTCTCTAAAGAGAATTGTACTGTTCACTGCTGGATTTACTCTATTTAAAAAAAAACAAAGGAAACTCCCAATGTTTTCAATTGTCATATGGTGGGCTTCTTCCTTATTTTTTTTTTTTTTGCTTTTTTTTATTTTCCAATATTTCAATACTGCATCAGTATGGTTGGAATCACACAGTAGAATTACACCAGTAGTGTTCTCAGAGCAGCTAACTCTAGGATGATGCCAAATCATGGTTATTAGTTGATGTTTTAAAGGTAAATCCAATGAGTGCTGAATTTGCTTTGACAAGAGGAAGGAAAAAAACATCATTCCTAGCTGCACATTTTCCCCAGTAAAAAACCATAAGGATCTCCTTTTCAATGCAGTGCTTGCTTTCTGCTAGTAATGAATGACTTAAGGAGTGGGAGGTCAGAAACACAGTGCAGGGATTGCCCATCATATTAATGCCTTGTACAGACTTCTCTGTACTTTAATACAAAGACTTTCAAACAGCTTATCAGACTTTGCATTATCAGCCCATCCTACCTCATTGCCATCTGCATTCCCAAGCTCTCAGCTCAAACCTGCTGCCATGCTTGAAGCTTACCCCAGGATGGATCTTTCTGAGTGTATCCATTTACTGTCATTCATTGTTATATCCCTGTCTGATATTTTTTCCTCCACAACACTTACTAAATGTGAATATTTGGTTAATATTTAGCTATTACATAATACTGGAAACTCTATAAAGGGGAGAGATCATATATGCTTTGCCACCCTACACTTAGTGTCTGGAATAGTGTGCCATCAAAACAGTTCTGGAATTAACATTTATTTGATTAGTGCATGTTTCTATATAGATATCTGACCTATCTTTTCAGGACCTGAAGTCCGAGCATATGTCTGTTTGTTTTAATAGCAGGTAGTGTGGTATGGTGCAAAGATCAGAGATTGTGGAATTCGATTCACCTAAGTTTAAATTGAACTGTCACATTTTATTTGTCTAGAGTCTGATGAAAGACTTAGCCGTTACTAATATTCAGTTCTCATCTTCTTTGATCTCTCAATTGAACAATACTTTTACTAGAAAGCGTTCCCTTCGCTTTGTGTTGCCGCTTTCTTATGATTCTTCTCCTGAATCTTGGGCTGTTCCTCAGTTTTCTTTCCTTTTTCCTCAAAGTACACTTCTGCATCCATCCCTTACACCCTAATTGTAGGACTGTCGTTGTCTCTCATGTCATCACAAATCTGATTTTTTTCAAATGCCTTGTTAATATCTCCACAAGAGCAGAGTGAGAAGATATTATATATGCTGAGCTCCAGGACCATGTTTTAGTAGTGCTTGAGCATTACTTGTAATTCCTGTATATTTTGATGCTTCAGGTAATATTTAAATGAATTCTCTATAGTTTGTTCCTACTCTGCTGTGGGAATGTGTTAATCACAGTACCAGTTAAGGTAGACTTGTTTTGTAATAAGAGCATTTTCTGCGAATGTGCAATATATTTCTTCAACTATATGTATCATCAATTGTAGGAACATCTTATGCTTCACTGAGTGATCTCAGAGCTCAGAGACCAGGTTTACTCTATCCTAAGGAGTTTTGGCATTTAAATACAGTATTCTACAATAAGATATTTAGACAACTTCTTAGGACAATGAAAAGGCACTCCAAAAGAAGGGTCAAGAAATTTCAGTACTGAGAGAGATATCCATGAACTTACTAAAACAAACAGAAATCATTTTTTTTAAGAGAGAGAATAAAGATTTGACTGATGATAATTCAGCAAAGATCAAATTTGATCAAAAATCATTCCTCGGATATTTTTTTCTTTGTGCTTGAATAGCCCCTGCTAAGTCAAAATATTTTCTTTGATAAAAATGCATTAACTACATTTGAGCTTTACATTATGAACTTTTGAGCATCCCACAGGTTATAGAGAAAAGGTATTTAAGTTAATCCACAGCCTAAAAACGCAAGAAAGAAAAATTCAACCACAGTTGCTCTCCAAGATCCTTTTGCCCAAGAGCTTTCTTGTGTCCACTCTGCTTGGACATCGCTGGTTTCTTCAGTGTGTCTCTTCTTGACACTGACCACCTAATGGTCATAACATAACATGTAGTTGAAACTCATTTGTTTTCAAAGCAAAATCTTAACTTTATTTTTTCTAAATAGAAATAGAAAGAAAAAGAAGATAAATACTGAGAACATTTTCCATACTAATGCAACTGTAAAACAGAAATTACTTTTGTAGTGGGCTAAAATACCTCAAAGTTAGAAGCAAAGCCTTTATGTAACTACATGTGATGGTGACTGCAATGAGATTTATTTACTTGACTTGCAGATGAACATTTCAGGAATTTATTCAAACATATTTAGTTATTCTATTTTATTTTATTTTGTTTGCTTCGGATTGAACATAGGGGAGCTATACCACTGAGATATATCACCAGTCCTTTTATTATTTATTTATTTTTAAAACAAGATCTCACTAAATTGATGAGTTTGTCATTAAATTACAGAAGCTGGCCTTAAACTTGGAATCCTCCAGCCTTGGCCTCCCAAATGGCTGGGATTACTGGCGTGCGCTACTGTGTTCAGCTATTTTATGTTATTTTAAATAAGTTTTCATATTTAATTACTGAGCTTAAAACACAGAAATTAGAATATAGACTGGCAGGCCTGACTTTCAGCAATGATATAAAGAGTGTGAACCTACTTGTGAGAAGAAAGAAAAACTAAACAAATCAGTAATATCTCAAAGAAGATAGAACATATGCTTTTGGGGGAAGACAGGGAATCTTATACAATACAATAGGTCCTTATGATCACCAATGATCTTTGGACATTAAAAACAAAAGTAAATATGGAATCTTCTATGAAGGAGAGTTCAGAACTTTATATTCATTTTAAATGGATACTGTATGAATTTCAGTGCTTAAAGAAGTCTTAAGCTACTTATTAAATTTTACTGTGCTAGTTATTTACCTTTTGCTCTCATCTCCAAGCTCACCTTCTGTTATCTAGTATGAGAAGTTGGGGCTGAAGTCTTCTTTGCCATCTTGCCTCTGGCTAGCACCTGAAAACTGGAGGCTCTGGGAGGCTCTGGGAAGCAGAATGGCAGGAGTAGAAGACGGTGCTTCATGATTTCCAGTGCTCTTCTAAGTTCCTCAGAGCAGCAGCAGGCAGTGGTTTTCGGCCTTTGGATATACTTAGCACTCCAAAGACCTGCCTCTGCTAAGCCCTTCTTAAATTCCTGATCCCCAAATTAAAATGTCTGTTATTTTGCAACACTAAGCTTTAGGGTATCTTTTTATGCAGCAGTGGTGATCAGAACCCTAGACTTTTTGATCTGTCCTCATCAAAATAATAGGTGCTCAAATTTCATTGAATAAAAGAATAAATATCAGAAAACCTAGATGGGAGAAAGTGGTAGGAGGATACCCAAGGTATGTTCTATTCACTCTCTAAGTTTGAATCAAGTTGATTCTAGAAGGAAGGAACAATCTAGAAAATGTTCAGAAAATAAATCTCACTATACAAAGCGATTTTGTTTTCCTTTTTCTTTAGAGAAAAGTGATTTTCTACTTTATAATTGAGAAAGTCTGCTTGTTGGTTATTGATTTGAAACAGTCATTTCTACATTTACCATACTGCCACCTAAAATTCTCTTTTATTTTTCATCTCCTGCCAGAGGCTGGGATAGATTTTCCTCATGCTATTTCAAGAATTCTAGGAAATGATGTTAATAAAGTTCTCATACTGTCTAAAATCCTGTAATGGGCAGCTTTCTGGAGAGTGATTAATAACAACTTTTTATTTTTAACAAATTGTCATGGAAATTCAGATTTTTAAATGTTTATATAAACACCATAGAAGTAACAAAGGAGCATACCAAATTTCAGTTTCTACTGTAATTTTTTTCAGTAAGAGGAACCAGGGCTCTTTGGAGAAACAGCAGATTATTGGATTGAGGCAGAGAAATATACAAGATGAGCCTGAATCATCTTGTACTGTGACATGTAAGGAAATATATATATATATATATACATATATATATCATATTGAATTGATGGAGAAATGTCAAAGGAACACAGGAGCTGAACAAAATAGCTCTCAGTGTTCAAAGCTAGAGCCATTTGAGCAATTAATTAATTAATTTAAATTAAGTAATAATGAATTATAGTCAAAAAATACAAAATAAATATCCATGAATCCACATATATATAAATAAATGCTTGAATAAATACATAAATGGGGAGACTAGAAAAAATTTCCCATGTTAATTTCTGTTTTAGTCAGCTTTTTTGTTGCTGTGATGAAAGGACCCAATCATCACAATTGTAGAGGAGGAAAAGTTTATTTAAGGGCTCATGGTTTCGGAGGTCTTAGTCCATAGACTTTGTCCTCGGGGCTGGAGGTAAGGCAGAATATCATGGCCGAAGAGTGTAACAGAGGGAAGCAGCTCACACTATGATCAGTTAGCAGAGATAGAGACTCCAGCTCCAGATACAAAATATGTACCCCATAACCACAATCCCAATGAACCATTTCCTCTAGCCACACCTCACCTGCCTCCAATTACCACCCAGTTAATCCCATCAGGGATTAATTTGCTGTTTATGTTAAGGCTATACCCCCCAATCATTTCTCCTCCAAACCTTCTTGCATTGTCTCACACATGAGATTTTGGGGGACACCACATCTAAACCATAACAATTTCCAACTGCATTGGGTAGATATTCCACTCTTAAGGAAGTATAGCATAATTCCTATAATGCAAATAGTGGCTTCCCTGTAAGGATGCTGCATAGTGGCGGTGAAGGCTGTTGGTAGAGTAACCTTACAGTGAAGAAACTAACAAATACAACCTCTATCCAAATGGTCAAGATTGACATCAATTCTCATTAGTAATGTGATAGTGTATGCCCTTAATATGATATGATGAAAAGGGCACTTTGTGGTCTTCTCACCTGTGTGGTCTTTCTTCCTTAAACACATTATCACAACCAAGTTATCAGAAAATCATTGGACATATTCTAGGGGCAATCTACAGGATACCTGACCAGTACTCCTCAAAACTGTAAAGATGACCAAAAATAGAGAAACTTATAGAATCTGTCACTACCAGAAAGAGCCTAAGGGGTCATGACTACCAAATATTATGTGGGATCCTGGAAGCTGAAAAGAACATCAGTGGAAAACTGAGGAGATCTCGATCAAATATTGAGTTCAATTAGTAACAGCATATCAATATTGGCTATTATTGGTTCATTAATTCTGGCATATTAATATAAAAACCTTAAAAATCAGGGAAACTGGGTGATACTATATGGGAACTCTCTGTACCACCTTAACAGTAATTCGGCAAATACGTAACTGTCCAAAAATAAAAAGTTTATTTTAAAAACAGAAAGGAAGAAAGGAAGGAAAGAAGAGAAGGAGGGAGGGAGGGAGGAAGGGAAGGAAGGAAGGAAGGAAGGAAGGAAGGAAGGAAGGAAGGAAGGAAGGAAGGAAGGAAGGAAGGGAAAAAAGCCAGGTGTGTTGGTGCACACCTGTAATTCCCGTGGCTTGGTAGACTGAGGCAGGAAGATGGAAAGTTCAAGATCAGACTCAGCAACCTAGTAAGACTCTGTTTCAAAATAGACAGTAAAAAGGACTTGGGCTGTGTCTCAGTGGTTAAGCACACCTGGGTTCAATACCTGATACCAAAAAAAAAAAAAAAGGTTTATTTAAAAAACAATAACATGTGCCTCTGTGGGCAAAAATCAACAAAAAAGTTCCACTGTGTGCACAGCTGCCCTGTAGCCCCTTCCACATCAATGAGCAGCTTTACAAATACAACATAAACCTATACATGTGGCTGCTTATAAAAGGCACATCAAAATATTAAAATCCTGCCGTTTGGTTATTAGTAGTCAGGGTACTGGAATAATAATGCTGTTCCAACAATTTAGAAAAAGGATTTTAGTCATCTGCCCACTTCCTCTATTAAATTTAATTTATGGACTATGGATCTCAGTGTAGTGAAGTCTCAAAACAACAGCAAATTGTTGCAGAGAAATGGACACCATGGAGGCTGAGGCCCACGATTCCCAGAAACAAAGGAGAGATACAATTATAAGGGAATAATAGTGTCATGTTATCAGTATGTCCCAGAGCATAATAATCACACCTAACTTTGTCCGCATCTCTTCCCACTTAGCCTCCTCCCAAAGTCATGACAAAGAATTCACTTTATTCTATAGGCACTAGAACTAATGTTGCCTTAAACGTTGTAAAACAATCTAAGAACACACTTTAAAAGAAAAAAAAAGCTAAAAGAAAAATACATTCTAATCTTATTCATGTATTTTCAAAAATTTATTTTTCACTGTAATATTTTTAAAAAAGAACTCCTAAAAAGTGTAGTACTGATGGGAAAAAGTCCATGCAACCTTCCCCAAGGGAACTTTAATATGACTTCTGTATAACTGGGGCAACATGTCTATCCCAGAGGACAGAAAAAACTAAATCAAGACATTATAACTGACCACAGGGTTAAAGGCCATTGTCCAAAATGGAGATGTTTTACCAAGGAGATTTCAGGCTTTCCATGAGCTCCAGATGGATGGGCTATAAAACAGCATCTTGAATATCAATCCAAATGAATGACCAGTTTATTCAATTATTGAATTTCATAGATCTAGTGAATCATTAAATTGTTGAGGTGCTTCTCAGAGTCATTCCATCGTTTAGAACCCTTGCTCCACCTTTCTCCCACCTCACAGAGGACCTGCTCTGCCATTTGCTTCTATTCCATCCTGTTTTTCTCTTGTTATTATTTTCATGAAAATAGTTGGGCTTTCCTTTAAACACTGGCACAGAATGAACTGTGGCCTCTGGTCTTAGGCTCTGGGTCATTGTAAAATTTCTAATAACTTCTGAGGCTACAGTACTTACAGAGTCCAGGGCAATGGTAGGACTCAAATTCACTAACATAAGAATAAAAAAATAAAATAAAACAATAAAATAAAAGGCCATTCATTTAGACAGGTGATGGCAAGGATAAAACAGCAGGATAGAGATGGATAGGAATAAGAGGATAGAGATACAAGGCTGAAAAGAAACTGGAGCCAAATTAAGTCCCTGAGAAATCTCATTGATTTGGCAAAGAAAAAAAAATTTTTTTTCCAGTGCTAGAGACTGAGCCCAGGGCTTCATGCATGCTAGGCCCTGAGCTATACTCTTAGCCCAGAGAAATTTTTTAAAAATAGATTTATTGGCAAATAAATAAACGATCTTTAGCCAGCTGACTTACATCTCTTAACAATACCATACTCTTTTATGAAACCAAGATGGATTGCCCTGGGCCTCTCACTTGAGATATTTAAGAAATTAATTGGGAGACAAAATTCTAAGTAGTCATGCGCATGACCCTATTTCTGATTTACCTTATCTGTTTACTATGTGCCTTGAGTACATTCTCAGAACTGTTTGAGTTTCAACATTTCTATCTATTTAAGGGAGGAAGGAAGGGGAACGCAGAAGAGAGAGACTTCTTGCTTTTACTAACCTCTAAATGAAGCAGACAGGCTTGGCTGCTATGGTACTTGAAATGGATCGACTCAGACCCCAGAAACATCCGTTGTAAAATCATAGAGGAACTGATAAAGAGAATGTAAGGTGTGCTGCTACTGACCACCCCTAAATTTTGTAGAATAAATTCACACATCCTTAGAATCTCAATGCAAAGTCCTAGATGCTGTGGTTGTGTAATATCTATCATGTACAATCTGTTGGAAGGAACAAAAGAAGCAGGGTGATGAGCAGACAAAGAGGAGAGGGAAATGCTTTGTGTTGAA
Organism: Xerus rutilus; assembly: GCA_028644305.1. Lineage (NCBI taxonomy): Eukaryota > Metazoa > Chordata > Mammalia > Rodentia > Sciuridae > Xerus > Xerus rutilus. The sequence continues at coordinate 107,253,548 of CM053403.1, read as the reverse complement.
TTCTTTTGATACAGTCAACATGGAGTTCATGTTGTAGAGATCACACGATACAATATTCCCACCATTTCTTCACACTGGTCTCTCCTAGGAACAATCTCACCACTGTTCCCTGGACATATTGTACCTATCCTGACCTCCTCACTTGTATTATCCTTCCTTCTATCCAACTCTAAGTTTCACCCATTTTTCAAGGTCTAGTTGAATATCCCCTTCTTTATGCCTTTTCCAACCACCCTGACTTTTTTCTTCTTTCCCTTCCATAAATTTTTAGTAAACTTAGGAAAGAAACTCATCTGAATTTTGAAACTTTGGGCTTTATTTAATTTACAAATTAATATTATTACTTGCTATATGTATTGTATAATAAAGTATGAGCAGGTCCACTCACATACAATGTCTTATCTTTCCATGTTTCCAGCAGGGCAGGATCTATTGCAGGTGCTCTATAAATGCTTGATTGGTGAACATATGGATTAATGGACAGATAAACCAGTAAATGAATGCACTGATATAACAGTTGCAGACATAAATGGAAGAAGTACAGAGTCAAGCAATAGAGCAAAGAATCAGGTCAGAACAATTTCACTGGGTCAGCTCTTGGATATTTCCCACAGAGCTCTCGGTTTTCGTAAGAGATTGAATTCATTTGTTTTGAAATAGTCAAGGCAAAGAAAGTAAAAGAGGACTTTTAAAAAACGAATGTGCCCATAAACATGGAACCCTACATTAACAGCCTTTATGGGCAATAAAAAGTCATAGGAGGCAAATCTAAAATAATTTTTCTTTCTCAGAACCCAAGGGAAAAATAATCATTGAACATCTTTCTTCAATCAAGTCTACATTTCCAGTAATGAGAAAACTTGAACAAGTCTATTTCCTGTTTATGTAAACCTTTTTGCCACTGGATGCAGGAAAAAAATATCCATCTTTTTGGCCTTCCCTGAAGGCATTCCCCACTCATGGATGGCCTTTTAAAGTAAGGCACATTAATATGACTATCTGTAACCCAAAGACTATACTGAGGCAAGCCTTGGTACCCTGGTACCCTTTTCTTGGTACCCTGCGGTTCCATACAACCATTTTCACTTACTTAATACTTCACTTTGTTTCATGCTTATGAGTTTTGGGAAGCATGATTTAAAATTGAATGTGAGATCTGTCTGAGTGATCCCTGGATTTGGATTGGTTCCATTTTCTAAAGCAGACATGCCTGAGATGGGACATTTTGGAGATCTCTTTTGTTGTAAAATAAGCCAAGGTTAATAACCATTTACATGGCATTTGTTGGCCTGTTTTCAGCTGCTGAATGCCAAAACTATGCATTTGTTCAAACAATATCCTTGTTCTGCCAACATGCTGTAGAGATAGCATCACTGAAAGCTGGCCATTGTTACTGCTAACTCCATCATTCAGTGGAAAGGGACAGCATGTAATTTTGCCTCTGGTGATCTGCTTGTGACAAGAATTTATAGTTTGCATACTTTGGCTTACTGTGCCCAGATGTAGGACACTTTGCCAATATTGCATATTTTAAAGAATGTATCTTTCTTGTTGTTTTCAAATAATTTTAAGCTTACGCCATGTTTGCTTTTTGATGTTCTCTCCCTTTCTTTGTGTGGATGTAAAAAATTTTCTGAACTGTTTGAGAGCAAGTCACAAAGATAATGCTCCATTATCTTAGCTTGTGTTCCCTAAAATAAGGATGTTTTCTCACACAACCAGAAAACAGTTTTCAAAATCAGGAATCAGGGAATTTACATTATTAGTAAAGCACTTCCCCCACCCCGTGTGTGTGTGTGTGTGTGTGTGTGTTTGTGTGTGTGCGTGCACATGCACACACAGACCTCATAAACTTCATAAACTCAGACTTTATAAACTACATCCTCAGACCTACAGTTCTGTGTTCTAATCTATAGACCTTAGTCAAGTCCCCCCACCCCCTTCTCTCTCTCTCTTTCTGGACAAGGAGCCAATCCAGTATTAAATGCAACATTTGTTCTTTATTTTCTATTAATTAGAAATAATTCCTAATTATTTTTTTATCTTTTATAATCCTTATCATCATTATTATTTTGAAGACTAGTGGCCATCTGTCTTACAGAATAACACTCAGTTTTTAATATTCTGAAACCTCTTTAAGATTGGATTCAAAAAACACAGTTTTGCAGGAAACACTAGAAGAGCAGTGTTGTTCTCAGTGCATAATTATCAGGATCCACGTTATATTTATCTGTTTCATTATTAGTAATGCCAACTTGTTCATTTTGTTCAGGTTTCTCATCAAATTTTCACCCATTTTTCATTTTTTTGATTTTCTTTTGGTACCAGGTATTGAACTCAGGCGTACTCAACCACTGAGCCACATCTCCAGCCCTTTCTTGTGTGTGTTTTATTTAGAGAAAAGGTCTCACAGAGTTGCTTAGCACCTCACCATTGCTGAGGCTAGCTTTGAACTCATGATTCTCCTGTCTCAGCCCCTCAAAGTGCTGGGATTACAGGCACGCGCCACCACACCTGGCCATTTTTCATTCTTAACTAAAACAACCATTACTGTGGTGGTTATTGAATGGTAATTTTCTGGATATATTGTGCCATCCATATTTACTGTTGCCATTCTACTGCAAATAACTTTCTGAAACCAAAATTTCTGAAGCCAAAATAATTTTTAAATAGTATCTTCTAAACTCTACGTGAACATTTCACTAAATCATACTCCAGAGAAGAACTTTCTCCTCTACTCTCATTCATTCATTCATTCATTTTCTTATATTCATATTTAATGTGGATTTGTAGATTCTTATTTTATGGGTTGAAAAAAACAACTTGTTTTTATTACCCAGATCATCTCAAATTTCACCAGTTCGATTTAGTTTGTAAGTCTTTTTGACATATCCCATCATCTTTTGAGCATTTCCTTACTTTGGGGCATAAAAATATATCTTAATATTACCTTGAACATTTTCAGCCCCAGCTTTGGAATTGTGTTTTCTCTAAGGGACTCTAATTCTTTTGGAAAATGGTACCTAAACTCCAAGATTTAAGGCTAAGTATGATGATTACTATTGACAGTGTCACTGTTCTAAAAAGTTTTCAGCGAACAGAGATAAGAAAAATGAGTATATATATAAAAATATATGCATAACAAATTCACATTTACTTAATTAAAATTGTATGTGTATCTCAGTTCCAATCCAAGACTTGAGCTCTCGAAGTGAAAGGTCTATAGAACCCTAAAAAAAAAAATTTGAAAAAATTCTATTCTATCAGCATTTAGAAACATTTCAACACATTAAACAGAAAAAGAAAATCCAAAGTGAGATTGGATATAATAATTTTTTTAAAAAAACTAAATTGTCCATGAGGAAACATGAAGTTATTGGGGAAAAACAAACTGGGTTTGTAATTTGATACCCAGAAAAAGATGTAATTTTTGAGGTCAGTAATATGAATACATTCTGGACCACCATAATCAATAAGAAGAGGTATTCAAGAGTAAAGGGAGAATTTTTTATGAAACTTACTGAAGTATTTTAAAAATTCAAGTGAAAGAGAAATGTTAAAGAGTAACCAAGGATAACCAAGGCAACTTTGAAAGTGAAAAATAAACAGGGAACTCGTATTCTAGCAAATATCTAGAAATTGTAAACATTTAATTTCAAAGCTGTATGGAACATAGAACAAATTAACACTAGCCAACAGAGCAGATCATATGTGTTTATGTATGTATGTGTGTGTATAGATAGATACATGTGTATATCTATATATACATACATGTATATGTATATGAAATGGTTACATTATGAACAAACTTTTTATTGAAGAGAAATTCTAACACGTTATAAATGACTTGGAAAAGCTGGCCGTGTATTTGGTAAAATTTTAAATTAATCCATAGATTTCAACATTTAAAAAGTAGATCAGAGACCTACATGCGAAAAATAATTAAAATACTAGAAATGTGGGATAGTTCACTTAAACATGGCATATGGTTGCTGTTAAGGAGAACTTGACCTAGGCAACACCATCTTGAAACATCTCCTCCATCTTAGAGCAACAGTCACCCCAAGGTAACTGACTCAGCCTGACCTAAACCTTAAGACAATACTCCATCATTACCCAAAGAAAGGGAATGGTTATCTGGGATTGAAATCTTGAGAAACACCTGATTCAGCGTGGAACAGTGACTACCACAAAGAATGAAGGTGACAACCACAGGACCCTTCCCTGACAACCCCCTAGCAATAGCTTAACAGCAAAAATTTCCCCTCTCCCTCACTCCCTTATAACTTCCCTAGGCTGTAAGCAGAAGGCAGAACCCTCTGCCAGGACCCCCTGCTTTGCAGGTTTATCCCAAATAAACCTTTGTTACTGTTGAGCCATCTCTCCTATCTATTTCCTTCATTCCATCTTTTCCTTACAGTTGCCACTCAATCTGCACACATACAACAGTTGATATGATGATATGTTGTTAACACATTAAGTTCAACAAATTTTTAACATTTTTTGTGGGATAAAACACAAGATAAAAAAATAAAAATTTAATCATAGACATAGGAAAGTTTATTTAAAAATTTATTTTTTGACAAAATTTATTTTCTTACACAACAAAACAGAAAAGCAAACAATGCTCAAATATTTCATAGAAAAATTGACAATGAATATGAAGAAGTAAAGAAGAAGAGAAACCCTATTTAAACAGACAAAAGGTAAAGATGTTTGGTCTCTCTAGTAATGAAGAAAAATGGAAAACAAAATAATATTAATCCTTTTCACTGAACAGACTGGCATTAATGTACAAGGTTGATAATAAAAAATATTGATAAATGTGGTAAATTGTTATCATAGATGGAAATGTAAATTGACATCATCACTGGTGTTTAAAATTTAACAGTATCTATTGCAAGAAATTATTTGCATACTGTATGCCTCAGTAATTGTACTCTCAATATATCTGCCCTGGAGAATCTCTTATAATATTCAAAATAATGCATATAATAATATTAACAGTAGATTTGTTTGATGTTAGAAAATAGAAAAAATTCTAACTGTCCATCAGTATGTAAATTTCTATCTAATCCTATGAAATTGTTATTATGTCTATATTTGTAAGGCACATTGGTGGAAAAGATACCAAATAAAATATGTAATATTCTTTATGTACAAAAAACACAAACATATATATTCTATGGCATAAGCAGCTGTATAGGATTATACAGAAAAATGTCTCAAATACAATTTACAGAGCATTAAAATATCTGAATGAATTAAGATATATCAGAATAAAATTCAGTTATGGGTGTAGCACCAAGTGCAACCTTTCAATTAGAAAAAACTCTGTAAAAAGGAAACTAAAATACGTGGCTCACCCATCAAATACCAGAGAAGCTACAGTTGTGTCAAGAAAGGAAGGAGAAGGAGCTGGAAAAAGGGAGAGGAAGAGAGAGAAGGGGATAAGGTGAGGGTCTGGGAAAAGGGAAGGGAAGAGAGTAGCCAGAGGGAAGGAGAGATGTAGAGGAGGAGGAGGAAGAAAGGGAGGGGAGAGGAAAAGGGAAAAGGAGAAGGAGGAAAGAGTGGTAGAGAGAAACCAGGAAAAGGAGAGAGAGAGTATAGGAGGAAGAAGAAAAGGGGAGGGAGAAGGAAAACTGGGAGGGAGAAAGGAAAGAAGATGGAACAAAGAGAGCAAAGGAGTAACTCAGAAGGCTCAAAGGAAAAGTTTAGAAATTGTGTCTCTTGTGAAAAAAAGATCAGAGATACAGGAGTTATTGAATTCTGACCTTTGTTATTAACTAAAGACTTACATTCAATAAAAATGGGGGATGAAACTACCATAAGATGAAGCATACCATAAATATACAGGTTCTTATTTTTTGCTATGACTCAAGATTCTCTACCACCACCACCAACCCCCCAGGAATTGCTGTCAGAAAAATAACAACAGTGACAAAGAGGTACACGTTTCTAAATGATGTAGTTTTCTTTTCAAGTTATTCACCCCCTGTCTTACATTAGATAATAAGCTCCATGATGAAGACAGGGATGTTTTTGTTCTCATCAGTCAATTCCCAAAACTCAGAACAGAGGCAGTCACCTTTGTAAACAAGAGTAAGTTTCATCTATGAATTTCAAGAGAAAGATTCAGCTCTAAATTATTACTGATGTTCTATTTGTGAGAGATGACAACATTTCTTTGGCAGTCATTTTTTCAGATGGTCTTTTTTTTTTTCAAGATGAGTTGGAAGTAAGTGAGTTTCTGTCTCAAAATAAGAAAAAAAAAAAAAAAGAACTGGGGATGTAGCTCAGTGGTAAAGCGCCTCTGGGTTGGATGCCCACTGCAAATCAATCAAAGATAAACTACACAATGAAAATGAAAATCCTTTCACATGTGTTTCTGCCACTGTCCCTTAGTGGTAGTGTGGTGTTTGCAAGGGAACTAGGTTGCACCCTGCAATGGTTATCAGAGAGCAACAAGAACAGATAATATACATTTGAAAAACAATTTAACTATATACCTTGATAAGAGGAGTAATAGTAAATGGTGCCAAACATACAATTAGAAAGCAAGATCAGTTATGGTGGATAAAGTAAAAATACACATGAAGGAAATTTAGATTAACAATTTGAATGTGAAGATAGTTTCAATGCAATATTCATAGAGAACAGACACAAGAGAAAAATGATAAGTGAACATGAGTAAAATAATCAGGATGCCTATTCAAGGGATAAAAATGCTGCACATTTTTATTAGTATCTTATCTATTAATTCCAATCAGCTCTACATGCCAACAGCCACACAGATAAAACCAGACACAGCCATATTTAACAGAGCTTTGCGTCATATATTCTAAAATTTTAAAAACTCAGTTTCACTCTTAAAATTTTTAATGATTTGATTATCAAAGAGCCATCTGTCTGGTATAAAGGAGAATGGAATTAGTTCAAGTTTCAATTAACCCTGTGCCTCCCAATTTTTCCTGAGCAATAAGTAGGAGGAAGAAAGCTCCCCTGTCCCTAAGGAGGTCATGTTCCCCAATGCCCTTTTGAGATGCAGTCAAGGATGATCAGGGAAAAGAGAAAGGATCATAAACCACTACACAGGAGGGCCTGATCAGGAATATTGCACTCTCCCCTGATAGGAGCACTCTAAATTCCTATTCAGTGGAATTTGGGGATCACCACACACTCCTGTTAACTGTGCGTCTTCCTTTATTCTCTTTTCCAAGACGAAGTGCTTCTTGGGACTTCTCAATCCTCTTCTAATATCAAAGATTGGCTGTGCATGTTGGGAGGAGTCAGTTAAGTGTGCTTTCTGGTCAGAAGTCTCTGCATTGATGGGTTCCATATTTGGGTTTGGGATTGAGACTACTAAATGTTTTCCTTGGTGATGGAGAGTGTATAGCTTCTTCCAAAGAACCTAGATTCTGAGCTTGATGCCATGACTGAATATTTGGCTGCTTTCCTAGTTGGAAGAGTGTGGCATTTTAATGTATAAAGGAGAATGGACAAAATGTTTGGTAAAGAGAGAACTATGATTGGTCATTAAGGCTGCTCATAAGTCTTCAATTTGTCTTTCTTCCAGGAATACAGTAAGAATGGATTCTTCACTCTATTATTACTCTCCTGGTAAAATATGTCCCAGGGCTCTGTGTTGCCCAACAATAGATGAAGCAGAGGAGTCTGTGTCCCTCCACCTGCAACATTTAGAGGTCCATCCATTATTCACTACATACCTTTTCTCTCTGCCATGACAATGCCTGCTATGGATTAGATAAGTGTCTCCCAAAGGCCCATGTGTTAAAGGCTTGGTTCCTAGTCCACAGAAATTTTGGACCCTACAGGAGAGCTATTGGCATGTGGTAGGAACTAATAAGAAGTTAGATCTTTCTAGGTGTGCCCTCAAAGGGGAATGTGAGACTCTGGTCTCTTCAGCCTCTCAGCTTTCCAGCCAACACATACTTCTGTGTGACATAAGTCATATTCGTATTTAGGCTCCTCTATAACAGGTCTCCATAAATCATTATTAAATGGAAAACTAAATGAATTAATGGACAATTGAATGAAATCTGTAACAGTGATTTGAGCTGAAGATATACAAATTTTGGCATGTAAGTTTCTTGGTAGCAAAGTAGAGGGGGGTATAATGTAATCCTTTTCACATACACTACATGAAAGCATCTGGTTCTTTCCAAAGTCTATTGATTCCATCCCTTAAATATCCCATATCTGCCCCTATACTCCAACTGCAGTGGCTTAATTTGAAATTTCATTACCTCTTGCTTGGACTATTGCCATAGCCTGCTAATTGGACTACAAATCTTCTTCATCTTCACCCTGCAATCCATCTCCCCACAGCCTTCTGAATGTAAAACAGGGTGTGCTACTTTCCTACTAAAAGAAAATGATCGACTCCAGTTAGAACAGAATCAAATTGAACTTCTTAGCATGTCAGAGGAAAACCCATCTGGGACTATTTATATTTTCCAGTGAAATTTTAACTCATTCTTTGCCAAGTACTAAGTTCCCTCCATCACTTGGCTTATTGTCTTCTCCACATATTCTAAATATGCACAGTCTCATTGTACCACTTTTCCTTTAGCATCTGTCTGAGGATCACCTCCACAGAATAAGACATACTTTACTGTTACTGTCTGTTGTCCACCATATACCATACTATAGACTATACGAATTCTTTATTTAAGTCTGAGGACCTTGTGAGACAGTGATATTAGGAAGGAAATTGAAATTTAGAGCTTGCATAACAAATAGACTGACAGCTCAAGTGGAAGCAGGCCTGACTCCACAGTCCCTTTTCTTTGATACTGCCTTAGACCAAACTCAGATCAGCCCTAGAGGGCCTTTTCTGGAACCTTGGGGCCAAGTTATGATCCAATAATTTTATCAAGTTTCTCTTACAGAATTTAATATTATAACCTATAAGTAGATTGTGAGTTCTTGGAAGGCAGGTAACAAATTGTATTTAATCTTGATTTTTCCCTTTGACATCAATGTTGAGCACAGTGGTTAAGCAAGAGAACTGAAATGCTTGGGAAAAGGGAGGTAGGGATGATGTGAGGCAGAGAGAGAAAAAGCACTATGTTCTCAGTGTGTGTGTATGGGGGGGAGAGAGAAAAAGAGGGGGATATAAGGATCATTTCAAGGCAAAAATATATAAATACTACAACATCCTATTATTGTGAAAATATTGTTTTATAGAGATATTCTTTATACTCCCAAAGGAGGAAATACGTTTGATGGATATTAGAAATGACAACAAGGCAGGAAGCTGTAAAGTGAATGAGAACAGAAACAATTGGACATTTTTAATTTGATTTGTTCTTATTAATATGTCTCTTTAGATATCACAGGTTTCACGCTTACTTCTATAATGGTGGCATAGGGAATAAATAGATACAAAATAGATTTAAGGGAGAAAGATTGTCAATGCAGTGAGTTGAAAAGAAGAAAAGAAAATTAAAATTAAGAGTTCACAGGACTTACAGAGGGAAATGGTAACATATTTTGGCTTTGAGCAAACATTATTTAGATAAAAACATTAATTAAGAAGAACATTCAAAGAACTTTTAGCTGGGCATAGAGGCACAAACCTATAATCACTAAGAAGGCTGAAGCACGGGGATCCTGAATTCAAAGCTAGCCTCAGCAACTTAGCAAGGCCCTAAGCAACTTAGCAAGATATTGCTCCAAAATAAAAAATAAAAAAGGGCCAGGGATGTAGCTCAGTGGTAAAGTGTGGGTTCAATCCCCAGTGCAATAAATAAATAAATAAATAATTAGAATTATAAATAAATAAATAAATAATCTAGAATTATGCTAGAAGCTGTCAGATACTTTAGGAACCAAGGAATATTTTCATAATTGCAAAAGACTTTTAAACCTCTAGGACCTAGACCAAATAGGACATCGATTGATATTAAAGGGTATGATAGCAATACAAAAATGTACCATAGTAAACCTGATTTTAAAAGCCTGGGCAGAAATACCCTCTACACTGATTGCTTTAAAACAACAGCAGCATCAACAAAGTCTGGGTAATCAGTAAATTCACATATCCTAAGTGGAAACAAATTGGGAAGTATTTAGAATTCCATTATTTCAGCTCAGTTCCATTTCAAAGAATTATGGATGTTAAAACAGAAGAGGATACTCAGGAAGAATAAATCCCTGTTTTGTGCAATGTAGATTCGGGGACTGTAGAATGCCCTAGGACAGCAAGTGGAAACACCATCAGGATGAGAACTGGGAGAGTAATGGGAACAATTTTAGAAGCAATGGGGTTATGCTTGGAATGGAAATTTGTCTTTGCGGAATTCTAAATAGAAGAAAGGGCATTCGAGGTTAGCCAAAGCTGGAGGAGAGGTATTAGCTCAGCGTGTGTGTAGAGAGCAAAATGCTTACAGACTGAACAAATGCTCAAGATTTCCAAGGAAGCATTTTAAAGCACAGTTCACACAAACTTTCTAATATATTTAACTCCCAAAAGGATTAACATCAAGGCCACCATGCTTCTTTTTCTAAGGTTATACCCTGAAAATCAATTTTGTACCAAATGAACACCCGTGAGATGTTTTTTCAATTAATATGATTTAATTTGGTTTATTATGTTTAATACCCAATTGCAAGTGGTTCAATCAACAAGTGTTTACAAAGAGCATCTAGGCCAAAAGCAATTGATGCTCCAGAGTTTTATATGAATGTCTGAGAATGGACTAGCATAGGTCAATTTTATACGTTTAGTGTTTATTTGGACGGAAAAAAAATGGGAATGGGAAACTTGTAAGTTACAGTTTAGTTCTCAAGCACATATGGCCTCATTAAAACATACTCAGACTCTGGTCTTTAAGTTTTCTGTACAGAATGATTCACTTCTTTTTATCCAACTTATTCTTTAAGAATATATATTTTCTATCCATTTTTTAAAATGCAAATACTTAGGAAATGTTAATACATAGAAAAAGGAAAGAGGCATACAAGTATCCACCCATCAGATTTAACAAATACATTTTTATTCATATTTGTCTCACAGAGCATTAAAAATCAAAAACAGCACACAAAGACTTAAAACCTTCATACTCTGTTCATCCCTCCTACTTCCAATTGTTTTCCAGTTGTTACATGACATATCACATTTTTATTGGCAAATTCATTAAATATGCATAAAGACTTCCTTTCCTAACCCAGCATGGTAGGTCCTAAAATTGGGTTTTGAAGTTTGAAGATTTGTTTTTTAGTTGTAGGACCCTGCTCTTCATTTGCTTTCTTTCTTCCTTCATTCCTTCCTTCTTCCCTCCCTCCCTCTCTTTCCTTTCTCTCTTTCCTTCCTTCTTTGGCAGGGGCATTCTAGGAATTGAACTCAGGGATGCTCGACCACTGAGTCACATCACCAGCCCTATTTTGTTTTTCATTTAGAGACAAGGTCTCACTAAGTTGCTTAGTGCCTCGCTTTTGCGGAGGCTAGCTTTGAACTCGTGATCCTCTTGCCTCAGCCTCCCGAGCTACTGGGATTACAGGCCTGCACAACTGCACGAGGCTTCCCACTTAATTTTCATTGCTAGGATGCATAGTGTGTGGTTTTGCAGAGCCAGGGCTCAACAGCCACATTGTCACTGTACAAAGCAGAACTCTGTCATTTATTTGCTGTGTGACTCTGAGGAAGTTCTGCAGCCTTCTGAGCCTTGGTTTATTCATATTACAAAATATTTCATTGGCATATAGAGAGGATTCAATGAGTTAACACATGTAAAGCATTCATTGAACCAGCCCTGGCATGTAATGAGTGCTCAATAAATGTTAGTTATTATTTTTATTGATGTTATTGCTTTTTTATTATCACATGAAGTAGAACTTTTAAGTTAATTTCTTACGGATGGATCATTACTCCAACCATGTTTATGATACAACCTTTTCTTTTTATTTTCTTCTGATTCACAAAACCACTTCATATAACAAACTTCTGTGTATACATCAGTGTGTGTGTCTCTGATGTGTCGTGGGCCTATTGCCTCTCTCTGTTTCTATTAGTAGCTCTTAGTTAGAAAGATAATAAGCCATCATCTAATAAATCTTGTACAGAATCTTGAATGGCTAGTGAACCCTTTTCCCTCTTTAGTCTTGGCAATTTTTAGCCCTCTGCTTTTTTCATATTAATTTTAATACCCATTTGTTAAATTCCTTTCAAAACAGCAAAAAATTCTCTGTGAGGTAGTGTTTAGTGTTTTAGCAAGTGACTGTCCAAGAGGTCAGCTGCCATGATTGGCTGAGTACAGCTGTTGGGGTACAAGGGTATACTCTTTAGGTAGGTTGCAACCTGCTTATGCATCCAGCTAGGTTTCAGTTCACCATTCAGAGACTGCTTTGGGTCAAATATCATCACACATGTCTGAAAACTAACTTAGGCTAAACTTACTAGTTTACAAATGGTCATGCAAAAATATGTCATGGTGGATTTTTCTGTCTCAAGGGGTCATAGTTTGCTTACTCTTGAGCAAATGGTGCACAGATAAAGTTATTTATTTATATTGCTATATAGAGGGCTACATTTATTCATCCTAATGTATATGTGAGTTTTATTTTTTTCATGTTCATGCTATTACTGATATTCTGTTAGAATGAAGCTCATATATACTTCCTGGTCTACATATCAAAAGGTGACATTGCTTAATATTGATATGTTCACTTTTGAAAATAGTGCCATACTGCTTGTACAAATTTATACATTTCCTCATGTTATAGGTTTGCCTACTTTAGTAGTAACAGTATATTAGATTTCATTCTCAGTGATAGCATCTTAATTTGCTTTTTAACCAATATTTTCTTTCTTTCTTTCTTTTTTTTTGGTACTGGAGATTGAACTCAGGGGCACTCAACCACTGAGCCACGTCCAGCCTTATTTTTGTGTTTTTTATGTAGAGACAGGGTCTCACTGAGTTGCTTAGCTCATCGCCATTGCTAAGGCTGGCTTTGAACTCGCGATTCTCCTGTCTCAGCCTCCCTAAATGCTGGGATTACAGGCTTGCGCCACCATGCCTGGTTTAACCAATATTTTCTTGATTGTTAATAAGGTTGAACACATTCTGAAATGTTTACTGGACATTTTTTTTTTTTTTTGGTACTGAGGATTGAACTCAGGGGTACTTGACCACTGAGCCACATCCCCAGCCCTATTTTGTGTTTTATGTAGAGACAGGGTCTCACTGAGTTGCTTAGCGCCTCGCCATTGCTGAGGCTGGCTTTGAACTCGCGATTCTCCTGTTTCAGCCTCCCTGAGTGCTGGGATTACAGGCTTGAGCCACCGCGCCCGGCTTGTTTACTGGACATTTTGATTGCTTTTGGTGAAGTGCCTGCTCACATTTTTGGACTGTGTTTTAAATATAAGTATCTACATTTTTCTTGCAACTTTTTATAAAAGTTTTTAATATATTCCAGATAGTGATTCTTGAGCAATTAACCATATGTCACCAATATTTTTTTATGCTCTGCAGCTTACTATTTTTTTGTAAATGCTATCTTCTGGTTAAAGGAACTACTTAGCTTATAAGTAATTTAATTTGTCAGTCACTTATTTTTAGACTTTCATTTAATAGATATGCCTTTATTGATAGGTCACTAATTATGCTGTTTTATAGCAATAATATGTTTATACTTTGACTTTTAGATTAAGATTATTAATCAACCTGAAACTAAAGTTTTGTGTATGCTGTATAGCAATATGCAAATTTCTTTTGTACACAAGGAAACCCAATTGTTCTAAAGCCACATGTAAAAAAAAGTTATAATTCTATTATATAATAAATAAGCACATATTCAAAACTTAGAACTGTGAGTACCATTTCCCTATTCAGTTTCATTGCTCTATCCCTGTGCAATTATAAAATAGTTTTTATTATTGTGGTTTTATGATAAGATTGGAAATCTGGTAAAGTAAGTTCTCTTGGAAAGATCCCTCTTTAAGAGTGGCCTTGCTTTATTGATGATTCCATTTTTACATTACTTTCACATTAAGCTCAAAAACTCTAAAAGAAAACAGCAACAATTGCTGAGTTCTTGATTGCTATTGCAATTCATTCTTTTATTTGGGGTTTCTTCTTTTCAAAAAATATTAAATACCATAATTTCTGCATGGAAGACTTGCATGAGTTTTCCAGATTTCTCTTAGTTCTCCACATTATTTCATGTGAAATGAGTAGTATTTAAATATTTTTTATTCTCTAAGTTTTATAATGTCTAATTTCTAAGTGTTCATGTGTTTCTAAAACACATGGTTTCAATATTTGACTGCTTGTTTAAAACCCTCTTATTAATCCTAATAAATTGTCTATCAATGTTTTTAGACATTCTGTGTATGAAATAATTATTTCTATGTAACTGCTCTTCACTTTCTCTCAGTATAATCCTTACATTTTCTTCTATGCCCTGCCTTCTTTTCCCAATGTGATGCTGACTAGAAATAGTGATGGCATACGTACCTCTTTTGGTTTCAGCTTCTAAGGGAAGGCTCTGATTATTTCACCAGTATGATGCTGCTACAGGTTTTATACCAATTTCTCTGAGACAAAGGAGTTTTTTTTGTACTCCAGTTTTAGTGATATCAAATGTTTCTAAATGTCTTGAAAAAAGTAACATGAATTTTCTCTTTAAATCTATTAAAACTATGAATAAGATCAAATTTGAAGCTAATAATTTAGCAATCATTAGTATATAAACTACTTTTAAAGCCAAAGACATTCATAAGCTCAAATGTGGAAGAGTGCAGAGACAGAGGAAAAAGCCAAGGACCAAACCTGGAGGAGATTCTGAGTTTTGTAATGTCGAGGGAGCTGTCTTAGAATGTTGAGAGGGAATATTTGGTGAAGGAGAAGAAAACTAGAAAGCTGAGAAGCCAAATACAGTAAGTATTTCTGACAATGTGAAGGTCTTAGATAACTCTTATGACAAATATCTTGCCAAAATTGGTAAGGAGTTGAAGGGTGGGTATAGAGAAACCACATCTGAAGATTTCAAATTGAATCCTAATAAAAGGTCACTAATAACAGGGCTTCCAAATAAAGAAGCTACAAACCTAATATAAAATATTCCTGAATCTCTTTCGAAACTATGGAACAGTGAACACTTCCTGAAAAAAATTCTGAAGAACTGGAATCTAGAAATTTAATCAGAATTTGACTGTAATCAAGCCAATTTTCTCTGGCAGCATTTTGAGGGTAGTAATCAAGGGCAAAAGCTGTCATTTGAGAATTACTGATGGGCCCAGAACTGTCCTCAGAGCTGGGAAAGATTCCTACCTTTCACGCCACAAATCCAACCACAATAGCAGCAACAATGACCATGATATTCTATTTATTAATACCTCTTGGCACCTGAGTCTTTTAGAATCCCATACTCTCTATTTAACACCACTCATGACTACTTCATCTACTCTTTGACTACCTCTCAAGGAAGCACTTCCACACATCTTGACCTACGCACTTGGGGAAAAAAAAGCAATTTTGTTTGGATTATATAAAGATTTGAAGATAATGCCCCTACTGACATCAGTGAAGTTACAACTTTGAATTTCAGGGTGAGTTTGAGTGGAATAACTGATTTGGTAAGAGAACATACACATTATTAACTTGTCAAATCCTACCTCTTAGCATGAATGCAATAGATTTTTTTTATGCTTCCTGGAAATGTCAATGTCCAACTTTTTATTTCTCTTGTGTTCCAATTTTGGATCTGGAGATACTTATGCACAAATGGAGTGTGGTATCAGTAAGAACTATAAATGGTGTCTGAAGAATATTTCAGATATTAAAGTCCTATCATTCTTTAATTTATTTTATTTTCATTGGTTATACATCACACTAGAATTCATTTTGATATAATTGTACAAACATGGGATATATCTTATTCTAGTTAGAAACCTGTTCTTATGGATGTACATGATGGTGGGATTCACTATGATATACTCATGTAAGTACACAAGAATATTATTCCAGATTCATTCCACCATCTTTCCTTTTCCTATCCCATCCCTTTCCCTTTGTTCCCCTTTGTTTAATCTACCAAATATCTACACCCCTCCACTTATTGTGGGTTAGCTTCCAAATATCACTAAAAATATTCAACCTTTGGTTTTTTGGGACTGTCTTATTCCACTTAGCATGATAGTCTCCAGGTCTATTCATTTACTTGCAAATGTCATAAAGTCATTTTTCTTTATGGCTGAATAATACTCTATTGTGTATGTATGTATATATATATTGTGATATATATATATGTATATATATATATATACATATATATATATATATCTCACAATTTCTTTATCCATTCATCTCTTGAAGGACATCTAGGTTGTTTCCATAGCTTAGCTATTGTGTATTGAGCTGCTATAAACATTGATGTGGCTATGTCACTGTAATATGCTGATTTTAAAAGTATAGATATTCCAAGTTATTTAGTAAAATGTACTAATAATTGAAAATAAACATGAAAATCTTCACCTATATGTAAGTAATTTGTATTTCCAAATTTGGATATCTGGGCATATAACGTACAGTCTTCCTGTTATACTTTTGGACTATGTTGAGCAAATGTTGGAGGTAGAGAACTACAAGGGTTGAATTAATAGTGCCTTCCAATCATAATAAGACAGTTTTGTTTTATATTTATATGAGAGAAAACCATAAGAAGATTGTAAAGTAAAAGATTGATGTTAGCTGACTTTGAATTTAAAGGAATGATTCTAAATATGATATGGAAATTTTTTCTTAAAGTATTGAAATATCAAATAAAGATTGAACATAAATTGTACAACATCACAGTTTGATACATGTGTACAATGTTTAATGATTACCATAATCAAATTAATTAACCTATCCTTCACCACTCATGTTGCACACTAGATTTTCAGAACTTACTCAGCTTGAACTGAACAATTATACCCTTTGACCAACATCTCTGCATTTCCCTTAGCCCCTAACCCCTTGGCAACCATTGTTCTACCCTCTGCTTCTGTAAGATCAAGAATGTTTTAAGAATGCCCTACGGGTAAGTTAATTCTGCTTGGCATTAGCATCTCACACCATGACACCATACTGTTTGGATACTCTCCTTGCCTATCTTGGAATACAGGCTGTTTATTTTTCCACCTTCGATATCCCTGCTGTGGACACCACCTTTACCCTGCTTGGGCTCTGACACATTGTTCTGAGCCCCTATGGGTCTTCTCACTCTGGCTCAGACACCTACCTTGCTTGAGCCCCTTAAAAACTTGTGAAATGAATTGCTTCTGTAGGCAAGAAAGTAGAAATTGCATCAAGCAGAAGAAGGCTGCAGGCAAGAAAGAAGAAATTACATCAGAAATCACATCATCAAAAATCCTAACTCTGACCTTAGAATATTCCCCTCTTCCACTTCAGCAGCCCACATACTCATACAATTCAGACACATGATCAGCGTGTAAAAATGGCAAATGAACAAATAATAATCCATCTAGCATAGGATTTCCTACATCTGTTGCTAGAAGAAGCTCCAGTTAGAATGATGGAGAGAGGAGTGATACTTTAACCCCCTTTCCTCTTCCTCTCCTTTCTGTTCTGAGTCTGAAGCTATCTCACCTCCCAGCTAAACTTCTTGAGGCAACACACAGTTTTGTAATCAAGAAAGGAAATCTCAACAAAATGGGCATTGGTCTGTTTGAGACTATTGAGGAAGATACCTGACATTTTTTTTTTTTTTTGCCTCTACCAAAGTCTGGGGATTACAAGGCTTCTCCGAACTAACGCCATGGGATTGGCCCTTCCTGAAATGGAAGGCACTGTAGTGTGAGGAGTCAGTTGCCAGGCTGAGTCACTGATGAGCACTTTCTAAAAGGAAGTGTTTTGTAGATAAGTACTTTTACATGCAGGAATCACTGATATTTGTTTTGGAAACTACTGGCCCCAGAAACTTTGAAGAAAATTACCCGGGACTAACCACTGTATAGTGAGATATTACAGTTCCTGGTAGGCTGTTCTGAACTTGAGGCTGGGATTTTTTATTTCATTTTTATGTTGAACTTTGAGCGGTGAAGTCACCAAATGTTTCTGTTCTGTGAAGCAAGTTTTTTGAGCTGTACAATGCCCTTCTCAACTTGCTCTTTGCCTTAGAGACTAAGAGTTGATAACCTTTACAAGAAAGTCCATAATCAACAATTTGTAATACATTGACCTTGAAGGATACTCATCTCATATTAAGTAATGCATTTTATATCTTTTCCAGCCAAGTTGGATGGTAAGCAATAATGTTTGTGTCTCATTCTACAAAAGACTTGAAGCAGCTCAAAAAATTATATTGCGATTGGAATATATGATGGCGATTGTGGGGAGAGCTGGAAAATAGATTTGTGGGTTATGGGAGTAGGACATAAGTCTTGGCTAAGAAAACCCGGAATTGAACAGAAGCAAATTAGCACCATTCAGGATGAAAACCCCCTACTAGTGGGTTGTGGCGGGACAGGCGGAAGATTTTAGAGTTCAGGGTGGTATTTCCACACATGCTTACAATGTGCTCTGATCAAATATAACCTCCCTTTATCTACCCTCTGCACCCAACACCGTTCCCAACATATATTAACCACTATTCTACATTTGGATCAACATTTTCTAGCTTCCATATATGGGAGAGAACATGTCATTTTGTGTCTTTCTGTGTCTGGCATATTTCACTTAACATAATGTCCTCCAGTTCTATCCATCTTGCTGCACACAACAGGATTTCATTCTTCTTTATGGCTGAATAATACTCCACTGTACATATATACCACATTTTCTTTATCCATTCATCTGTTGATGGCCACTTAGACTGACTCTGTGTCTTAACTATTGTGAATAAATAATCATTATTTTTCTAAAGATCACTTTTTATGTGCTTAGTTCCCCAAATCACTTGGTTAAGTAACAGGATATGTTATGATTAGTATGCATAATCATCTGTAAGATTAGGTCTGCATTTCAAAGAAGAGTGAATGAAGATTTAAAGAAGCAAAATGACTTAATTAATTTTGCCAAAAGAGTAAGTAGAGGTATTAGAATTGAAACCCAAGGATAGTTCCAGAGCCTATACTCTTTCCCTCACTCCACTCTGCCTTCTATAAAAACAGCATTAACAGAGACTTTGATGAATATCCCCAAAGGGAGAGAATTGTACCTAATGCAAGATTCTCCATACTTGCTAATAAAGAAAATATTTGCTTATACAAAACTAGTTGAACACAACATATGGTAATAGAAAAAAATTATCAGATTTGAAATTGAGGATTCCAAAGGATTTTTTTTTTTTTTACTCATTATTGTTTGGATGTGAGATGTCCCCCAGAAGCTTACGTATGAGACAATGAAAGAAGATTTGGAGGAGAAATGATTGGGTTATAGCCTTAACCTAATCAGTTAATTAATCCTTGATGGGAATAATTGAGTGGTAACTGGAGGCAAGTGGGGTGTGGCTGGAAGAAGTGGTTCATTGGGGGCTTGGCTACAAGAGTTATGTAAGGAAAAATAAGTACATGACATATATTATGCAGGTAGTGATTAGTATTGGTTGAATAAGTAAATCAATATATAAAGATATTTAGTTTTATTTTGTATCTGCAGAGTGCTGTCTTTCTCTCTCTGCTTCCTGATCATCTTGTAAGCTGTTTCCCTCTGCCACACTCTTCTGCCATGATGTCCTGCCTCACCTTGAGGCCCAAGGAATGGAGCCTGCTGTCTATGGACTGAGACCTCAGAAACCATGAGCCCCCAAATAAATTATTTCTCCTCTACAGTTGTTTTGGTTGGGTCATTTAGTCACAGAAGTAAAATAGCTGACTAAAGCATTACCCATGTTCACAGCAGTATTATCCACAATAGCCAGGAGATGGAAGCAAACCAACTATCCATGGTATATGTATTTGGTATGTGCCTATAATGTAATATTATTCAACCTTAAAAAGTAAGAAATCCTGACACATTACAAATGGATGAACCTTGGGAATGTTTTGCTAAGTGAAACAAATCAATTACTTATTGACTTAGGAAACAGCAAACACTACATTACTTCCATTTATATGAGGTCCCTAGAATAGGCAAATGTCACAGACACAGAAATGGGAGTTTCCAGGGGATGAAATAAGAAGAAATGCGAGTCGGTGTTCAATGGGTGCAGAGTTTTAGTTTTATAAGCTGAAAAGAATCCTGCAGTTGGATGATGGCGATGGCTCCATAACAAAGTAAATGCATGTCATGCCCCTAAACTGTACACATAAAAATGGTTAAGAAGGTGCATTTTACATTATACTGAGATATTTCTGGACTCAACATAGGCATCACCCCTCCAGGAAGGCTTTTCTTCAACCCTGGTGGCCTGGATAATATATCCCCCTTTTTTTTCTTACATAACTCTGAATATCCTCCATCACAGGACTTCTTATGCTTTATTAAAATTGCTTGTTTTTTATTATCATTGTTGGCTTAAGTCCCCCAAAAGGCTACAAATTCAATGAGAATGAGACTTTTTTCTTGTTTTAATGTACTGCTTAGCACAGTACATGACATATATTATGCAGGTAGTGATTAGTATTGGTTGAATAAGTAAATCAATATATAAAGATATTTAGTTTTATGCAAGTAACTCATCTTCTTTTGAAAATTTCTGTGATTGTTGAAAACATAGCAACCCAAATGCTTAACATTTCCTTTACCCTCTGCCTAAGCTTTCCTTCAATATCATGGGATCTTGAATCATAAGTAGATGTAGGGAGGAGGTTAATGTCCTTGGGAGCAATCCCAACTAATGGGGCTGAGAGTCACTGGATAAGTCATATAGTCTCTGGTGGGACAATTCAGAGATGTGCCCCCTCTTCCTGGGCTCTTGGAGAATCTCAACTGGGAATGAACCTCAGCTTCTGCAGAATTTAGCTCAAAGAAGTACATGCCCTTTCTTGGGATTATTCCCTTCCTGGACCATTGTTATAAGCCTTTTGTTTGTGCTTCCAAGGATTACTTCAGAAATCAATTACTCACATCCACATCTTTTCCTCAAGGTCTTTTTTTGGAGAAACCAATCTCAGAGTCTGACAAACTCATTACAAGTAAGAAAGAGGCAAAGCTGAGAGCTTTCTCCCTATTTCTAAGTGTCCTTAGATAACACTCCTGGCCCTGGTGCTCACCTGCCTTCCCACAAGATACCTTTGGAGGTATCTTTCATCTCTGAGAGGTCACTCATTTTATTCTAGGTACACTGTTCATCATATGTCAAGTTTGGAGGTAATCTTTCTTCCCCAAGCCTGTGTTGACCTGTGGCAGGCTGGCAAGTGGCCCTGACTGAGAAGTTTCCAACTCCTATGCCAGTTCTCTTTTCTTTGTTTATCAGAACTGGCTGAAATTACTGACTAGAATCCCTCAGGGGAGGACAGAAGTTGCAAACAACCATGGCTGCCTACACTCCATTAGCTGAGGCAGACAGACAGCAGCACAATAGAGCATTAATTTCCAGACATGCACATTTAGTTTTAGACAGTCCGTGAAGAAGGGTGGGGAGAACATGGAAGAAAACATACCCACGCAGCAAAATGCAAACACCAGTCAGCACCAAATGCCCTTTGTGAATTATTGCACAAGAGTTTTCTGAAACCAGTTTTCCCAGGCTTGCTGAAATGTTTGTTTGTTCAAGAGGCATTTCTCTAGAATCCAAAGGTCAATCTCCTTGATTCAAGTCTGTGCCACCTCTGCCACAAAAGGTGCACCTCTTATTCCTGTCTCCTTTCACCTTTCTCTGGGGTTGAGGACAGCTACGTGATTGGTACCACCTGGCTCCCAATTTATTGTTTCCTTCCCCACAAACTACTTCAACAGGATGTCTGCTCTACCACGTGCTCCACATTTCCAGAAGGAGATCTCACAGGTGCAGGAAGGCAAATGTTTTTCATGAGCAATTGGTCACACTTGATTGAATTTGGGGCACCTTAGTGACTTTTGACTTATTTATCTTCACATCCCATTCCTAAGTAGAGTGTCTGGCACTTAGCAGATGTTCGTTAAATATTTGTTGAGTCCTTGGATGCATGCATGAATGAATTAATGAATGTATGCATAATTCTTCCAGCTTGAAGTTTTCAGGCTTATGCCAAGAATATATTTCCTGAGTAATTAGGTCTGTGCATAGTGGATGCTCAATAAATGTGAACTAATAGATCAATAAAGGGCCTGAAAGGACTTTGAAGAGGATAAGTATCTATGAAGGCCTGTGGATATACTCCCACCTTGCTGTTGGTAGAAGTACACATTGTACCACTGAGTGATTATAACCTCCTCTAGGTGCATCTTATGATAATTAACATTGCCAAGACTGGTAAGACATCATTTTAGGTGGGTTTTCCATTCTGGCATGTGCCTTTTGCCCACATCTTACTTTCTATTAGGTTTATTTATTTATTTTTTGAGGCATTTATTCAGGACTAGGTACAGGAAAGAACCAGGGCTTCAATGGGGCTTCAGACAGATCTCTTAATTGAATGAGTCTTATGTGCAGGCAAGTGGCTCCTAAGGGGAGGTAACTAAATATGTTATCTATAGTCATTAAATACATTTTATAAAGCCATAATAGAGTAATAGGTGCAATCATCTATTATTATTTTTACCCATTTAAAATGATTTCAGGGTGATATATCAAATGCAGGGTTTTTTTTTTTTTTTCATTTTATTACATTGTGACATTCAGATATTTTGTTTTTCTACTCTAACATAGCATCAGGTATTTCTGGAATATTGTATAACATAATGTGCCTTCAGTCAACATTTCTTGTATGTAATAATAATGATAATATTAATATCAGTGGTTATTTTGGGGCATTCTCTATATGATAGACTCTACCAAATGCTTTATATTCATAGACTTAGTTATACCTTAGATTAAATTTTGAAACCTTTATTATTTTCAGTTTATATATAAGGAAATAAGTGTTTACAGAGATAAGAGTGTGAGCAGTATCATCTACTCTATTGTAAACAGAAAAAAAGTTTCAAATTTGATTCTGTTTGGTTCAAAATACTATGCTGTTAATTACTATGCTGTTAAGCATGCAGTCAGGAACATTCTATAGAAGGCTAATATTAGGACAATCATTTAAAAAAAGATTTGGAATAGTAACAGCATTGATCAGATGCTGTACTAAGTATATTATACAAATTATTTCACTTAATATTAGCTGTGTATCTTATAAATTACATTCTACTTCCCTCTTGTACAGATGTGAAAATTGGAGCTTTTCAAGGTCATGTGACTTGTCATATATGATCAGGGACAAGGCAGTAGAGCTGGAACTCAAAACCAGCTGCCCAAAACTAAAGCTTTACCAGCACACCCATAACATTCTACTGTCTAATAAAGTAGAAATTTCCAAAGCATTTGTGATAGACATTCATCATTTTTTATAACATCTACACCTTCTTCTTATGAACATCATAATATTGTATTCTATTGTCTTTTGTGTGTGGGAGAAAAGGACAATTACATTTCCTGATTGTTTATGAAATTGTTAGAATAGAGGATTCATGTTCCTACCTTTTTCTAAAGACAGAGATCAGATTTTACCTTATATTGACGTATATGGACAAGATGTGGACAGGTTACCTAAATTTGATATTTTTATCAGAAACTTCAATCTTGATGGACTATTGCAGGTAGTGATTCGAATGTAGCAATATAATTTCTTTTCCATCAAATGTTCCTGCTATGAGATCATTCTGTTGATTCCCACATCACTATATCCTCAGAAACATATTGGATGAAATAAATTCTTCCTTGGACAAAATCTAAAAAGGATATCTCATTCATTTTGCTCAGGAGAGATAGTATGAGATAAAATCTTGCCCAATTATAGTCAGTGGCTCACAGTTTGGTCAAATGATGGGGAACTTGGAAGGAACCTGATAAGGCATTTGGTGACAAGGTCAAGTTAAGGTATGTAGCTGGATCCTGAAAAGTAGATCCCATGTTACTTAAGAATAGTTTCAGCTTACTACAACAGAAAACTCCACAAAACAATAACCAAACAAAATACAAGGTCAATATTTTTGGTTTCTTTATCTCACATAAAAGTTTTAGGTGGGGATTCAGAACTATTTAGTGGTCCAATGGTCATAATGGTTACTTCAGAATGCTGGTAAAATATTAACAAATCACATTCGAAAGCATCAGGAAAAAAAGAGAAAGAAAAATATTGAAAATATGATTACCTCCTGCTAAGTCTGCTGCTTTTAAGTAATCTTTCTGGCAATTCCATATATTTCCATTTGGTTACACTTATTTGGTTACAGCTCATTTAGTTACACTTAAATGTTGGTTTTTAGTTAGATGGTTTGAATAAAATCAGCATTCAATTTCATTTAAATTCTTACCAACATTCTGCCGCTGCAAAGAGGGATCCTATTAAGTAAGCAAGCTTGATTTTGGATGTCAGCGAATCCCTTTATTGGTCACCCCAGAGTTTGCTTAATGCTCTCATGAACAATGTGGACATGGTGACAGCGATGGTGACTGAGCATTGACTCAGCCTCAAAGTCATCCTTTCACCCAGGTTGATATGTAACTGGTCATCGCCAAATACCCATTGCTAGACAGCCAGTATAAATTCAACATTTAGAGTGTCAGCATCACAACAGTAAATTGCTCAGGTTAACCATCCTCTATTGCAAAAGGAGAGCTATTTGATTATAATGGCAAGGGCACTTCATCTAAATTAGCATTTACTTCCCCTGTCATATCTTTGTCTTTGTTGTGAATTTACATAGTTAAAGCTTATTCATTCTAATACTAGCAACTTAACTGAGGTCAATATGATAGGTTTTGTTTTTTAGTTCTCTGGGGTGTTTTTCTTCTTGCCTTTTTAAAAGTGAGTTATAGTGACTTGCAATTCTAGGAAGTTAGAAAAGACATAATTTCCAATCCCTCCTATTAAATATAGTTTAAAAACCCTTGACATGATATGTAAAAGAACATAAAAATGCCATAAAAGGTGGAGATAAGAAAGTTGACCAAGTAGGGACCTTAGGACCTGAGTAATGATATGCTGATATCTTCACTGGACTTTCATTTTGCCCTGTACATTCTTGATTGGGCATTGGAGAAAATGAAAACCCAGAAATGTCCATAGGTATAAACACAAGTCACAACAAAAGCCTGTTGCCTCTACCCAAAGGATCAGGAAAGGAGCAGCCTGTAAGAAAAACCCTTTTGGAAATAGTCCATTGTATGGTAGCCAAAAAACAAAAAACCATTGCCCTAACCTTCTTCCCAGCAGCAAAGGACAGGTGGGAAACCTATGTCGTAATGAGGCATCTTAATTCCCAGGTATGTTGTCAGGAAAAAATAAGTCAAAACCCAGGCCACTCATCATTGCTGGACAGTAATGAAGTTCTCCATCCCACATGATGTTGGCTGAGACCAGGTTGAGAGTCTCTATTTTGACAAGAAGTCAAGGTACCTGTTCACCTTTATGCTACAGTGGTACCAGTAGAGAGTCACCAGCCAGTAGGGATGAGAACCTCCTCACCATGATCCTGTGGGAAGCAGTACAAAGGTCAGTGCCTCCTCCTCACCCAGCTAGTATGTATCATCAGGGGTGTAAGTGCAGATACTGAATTACCATCTGGAAATATTAAGCAAAGCACCTTCGACCTGAGTGTCAATGGAGGCTCAGTAGGGAACTTGAATTTCTACCCCCACCTGGCAGTAAGGAAAAGATAATTGTTTTTCTGATGAAATAATGTCAAAGAAGGCCTGCTACACTAGAAATTTTAAGTAAAATCCAGAGCTGTTAATATAATACTCAAGACATCCAAGCTTCAGTCATGAGTTACTTGTCATACAAAGACTAGTAAAACCTCAACTTGAGTAAAAGCAATTAAAAGATGCGAACAAGAAAATGACCAATAGATCAGAATTATTGACAGAGTTTTTAAAACAGCCATCATATGAAGAATGCTTCAATAGCAATTACAAACATACTTGAAACAAATGGAAGATACAAAGTGTCAGTAAAGAAACAGAAGAAATAACCTGAAATTTTTAGAATTTAGGAATAGACTAGCACAATTAAAAAAAAATAAAACAAGTTGGTGAATGGGCTCATCAGCAGACTAAAGAGGAAAGAGAATATTTAAGTGAAATTGAAGATAAAACAATAGAATTTAGTTATCTAATTTCGAATACAATAAATTAGTTATCTAAAAGTAAATAACACAAAAAATAGATTAAAAATAAATAAACAGTCTCAGGCATGATAAAAAAATAAAACTTAATGTGTGTATCATTAAAGTCCTGAAAGGGAGAAGAAAAAGTTTTAGTCTAAAAAAGAAGAGAGAGAGGAAATAATGGTTAAAAACTTTTCACATCTGTCAAAAACATAAAATTATGGATTCCAGAACATGAGCCAATCCAACCAGATTATAAAGGTCTATACCAAGATGCATCATAATCAAACTTTTAAGGATTAAAGCAGAGAAAATTCTTAAAAGCAGTAAGAAGTGACACTTGCCTATTGGAGAAAAACAAGTAGAAAAACAGTATATTTATCATGAGAAACCAAGGAAACCAGAAGGAAGCAGAATACATTTTTTCAAGTGCTGAATAAAAGGAAATGATATATATTCTTCAGGAATAAAATGGAAATCAGGACATTCTAAAATGAAAGGAAACTAAGAGAATTTATCAGCAGCTGACCTACAACAAAACTTTAAACAAAAGTGAAAAGATAAAAGAAAAGGTCCTGGAAAATCAAGAAGGAAGATGGAGCAATGAAAGTTTAACTTGGGATATGTAGCCAGAACAGGCAAATAGCATAGACTTGAAATACCATAGACTTGAATTTTTCAGATAATGTTTGAATTTAAACCAAAGTTTTAACACTTTCTTATACGATCTCCAAAATATGTAAAAGACATATCTAAAACAGATATAAAAGGAGCAAGATTAAACTGTGTAAAATCAGGTAAGAAGATTTCTACATTTCATTTGAACTTAACCATTGAAAATAGAGATATAGTCAAAACACTACATAAAAATTTTTTAAATTAAGGTTTACATAATCTACTGAAAGATAGGAAAACAGAGAAAGAAAGAACACAGAGATTGAGATAAAGGAAAAAATAAATATCAGACATAAGCCCTAATGTCAATAATTACATTCAGTGTAAATATTGTACATATACCAGTTTAAAAAGAAACATTAATTGATTTTTTAAAATGCATACCCTAACTATATCCTCTATATAAGAAATTAACTCCAAATATAACAATACAGGCTCAAATAAAAAAGAGCAGGAAAAACTACCATGAACAAAATTAATAAAAGTAGAAGTAGCTATATAAAATCACATAGCAAGAAAATGATCAAAGACATAGAGACATTACATGATAAAAAAGTCAATCAGTCAAGACACAACTAATACTAATTATGTATACATTAAAGACTTGCAAAATACATGAAGAAAAAACTAATCGAATTGAAATGAGAATCATATGAAAATATATCAGTTCACAATTATAGTTGGAAACTTCAATACGCCTTTCTCAGCAATGCATAGAACAACTGGACAAAAAATCAGAAAGTATATAGAAGAGCTCAACAACATCTGACATGATCTAATTGACACTGAACTCAACAGCATAGACTGACATGATCTAATTTAAACTTCATCTAACAACAAGAAAACACATGCTTTCAAGCACTCAAAGGATACTTCCTAGATGGATTGTATCTTGGGCCATAAACAAACCTCAAGAAATTTAAAAGAGTTGAAATCATGTTCCATGAACACAATAAATCAAACTAGAAGTCAATAACTGAAAGAATAAAGGAAAAATTCCAAATACTTGGAAATAAAAACAAACACTTTTTAAAGAATTTATGAGTCAAGGAAGAATTCTTGAGAGGCTAAAAAGAAGTTAAATTTATTTAAAATGAGAATAAAACATATCAAAATGTGTGTAATCCAGCTAAAACAATAATGAGAGGACAATATATAGCACTAAATGCGTATATTAAGAAAGAGGAAAAGCCTTGACTTAACTGTCTAAACATCTACCTCTATAAACTAAAAATACTGACCATATTTACCTACAACACACAGAAAGAAGGAAATAATAAAGAGCAGAAATCAAAGAAATTGAAAGTAGAAAGTAATAGAAAAAGCAAATGGAATAAAAAGCCAATTCTATAAAAAAAGATCAAGAAAATTAAAAACAATATCTGGCTGACTAAGGGGGGAAAATAAGACATATTTCTAATAACAGGGATACAATAGGCTACCACTATAAGCCTCTAGATATTAAGAGGCTAATATAAGAATACTACAAAGAGTCCACACACAGCCAGGCTTGGTGGCGCCACACCTGTGATCCCAGCACTTTCGGAGGCTGAGACAGGAGAATTGTGAGTTCAAAGCCAGCCTCAGCAACAGTGAGGCGCTAAGCAACTCAGTGAGACCCTATCTCTACATAAAACACAAAACAGGGCTCAGATGTGGCTCAGTGGTCAAGTGCCCCTGAGTTCAATCCCTAGTACTGGAAAAAAAAAAAAAAGTCCACAAACAATAATTTTACAACAACCTTAATGAAATGCACCAATTTCTGAAAAGCATAAACTACCACAATTCACCCAATATGAAAAAGAAAGCTGAGCATAATGGCACATGCCTGTAATCCCAGTGACTGGGTTGGCTGAGGCAGAAGGATTATAAATTTAAGGCCAGCCTCAGCAGCTTAGAGAAGCCCTAAAACTTGAGAGGCCTCAAAATAAAAGGGTCTAGGGATATGTCTCAATGGTTAAGCACTCCCTGGGGTCAATTCCCAGTACCAAAAACAAAACAAAACAAAACCAAAAAAATAATCTGAAACAGCTAATTGAACACTCAAGCTATTAAGGAAATCAAATCGCCAGCTCAATCAAATCAAAACCAAAGTTATCAAACAGAAACCTCTACACACAGATGGTTTTACCAGAAAATTCTGCCAAATATTTAAAGAATTAACCCAAGTTCTACGTAGTTTGTCTTTGAAAAATAGAAAAAAGGACAATAGCCAATTATTTATATTATAAGGACAGCAAGAACTTGACACCAAAACCAGAGACAGTATCAAAATTCAAAAACAAAACTCCCAAATTATAGACCAATATTGTTTATGAGTATAGATGCAAAAATCCTTAACAAAACATTAGCAAACAGAATTTAGTACTATACAAAAAATAAAATCAGGGGCTGAGGTTGTGGCTTAGTGGCAGAGCGCTTGCCCCTCATGTGTGAGGCACTGAGTTCTATCCTCAGCACCACATAAAAATAAGTAAAACAAAAATAAAGACACTCTGTCCATGTATAACTAAAAAATATTTATAAAAAAAAAATAAAATAAAATCATATACTTGGTCAAGCAGAGACGTAAGGTTGGTTCAGTTTTTGAAAACCAATCAATATAATTCACTCTATTAATAAGTGAAAAAAGAAAAGTACATAATTAAATAAATTTCTACACAGAGAAATTTGACAAAATTCACCTGCTCATGATTAAAACTCTTGGGAAACTAGGACTAGTGGAGGGCTTCTACAACTTGATAAAGAATATCTACAAAAACCTATGGCAAACATTATAATTAGTGGTGAAAGGGCATGATGATTAATTGTATGTGAACTTCAATGGCCACAGGGTGCCCAGCTTTAACACAGTTTCTTTGTGTGTTTGTGAGGGCATTTCTGGATGAGATTAGTGTTTGAATTGGTGGACTCCATAAATTAGATTGCTCTCCCCAGTGTAGGTGGGCATCATCCAATCCACTGAGGTCTTGAATAGAATAAAAGGTGAGAAAAGGGTGAATTTGCCCTTTTCTCCCTATTTTCCTGCTTGAGCTAGGACATCTCATCTCATCTTCTCTGGTTCTCAGGAGTTTTATTCTCAGACCTTCACATTCTGATTGAATTAAACCATTGGCTTTTCTAAGTCTCCAACTTGCAGATGGCAGATGATGAAACGTCTCAGCCTCCATAATTGCATAAGTCCATTCTTCATAATAAATCTCTGTTTATGAATTTATCTCCAACTGGTTCTGTTTCTGGGAAGAACTCAGCCCAGTATACAGACTGAATTTTTTCCCTCTAGCAAGAATAAGACAAGTAAGTCCAGCATTATTCAACACCAACTTAAGTGCTATCCAGAATAATGAAGCATAAAAGAAAATAAAAGGCATTTCTTATTCTTTCTTGTCAAATTATATGCCTTTTATTTCCT
Source organism: Xerus rutilus (assembly GCA_028644305.1). NCBI lineage: Eukaryota > Metazoa > Chordata > Mammalia > Rodentia > Sciuridae > Xerus > Xerus rutilus. The sequence goes on along the minus strand of CM053403.1, from coordinate 107,223,254 downwards.
GAGAATGGTCCCAATTTGTAGACATATTGTCTTCATAGTAACACCAAGAAATGTACAAAAGAACTCCTAGAACCAATAAATGATTTCAGTATGCCCAAGATACAGGACCAATGTACAAAGATTAATTCCTTTTAATATACTGGCAATGAACTCATAGTACTAAATTAAAAATAAAATACTACTTGTAATTCTTTGATTGTACAAATTGCTTTGATATGCGTCTAAAAAGTATACACAGGGTTGTACACTAAAAACTTCAAGACAGTGATGAAAGAAATCAAACAAAATAAACCTAAATGGAGAGATAAACAGTACTCCTGGATCTCTGATCCAGGTCTTCTAGACTTAACCTGGTAAAGATGTCAGTTCTCTGCAAACTGATACATAGGTTTATCAAAATTCCTATCAAACTCTCAGCAAGATGTTTTTGTATACACAAAGTTATTCTAAAATTTTATAGGTAGCAAATGGAACTATAATAGTTTATTATTGTTTATTATTATTATTATTATTATTATTATTATTATTATTATTTGGAAAAAGTATGAAGTGGGAGGAATAACTCTGCCTCATTTCCAGAGTTATTCCATAGCTGTGGCAATTGAGATTGTATGGTATTTGAGGAGATACAGGCACATAGATGAATGGAACAGAATAGAAAAACCAGGAGTAACCCCACAATGGTATGACCAAATTTTTTTTGCCAAATATATAAAAATGATTCAGTGGAGGAGAGATAGTCCTTTTGATAAATTATTGCAATCATTAGATATTGTTAAACAAAAAGAGAAGAAAAAAGGAAGGAAGGAATGAAGGAACGAAGGAAAGAAGGAAGGAATGAAGGAAGGAAGGGAGGGAGGGAGAGAGGGAGGGAGAAAAGGAAAGAGGGAGGAAGGGGGAGGGAAAAAAGGAAAGAAGAAAAGAAACAAGAAAATAAACTAGTTGAGTAGTTTCTTAACGAAAAAGAGAGATTTGACCTAAACTGCATCTTGTAAAAAAAAAAAAAAAACTAACTAAAAATAGATCATAAATTTAAATGTAGAATACAGAAATTATCATCTATTTCAGGAAAACATAAGAGAAAACCATTGGAAACTAGAGCTTGGCATAGAGTTCTTATAAAAGACACCAAAACATAGTTCACAAAAGGAAAAATTTCAATAAATCAGACTTTATCAAAATTAAAAACTTTTGCTCTATGAAAGATCATGGGGATGTTTTGAAGGAACAAATTACAAAAAAGACAAAAATATTTTCAAAACACATATTGACAAAGTACTCATATGTAAATTATTTAAAGAACCTTCAGCTGCTTCTCAACCTCTATTCAGCCTGCATTTTTCTTTGAATGTGAATTGACTTTCCTAAATAAACCTCTGTCTATGCCTTAAAAAAGAAAAGGAAAATAACACTTAAAACATAACCATAAAAAATTAAACAATTAAATCAGAAAATGGAGAAGACATAAAGAGACATTCTATCCAAGAGCATTATGGATAGCAAATAAGTACATGAAAAGATGTTCAACATCACTGGCTACTGGGGAAATTAAGCTACAGTGTGATATCAGTACACACCTGTCAGGATGGCTAAAATGAAAAATGGTTGTAATACCAAATGCAAAGATGCAAAGAAACCCTTTCTCTCTCATACATTGACAGTGAGTATGTAACATGGTATTCACTGGAAAATAGTTGGGCAGCTTCTTATAAAACTACTCACATATTTGCCTTACAGAGCAATCACATCCCTGGGCATTAATCTCAGAGAATTTAAAACAATCCATACAAAAATCTACAACAAAATTTCTTAGCAGCTCTACTTGTAATAGCCCCAGACTGGGAACAATTAACATGCCCCACAATAGGTGGATGATTAAAACAGACTGTGCTACATCAATACCCTGGAATACTACTTAGCAATCAAAAGGAATGAACTACTGATAAATCAACAGCATTGATAGATCTCAAGGAGGCTGAGTGAAAAAGGTCAATCTCAAAAGGTCACACTCTGTGATTTAATTTGGTTGGTTGCCATGGGCAGGGAACCACTTGACTGAATCATGCACCAGGAGCAGAGCCAGGGAGTATTTATTTCTTTCATGTTAGAGTGATTTAAAAAGATAAGCTTTCCATGGAAATTAAAAAATCAAGGTCTTCAAACTATTATTTTTAATCAAAAGGTAGTTATTCATGGACTTCCTTAGTAGTCCTATAGTGTTCCTTCTTCAGCATGAGACAAAAGATTTAAAATGCAGGTGATTTGGTATATTTTTTCCTACTTTCATCTGCTTTACCTTGTATTCCAAGAGGATTGGGTCATGCAGTACAAGGCATGGCCCATTGGGCAGCCAGGACAATAGACAGCGCAAATTTCCTTAGAAAAGAATTTGAGCACAGCAGAAAATGATCGACACCATAACCATCACCTTGCTTTAAGAGTACTAGGGAGGTTTCCAATCCCCCTAACCTGTCACACTGCATGAAATTTCATCTGCATTCTTTTTGAGTTAACACATCTTCAGTTTCAAAATGCAGAGGTACAGTTGCAGTACTAATAAGGATACACTCCTTCTGTGAAAGTATGCTCTTCTCACAAGCAACCTGATATGCTGAATGGATATTTAATCTCAGCTGTGTACCTAGGTAGAGTTGCCATGAGCTTTCAGGCCAAGTAGAAATAACACAGAAAAACAGCAGTGAGCTGAGATAGAACGGGGATGCAGAGGTGGGCTTGAAGGGGATAGACTAGCTGGAGTATCAGGAGAGAGACTCTTGAAATTATTTATCAAGCAAAAAGAGTCAGGGGTGTGACTAGCGTGAGAAACCTACTTTGCCACAGAGGGATGACAAAAGTCAGGAAACTACGAGCATGAAAGACTGAATAGCTTTGAGGTCACATCTGGCAGAGTAAAACAAGGAAGAAATGTACAGCCACCAGGACAGGTAGATAGTGAGGACAAACGTGGACAGTGTTCATTGTGTTCAGGCTATTCATTATAAATATATAATTTATTGGCTTACATAACTAGTGAATCCAAGGGTAGAGCAGGCTTTGGTCAGCAATTTGAAAAACATCATCTAAGCTCTCTTCTCTGCACCCCACCTCCTCCCACCTGCCCTCTGTCATTTCTACAATCAGCTTCAATCCATATTTTGTATTCAGATGTGCAAAATCAGAGAAGTGTATGAATGGCCCCATGTGGGACCTCTGCCTGCTCCTGTAATGCTCACTGTGGTTCCAACATGACCAAGTCATGTGCTCATGTTCATTGGCAGGAGAAATGGATTGGTCCCACTGGTAATATGTAAACTGGAAAAAAGTAAGTTTCCCACTGATCCTGAAGTGTTGAAGGGAGGGCGAAAGTGCCCTTGAAACTAAGACCCAACAAGGCATGTAGGGAATTGGAACTTGAGTATGAAAGTATTGGAATGTTCAACAAAGGGCTGCACATAAAGAAACATGGAAGGAGGGATCACTACAGGAAAACTCATTTACTGCAGCATCTTGTCAGAATAGGTATGTGGGAGGAGACCACACACGGAACAACTTTGACTTGCAGATACCAAATTAAGATAGTTACACTAAAGGTCAAGTGAGGGAAAACAGGAGGTCTGAATTGCGCTGTGACCACACTGGGATGTCTCTGGACTTAATAGCTACCCTTAGGGTTGACTTACATGGAGTAAGAAATCCCATTTCTCAGGAAGAGAGGAAGAACAGATTTGGAGAGGCCAATCTTAAATTCTGCTCAAGACTAAGAAACTGAAGAACTTGGACCCTAGATTAGCTTGTAGCTCTTCTTAAAACCATGAGTGAAAAAACAAATGAATAAATTATAAATGTAGCTCATAACAAATCCTATTAAATACTTAATGCTTGTGGAATGAATGATGTTTGAGTTTTTTTTTAATTGATGGGAAAAAAAGTGTTAGTTATTTTTATTTTATGCCTGAGTTTATGGTCTACTATAGACAGCAGATAAGGCATGGCATAGCTCTTGTGTTTGGAAAGATGTCCTCTCACAGTTATGGCGTTAGTCTTACTGTTTATCTGATTTTCTGGATGGTCTATCAGCTCCTGGATGGCATGTCTTGAGTCTATGTATTATATATGCACAAAATATATATGTGTGTTTGTGTATATACAATATGGATGTGTGTTATATATCTGGTGCCTGTAATATAGAAAGCACTTCAAAATTATTATTTAATGCTCTAGAGATGAATGCTGTAGGATCAAGCATCTGAAGTAGCTGTGGAAATCATAAAATCTAGCCTTGATTGTTTTGAAAGCTAGCACAGTATTTTACCATGGTACATATAAAGGCTTGTATATGCTGTCATGGCTTCAGCCCCACAGATGTCAGTAGCATCCACATCAGGCATCTCTTTTAGTGCTGCTGAGAATTTCAGACTAAGATCTATTCCTCTGTGCCTTGGACAATAATGTGAGCCCCCTCTTCCTCTTTGTACAGAGCAACAATTCAAGTACACAGCCCAGTGATGTCATTAGGGTCTCTGAGACGGTCCCTAAAAAAGCAACAAACCAAATTGTATTCTGCTTTCTCCATCCAGGGAGGTCTTGTACAAGGATAGAAAAGATCGTTCACTCTCCACACCTGTGGAATTGCTCTATCATTGTTCAATGAAGGTTTATGGTAATCCCTATTTTTGGATTAAGAGAAGAGAGAAGAGGACAGATTGCAAATGCCCTTTGTAAAATTCCCTCTCTGGGAAGTGACAGTGGAGGTGACAATGAGAGTGGGATGGAAAAGATGATGTGACATTAATAGGGATTTTTACTGAGAACGAAAAAAGACATCTGCTTTCATTTTCCACTCTTCTTTCTCTCTGTGAGGAAATTTCTTACAATTGCTGTTACTATGGCCCCTGGCTTTCAAATTAAAGACTTCTGAAGTAAACAGAACTGTTTGTGAAATATGAATTAAAAAGTAGAGTTAAATGCCGTGACTCACTGGTCACTGGAGGGTGATTCACTGTAGGGAGAATCTCTGTCCTAAGTCATTAGTGCAGATTTACCAATTAGAACTGTCATTTTGGTTTCCTGTGTCTCTAGGTTTCTGCTCCTAGAGTGGCACAGAAGCTAAGATGAAACACGGGGACAACAGTAGAAGCTCCCATAAGCTGGGGCTGGAGACTGAGACATCCATTAAACCAGTTAGGAAGGATCCCAATGGACTTGCTTGCAATGTACTTTCTCTCTCTCCCGCCAGACAACAGCATCCAGGGTTTGAAATTCCTTCTCCTGTGACAATTGTGTCATGAAAGAACAACAGAGAGACCACTTCATTTGGGGCAGAGCAATCTGTCCTGATTTCTAGTCCTGTCACAGTCTGTGCTCTTAGAGCTTAGGCAGGCCATCTACCTCCTCTGGACTATATTTCTTCACCAGCTAAACTGAAATAAGAATAGTACTTGCCTTACCAGGTTCTGGTTAAAAATTAGGTGAAAACTTTTCATCAATCACATACGCATTTCATCATCTGCTTTGATCATTACATATCCTGAACTCTTTTCTAAGCCATTCATGGTACTTGTGGTTCAGGTCTCCATGTTCAAAGTTTTGCTCAATGTGAATTTAAATATGATGTTATTGGTATACAACTGTGTTGAGGGAAAGAAGCACGAAGTCATTTGCCCCAGGCTGGAGATTCTCTAGAGATAAGGAGAGTCCTTTTTTCTTTTTCCCCTAAGAGAAGTTTGAACTGTGTTTACACTTCTGACAGGGCCTCAGATGGGCTCTCTCCACCCTCTCAGCTTACTCATGCATTCTCCAAACATTAAGTACCTCTCATGCAAAGCATCAGAAATACTGAAGCGACTTGATGGAATTTATAGCTAAGTGGAGGAAGTAGTTATATAAACAGGGAGTTTGGTGATAAAAGCAGCAATAGAGGCAAACACAAGGTGCTAGGCAACACACAGGTGGGGGCAGTGGAAGTAATGGTGGGAGGAAGAATTTCCCAGAGCTGGTGCCTCAGTTGAATGTCCATGGATTTGTAGAAGCTTCTCAGGAAAAGACAGAGGGGCAAGTCCTGAGGGCATTTCAGGCCATCTCTACATGGACTAGAATGACTTAGTCAATTTTCTTTCTTTCTTTTTTTAAAAATTTTTTTTAGTTGTAGATGGACACAAATATATTTATTTTATTTATTTATGTGGTGCTAAGGATTGAACCCAGTGCTTCGCGCATGGGTTCGATCACTCTACCACTGAACTACAATCCCAGCCCCTTTCTTAAGTTAGGAGGAATTACTAGAACCCAACTGCACTTCAAGGATTCAGTGATATTGCTTGGCAAGAGCAGAAGACCATGTTTTAATGAGGGCTTGTTCGGGGAGCTGGTGGTCACAGGCTGGGAGTTTCAGTTAAGGTGATGTGATTCTTGGGTGAATTTCTTTGTCGGTCATGATGAATTATTCTATGCTTTATCATTCTATTTTTCAGAAACACTGCCCATGTTTAATGCAAACAGGCAAGGCCCAGCCTCAATGGCAAACCAATAAGGGCTTAGCATATCTAGCTGATATTACGCATAGAACCAAACTCCCATGGACTCTGCACATGAATAGCCCTGGTATTTGTCAGTAAACCAGAAAATATTAGGGGAAGAGAGAGAGAGATTGTCCAGTCCAGTGCATTCATTTTACAGATGAAGGAACTGAGGCTCACTGAGATGTGGCAGAGAGAGATGGGGAAGAGGAGAGCAGTAATACAAAAACATAGTCACACGATATGTATCTTTTTGCATAAAATCCTAATTTGTGTTAAAATTTTCCAGCTCTGTCTCTTCTCTGTCTCTTGAAAAGATATTTTGTCCATTAATTTTGACATTGCTTAAATAGCACACCAAAGTAGCTTCAATAAAAGTCCCAGTACCTGTCTTCCTTTAATAAAACTATAGTTAACAGTTGATTGGGAATGTTTCCATTTTAAGAGAAACCCTCTATTTCCTGAGTCTTTTGGCCTAAGCTGTCTTGAATTTTTACTATGCCCTTCATTTAACAATAATATTGCTTTTTTTTTTCTAAAATGTACATTTGTTCTGTATATTTGAGTCATAGGGTTGAAATTTAATGGTGCAAGATCAAAATGAAATGTTTTTCTTTATAACATATGCAAACATTGTTTTGGATGTTTTGGGGTAGAGAGAAGTGTGAAAGTCACAAAGACACACAGAACCTAAGCTTTCTCCCTTCAGAAAGCAGAACATTTTCATGAAGTGTAAGATGGATTGTAGGTAAGGGCTCATGATGCTCTTGCTAACAAGGAACAGAGAGAAGCACCATAAACCAGTGGTTCTCAAACTTTAGCTTGTAATGACATCACCTGGGAACTTGTTAGAAAAGCCAGTCTTCCCACAACACAATAATACTGGGTAATTGTAACATGCCTCTGTCACCACTGGGTACATCCTCCAAACAAGTTATTGAAGTAAAAAAAATATAATTGATAATTTAGACTTAACAAACATGTAGAAAATATTTCATCCATCAATGACTTTCTTCTCAGCAGCACATGGATCCTTCTCTAAAATAGAACATGTTATATAAGCTGTCACATATGTGGGCATAGAATTATAATATTACCTTAATATATTTTTAGCATTTATAGGGTTAGTTTGATAGCTCCCTTTCCATTGATATTAATTTTTGTTCTTACATTTTTTCTTGATTAGACATGTTTTATTTTTATCAAATTTTAGCTGTATTATTTCTTCTCTATTTCAATATTTCTGCTCCTACTCCTATTTTTTCCTTCCTACCACATAATTTGAACATAATTTGATTGTTATTCTAGCTTCTTTCTGATACAAGTGCCTTAAGTTGTAAATGTTCATCTGAATACTTTTTTATCCCATAGATCCTGATATTTTAAGTTTTTATTATCATTCAAAGTTCAAAGCACTTTTATTATAGTTCAAAGCATTTTTATTTTATTTTCTTGTGTTTCTTGCTTGCCTTCTGAATTAAGTGTGCCATTTAATTCTGAAATAGTTGACATGGGGATGGTGTTCTATACATCTTAAGGTAATTGATTTCTAATGTAATAAATCATGCAGGAAACACAGTCTGCATGATTTCATATTAAAAATAAGTAATGGAAATGCTTTATATATACATATACATATATATATATTTTTTGTTGTTGTTGTTGTTGTTGTTGTTTTTGGTACTGGGGATTGAACTTAGGGGTACTTGACCACTGAGCCACATCCCCAGCCCTATTTTGTGTTTTATTTAGAGACAGGGTTTCACTGAGTTGCTTAGCGCCTCGCAATTGCTGAGGTTGGCTTTGAGCTCACGATTCTCTTGACTCAGCCTCCCAAAGTGCTGGGATTACAGGTGTGCACCACCATGCCCAGCTAATGCTTTTTATATTGATTGTATTGGTTACATGCATGTCAAAACTGATCAAATTGCATACTTCAAATATGTGCCTTTTATTGTACTTCAATTCTACCTCAATAAAACTAAGGAGAAAAAGGGTAAGAAAAAGAAAAGTCAGTCTTCAGGTTGAACTCAAAACCCACTGAATCAGAACCTCTAAGAGTGGTCACAGCAATCTCTACTCTAGCAAGTTCTCCACAAAATTTTGACACAGTGTGAAACTGAGAACCACTGCTCAAAACTGGGGACAGCAATCCTTTCAAAGAGTTTACTCCTGACTCTGTGAGAGAAGGTAGAATTGCTTCCATGCTAAGAGCAGTAATTTTACACAGGATAATGTGTTTCACATCAGTGATTCTGAAAGTTGGAGATAATATTACAACTTTTAGAGCAAACTGGCCAAAGGGAAAGGTACATGTTGTGTATGTGCTGCAATTGCAGCCTCTGATCCTTTTCAAACTGCTTCCCCCCTTCTTTCCCTTCCTGTTCTCTTGAAATTTTACTGGCGAAGTTTTAAAAATATACTAGTTTTTAATCCTATTAAAATGCAAGTCCACAACTTAATGAGACCCTGACTCAAAATAAAAAACAAAGAGGGTTGGGAATGTGGCTCGCTCCAAAAAAAAACCAAAAAAACAAAAGCAAATCCATTAGGTAGTATTAATATTTTCATCCATTATCAATCTTTTATACAATGGAGTTAGTTTTTAGATTCTTTTCTAAGAAAACATGTTGAGAAACATGAGGAACACTGAGAAAATCAGGTTATATGAGAAAGATGTAATATAGATAGGTTTTGTTGCCTACCTCAATATTTCTTCACACTCCTCCTTTTTTTTCTTGGAAGTCTCTTCAAAATAGAGAACACTGATTTTTTTTTTTCTTTCCTATTTTTCCCCTGGCCTGGAAAGCAGATGTAAAGGCTGGAGCTTCAGTAGCCTTCCTAAATCATAAGGTGGAAGAAACACCCTGAAGATGTCAGGAAAGACAGAGAGCAACCTGAGTCATTAATGACAGTATGGAGAGGCGGGGCAAGATGGCGGCTTAGACGGATGTAGTGGTCAGTCTCGCCAAACAGAAGATCGAAAATTGCGGTAATACCTTCTCCCAGCCAGCTTTTGGGCAGCACCCTACAGCTACCCCCACAGGAAATTTCACTTGCGCGTATAAGCAGGGCCAGCAGACATCGCCACAGCTTGACTCCAGCAGTAGTGGTGGAGAGCGGCCACAGGCGGCTCGGAGCCCCAACTCAGGGCTCTCCTCGGGCGGGGTCTGCTTCTACTCGAGATACCTGGCTCCAGCGCCCACCCAACCACTCAGGGTCCACAGCAGTGGCTGCGTGGACCTACGGCCCCAGCCACCAGCCACTGGGAAGCACAAATTCAGGGTAGGAGACGCTCCACAGACGCCAGCGGAGACAGCTCAGCACAAAGGCGGCTTGGGTCCGCTCCAGTTCCGTTCTAGAGTTCCTGAGGACCGACAAAAGCAGCAGAGGGCACAGATCTACTCAAAGGAACTTCCACGGGGGTCCTGACAACAGGAGATCAGAGACTGCTACCCCGAGCCTCTGGAGAGCCTAGTCTAAGGGGCACATTGGACAGCAACTTCATACAATCTTTGGCACATGGCTTCGCCAGGGACCCAAATATTCACCCGGTTGTGAAACTCACACCCAAGACACCAGCGGAGAAAGTCCAGCAAGCAACAAACAATGCCACCTACTGGAGGTAAAGGAACCATACATGTTTATTCACATTGAGACTCTGTTTTTTTTAATTTTTTTTCTCTTTTTTCTACTTTTTTCTACTCTTAGTTTTTATTTTATCCTTTATCTTTTTCTCCTAATATTTCTATTCTTTAATCTTTTTGTTTTATTTCTCTGTTCTTTCCTTTCTTTCTCTATCCTTCCCTCTTTCTTCTCCCACTCTTTTCCTACCCTCTAATCCCTAACAGTTGTGAAACCAAATATTTGTTTTACAGTGGGATATAGAGAATTGGGATTTCTGAACCGAATACTGGAGTGGTACTAGATAGTTCTGTATCTCCCACTTACATATGTTTTATTTTTCTTGCTATCATTTCTTGCTGTACCCTTCATCTCTTCCTCCCTACCAGTCTTCCCCAACTCACTGTCACCCTCTCTAGTAATAGCCAACTTCTCTTGGATTCCTTTTTCATGCTTTCTAAGATCTAATAACCATATCCTCACTTCCTACTACCCCAATATTCTATCCTACACCCCATCCTCCACTGTCCCTAGCCCACCAATAGGAAATATAGACCCTTGTGCAAACTTATTGGCTACATAGTAGATTGTAAAAGAACTCATAATTGGTGTATACCGTGACTAATCTGTAAATGTATTTGGGAGCTGTTAGGAGCTACTTGGTTTGAATCTATATATTGCTTGTATTGTGATCAACCAATATTGGTCTCCCCTTTAAAAGAGTGGTATTGAAACCCTGCAGGGAATCTATACACATATAGGAGTAAAAACTATAACAACTTGGATCAACAGAACTAGAAGGAAAGACACACAAGCATCATAAAAAAACAAGGGAAGAAAATGACTCAAACAAACCAAGATTCTTCAATATTAGAATCCATGGTCAGTACAGCAGAAGAAATGACAGAATAGGAATTCAGGATGTACATAATTAAAATGTTCTGTGACTTAAATAATGATATGATAGCAAGCCCAGTCAGCAAAGGATCATTTTGATAAAGAGATACACAGGCAAATACAGGAAGTAAAAGATCACTTCGATAAAGAGATGCATAGGCAAATACACAAGTAAAAGGTCACTTCAATAAGGAGAGAGAGATTCTGAAAAGGAACCAAACAGAAATCCTTGAAATGAAAGAAACAATAAACCTAATCAAAAACTCAATGGAGAGCATCACCAACAGATTAGACCATTTGGAAGATAGAACCTCAGACAATGAAGATAAAATATTTAACCTTGAGAACAGAATTGACCACACAGTGAAAGATGGTAAGAAACCATGAACAAAATATCCAAAATCTATGGGATCACATCAAAAGATCAAACTTAAGAATTTTTGGGATAGAGGAAGGCATAGAATTCCAAACAAAAGGAATGAACAACCTATTCAATGAAATAATATCAGAAAACTTTCCAAATATGAAGAATGAATTGGATAATCAAATTCAAGAGGCATACAGGACACCAAATGTTCAAAATCACAACAGACCTACACCAAGGCACATCATAATGAAAATGCGTAACATTCAGATCAAGGAGAGAATCCTAAAAGCTACAAGAGAAAGGAAACAGATTACATACCAGGGGAAGACAAATTAGGATCACTGCAGACTTCTCAACCCAGACCCTGAGAGCAAGAAGATCATGGCAAAGCATATACCAAGCGCTAAAAGACAGTGATTGCCTTCCAAGAACCTTATATCCAGCAAAATTAAGTTTTATATTTGATGATGAAATAAAAACCTTCCAAGATAAACAAAAATTAAAAGAATCCATAGCAAGAAAGCTGGCACTACAGAACATTCTTGGTAAAATATTCCATGAGGAGGAAATAA
>CM053403.1:107194996-107210779 GCA_028644305.1 Xerus rutilus | reverse complement strand
AGGTGGTCATTACCACCCTTGGTGCATGTACGAAAACACAAATGGTGTGACTCTATCTGGTTTGCAACCAGAGAAATGGAAAAACTGAGCTCTGTTTATGTACTATGACTTGAAATGCATTTAAATAAAATAATTAAATTTTTTTTAAAAAATGACAGTATGGAGGCATCATTCTATATATACCTGGATGTTCAGAAACATGAAAGAGACACAGATATCTATCCTTGGAATGTATTTTGATAATGTAAAATACAACATTGTTCTTCCAGAAGAAATGTCAACTAGTTGGGGGAAGAGTTTAGCAGTACAAAAAGAGGAGTTTAGAAGTTAGATGGTTAGACTTCCCATACTTAAGATTTCAGCAGTTCAGCCAATCATTTCAGGCAATCGAATATATCTCAACACAGAAAATAGCTCCCACACCACCCATGCCATTGGCAATATTTTTAATATGTTGAGACTATATATTGTAAAATTATGATATCTTTGTCCAGTAAATACACAATATATACAATACAGCAAAGTTAAATGAAATGCATGTTACAGGGCAATGGGTAAGCTGAAATTTTCTAGCACACTCTAACAAAATACCTTTTGCAGTTTCTTCCTTCCCACCTCCCTTAAGTCAATGAACAAGTGTAGACAATATACTGTGTAAAGGTGTTATAATAATTCCAAACAATATTTCCCATCAATTTTTAAAAGTTATTTTAAAAACGTTTTGTGCCACTACTTTCGCTTTTAAATAGGTTGAGCATTTCTAAATATATAGAAGGGCTAGATATTCCATGTAAAAACTTGTCCACTATGCACATAGCACACAGCACTGGTAAATAAAATTGCACACCTAGCAATGGTTATAACCTGTGGTATCTTCTAATATGATGGCATCTGTCCTTGAACCTCTTCCTTCTCACTTCCTTTTTTTTCCTTTATCTTTTTTTGTGTTGCTGGGGATGAAATCCAGGGTCTCATACTTGTTAAGCAAACTCTCTACCACTGAGCTACATCCTCAATCCTCATAGCTCAGTTAGTTCAATGAATATTACAATGTCCCACAACAAAACTGACATCATTTTAGTTTGACTTTGAACATACATAATATATATCACTTGGAATTTAGGAGTCAGATTGGAGAAGTCTTCTTCAGTGAACATTACAGTAATCAAATAGTGTTAGAAAAAAATTTTTTTGTCTAAAAAGATCAGAATCCAATACTATAGATATCTCTTAATTTTTCCAAGGTCTTCCTCTGAAGTTCTTAGATAATAATTTTTCTTCAAGGGGAACTGAATAGGCCAGAAGTGCATAGAACTCTTTGATGACTTTATATCTTGGATTCAAGTAAGTGAGCTTTCCTTCCATACTGTTTAACAGTGTATCCAACAGCCTCTTACCACCAATAATAGCAATGACAGCCCCTACAACCAGTTACATCACGTTGGCTCTGCATAGACACTGATCTAAATGATTGATGTGTATTAATCCACAGATCATGTGTGATAATGTTAGTATTCTTGTTAGCATAAAATTGACACTTAGATGTTGAAAATGTGTCACCTAGAATGGAAAGTTGCTGTGAGGAGAAGACTTCTGTGGGCTTCATACTCTGTATTGCAATCCTAATCTCAAATTGTAGACTCTGTATTGCAATTCCTAATCTTAAATTTATTTTATGGCGAGAGAGAATTAAGCAGTGTGAAGATTTGTTGTTTTCATTTATTTCATATGAGGATTTTTGAATATTTGGCCAACGTCCTCCTTAATCATTGGATATGAATAGAGGAGAGAAATAATAAAGAAAGACTCTTTAAATTTGTTTTCTTCTAGACTTGCTTTGTATTTTAAAAGAAGGTTGAACTTGGTAACAATGAGCCGATTAGGTAAATGTCACCTTGTTTTAGCCTGAACAGGATCTCTGTCCCATCCAGAACTTGACTATGACTTCAAGGATTGCCATAATAAGATATCTCAAAGTGGACAGTCTCTTTGCCTATGCTGACCCCATCACTGACCTCTGAGGATAGTACGTGTTCCATGTAGTCACACATTGCTAAGTGTGGCACAGTTGGGGTGTGGCAGGGGCCAGCAGGAGAAAGAGATTTCATTTCAATGATAATATTTGTCTTTTCTTGTAGTCAAAAATCCCAACTAATCTCCTTCAAAGCCCAAGGCAGTGATTTGGCTCTTCCTGTTGGACTATTTACTGATCTTTCTTTTTAGTGTTTAGTCCTATTACTAATCTTTTCACAGTTTGTCTCCCCTTAAGCTTCTCTGACAGTAAAGATCCTGAGATAACACTGGCCAGGGGAAGTAGGATGAAGAAATCCTCTCCAGTTTAAAAAACAAAACAATATATTGACTATTGTTTTTTTTTTAATTTAATTTAATTTATTTATTTTATGTGGTGCTGAAGATCTAACCCAGTGCCTCACACATGGGAGGCAAGCGCTCTACCACTGAGCTGTAACTCCAGCCTCATGTTTTTCCTTTTTAGTGAAGAAAAACATAAAGAAAGAATACAAATTATCTGTGGTTCTATTAACTTTCACAAACAAAATATCACTTACTTTTGGACCTAGAGACACCCATTGGGGTTGATTTAAGTGGTTCGGTCTGGAGGAAGAATCCTGGATGTAATAACTTCTCCAAGCCTTCCCAGTCCTCCTGTGGAGAAAGAGATACTTCTAAAAAATACGAAAAACCCTTGGCTTGTGAGTTAAGTCCAGAATCTTTGTTGGAGCTCAATGCTGAGTATTGCAGGTTGCTATCTCCCTCTGGTGGTAACCGTTCATAACTACAAGCAAAGACAATTGAATGAAAAGAGCCAGCCGCCACTCCCTAATATCTGCTCTGCCTGGATCAGAGTAAAAATGGACAACAAGATACCATCTGTTAGATTTATAAATATATCTAACAGATATTCTATTATCTTAAATTCATTTTGACCTGGAAATCTATATCGAATTAAAATTCTCAGACTACAGGCTGGGGGTGTAGCTCAGTGGTAGAGTGCCTGCTTAGCATGCTCAAGGCCAAATTTCATCCCAAGCATCACAAAAGGAAAACACAAGTGGGAACAAGAAAGTAAGAACCAAGGGGTAGGCACTTGCCTAGCTTGTGTGAGGGTCTGGGTTCAGATCCTCAGGACTGCCCCCTGCCCAAGTTAAATCCTTAGACTCTTTAGAATTCTAAAGAATTCTAAAGAATTCATAGAGACAGCTGGTGTCTGACTAAGCTTCACACTTCCCAACCCTACTCTATTGCTTCCCAACCCTACTCTATATACTTCAAGGGACTGCTGCATCATGCATGTACTCCACCTGGCTGAGCTTCATCAGCCCTCCTCACATACTGGAGAATCAATACCACAGTGAAGAACGAACCCAGAGAAGAAGACTGTGCAAACTCTAGAACTAGTCTTGAGGCAAATTATGGTAAGAATTATGATTCCCAAGTCTCCAGAGCATAATCTAGAAGGCAGTGGAGGTGTTATGGATTTTTCCAAGGCAACTGTATCCATGCATCCAAACTTGAGTGTATAGTTCCGTCCTGTTTTAGCACTGAAAGTCCCATGCCCTGAGAAGTCCATTAGCATGCTAAAGCCAAGTTCTCAGTCTTCTTTTCTAATTTTTAAATTTGTTCTTTTTAGATATACATGACAATAGAGTGTATTTTGACATATTATACATACATGGAATATAACGTCCCATTCTTGTTGTTATACATGATGTGGAGTTACGCTGGTCACGTGTTAATACATGAACATAGGAAAATCTGATTCACTCTACTATCTTTCCTATTCCTATACCCCTGCCTTCCCTTCATTCCTCTTTTTCTAATCCAGTGAACTTCTATTCTTCCCTCACCTGGCTTGTTGTGTGTTAACATCTGCACATCAGACACAACATTCAGCCTTTGGTTTTTTGGGATTGGTTTATTTCACTTACCAAGATATTCTCCAGTTCCATCTATTTACCAGCAAAAGTCATAACGTCATTTTTCTTTATGGCTAAGTAATATTTCATTTTGTATATATTTCATTTTCTTTATCCATTCATCTCTTGAAGGGAATTTAGGTTGATTCTATATTGTGAACTGAGCTACTGTAAACATTGTTGTAGCAATGTTACTGTAGTATGCTGATTTTAAGTCCTTTGGGTATATACCAAGGAGAGGGAGTATTGGGTCAAATGGTGGTTCCAGTCCAGATTTTCTGAGGAATCTCAGAGTGATCGCACTACTTTGTAATGGTCCCACAAGCAATGTATGAGTGTATCTTTTCCCCTACATCCTCACCAATATTTATTGTTACTTGTATTCTTGATAATTTCCATTCTGACTGAAATGAAATCTCAGTGTAGTTTTAATTTGCATATGTATAATTGCTAGAGATGTTGAACATTTTTTTCATATATTTGTTGACCATTTGTATTTCTTCTTCTGTGAAGTACCTGCTCAGTTCTTTTGCCCATGTATTGATTGGGTTATTTTTGTTGTTGTTGTTGTTGTTGTTAAGTTTTTGGAGTTATTTATATATCCTGGATTATAATGCTTTATCTGAAGGGCAAGTGACAAAAATTTTCTCCCATTCTGTAGGCTCTCTCTTCACATTCTTGGATGTTTTCTTTTCTGTGAAGAAGCTTTTTAGTTTGATACCATCCCATTTATTGATTCTTGATTTTCAAGTCATCAGTCTTTCATCAAAAGTTAAAAGAAGTAAATAACCCATAAAGCAGCCCAGAAAATAGGACTGAAAGTGAAACAAGTTTTACTGTCAAGTGGATACAGCATAGACTGTATATCTTCCATATATATCTCCTCTGATTGGTAATGTTAACAACTGTGATATGTGGTTCCCAATAAGGGATCATCCATTGATCACTCTGAGTGAGGTGACTAAAGCATGCTATTTTCATGCATTATGATCTCATGGGCATGGCCAGTCTGACTTTGATTTTGCCTGTGGATTAACTGGGGTGCTGTATTGAGATAGTATGAATTTAATTTTCTGCATTGTCAATATCATGATTATGTTTTTGAGCTCTTTCTATAAATTTAGATAACTGAAATGAAAACAATTATCTATTATTTGTTTAATTAGTACCACTACTAATTACTATTAATTGTCACTGTTAACTGGAAAATTTTTAGGTTTAAAAAAATATTTATATGACAAAAAAGTAATACCAATTATAATGTAAGTTCAAATGGATGCTTATTTTGTATATCTTAATGATAAAATGGTAATATGTGCATAATGATTATTTTTTAAAGATTGTGTCTGGTATAGTTATGTCTTCAGTTTGTTCTGTAAAACATTGATTATACTAGGGGTGTGTCTCTTAGGCACCAGGTCTCCTTGCCTGGTGCCCTTGCCTGGTGCCCTTCCCTGCAAGGAACAGAGTGGAGTCTCAGGGCCTAAGGAAATGGATTCCAACAGAGCACAGATGAAATCTCTGAAGGGTACCTCTAAGAAGCAACAAAACTGTTTATGGACAATTAACAGGTAAATGCACAATAGAGTTTCATTTGACATCTATACAGTTGCCGCAGAAGCATGTGGCCAATAGATTTTTGCACTTACAAAGGAAATGACTTTGTAAAAATATTCATTTACTTTTTAATGGCACTTACACTCAGGAATTCAGTTTTTTAATGTTACTGGGAAGCAGACGCTAAACTGCAAAAATTAACGATTGCATTTCAGAAAGCAATAATATCCGACTTCTTTATTAAGTTTACTGTTAAGTGAGCAAAGACAAGGAAGAGTATTCCTTCCATTAGCAAAGCAAATAGAACATCTGTGCAGAAGAAAAATGCAAGACAAAATGTGGTGGGTGAAATTCATTGTTGTGGAAGGAAAAATTGACTTGTAGGTACAGAAAGTTTTATAGTATAGATCTTAAATTGAACAGGAGTTCACAGGGTGTTTTGCTGATGTTGTCTTTTGTTTTTGTTTTTGTTTTTTCAGTACTGAGGATTGAATCCAGGTGCAGTCTAGCCACTGCAGCTTACAGTTTTTAAGAAATTCTTCCCTTCCTTTTTAGTTTGGTATCAAACTAAAAATCTCTTTGTTTTCCTTTTCTCTTTCTTTTTTTCTGGGGAAGGAGAGGTTAGGTTTAGTTCGACTTTAGCCTTGGTTCGGAGACATTAAACCATGAATTTCAAACTAACAATGAAGGAACTGGAACTCATTCCATGAGCTTCCTTATCTTGACATCACACTCTGTAGGTTGAGAGACCTGTGTGTCCCAGTTCAAGGGGCCCATCTACCCACAGTTAATCTCAAGAATCAGAGCAGCATGGGTCCTGTGAGCGCTGCAGAGTGAACATTACCTGTTAGCCATAACAGCTATTATTCCTTCAGTGATTTTTGCTTTCACTGCTTTTAAAATCATCCCAAGAAAGCCTCTTTAAATGACCAAACTAATTCTTATTGGACTTGTCACAACCTTGAGAGGAACCAGTTTCTTCTTGTCACCAACAATGGTAAGTGGTGGCGGCAGCCCAGGGAAAAGTAAATCTGCATGGAAGTTTAGACCTCCAAGTCCTTGTCATCCCTCCCAGCGGAAGGCTCCCCTATGTTGCCAACCTCAGATCATCGAGTTTGTATTTTAATAAGACATGTTTTCAGAGGCTGGGGTGCAGTTTAGTGGTAAAGTGCTTGCCTAGCATGCCTGAGGCCCTGGGCTCTAGCCCCAATACTGCAAAAATAAATAATGAAGAGATATAGGCATAAATAGATAATATTCTCATACCCCATGGGTCACTCAGCATAGAGTCTTTAGTAAGCTAAATCAAATTGCTCAGTTTCTTCTCAAGAACGTTCTATCCAATCCACTGCCACATGCCTTTCAGGCATCTCATAAGGGCCAGCTACTCTTTTCACCATTTGTGACTTTCTTTCCACTATATAAAAGGAGACTGTTTTTCTCTAATGAAAAATGCAACTTATCCTAAGTCAAGTTCTTCTTAAGGAGACTTGTGATGGTTAATTTAATGTCAATGTGACTGGGCCATGGCACCCATGTATTTGGTCAAACATTATTCTGAATGTGTCTGTACTTGTGATTTTTGTTGGTGGTGTTGTTTGATGAGATTAATGTGTAAATTGATGGACTTAAGTAAAGCAGATTGTTCTCCATTATATGGGAGGGTCTCTTCCAAGTTCTATTAAGGCTTTAATAGAACTAAGACTGGCCTCTCTGAGCAAAAAGAAATTAAGAATTCTGCCAGCAGATGGCCTGTGAACTCCAACTGTGGTACTGGCTCCTCCCTGGTCTCCAGCTTACCAGCCTACCCTGCAAGATTTGGACTTCCAGCCTCCTCTATCTTCTCTCCTCTCTGTCTCTGTCTCTCTCTATATATGTATATCTATGTCCATCTATATATATATAGAGAGAGAGAGAGACAACTATATTCATAGACACACATGAGTCTATATATGCTCCTCCCCAAAAGTTTCTTTTTTTCTGTTTTATTGGTGCATTAAAATCATGCATAATTGTGGGATTCATTGTCACATATTTGTACATGTACATGATGTAACAATATAATTTGACAATTATATATATAGAGAGAGATGTGTGTGTGTATATGGATAGATCTAAATATATGCACTTATATATGTGGATACAATAGTATAGATATATACATAATGGATCTATCTCTATATATTATTGTTTTCAATTTCTGGAACACCCTGACTAATACAAAGCTCTAATTAAGTAATCTCACAAATTCATAAGACTATCAAAGGAGTTATCTATACGTGAGCATAATTTGGTGAACATTGCTCACATCAAAAACATAAAGGATACTGTTTCATCCTGTTGTTGACTGACTTTTTATTATAATCACATTTGCAAACTCCCTAAGATACAAAGAGAACACATATTTTGTTCACCTCTGTTTAGGTCTTGGCAAAAAAGCTTAGTATCTTGAATAAAACCATTTTCTGAAGGAAAAAACTTGTACTCTACCCCTCTATTTCTTTCAATTTGGGTGTTGATTAATTATACATTTATTGAGAAGACATGACATATAAGACACTAAAATTGGCTTTGATTATATCTGGATGAATTTATAGGATAAGCCTATGACAACATCCTTCTTATTTATCACAGAGATAAAACTTTCTAATGCTAGATCAGCGTGTGTCTGTCTAGAATTTGACCATGGACTACTGTTGCAGTCTCCTTTTTCTCAGTCATAATTCCACTTCTTGACAACCATATGCACAGAAAACGTATGAATCTACACATGCTCCCTAAGAAGTTTCTTTTTTCCACATTTTTATTGATGCATTATAATTATGCATATGTGTGGAATTCATTTTTACGTCTTTGTACATGAACATGATGTAACAATGTAGTTTGACCAACATTCCCCAGTATTTTCCCTTTGCTTCCCCTCCTGTATTCTGATGCTCCTCTAACTTTCATGACATCCCCCACCTCACACACACATTTCTTTCCTTTTTCCTCTCTAGCTTCCACATATGAAAGAAAATATACAACCCTTGACTTTCTAAGTTTGGCTTGTTTCACTTACCCTAATATTCTTTTTTTTTTTTTTTTTTTTTTTTTTTTTTTACAGAATATCTTTATTTTTTTTATGTGGTGCTGAGTATCGAACCCAGTGCCTCACGCATGCTAGGCGGGCACGCTACCACTGAGCCATAACCCCAGCCCTCACTTACCCTAATATTCTCAAGATCCATCCATTTTCCTGCAAATTACATAAGTTTTATGACTAAATAAAACTCTACTGTGTATATATACTGCATTGACTTTATTCACTTATCCATTGATGGACACCTAGTCAGGTTCTATAGTTTGTCTATTGTGAATTGTGCTGCTATAAACATATGTATGCATGTATCATTATAATATGATGACTTTAATTCTTTAGGATAAATATCAAGGAGTGTGGAATAGCTGAGTCATATAGTGGTTCCGTTTCTATCCTTTTGAGGAATCACAGTGGCTATACTAATTTATAATCCCAACCAAAAGTGTAAAAGTGTTCCTTTTTCTCCACATCCTCTCCAGCATTATTATTATTTGTATTCTTGATGACCGCCATTCTGACTGGAGTGAAATAAAATCTCAGTGTAGTTTTGATTTGTATTTCCCTAATTGCTTACAATGTTGAATATTTTTTTCATATATTGTTGATCAGTTTTATTTTGACTTTTGAGAAAGTCTTTTTTAGTTCATTTGCCCATTTATTAATTGGGGTTTTTTGGATGGTGCTTTTTTTCAAATTTGTTGTATATTCTGGATATTAATTCTCTGGCAGAAGAGTAACTGGCAAAAATTTTCTCCCCATACTGTGGGTTGTCTCACATTCTCAATTGTTTCCTTTGCTGTGCAGAAGCTTTTTAATTTGATGCTCTTCCATTTATTAATTCTTGATATTTCCTGAGCTTTAGGGGTACTATTAAGAAAATCATTACCTGAGCCTATACATTGGAGTGTTAACCCTATATTTTCTTTAAGGAATTTTATAGTTTCTGGTCTAATTTCTTGGTCTTTGGTCACTTTTGAATTGACTTTTCTGCAGGATGAGAGATAAGTATCTAGTATTTTTTTTTAATTTTTGTAGTTGCAGATGGACAGAATGCTTTTATTTTGTTTATTTTTATGTGGTGCTAAGGATTGAACCCAGTGCCTCACACAAGCTAGGCAACTACTCTGCTACTGAACTACAGCCCCAGCCCTAGTCTTATTTTACTGCATCTGAATAACAGGTTTTCCCAGCATCATTTGTTAAAAAGGCTGTCTTTTCTCCCATGTATGTTTTTAATACCGTTGCCAAATATCAGATGACTGTATCTGTGTGGATTTGTTTGTGTGTCTTCTGTTCAACTGGTTTATGTCTCTTTTTATGCCAGTACCATGCAGTTTTTTTTTTGTTTTGTTTTTTACTATAGCTCTGCTGTATAACTTGAAGTCAGGTATTGTGATGTCTCTAGCATTGCTTTTTTGGCTTAGAATTTCTTTGGCTATTTTGGGTCCTTTATTCTTCCAGAAGAACTTTAGGATTGTTTTGTTTTGTTTTTTTCTAATTCTTTGTAGAATGTCATTGATATTTTAATGAGATTTACACTAAATTGTATATTGCTTTTGATAATATTGCCATTTTGGCAATATTAATTCTGTCTATCTGTGAATGAGAGTTGTTTCCATTTTCTTGCATCTTCTTCAATTTCTTCTTCAGTGTTCTTTGGTTTTCATTGTAGATGTCTTTTACCTCCCTGGTTAGATTTATTCCTAGGTATTTTTTTAAGGCTGTTGTGATTAGATAAGACTGTTTTCCTGATTTGCTTTTCAGCATATTAATTATTGGTGTAAGGCAAGCTATTGATTCTTGTATGTTGATTTTGTAACTTGCAACTTTGCTGCATTTGTTTTTTAATTCTAGCTGTCTTCTGGTGGAGCTCTTATAATCTTCTAAATATAGGATCATAACATCTGAAAACAGTGATAATTTGATTTTTTCCTTTACTATTTTTATTCCTTTTATTTCCTTCTTTGGTCTAATCACTCTGGTTAGAATTTGAAGAACTATATTAAATAAGAGTGGTAAGAGTTGACATCCTTGTCCTATTGCAGATTTTAAGGGAAATACTTTGTTTTCCCCCATTCACTATAATGTTGACTTTTGGTTTGTCATGTGTACACCTTATGATGTTGAGGCAAGTTCCTTCTGACTGTAGTTTCTTGAGCATTTTTGTCATGAATGGGTGCTGAACTTTGTTGAAGGCTTTCTCTGCATCTGTTGAGAAGACTCCAAGTTTGAACCTTAATTTTATTTATGTGAAAAATTATATCTATTGATTTCCATATGTTAAAACATCCTTGTAATCCTGGCATAAAACTAACTTGGTCATGATGTATAATCTTCTTAATATGTTGTACAATACAATTTGATAATATGTTATTGAGAATTTTTGTATTTAAGTTCATCAGGGATATTGGTCTATAGTGTTATTTCCTTGATGTGTTCTTCTCTGATTTTGATTGAAGGTGATAGTGGCCTCTTAGAATGAATTTCAAAGTGTTCTATCACTTTCTATGTCATGGAATAATTTGAGCAGCATTGGCATTTATTCTTCTTTAAAGGTCTGCTAGAATTCAGCTGAGAATCCTGGGTTTTACTTTGTTTGAAGATGTTTTAATACTGCTTCTACCTTTGCTAATTATTGGTTAGTTTAGATTTTCTATGACCTCTTGATTTAATTTTGGCAGATTATGAGTCCTAATATGTATTCATTTCTTCTAGGTTTTCCAAATTATAAGTTTCCAAGTATAAGTTTTCAAAACAGTCCCTGATGATCCTCTGGATTTCTATGATATCTGTGGTGATTTCTCATTTTTCATCTCTAATTTTATTAATTTGGATCTTTTCTCTTTTTCATTTGGTTATTTTTGCAAAAGTTCATCAATTTTGTTTATCTTTGCAGAGAACCAACTCTTCATTTTATCAATCCTTTGTATTTCTTTAAACTATTCTCAATTTCATGGATTTTGACTCTGATACTCTTTTCTTCCTTACACTGATGTTGGAATTATTTTTTTTCTAATTTTTCAAGAGCATTGAATCTATCACTAAGCTTACCTAGTATTTTTCTGATTTTCTCATGTAGATACTCATAGGTGTAACTATTCTTTTACAACCACCTTCATAGTGTCCCAGAAGTTCTGGAATGTTCTATCACTATTCTCATTTGATGCTAAGAATTTTTAAATTTCTCTCCTGATTTCTTCTATAATGCATTCATCATTCAAAAGTACAATTTGCAGTCTTCAGGTGTTTATGTAATTTATATAGTTTTTTGGTGATGTTAATTTCTAATTTATTTTCATTATGATCACAAAAAATGCAAGAAGCCGGGCGCGGTGGCTCACGCTTGTAATCCCAGCACTTTGGGAGGCTGAGACAGGAGAATCGCGAGTTCAAAGCCAGCCTCAGCAATGGCGAGGTGCTAAGCAACTCAGTGAAACCCTGCCTCTACATAAAAAAACACAAAATAGGGCTGGGGATGTGGCTCAGGGGTAGAGTGCCCCTGAGTTCAGTCCCTGGTGCCACAAAAAAAAAAAATGCAAGAAATTATATCAATGTTTTTGTATTTTCTAAGTGTTACTTTGTGGTCTAAAATATGATCTACTTTAGAGAAGGTTGCATGAGCATGAGAAGAAAGTAAATCTAGTTTTTGTTAAATGAAATATTCTACATATTTCTGTTAAATCCATTTGATTTATAATATTTTTAGATCTGGAAAATCTTTACTGAACTTATGTCTGAATCATGGATCTATTGGTAGAAAAGGTGAGTTAAATTGCTCAGTATTATTATATTGGAGTCTGAGTCTTTAAGTATTTTCTGCTTTTTTATAGTTAGGTGCAACAATATTTGGGAAATAAATATTTCTTATATGTTCTTGGAGGACTGTTCCTTTTACCTACATGAAGTGACCTTCTTTGTCAAAGTGACTTTATTTGTCAATAAGTGACCTTATTTGCTCAAAATCTTTTTTGCGTATGAGAGTACCAACTCCTGCTTGCTTTTATTTATTTATTTTTTATTTGTTTATGTGAAATATCAAGTTCCATCCTCTCACTTTCAATATGTAGCTGTCTTTTCTTGTAAGGAGAGTATCTTAAAAACAACATATAAAGGACCCCCAGCCACCGTGCCCATGTGGACTCCCATCCTCCAACATGGGGCTCCCCAGTTGCCTCCATCTTGGGACACTGCAACCACTGCCATAGGCCCCTCCACATGGTAGCCTGCACCTGGGGACACTGAACAGGGTCTGGAGACAGCCACACACCACAGCACTGCATGCCACAGGGCTGCATTTCCAAACATGCTGCCCAATGCCACCACTCAGCCCACCTCTACACCTCATCTCTGAAAGTGGCTTCCTCCATGTTGGGACACCTTCGTCACCATCTTGGCTTATCCTAGTGACCTCCATCACCATCTTTAATTGGGGCAACTCTCATCTTGAGACACTGGCTAGGGCCTAGAACCAATATCAAGGTATCTATAGTCCCCTAACTCCCCCCCAACCTGCGCCACAGCCACTAACCTGGCACAGTGCTTGCAGCTACATGGCTGGCCTTTATCTCTCAAAGCCTGCTCCTGGTATATCCAATACAGAACAACTCTACAACAGGTGTGTAGGCCCCAGAGTGCAGCCCACAGGACCTCCAGAGAGAAAGCCTCCTGATTGGGAAGTAGAAAGGGAGGGGCAAGTGAGATACAGTTTAAAGACTAAATTAGAGAACAGGAATTTTGGGGTCTACAGATGATATAAGAAGATAAGACCAGACACCTACATCACATGAGAGGGCCCCAAAGGAGATCCTTGTAGTGCAGTCTTCCAACAGGGACCTTCAAGTGCTATACCCCACCTCTAAGACCAACCTTCTCACACTAATAACCTTCACCACCTTGAGGGTGGAGATACCAGCAAACACCAGACAATGCCACCTACCAGATGAAAAGGAAAGCAGGGAAGATACTGAATTCAAACAGAAACAATTGTTCAAATTTCCTTTAAGATTTTTTTCTTTTATTTCTTCTTATCTCTTTTCATGCTCTCACATTCCCAACATTTGTGGAACCAAGTACTCTTCATGCATTAGGCTATTGAAGACTAGGGTGTATGAAGAGTATATTACAGTTGTGTTGTATGTACTTTTATCTTTTATTTTTACATCTTTTCTTTTTCTTAATAATTTTTTCCTTGTTTTTTGTTCTCTCTCTTTCTTTCTCTTTTCTTCCCACTTACCTGCCTCCCCAAAGTCTCTTTTTCTCTTTTCTCCTTCTATCAGCCAACTTTTTTTGATTCCTCTTTCATGCTTCCTAAGATCTAATAACTCTATATCCCTACCTCCTACTTCCTTAACATCTCATATTATCCCTACCCCAGGTTCTCTCTTTGTCCACCATTAGAAACTGTAGATCCTTTTGCAAACTTACTGTTTATATTGTAGATAATAATCAAACTCACTATTTCTGTCTATTGCGACAAGACTGTAAACATCTTAACAGGAGCCATTTGGTTTAAAGCTGCATATTGTTTGCACTGGGATCTGTTAATATTGTTCTCCCCTTTATTGAGGAAGTATTAGAATCCTGCAAGGCCACTATGAGTCTAAAGGGTAAAAACTGTTAATAACTTGGCTCTGCACTGATAGAGGGGAAGACACATGAACAATGTGAAAAAACAAGGGAAGAAAGTGCCCCGAACAAACTGAGATACTACATTATTAGAAACCATGACCAGCACAGAAAATGAAATGTCAAAGATGGAGTTCAGGATGAATATAATTAAAAAGTTCCATGAATTAAAGAATGGTATAAGAAAGTAAACACAGGCAACAAAAGATCATTTCAATAAAGAGCTATATAAGCAAATATAGGAAGGAAAATATTACTTCCATAAGGAGATAGAGATTCTGAAAGAAAAAAAACAAAAACAACAAACAGAAATCCTTGAAATGAAGGAAACAATAAACCAAATTAAAAGCTCAATAGAAACCATCACCAACAGACTACATCACTTGGAAGACAGAACCTCAGACAATGAAGACAAAATACATAATCTTGAAAATAAAGTTGACCACACAGTGAAGATAGTAAGAAACCAGGAGCAGAACATCCAAGAATTATGGGTTAACCTGAAAGGGCCAACTTTAAGAATTATTGGTATAGAAGAAGGCATAGAGTTACAAATCAAAGGAATGAACAATCTATTCAATGAAATAATATCAGAAAATTTTCCAAACTTAAAGAATAAATTGTAAAATCAAATACAAGAGGCATACAGGACACAAAATGAACAAAATCACCACAGATCTACAGCAAGGCACATTACAATGAAAATGCCTTGCATATAGAATAAGAAAAGAATTTTTAAAATCACAAGAGAAAGGAATCAGATTACATATAGGAGAAAACCAATTAGGATCACTGCAGATTTCTCAACCCAGACCCTCAAAGCTAGGAGGTCCTGGAAGGATATATACCAAACTGTGAAGGAAAATGGACACCAAACAAGAATCCTATATCCAGCAAAAGTAAGATTTAGATTTGATGCTGAAATAAAAACTTTCCATGATAAACAAAAGTTAAAAGAATTTACAGTGAGAAAGCCTGCACTAGAGAGTATTCTCAGCAAAACATTCTATGAGAAGGAAGTAAAAAACACCAGGGAAAATAAAGAGAGGAAGTACACTAAAGGAAAAGCCGATCAAAGGAGAAACCAAGTCAAGTTAAAAATCAAAAATTAAGCTGGGTGTGGTGGCGCAAGCCTGTAATCCCAGCACTTAGGGAAGCTGAGATAGGAAAATTTCAAGTTCAAATCCAGCCTTAGCAATGGGGAGGCACTAAGTAACTCAGTGAGACCCTGTCTCTACATAAAACACAAAATAGGTTTGAGGATGTGGCTCAGCAGTTGAGTACCCCTGAGTTCAATCCCTGGTACCAAAAAAAAAAAAAAAAAAAAAACCCCAAAAAACATTAACCAAAATGATCGAGAATACAAACCATGTCTCAATAATAATTCTGAATGTTAATGGCCTAAATCCATGAATCAAAAGACATTGACTGGTAAATTAGATTTTTTTTTTAAAAAAAAGACACAACAATATACTGCATTCAAGAGACTCATCTCATAGGAAAAGACATCCATAGACTGAAGGTGAAAGTTTGGGAAAAAATATACGACTCACATGGACTGTGTAAACAAGCAGGGGTTTC
>CM053403.1:107154324-107194496 GCA_028644305.1 Xerus rutilus | reverse complement strand
CAGTTAGTTAAGAAGGATAAAGAATAACATTTTATACTGCTTAAAAGAACCATACAACAACAAGACATAACAATTACATATGCCCCAAACAATGGGGCATCTATGTTCATCAAACAAACTATTCTCAATTTCAAGAGTCAAATAGACCAGAACACAAGAATACTGGGTGACTTTAACACATCGTTTTCACCACTGGATAGATCTTCCAAACAAAAAATAAACAAAGAAACTACAGAACTCAATAATACAATCAATAATTTAGACATAGTAGACATATATAGAATATTTCATTCACCAAGAAGTGAATATACTTTCTTCTCAGCACATGGCTGCTTCTCCAAAATAGACCATATATTATGCCACAAAGCAACTCAGCAAATACAAAAATATAGAGATACTACCTTGCATTCTGTCAGGTCATAATGGAATGGAACTAGAAATCAATGACAAAATAAAAAATATAAGCTACACCAACACCTGGAGACTAAATAACATGCTATTGAATAAACAATGAATAGAAGAAGACATCAGAGAGGAGATTTAAAAATTCTTAGAGGTAAATGAGAACACTGATAAAACATATCAAAATCTCTGGGAAACTATGGAGGCAGTACTAAGAGGAAAGTTCATTTCATGGAGTCCATTCCTTAAAAGAAGAAAAAATCAACAAATAAATGACCTAACATTACATCTCAAATCCCTAGGGAAAAAAAAGAACAAATCAACACCAAAAGTAATAGAAGACAAGAAATAATTAAAGCCAAAGCTGAAATCAATGAAATTGAAACAAAAGAAACAATTGAAAAAATAGACAAAATGAAAAGTTAGTTCTTTGAAAAAATAAATAAAATTGAATAACCCTTAACCACACTAATGAAGAGGATATAGAAAACTCAAATTACTAAAATCCATGATGAAAAAGGAAATATCATGACAGACACTACTGAAATACATAAGATAATTACAAACAATTTTGAAAATGTATACTACAATAAAATAGAAAATATAGAAGTCGTCAAAAAAAATTTCTAGAGTGATATGATCTACCAAAACTGAACTAGGATGATATACATAAGTTAAATAGATCAATTTCAACCAATGAAATAGAAGACACCATCAAAAGCCTACCAACAAAGAAAAGCCCAGGACCAGAAGGATTTATAGCTGAGTTCTACAAGACCTTCAAAGAAGAACTAATACCAATACTTCAAATGATTCCATGAAATAGAACAAGAGGAAAAATTTCCAAACTTATTCTATGAGGCCAGTATCACCCTGATTTCAAAACCAGACAAGGACCCATTAAGGAAAGGAAAAATCAGAGAAATATCTCTAATGAACGCGAGTTCAAAGCCAGCCTCAGCAACGAAGAGGTGCCAAGCAACTCAGTGAGACCCTGTCTCTACATAAAACACAAAATAGGGCTGAGGATGTTGCTCAGTGGTCGAGTGCCCCTGAGTTCAATCTCCAGTACCAAAAAAAAAAAAAAAAAGAACATAGATGTGAAAATCTCAACAAATTTCTGGCAAATTGAATACAAAACATATTAAAAGGATAGTGCACCACAATCAAGTGAGGTTCATCCCAGGGATGCAAAGTTCGTTCAATATACAGAAATTGATAAATGTAATTCATCACATATAAAGATAAGAATCATGTGATTACCTCAATAAATGCAGAAAAAGCACTAAAAAAAATACATCACCCTTTCATGTTTAAAACAATAGAAAAACTAGGGGTAATAGGAACATATCTCCACCTTATAAAAGCTATCTATGCTAAGCCCAAGGCCAACATAATTCTAAATGGAGAAAAATTGAAAGCATTTCCTCTAAAAACTGGAACAAGACAAGAATGCCTCTTTCACCACTTCTATTTAATATAGTCCTTGAAACTCTAGCCAGAGCAATTAGACAAAAAAATGAAAGGGATATGAATAGGAAAATGAGAACTCAAACTATCACTATTTGCTGATGACATGATTCTATACTTAGAGGTTCCAAAAAATTCCACCAGAAAACTTCTTGAAATAATAAAAGATTTAAGCAAAGTACCAGGATATAAAATCAACACCCATAAATCAATTGCATTTCTATACATCAGTGATGAACCCTATGAAAGAGAAATTAGGGAAACTTCACCATTCTCAATAGCATCAAAAAATAAAATAAAATACTTGGGAATCGATTTAACAAAAGAGGTGAAAGGCCTGTACAATAAAAACTACAGAATACTACAGAAAGAAATTGAAGAAGACCTTAGAAGATGGGAACATCTCCCATGCTCCTGGATAGGCAGAATCAATATTGTCAAAATGGCCATACTACCCAAAGAGCCATATTGATTCAATGTGATTCTAATTAAAATCTCAACATCATTCCTTATAGAAAAATAGAAAAAGCAATCATGAAATACATTTGGAAGAATAAGAGACCCAGAATAGCCAAAGCAATCCTTAGCAAGACGAGTGAAGCAGGTGGCAACACAATACCAGACCTTAAACTATACTACAGCTGGGTGCAGTGGCACACACCTATAATCCCAGCAGCTCAGGAGGATCATCAATTCAAAGCCAGCCTCAGCAATGGCGAGGTGCTATGTAACTCAGTGAGACCCTGTCTCTAAATAAAATACAAAATAGGGCTGGAGATGTTGCTCAGTGGTTCAGTGCCCCTGAGTTCATTCCTCAGTACTCTCCAAAAAACAAAACAAAACAAAAACTATACTACAGAGCAATAGCAACAAAAAAGGCATTATTGGCACCAAAATAGACTTGTAGACCAATGGTACAGAATAGAAGACACAGAGAAAAACCCATATAAACACAATTATTTCATACTAGACAAAGGTGCCAAAAAACATATATTGAAAAAGATAGCCTCTTCAACAAATAGTGCTGGGAAAACTGGAAACCCATATGCAGCAAAATGAAATTAAGCCCCTATCTCTCTCTATGCACAAAACTCAACTCAAAGTGGATCAAGGACCTAGGAATTAAACCAGAGACCTTGTGCCTAATTGAAGAAAAAGTAGGCCCAAATCTTCATCACTTTGGATTAGGCCTTGACTTCCTTAACAAGACTTCTAAAGTACAAGAAATAAAATCAAGAATCAATAAATGGGATGGATTCACTAAAAAACTTCTCAGCAAAAGAAGTAATCAATGAGATGAAAAGAGAACTTACAAAATGGGAGCAAATTTTTACCCCATGCACAACAGATAGACTATTAATCTCCAAGATATATAGCAAACTCAAAAAACTTAACAATAAAAATACAAATAACCCTATCAACAAATGGGCTAAGGAACTGAACTGACATTTCTTAGAAGAGAATATACAATTAATCAACAAATATATGAAAAAATGTTCAATATCTCTAGTAATTAAAGAAATGCAAATCAAAACTAGTCTTAAGATCTCATCTCATGCCAGTCTGAATGGCAGTTATCATGAATACAAGCAACAGTAAGTGTTGGCAAGGATGTAGGGGAAAAAGACACAATGATACATTGCTGGTGGGACTGCAAACTGGTGTGACCAATCTGCAAAGCAGTATGTAGATTCCTTAGAAAACTTGGAATGGAACCAACATTTGACTCAGCTATCCCACTCCTCATTCTACGCCTAAAGGATTTAAAAACAGCCTACTACAGTGACACAGCCACATCAATGTTTATAGCAGCACAATTCACAGTATCTAAACTAGGGAAGCAAACTAGATGTCCTTTAATAGATAAATGGATAAAGATACTGTGGTATATATATCCAATGGAATATTAATCAGCATTAAAAGAGAATAAAATCATGGCATTTGCAGGTAAATGGATGGAGTTGGAGAATATCATGCTAAGTAAAGTAAGCCAATCTCAAACAACCAAAGGCCGAATGTGTTCTCTGATAAATGGATAATGATCCATAATTGAAGGGGGGCATGAAAAGATGGAAGAACTTTGTATAGGGAAAAGGGGATGGAGGGAAAGGGAGGGGGCCTGGGGGTAGGAAAAATGGTGGAATGAGATGGACATCATTTCCTAGGTACATATATGATGAAACAAATAGTGTGAGTAGTTCATGTACAACCAGAGAAATGAAAAATTGTGCTCTGTTTGTGTATTATGAATCAAAATACATTCTGCAGGCATGTATAACTAATTAGAACAAATGAATAAATAAATTTTTAAAAATTAAAAAAATACATATGTCTGGGCTTTCTTTTATAATGTATTTACCAGCCTGTGTCTTTTGATTGGAGAGTTGAGACCATTAACATTCAGTGTTATTGTAGAGAGACGATTATTAATTCCTGCTATTTTGATTTACTTCTAATTTGTTCTTTTTCTCATCTGGTTAGCTACTCTTCAAATGATATATCTCCATTTGCGATGTCTGGGGATTTGTTTTTGATTTCTTCTGTACATAATGTCTCTTCAAGTATTTTCTGTAGTTTCAGCTTAGTAGTCATGCATTCTTTTAGTTTCTTCTTATCTTGGAAGAATTTTATTACCTCTTTGGGTCTGAAGGATAGCTTTGCTGGGTATAGCAATCTTGGTTGACAATTATTTTTATTTTTGTGGCTTAGAACACTTCATTAAAACATGTTTTGGATTTTAGAGTTTGTGCCAAGAAATCAAAAGAATTTTTATTGGATTGCCTCTAAGTGTGACCTGATATTTTTCTCTTAGGGCTTTTAAAATTACATCCTTATTCTTAATGTTAGGCATTTTAATTATAATGTGTCATGGAGAGATTCTTTTTAAATCTTGTCCTTTTGGGGTTCTGAATGCCTCTTGCATCTGGATGTTCATTTCATTTTTGAGGTTTGGAATTTTTGTTGTTGTTCTTATTATTCCCCTAAACAGGTTATCTATTCCATTAGCCTGTACCTCACAATCCTCTTAAATTCTAATGATTCTTAAATTTTGTTGCCTAATGTCTCAGAATTATTGTATAATCCATAGTTATTTATTTTCTTTTTTTAAAATATTGCTTGAATCTTTAAGACCAGCCAATTTGTCTTCCATCTTTCTGATTCCATCTTCACCATGATCTACTCTTTTAGAGAGACCTGCAATTGAACATTTTATTTAACTTATTACATCTTTCATTTCCAATATTTCCATTTGGTTCTTTTTCAATATCTATCTCTATCTTTTTATGAATTTATCATTATCTCCTCTCCTGACTTCCTTAATTCATCCAGTTGTTTTTCTATATCTCTTAAAATTCATTAATCATTTTCCTAATTTTTCTTCTGAATGCTTTATCTGGTATTTTGTCCACTTTAGTATCTTTGGAGTCAGTTGTTGATGAATTATGAACTTTAGGGAGTATTATGTTACCTTATTTTGTACATATTTCTTGTATTCCTGTGTTATGTTTTATGCATCTGTTGGGATAGATTTCTTTTCCACTCTGTCTGGGCCTTTTTAGGGAACAGACTTCTTTTGCCAGAGAATTCTGACACATAAAGTTGTTGTGAGTTTTTTAATACACTTCCAAATTGGTTTTGTAGTATTTTCCCTGCCAGTTCTTTGGTGATAATTAGCATATTTTGATTCAGTGTATATTGTGTCAGGGCTTGAGGATTACACTTTCTCTGTAGGTTTCAAAAGATTTGGGTCCTTCTTATAGATCTGGCAATTATGTTGTATATAGCAGGGCATGTGGGGTATATTATCTGTGGTTGCTCTTCTTTCCTTAACAACTCTGTATATTTTAAAGGGGTATGAGCGTGATCTAAATTAAGACACTTCATGGATGTGATATCCATAGTCTTTATGTTAGTTTTGATTTTGTTATGGGAGTGAATGCCCATGAGTAGGACCTGACACATGCCCTCTGCCCCAGCCATTCCTACTTAGGGCCTGATCATAATTTGAAGGCTCTCTCTCCTATTCCTTGTATTAAAATATCACTGATGTTTGAACATAGCTAATTTGTATGTAAAGCAATGGTGCTCATTGGACTGTCTCTTGGTTGGGTTTAGCTCAGTAGCAGTATATATACCCTGTGAACTTGTGGTTTACCAGCAGATTCCCAGTGCCTCACAAAGGGGAAAACAAACAATAGCAACCACAAAAGCAAACAATATGTAACATTAAAATAAGCATTGAGTGCCTACTATGAATTCTATAATATTCACTACCAAAAAAAGAGGAATGGTGGGCTCAGCAATTGACAATGGCAAAAATAACTAATTATCATGAATGAGGTCTGGCATTAAATTTAATAGTAGGTGTCAACTATTCCATCTGTAGTAGTTATATATGGAAAAATTTAAATGGTGGGGGAAGGAGATAGAAAAGCCATATAGTTCTGAAAGATGGTAAAATCAGCTCATTTAAGAGAAAAAAAATTTGATAGGAAGGTAAATAAAAAATTAGAATATTCAAACTCTAAACAGAGAGAAAGCAAAAGAGATGTAGCAAGGGATGGCTATAAAGAAGGAGGAGAAAAAATAAAGTAGGTGAAGAGAAAGAGAAAGAGAGAACAAGAGAAATTGACTGTAAAGGGAGAATATAGGAGAGAAAAAGAAATAAACAAAAACAAAACCCAAAATGAACAACAAACTTCCCTAATCTTCAAAAGGCAAGACAAAAGAAAAATAACAATGGTAAAAAATGTTAAAAATAAGAAAAAAATGTATATGTATATGTCCATGAATCAATAAGCACAGCAAGAACACCAAATAAAGGAGAAAAAAAGATTCTAGTGAATTCTTAATGAAAAATGACAATTTCCTTCACCATGGGTGAAAACCATGAATGAAGATGGATGTTTGCATTCTAAGCTCGATTGTCCTTCTCTCTTTCTTCTTGGGCTATGTACCTCTTAGAGAGAGCAAGAGTTTGGAATTTTTAAATCCTTCCTGCTTTTGAGTTATTCACCAACCTGCCAGCTGGAAGGGCCTAAACCTGAAAGTGGTTAAAGTAGCTTTAAGTTTCCCTTCTTACCAGTTCAAGGTAGGACTGTCCACTGAAGTTTTGTCTGCACAGACCACATCAGTGTACTCCCAGGGTGGGCTTGCTGCAGAATTCTGGGAGAGGGGTTGGGCCATAGCTGGGGTTAAGCTTTAATTAGACCTCAGGAATGTTGTTGGGCAGTATCTGCTCTGGAGAGATATCAACACACCCCTGCAGCTGGGTAGATGCCAATCTGCTGGGAGTCTGGATCTTAGAAGTCTCCTTAGAATTCTACTCAGGTAGACCCTCCACAGGTCTCCTACACTCCACCACCCACAAATATCTCAACGTTTAGTTCCCGAGTATAATTACGCCTACCTGTTCAGTTTTCTGACCCTCCTCAGCTGGTCACGTAAACTGCCAGACTCAAAGGAAAGCTAGTTATACCCTTCTTCATTTTTCTGATTTGAATCTCCCCGAATACAATCTTCTTTGTGCCTGTTTCACTGGCATTCTGCTAGGTACACTCTAGGCCACAAGGTAGGCACTTGCTAGGACAGTGTGGCAATATTTGCTATGATCTTCTGGACTCCTCCTGGGGCAACATGACCTTCTTAAGATGGCTCCTGTCTAAGCTCTCCAATTACCAGTTTTTAAACATTTTTTAAACACTAGTTTCTTGTGCACTTCTAGATCACCTAAGTTCAGGCTGTTTTTCTGCTCTACAGGTTTTCCATGCCAAATTTGTCTGTTGCATTTCTTTCTTCATCTTATCTCTCCCTTCTGATAAGCTAGAGCTGCTACTGCTGCTGCAATTGCCTGGGTTCCATTACACAGTTTCTTGTTTTTTGTTCAATGAACCTGGATTTCTGAATGTCTAAGAGACTCTGATTGTCCAATTTTGAATTTCGATGAATTCTCTCTTTCACCCATCACACTGAATCCTCCTATATTCTCCCTTTACAGTCAATTTCTCTTGTTCTCTTGTTCTCTTATTCCTGCTGCTTGAATCCTAAGCCACAGAGCAACTAAAAAAGCAGACTTCTTCTGAGAAAATGGTTTCTGCAGCACTTCTTGACCATATGTCTTCTAGGCCTGCTCTGCATTCTCCTTGGAACTTGCAAGGGGTAGTGCATGGGCCTCCTACTCCACTCACTGTTTATTTCCTAGACTTTTGTTTGTTTGTTTGGATTCAGGGAGCAGACAGCATCATCACAGTACTATCATTTACTCAGGGTGTTATCTCACAAATGCATATTAGCTTTACTTTTCACAAAAACACTGCAAGGTAGCTATTATACTCATTTACATATTTGATTGCTATGATTTAGAAATGCTAAGCAAGGTAAACAGATTTTATGCTACATAAAAATCTACACCAGGCATACTGGAGCTTGAACCCCCACACTACCATTTCCTCATGCTTGCAGTATCATCCCATCATCATCATTACCATCATATTAATAATAATGATAAAAATAAGTTATTTCTACCATTAGTTCATGATTTTTTTTCCTCTAGTGGTCACATATTTTCTTCCTAGAAATCTGAGAAAAGTGTGTTCACTTTTGTGCTGGAAGTTTTATGCCCATCATTATACCATAAAATTGAAAATTGAACTCTGCCTTAAAAAACAAGAGGTACTTTTGAACAAGGCTTTTGGATTTATTGTTGTTCATCAGCAAAGAAAATAAAGACTTGTTACCATTAGTTCCATCCTTCATCATAGGGCTTAATCACAAACAAACAAAATCTATTCTGAAGACGTTGAAAGACAAAGATTTAAATATTCCTTTTCCCTCCCCATTCAATTTATCTACTTTTCCACATATTCAATATTCATTGAAAATTCTGTGTCTAGCTCTGGGGTCTCTTTGAATGAACCTGGATGCATTTAAAGTGAACCAGTTAAGATCATTCTTTGTTAATCCTGTCACTCTGAAGGATAAGACAGGGCCCTATTTAGAAGAGACCTATATAAAAAACCTTAAGAGACTGTGGCATTGCTTCTTAAGGTCTCAGTCAGTGATCTTTGTACTCACCAAATGTACCTGAGTGAGACCAAGGGAAGTCCTGAATCTGTTTCATCCTGTTGCATGTTTAGGGGTCATATTATCCTTTTCTTCATCACTTACAACCAATCCTGGGAATATGAGACAGTAGGAGACCTATAGTGCTCTGGTAGAATACATGGTTCAAGTCTTCTTATCAAAGGCCCCAGAGCTGACAAGAGTCCCAGAATTCTCTTCTCCCAAGGCACTGGAGAGTGGAGACAGTTGCTGTGAGTGCTTAGCAGATATCCTGAGCAGTCTTATAGTCTCTATATATTCTTAGGAAATGTGGGAAGGAGTCAAATGCTTTTCCAATACTATGATAGGATGTTGTGGGCTAATCCCAAAGGCCTTTTAGATGAGATGAGACATGTTGCCAGTTCCACTTGACTTGTGTCCACATGAGGAGGCAACTTTTTGGCAGGCACTAACTTAGACAGAGGCTGCTTAATGATTAGGAGCTACCCTCTGACTCCAGAATAGCAGAGACCCCATGGAATTTAGATACCATCCCAGGCATGTTCGTGAGTACAAATTGGGGACAGGAACAACATAATAGAATTTACTTTAAATTGGCAAGATTAAAGTTTTCTGACTATATGCTGGCAGGCAGACAGGGATTTTGAGATAGAAACTAATAAAAAAAAGTTTAAAAGTATAGTAAAAAGTTATACTAATTTGCACACTGAATGTACGCTATTTGGCTCA
The DNA here is from genome assembly GCA_028644305.1 of Xerus rutilus. Classification (NCBI taxonomy): domain Eukaryota; kingdom Metazoa; phylum Chordata; class Mammalia; order Rodentia; family Sciuridae; genus Xerus; species Xerus rutilus. Next base: position 107,184,833 of record CM053403.1, on the reverse strand, counting down.
TTTGCTTTCCCAAGTTTAATTATTTCATTTTATAAGTAATGACTTCTGGTGTAAAGAGGAAAAAGTATTCTTCTAAAAATGAAGATGGAAATTAAAACAGAATTTGCAAATCTATGTACTATGTGGAAAAGTCTCATTGGTTCCCATGTCATTAACTGTTCTTTTCACATTGGTGACTATCAAGTCTTCATTATCAACATCATCTTCCTATATATCTCCACACTCCTGCTACCAAATTCAATACAAAGGGAGAAAGGGGCTTCTCTGAGTCACAGAAATCCCTGTTCTAATCCCTGAATCAGAGCTTAGTAGCAACTTAATAAATTAAGTGAATTTTTTTTCTTTAAAGAAATCAACAAGGAGATGTATCCATGAGCAATTTTATTTAGTTTTTGAAATTTATATTATTTTTCTGTTACTTGGAAAACATAATAGGCACACATAATAGGGCATACCTTCTCCTCTGTGGAATTCCGAGGGAAAGTGTCCACAGTTGTTGGCTGTTAGGCAGTGAACAGGTAGGGCAGTAATATTTCTAGCCATATAAACTCTCCTCTGTGAGGGCAACAGCTCTCAACAAAGGAGAATATGGCATTCTGTAGAGGAGAACTATAAATATGGCTGGATGATTTCAGGCAGAACCCTGACCTTCATTGTCCAGGTCCACCTATCCCCCAGTGGGGCTCTGCACTAGGGAGAAGGTGGTTTCTTAATCACTTGGGTGGAGGGTTGCCTCTAAGGTCTTATCCCTGACATTCTTCAGGAAGCTCAGAACTGCAGTTCCACCAGTGCCCCTGTCTTCTAAAGCCTGAGGTGGCCCTGGGAGATGGTTTAGCCTCCTGGTCCTTGCTCTGGTTGCAGTTGTGATAAGGTATCTGGTCACCACGGTGATATGATAACTGCGCAGCTCAGCCAGGGCCTCCAGACACTGGTTATAGGCTGTCAGATAGTGACCATGGCTGGAGGACAGGATGAAATCCCTCAGTGAGGGAGCTGAGTGGATTTCTTCTATGAAGGCCTTATGGGAAGGAGGCATGTAGTCCCTCATTCTGTACAGAAAGTCAGCTGAAAGAAACAACCCAGAATGATCTTAGCACCATGTGGAAATTTAGGAAAGCTTAGCTGCTTTTCCAGATAAAAAGGCACCCAAAACTGTTGATGATGTCCTAACTCAATCTACTTGCTGGCTCTTTTGCTTGTAGATGTCATACATTCAAATGTGAGTTTCTGACTGTTGACAGGAGATAGAGAAAAGGAAGCAAGTGCATTGCAGATAATTGAATTGGAGCTAGATCTATCAGCCAATGTATAAATATTGATCATATATCAAATATCAACCAAGTGTGTAGTTGCTAGCTTCTATGAGGGATATCCATAAATTTAGGAAACAAACCTTAAACTAACTTGCTAAAAACTCTCATAAATTTTGTTTCCTAAGTGCTTTCTTTTTTTTTTTGGATGGAGTTCTAGGAAAGATAAAAGTTAAAAACACAAAGAATGAGCAACTGTGTTAGTAATAGACTCTTGAAGCCAAGTTGTTTAAAAATCAAATTAATAGATATTTATAGAAAGTTCATTATGTGTTTAATATTATGTGTAGTATAACAGGTATTAACATCATTGATGCAAAAATCCATGGAAATTTTTCATAGTTCTACAGAACTGAATTTTGTCATAGAGATGACTCTATGACATTGAGTTTTGTTCATTTTTTTCTAATCCAACTTGAAAACTTTATAGTATGAAGTGCCTTTCGCAGCTGTTAAGCACATAGCTTGGTGTTGGCAGGAAAGGAAATAAGCAATTTCAGGCTTCCAAAATGACAGACCCCACCTCTTCTGGTCCAAATGGATTTGGCTGGAACTTGTACCATTTCATGAGGAAGGACTGTAGTGGAGAACCTCAGACCCATTTCCAACTGGCTTCAGACTCAGACACATGTCATACCTTCAAACTCCAGATTTCCCCATTTTAGAAAAAGGAAGCTACAGCCTAAGGATCCAAATAAAAATTACAAAGAACAGCTGGAGTTATGGCAACGTTTTAAGATTTGGAAATGAAAGCCAAGATCCTGCTAAGATCTGGAGTCAACTGACTTGACACCATAGCATGTGGCGAGCACACAGTTTCCTGATTGATTTAGGAAAGTACAGACTGCATGCCATTTTAATTTAGATTTGGTTTTATCAATTGGTAAAAAACATCTCTCTGTTCACCCTCCTCCTGGAAAAAGAAAAGAAAATGCTGGACTTACCACTTTGCTTGCTGTGACGAATGCCCAGAAACTCATCAAAGGCATGAAGTACCGAGCTCTGAGCTGCACTCCCTCCAGAGTATTTCAGGGGCTCTTTGGAGACACCTTCGTATATTAGTCCTGTGGGCATTGCTGGGTTATCTTTCCATCTAAGCAGAAGTAAAAGTCAGGGAGATGTGAGTAATAGGAGTGAAGAATGTATTTTGTGATATGGAGAGTGAGCAAGAAAGTGAATCTGGAAGTGGTGGTTTTGGAGCAAGGGATTGGGAGTCTTCGCAGGATAAGTGCTGACGCATCATCTTGACCTCAGCTTCATAACTCGCCATGGAATTGCAGCCCTTCTTTTCCTCATTTAAAATATTTTTTCAAAGAAGCAAAGGCTGTTTAGAGAGGAATCTTTGGCATTGGTTCCATGACACTTATTCAAAAAGCTCAATCATTATGATGGTTTCAGTACTGATCAACAGAAAAATTTAGGGGCTCTGGGAAACTTTCACTTCTCCTAATCTGGACCTCCATGACCTCATACTATAGAAATAATTATAAAAGTATAACTTCACCAATGCAAACAAATACACACATTTATGCATACAACACACAGACACCCCACACACACAAATGCATAAACATTATGATTTCTCTCCCCTGAAACAATAACTGTAATAGTTGTTTCATTAAACGATCAGTCCTAGATATGACCTGCCTTTGGGATATGCTTTTACCAAATGCTCTGTTGACAGCAGGCCCTGGTAATTTGGGCAGCAAGAAAAAGAACATAACACACCCTGGGGCTTACCAGAGGCTAACAGCATGGTATGGAGAAGGACTGGAGCTTGGGCTTGCAGTCACGCTCAGATTAAGTGGGCTGTCCTCCCCTCCCCTCATTTCCTTCCCTCTCCTGTATCTCTGGTTACCTTTCTTCTTCATTGTCTTTTCTGAGCCCCCTCTTTCTGCTGCCATCTCCTTTACTCATTTTTCTGTGTCTGACTATTTATAGTGTTGACCAGTGACCAGTGCACCTGGTGACTCCACAGTGAGACAGGACAATAGCGACAAGAGCTCACTATACCGACACCTACCATGCTCTACGGTTTATAAAGCACTTTGGCATCCATGTTCTCGCTTCGCCTCTTGCAAGTAGATCAGGACTGATTTTTTTTTTAATCTCAGCTTATTGATAAAGAAACAAAGACTCAGGGAAGTTAAGTCCCCACGATCACATTGTTAAAAACGATGGAACCAGAACTTGAACTCCAAACTAGTAATTATCTATTTTATTATTTCCTCAGAACACCCTTATGTAGAATCTACTTCGACTAAAGAAAAGAATCTTTGCCTCTTGTGGCTGATATTAAGCCACCTTCCCTATTAGGGTTGGTTAAGTAACAGATCACATTGATGTTCCCTGTTTTTCCTGTACTTCTAAGCCAACAGAGAAGGGACGCAAAATACATACAAAAGCCACAGGCAAACTGTTCTACTTGCTGTGTGTGAGCTTCCTCAAATACTGCCCTGAGGTTAGAAAGGCTATGAGGGGCTGGATTGTTTTCTCTGGGCATGTCTGTCCTGTAGTTTTCACTGGATGCTATCAGTCTGGAAAGAGATGAGGTACCGAAAGCAGAGCAGGACACATGGGAAGAGAGAAGGAAAGATTCCCAGTGTAGGATGATCACAGGCTGTAGCTGCTAGGAGCAAAGCCTCGATCCAGGCAGATAGAGATTTTAATCTCAACTTTTCTATCTATTAACTGTGAGTTTTGGCTTAGTTAACCTTTCTCAGTCTCTATTTCCTCATGGGAGTAATATTAGTTATCTACCTTATTGGATCATTGTGAGAACTAATTAAAATAATATTTGCCCAGTTCCTGGAACATATTGCAGCATTAGATAAATATTAGTCATTTTTATCATATTATTTAGAAAGAAGTGGAATCCAAGATTCTCTTTTCATTATTTGGTTACTGCACAAATCTTTCTTAACCCTGGGTCCCCCAATTTGTATTTACTTCCCATAACAGTTAGAAAAATTAAATGGGATCCAGAGAGGTTCTGTGACTTGTCAAATGTCAGGACCCTAATCTAATAAAATTGCTGAACAACAGGGATTCTGTGGGGAAGAAATGTTGAACACATGACTGCTTCTAGGTGATAATCAGAACCAATGCACACATGTGCACTTGATCATATTTTCCTATAATTTGGATGATGATTTATAATCATCTCAATCTCTTTTATTATTTTCTCCCCATCTTGGACCATTTCTAAATGTCAGACAGGTTATTCCTTGGAATTCTCAATCCTCTTGTTTCACAAGTGTATCTTAACTAGTCTCATAACAAAACCAACCATAACTATTTAAAAATTTAAAATTATAGCTGAACTCCACCCCATACTTCAGAATCATATGTCTCCCCACTTGAGATATCCACGGAATAGACATGCCCCTTGAAGTGATCTCTCAGGACCCCTCCACTTCCCAAGCCCAGTCCTCCTACAGTCTTCCCAGCAGTGGAGATAACAGAATGAATTCTTTCAGTGAGTTAGGCCAAGAAACCTTACAATCACTATAGACTGGTGTACATCTCTTCTATTCCTTGTATAATCCAAATAGCAAATTCGGTCAACTTCAGCTTCAATATGCATGCAGATTCTGGCTATTTCTCAACACCTTCACTACCGTCACTCTAGTCCAAGCCATCACACTAAATCATAGTAATGGTTTCTCAAATATTTTCCTTGTTTCCATTCTTGTTATCTAATAGTCTACTTTATACTCAGCAGATAGAGTGATGATCCAAAACCAAAGAAAGATCACACCATTATCCTCAGAACTGCCCACCTCACTCAGAGACAAAGGGCCAACATGCCCTCAAGTGACCTGAATTCTACTGCCACTTGTATCTTTCTCATGCTTCCTGTACATTCCAGCCCTGTTGTTCTTTCATCATGACAAAAAAGGCCTCACCTCAGGGTCATTGCAACTGTCATTCTTTTTGCTTAGAACAGGAATCTGGGTGGATCACTCTCTAACTTCCTTCAAGTGTCTGCTCAAATGCTCAAATGCCACCTGTGATGTGGCATTCCTGGATGACAATTAACAAATAAGACACCTCAGCCACCAAACCTAACACTCTTTCCCGAATACCTTATAGTCTGGTTATCATTTCCCCATATTGCCTATTGTTGCAACACATGTTGTAGGATCCTTGCTTTTATTAGGCTCACTTGTTGTCCATGTTTATTTATTTATTCTCTGTTCTCCTTCCTTAAAACAAGTACCAAGATGTTGTTTTGCTTCACGGCTCTATTCTCCGCATGTACAACTGTGCCTGGGCTGTGGTAAGCACTCACCATTAAATATTCAATGAATGAATGAATGAAAAAATAGCATTCTATACATCTGTATCAAATATCCAGAATATGCAAACCCAGGTTTATTTATTTATTTATTTATTTGGGTACTGAGGACTGAACTCAGGGACACTTGACCACTGAGCCACATCCCCAGTCCTATTTTGTGTTTTATGTAGAGACAGGGTCTCACTGAGTTGCTTAGTGCCTCGCCATTGCTGAGGCTGGCTTTGAACTCGCGATTCTCCTGTCTCAGCCTCCCTATGTGCTGGGATTACAGGCTTGCGCCACCACTACCGGCTTCCGGTGTATTTCGCGAAAGGATCCAGCCAGCTTAAAATAATTACCAGTTATTTCAAATTATCAAGACACATTCATCAGTCTCCTTTTAGTGCTCCAAGGTGGAGACAATATGTTGAAACTGAAGAACTGAAGAAACCCCAGCCAGCATGGAGGACCAAAAAAAGAAAAGATAAAACTGATGTTCTCTAGCTAGGGTAAATTTAGTTTGAGGAAGGGAAATTGGATTTCTCTGAACAGCCTGAGAATCACTCACATGCACTCTTGGGCCCAAACTGCTCTTGGTGAAGGAAAGGAACTATCTTCCTTCTTAACCTCTGTAGTCAAAGTTATTTTTAGCCTTTGTTGTAGCATATTTCTAACAACCCCAAGAAAATGGGAAGTTTAAACAACAAAATTTGATATGACATCTTTTCCACAGGGGCATCTAACTTCCCTGAGAAATTAATGTGAGTGGGGACGAAAAGGAATATGCTCATTTACAGATGGAATCCCTCAACTCTCCTAAGTAAAAATGTTTTAAAAGAAGTAAACAAAAAAAGAATTACAAACCAAACATAGGACAAATCAAGAACAAAAGAATAAATTTACATTTTCCAAAACAACTCTCTTGGGAATTCTCAACAGTCCAGATGTTTTGGCCATCTATACATACTACACCTTTATGAGTTAGTACTGGCCACTTGGTTACATGGGAAATATTTTGAGGATTAGAAACTGAGGGGGAGGCATTTATGTAGATCACAGATAAAATGTGCCACTGACCCAAAACTTACTTTAATTAAAACATAGTCACTCTCTGGTGCCCATTTAAACATGAGGATTTCACAGGATGTATTTCATTTTTATGTGATGTCTCTGACATAAAGAAGTAGAATTTATTTATTCACTTGAAAGATGCTGTGGTGCATGGAATTCTAAAACAAGTTCCCCCAAATTTCCACTCTAATTCCTAAGACTGTTAATAGAAAGAGATGTATCAATGTGGTGTATTATATGGGAAGGCAGAAGAGACTTTACAGATGTAATTTTGGTTACTGATCAATTGGCTTTAATATAGCAAGTTATCCTGCATTATGTAGGTGAACTGAATCTAATCACACACCTTTAAGCACACAGTTTCCTCTGTCTAGTGACAAAAAAGGAGTCAGGGAAACTTGCAGATGAGAAGGATTAGAAGTGGTATTGCTGAGGGGGAGGGGGCCACTTCAGGGATCCCGGAGGCCCTAGAAACTGAAAGCAACTCCTATCCCACAGTCTGTAAAGAACCAGTTCTCAGTTCTAGGACTACAAAAATACTGCATTCTTGCAGCAACCTCAGTGAGTTTGGAAGCAAATCTTCACTCAGATCCTCAGTTAAAAGGCCAGCTCAGCAGATACTCTGACTTGAATCCTTTGAGAGCCTAAGCCAAAAACCCAGCTGAGCTTGTCTGGACTTCAGATCTACAGAACCGTAAAATGATAAAAGCATATTGTCTAAAGCTGCTAAATCTGTGGTAATTTGTTATGTGACAAATGGAAAATGAATACAGATTTAGAAAGTAAAGTGAAGCACAATGAGATTTTCCTGGAATAAGTGTTTCCTAAATCCGTTCTATTTCTGTATGTAGTGTAAGCTTTCTCTGTGATTCCATAAACTTTTGTTAAAAAATTCATCTTTTTTTTTCCTCATATCTAATCCCACTAAAGGTATACAAAGAAAGCCTAATTTCTGAGACATGATCTCAACTCATTTTGTACACACTTTCTTCTTGTCATAGCTAGTTTTCTATCAGGGACAAAATACCTGAGATAATCAACATGTAAGTACATTTTATTTTCAGCTCATAATTTCTAAAGCTTCAGTCCAAGGTCTCTTGACCTTATCACTTAAAGCCTATGGACAGGCAAGGAGTGTATGGTGGGGAAAAGCTGCTCATCTCATGGTAGCCAAGAGTTTCCAGGGTCTCAATATCTCCTTCAAAGGCATAAGCCCACTGACCTACTTACTTCCACTAAGCTCCACCTTCAAACGATTCCACTACCTCCCAATAGCAACACAGGCTGGCTATTGAGCCTTCAATAGACAGCCTCTGGGTGACATTTAATATTCAAACCATAACAATCTACCTATTTGTTGTTGTTTTTTTTTTTTTTTTTTTGGTGAGGAGGGAGTTACTCAGGATTAAACTCAGCGGCACTTATCACTGAGCCACATCCCCAGTTCTATTTTGTATTTTATTTAGAGACAGGGTCTCAAATTTTTTGACTTGGTTAGCAGCTCATTTTTGCTGAGGCTGGCTTTGAACTCAAGATCCTCCTGCCTCAGCCTCCTGAGCCTCTGGAATTATAGGCATGCACCACTGTGCCCAGTCCTATTTGTTTCTTTTCCCCACTTAAGTCACATACCCATTACTCTCAAGTTACTCTGGAAACCTTGCTTTTCACCATTTAAACATTAAACACATCACACACACACAAATTTTATCAATGTGAATAGGAAGGCAATCTGACTAAAACAAGTAATGTCTTAGTCTATTCCTGCTGCTATAACAAAGTACACTGGATAATTTTTAAATAATAGAAATTTATTTATTTCTCATAGTTCTAGAGCCTGTGAAGTCATAGATCAAGGCACTCACAGGATCAGGCTGCTGAAGACTTAGTCTCTGCTTCCAGATGACTGTGTTCTCACAGAGTATAAAAGGCAGAAGGGCAAAAAGGGCCTAGTATTTTTTTTGTTTTGCAGTGCCAGGGATTGAACCCAGGGCCTCATGGGTACTAACCAAGTGCTCTACCACTAGGCTACATCCTCAGCCTTCCCTAGCCCTTATATAAATGCCTTACTGCCTTTCACAAGGTCACAGCCCTGATGTCCTAATCATCTTCCAGAGACTCTACATTTTAACACCATCATCTTGTTGATTAGATTGCAACATAGGAATTTCAAAGCAGTGCAGACATTCAAACCATACAAAATAGCTCTTCCAGGGACTTTGGAAGAACATTTCTATATTGTTATCTACCTCTGCTTGCTTCAATAACAAGGAAAGAGAGTGGCTATAAGTGATAGTGTTATGTGGGTGACATATTAGAACCCTGTCATCAAAGTGGGATTCTAAGAAAAGTGAATATAAATGGATCTAATATAAAGACCTAAAGATTTAAACTTAAATAGTCAGCCTGGTATATTATTTGCAGATGGTGGTGCCCCACTTCCTTGATTCAAGAGTGGATCCAGGTGATTACTTTGCTAGCAAGGTCACTTGGTATGTTTCTTACTTTAGGAAGGTTCTGTTTGTTTCTCCTCTCATAAGTTTGGAAAATGCTACAGAGGCCTCATGCAGAGAAACAATTGAACTATGCTTACCCAGAGAGAAAGATCCGGATGACTGCATAAAATATGTCTGGATCTACATAATCTGGAAAAGCAATCAAAATATGAACTTTACTACAGGCAAAAGAAAACAATTGTTTACATGTGCATGGGCCCTGCTGCTTTCCTGGGGCTGCATCCTCTATCTGATCTGCACGAAGACCAGAATGGAAGTAGAAGCAAGAGGCAGATGGAATGTTCTCTTTGTGGTCCCCCTCATTGGCCCTTACAGAACTTTTAAATGATTCCATATGCTGGCCTTTTCTATTTCTGGAACTTCCCTTTCTTACTTAATCACAACAAAGCCATCTTCAAAATTAATATTTTAAACAGACATGATATGTGAGAGAATGTGGGAAGTGGACGAAGAAAAGCAGAGTCACCCTACTTGAGGCTTTCCCAAGAGAAGGAAGCCAAATCCATCCATGCTCAGGTGAGGGTCTGTGTAGTCAACAAAGGACACCAGAGTGGAGTACTCATTGTCCAGGACTGCCACAACAGGTCAGATACAAATTCATTTAGATCTAAACTGCATTCATTAATGTGTACATCCACTGCTGAATCTATGTCAATGCTTGGAGATAACTGATCCCACTAGTTTGATCCCACTAGGCTAACTGATCCTTGGATATAAGGAAGCATGCCCTCTAATTTTTACTAAATTTCTTTCATCAGTTTTGGAGAGTCTTTCTCTCCCTTCTTCACATAATGGGGACCCTCTGAATTCTGTGACCTTATATATGTTTATCTTATCAAAATCCCTTTCTATGTTGTTTTGTTTCTTGAGAGCAAAAGAAATATCTGTTAAATGAGGCGTAATAACACCTCCCAACCATCGGGTTCCCTTTTCTATGATCATGCATAGTCTCTGGTCTCCATCTCTTTCCCGTGGGCTCAGGTAACTCATACTTTAGTTTCTGACTTTGGTCTCAAAGTGTTCAAATGTTTTTTGATGATGTCACATTCTCACTTCTCGTATCCAACAATACCTATGTGCTAGGTTTTTATCTTAGTCATACTTCTTGGTTTTCCTTATTCGGTTCTCTGTCCCCACCCATATTGCTAACTACTATATACAACTTTTCTGCTGAAGCAGTAATGACTGGGAGTAATTTAATATTTTATTTAAATTAATATATGAAAGAAGTTAAACGATTATTTCAATAGATGTAACATATTTTTGAGATACAGTGATTACAATAGGTATTTTAAAAATTCATTCACAATAAAACCAAACAAATAATTCAGCTAATTTGGAATAGAAGGAAACATCCTTAAACTGATACTGGACATCTACAAAAAGCCTACATTATATGTTGAACTTAACAGAAAAATATTAAAAATAACTCTTTTAAAGAGTAGAACTAAAGAAGGATCAATACTTTCATTTAATACTATCCCTTACTTTAAAAGAAATTAAATAAAAACTAGGAAATGAAAAGATAATCTTTCTACACCATACCCATGGATGAGAAAACTCACTGTCTAGAGAAGATAGGCATTAAAGAAAAGAGATTTCTTTGTGAAATGAAAATTTCAAGTTATGTGATGAATATATTACTTTGTAAGACATTCTGCTTATAAAGTCACAGCATTTGCAGCAATATAACTAAAAAAAAAAACAGCATTCAGAATGTACAAAAAACCAATAAGTAAAAAGGGAAGTTCAGTATGAAAATGAGGACAGACACACATCCTACAGAAAATGGGCATGAATGGTGAGCCCATGCCTGCATGAGTGTGCATGTGCACACACACATGCACACACACACGCACACACAGACACGAGACAGAAACAAAGTTGTGAACTTACCAGAAATGAGAGAAATTCCAAATAAAAACATGAAGAAACACTATTTCATATCTATAAGATTGATAATAACCAAATAAATAAAAGAATAAATGAGTGGAATGAATTAGTAAACGAATAGAACTAATGATATTAAATGGTGGCGAGGTAGGATTTCAATTATTGTAAGCACTTTGAAGGAAATTTGGTGCTATTTAGTAAAATTGAAGATGTACATACCTTCTCATTGAGCAGTTCAACTCCTTGGCATCTACCTTAGAGAAACTCTCACATACAGATACCAGGAGATATGGACATGAATATTTGTAGTGCATTGCTTTTAATAGCAAAATAAACACAGATAAACCCAAAACAAACAAAAAAAGAGAGAAATAACCCAGGAATATAAGTAAATTATAGTCTAGTTGTACAAAAAGCTGCTACAGAACAGTGACAACACACTGCATCTATGTGACCAACAAGGATGGCGCTTGGTGAAATAGGCAGGATGCAAGAAGAAAACATGCATCTTAGTTCTTCTTCTATAAGGTTCAAAAAATACAAAATAATGTACTGTTATGGAATATTTTCTTAGCAAAAATGCACAGAAGTGAACGAGAATGACTAATATACTAATCCACATGTTAACAACTGGAAAAATGTTTTGGGGAAATGAGGTTGAAAGGAAACATTCAGAAGATTTCAGAGTTTTAGGTAACAGCCCCCTTTTTAAGTTAGAAGCTGGGCATGAGGGTTTTATTTTACTATTATTCTATATATTCAATTTTATTTTGTTTTATCCTGAAAAAAGAAGGCCAGCAACATACCATGTCCCTAAAATGCCACTTTCCATTCCCAAGAACTTAGCCAAGTCAAGGGAAAATGAATGCAGATCCAGACTGGAATGTCTAGATAAGCACTTTCTTGAAGAACACTGACTCACTCTCTCATGCATTGGAAACTGGGGCAAACTAGCATCATCTGCAGGAACTGCTTTCTTGCACGTACACTAAGCTTTGTGGGCTGCTGGTTATACAAATGGGACACAGCAATCTAAGGATGTCACTGCTTCTGCAACTTAACCTATAAAACCCCTGTCCCTATAGGAACTGGTGCAGAACAGACCACTGTGGAAAGATGAATGTTTGTCCAGCCAGCTACCCTTAGAAAAAAATGCCTTGATGGACAGAGACACTACTTTCTGGCAAAGCATTGTGAGGGATCGAGGTGTTACCTATCTAGTCTGATACCGCTACAAGCAGTTTTCAGTAAACTTGTGTATCATGTGCCATTTCTGGGTATCTTGTTCTCACATTTGCTTTAGCACTACTGGGCTGTGAACAATACATATATTCTATATTGTTTATACATTAAATATTTTGTTCCTTCTTATTGTTATTGTTGTTGCTGTTACTACTCAGTTAATTTATTGGAGATAAATTTTAAGCAATTTGGGGAGACTATTCCAAACACTGTCCAAAGGATGCCAAGTAGATGATTTCTTCCTCTATCAACATAATGCTTTCAGATTTAATGTATTTTGGCTGGGAAGGGTGGTTCTTAAAACCCCTTTCAAGTGATTTTCTAGCAGAGTGGGAAAATGGTATTGTGGACTAACGCTTCTGCTTAGATGGCACTCCACTCCCAGGTCCATTCAGTGCCTGGCTAAATGTCATCTGTTTCTGTTGTTGTTCAGCAATGCATGAAACAGGAGGCTGGAGATGTCGCTCAGCGGTAAAATGCTTGCCTCGCACCCATTAAGCTTCAGGTTACATTGCCGGTAATGAAAATAAATAAACAAAAAATTATGCATTGGTTAAGTATCTTTCTCTTTGAAACATACGTGACTTTCAAGAAAAGATATCTGGTTGTGATCAATTTGAATGCATCTCATCAAAATTTTTATGTTATAAGCATTATGATGATAATTATGATGACAACGAAGCTTGGAAAAACCAAGGAAACCTGCTTTTTAAGATTTTCAGGAGTAGAGATAATTGGTTTTACACTGGAAAGAAGCTTTTAAAAAACAAAACTCAGAAAGTGCTTGCTTCGGGCCAAGGTCACAAAAACCATAGATGGAGAATGACTGCAGCGCTGTCACGTTGTACACATGTTCACCACAACCCCACGGGGAGATACGATGTCGCCAACGCTCAATTGCCAACTCAGAAGGCCGAGCTTGGAGGATGGGCAAGCCACTCTAGGAAACTGAACTCGACTTTCCAGCATCTTGACCACCAAGCTGCGTCTTATAAAGCCATGTATCTCCACTGAATGTCTCACCATCATCTTAAGTTTAACCAGTATTTTTTTTTTAATTCTCCCTTTTTAATTTTAAAGAAAGTAGTTTATTGAGACTAGGGCATACATGCTTTTGGTACAAGATTTAAGAAGTACAACAAGGTTTAGAAGAAATAGTATGCTTTTCTGGCACTCCTGTTCCCAATGCCAGTTCCCCTTGTCAAATTTATTGGCTTCTATACAACATTTTATGTAGAATATTCTCTTTGGTTACTGACCAAAAGTTTCGAAGCTTACTGTTGTTTTCAAAATGTCTTGAAGATGTATATATTTGTATATTTTTTATTTTTAAGCTATCAATACATTTTGAGTCATAATCTCCCAATTTGACTCCAATATCTAGCAGTGTTTTGGTTTAATCGGTCTTTTTGCTTCACTGTTTCACTAAATCCCAACCACTTGAATCACTAATGACCACTATTCATTGTCCCAAATCTGAGAAAATTATTGCAAAATGTAAGAAATCACCAAGTAACCCTAATATCCTTCCTGGGTATTCCCCTACCAACCAACCAAGCAGAACACAATCCCATCTACCAAATGATGGATCTTTACCAAAGGCATCATGATGTTTTTTTTATTATTCAGATTTGAAATTATACATATATATTTGATACCTACATCTGCTACCAAAGGTACCTAAACTTTGCCCATCCTCAGTCTTTTCTTTCAATGTCTCATTCATTTGTCCTGTTTCCATCATTGCTTTAGCCTCTTCCCTTCTTCCCCCGTTTGGTAGCAGAGTTGGCAGGGTTTAAGCAGTTCCCAGGCCCTGGATGAGGCCAAGGTTCTTCCAGAGAAAGTAACTTTGGGGTTGATATATAAGTAGGAGTTAACTAGAAAAGGGTGAGTAGGAAAAAGTGTTTGATCGGAGGGAAAAGCAAGGGCACAGACATTGAAGTGGAAGAAATAACGTTATTTTCAAGAACTAAAAGCTAGTGTCAGGAAAAGATACTGAAGAGAAACTTGATAGCAAACAAAGCTAAATTAAAATTGAAACAACATGGAGTCAGATCAGAAAAGGGTCTGAGAGAAAAGGTTAAGGATTTGGGCTTTAACCCTAGGATGAACTAGTGCTACTCAATAGAAATGTGATATGATTCACATGTAGAATTTTAAATTTTATTGTAACATTTCAAAAATTATGTAAGATTAAAATTAATAGTGTATTTTACTTAACCCTAAATATCCATATTATCATTTCAGTATGTAATCAGTATAAAAATTACTAATGAGGGGGTTTTTTTGGTAATAATTCTGTGCATAGACTCACACTTCTGTCTTACACTTACAGCAAATTCAATTTGCATGCTAAATTTTATTTTTTTTAGTAACTAGTTGATTTTTGATTAACATGAATTAGTTGTACATATTAATATGGTCTGGTGTGATATTTACATAAAAATACCCAGCATGCACCAATCAATTCAATCCTCCCTTTATCCACCCTCTCCACCCATACCCTTTCCTACTTCTAGTAATCATTCTTCTGCATTCAGGTCAAATTGGTTTTGAATGCCACACTTTCAATAATTAGGAGAAATATGGTCTTTGTCATAACAAAAGGGCTTTTAACTGAAAATTATTTTATGCTTATTCAGTTTTTAAATTTTAATGAGTCCAAATTAAATCCAAAAATTTAGTTTCCCAATCATACTGACCACATTCAAGTGTTCAAATGCCACATGTGGCTAGAGGCCACTTTATGGAACAGGGCCCACATGGACACTAAAAATCCCAAGATCAAAAGTGATGCATCCTGATAGATACTTTAAAAGTTCCCTCTAGGTTTTGTGTAGACAATGAGTTAGACCAGGGTAAAAAGATGAGGGAAAGGATTTGAATGAATTTGAAATACATTTGAATGAATGCAGAAGTCCATGCAAGAGTTGGTGATGAAAACAAATGAAGAAAGAGATGTAATACTTAAGAAAGAGACTTCTAGTTGTATAATGGAGTGCTATTATAACTTGGGCCTATCTTTTTGCTGTAAACAACCAAAAACTCTGGATAAAATATTAAAATGTCTAAGTCATCCAAGAGCTGTGACAGCAGCAAGGAACTATTAGGCAGAACTTAAGTGGAAACAGGGACCCAGTGCAAACCACTCTCCAATCCTAACACAATGGGGCTTGGTTTTAGTCGCTTCTCTGTATAATGGGGCCAGAAGCAAGGACTTGGGCCCAGCAATGGTGACAAATTTCACATGATACACTTTTCATACTAAGCTGAGATCTCCAAATGCCAATATCCTCAAGTTCAGTGAGAAAAACAACCTCCCACCTCACTCCTGCTTCCCACAGGAGACAAAGTGAGAGTTACCTTGGTATTGAGCCAAACAAGATTTAAAAAAAAAAAATTGTCCTTACAAAGTTGTAACCACAGTGTACTTAGTTTTAGCCTCAGTGAAACTTTCTGATTGGTACATGAGCCCTCGTTTTCTAGATTTGAATCAAGGTGGTTCAGGATTTTAGTGTTCCCAAGAACCAGGAAGAACCAAATGCAAATGCTTCCTTATCCTAGTCCCAACATACTGCTTATGAATATTGTTTCATGGATAACCAGCATTACATAATAAAAAAAAAATCAAACACACACAAAAAGATGACAAACAACTGATAGAACCAATTGAAAAAAGAAAAGAAACAAGAAGCAAACAGCAATTACCAAAGAAGTTTGATGGACACAGAGAAGCTCTGAAAAGCAATCAGGGAAAGATGAACTGAAAGCTATGTCTCAACAGTGACAAGGGAAACCTGAAGATATTATACTGATAAATTTGACATATAAAAGAATATAACTTCTAACAAAACTATATTTCAAATAAAGAAAAATCAGGTGAAGTTTAGATGAACGAGTTTATTCAGCTGGGCATGGTGGCACACACTTGTAATCTCAGCAGCTGAGGCAGGAGGATTACAAGTTTAAAGCCACTCTCTGCAACTTAGTAAGGCCCTAAGCACTTAATTAGAGTCTGTCCTCTAAATTAAAATAACACACAAAAAAGGATGGGATGTGGCTCAGTGGTTGAGCATCCCTGGGTTCGATCCCCAGTACCAAATAAATAATAAATAGTTTACCAGCAGCAGATGCTCATTAGAGGAAGTCCTAAAAGATGTACTTCAGATGAGAGAAATATGTGCAAAAGAGTGACAAGCAAGCTGGGGAGGTGACATACACCCTTGTGCCCAGCTACCTAGGAGACTGAGATAGGAGGATAGCAAATTTGAGGCCAGCCTGAGCAATTTAGCAACATCCTATCTCAAAATTTTAAAAGTCTGAAGATGTAGCCTAATGGTTGAGCACTTGCCTAGCATGAGCAAGGCCCTGGACTCAATCCTCAGTAACAAAAGGAGTGAAGATCAAAAAAGTTTGTAAATAAAGTAAACTATAACCATATAAAAACTATAATAATCATGATCATTTTGATGTTTGAGATGTAATTTAAGTTTTTATGTCTCTAAGAAGTCTTCTATAAAGATTGACAAAAATCTTCAATATTTTTGTGAGCTACCTTGTGTGTGTATACAGATGTCTGTTTTCAGACTTGACCCATAAACATAATAAAATTGGACTCAAGGTAAATAAAAATTAGATTTAAGTTGGTGGTTCAAAGGCTTCCATATATTCTGATTACTGTGTATAACTAACCAATGAGTGAAGAAAAAAACATTAGAAATGCTAACATGATTTTATCATTATATGAAATTAAGCATAGAAGAATTCCAATGCTAATTATTTTCCAATTAGGTTTAGACAAAATGAGTTTACAAATTAAAACAGAAAATTCCTTTGACAAAATTAAATGAACAAATCAGAAGAGAATAGAAGTTTACACTATAGTTTAGCTCCAATGTACTTAGAAAGTGTAATTTAAAAGCACATACTAGATTGTTACAAGGAAACATTCTGCCTCCACATTAGTATTTAGAGAAAATTTCTTAAAGCTGCCAATGGACTAACTAGGAGTCAGAAATTTTGTTGACTCAGAAGAAAATAAAGGCAAAATTTTCATGGCTTTTTGGAGAAATATTTATCATTTAGCTTTCCTAAGAAGAAAATTAACTCTTAGAGAAAGAGAACTATCAATAAACATGGCAAATATTATGTCTGTAAACTATCCAGGTTCTTGAAAATCTGAAAATATTTTATTTTGCTGATGGATTGCCAAGCTCACACCTGGTTGAACACTACGTACTCCACCAATTCAAAAGAAGAGCTAGATGTGGACCCTGCAGAGTCACAAGGTTGACATGAGTAAGTGAAAGAAAATTGAGAGAAGTATGACTCTTATGGGGAGCACAGCACTGAAACAGAGGAATCTGGTTTCATAGTCAGCACTGTATCAATCTCTGTAAAGATGGACAGAGGCCCAGTGACTTGGGATGCAAAGCATGATAGTTCTCTGAAGTGCCAATTGCAGTCTACAAAGGGCATTTTCTACTCTGCCTTGAGTCTGAATAGGCCTACGTGTCTGGAAAGAAAGTATTTATGGAGGAAAGGGGTAGTGTATATGACTCTTGCTACAGTTGGGTTCTGAAAGAAATAGTTGTTTGGTAAGTTCCAGTTTGGGGACAGACAGCCATGAGAAGTCCAGCCCAGCTCTATTATGCAGAAGAAAGTTAACAACTATAAACCAGAGATGCTGTCTAGGAATGTGTCTGATTCCTCAAAACTTGTAGCTTCCAGTGTTTAGTTTTGAAAAAATCTTATGTGGTTCTTATTGAAGCATATCAAGCTACTCCAAACCTAGTGGCATTATATACTGTTGATCTGGTTTCTGCCCAGGACAAAATGGAGATGGCTTGTCTCTGCTTCACAGCATCTGAGGACTCTGTTGGGAAGACCTGAGGACTGAGGATAACTTGCTATTGGAGCCTAGAATCCCTGAGGATCATTCACTTCTGTGCCATGTGCCTTCTGAAATAACCTCTATGGGTGGTTTTTCTTCTTACTCAGCATGGTAGCCTCAGGGGCTTTGGACTTTTTACATGGTGGCTCCATATACAAGACAGAAGATGCCTCGCCTTTTCAAGCCTTGCCTCAGAAGTCATCAGGTGCTTTACCCTCAAATGCTTTCTATTAGCTAGGCACCGTGGCTCACGCTTGTAATCCCAGCACTTAGGGAGGCTGACACAGGAGAATCGCGAGTTCAAAGCCAGCCTCAGCAACGGCGAGGCGCTAAGCAACTCAGTGAGACCCTGTCTCTACATAAACACAAAATAGGGCTGGGGATGTGGCTCAGTGGTTGAAGGCACCGAGTTGAATCTCTACTATCAAAAAAAAAAAAAAAATGCTTTCTATTGGTCAAGACCAGGGACACACACTCCTCCTCTGGAGGAGAAGAGTGTCAAGTTGCATTGAGGAGAGCTCATGGAATGGCATGGGAGAATGTTGTGGCCATCTTTGGAAAATACAGATATAGTCATTATTTCTCCATAGAGATAAACATGAGTTATAGTAAAATCTTTAAAACAATAATGATTGTGTAGAAAAATTCGCCTTTGGGGAAAACAAGGTTATCCCTGGGACCATCCCAGACCATTGGACCTCCTGCAGAGAATGATTCTGACAGAAAAGGTTGCTCTGGACTTAGGAAGTGACTGGAAAAACCCCCGTCAGACATTAGGAGCGTCTCCTTACCGCACCATACATTGTGACATGTGTGGAGTCTCTCACAGCCCTTCAAAACTACTCACTGTGCTCATTCATAAATTCCAACGGGACCTGCACTGTGTCTGTTATAGTACCATGCTGAACTCAAGGAGTCTTGGTGACACCAAACTATATCTCACTAGCTAGAAAAGCTTGTTTGGCGAAAGACCTACTGATGTGACCATGAGGACTTTAAATGTCTAGATACAAGGAAATGGGGAAAAAATGAAAATAGAAAATGTCTAACAGGGAAGTTGATCGGAAATAATAAATGATCCTGTGACTTGGGGTAGATTTCTACTAGTGCAGAGCATCTGGATGATCAACATATTTATTCAATTTATGCAAGGTGCAAAGCTCAGCACCACCTTCTCCCTTCTTCTATTCATGTTTCCTGTGAACAGTCTCTTTTCCTACAATCTCTCCATGAAACAGGCTTCTACTTTTCTCTTGCTAAGGGATCACACCCTTCTCCTGGGAACCTTCTTTAAACACTCGCCAGATTTGATTGTTAGATTTCTCTGGCAGAGGAAGTTAAGGAGCCTGCCAGACATAGGACATTGAATGTAATAGACAGAATAAGACGTAACCCATCCAGCTGGCCTGGGCCACTTCACTGGCCACAACAATTTATTACAACTCATGCCTGTACTAGACACAGAAGGTCAATCATCTCAGAAATCAATGGGGAGAAAAGAATCCAAAGGGAGAGTGTGAAGGAAAACTTCATCGTTGCAATCCTGCCCTGCAGCAGCCAAAGATGGCTAGAGGCAGCACACAAGACCAGTATCATGGGGTTGGTCCATCCCCTCTTCCCAAGCTTCAGACAAGACCAAAAACATATCTTGCTCCTGAAGAGATGAAATTGTGCTAATACCAGGAAAATATAAAGAAGGGCAAAACTGTGAAAATGCCTCTACATACTAAGAAATCATTCTCTGTTGATGTGAACAGCAAAATTATTTTAACCTTAAAAGAAAGATAATGCACCAGCGCCATCTTGTGGAAAGACTAGTCCTCACCTATTTTGGAAGTGCCCAAACTCCAGGCTCTCTTTCCCACAAGCAGAGTCCTCAAACTCTGGTGTCCTTCAAGAGCAAGGGGGCACCATACCATGCATTTGTCCTAAGGTTCTGGTGATGTCCTGGATGCAGAGCTTCAGTTGCTGCAGGGCTTCAAGCAAAGCTTCCTGGCTGGGCTGCAGGACAGCATGTATTGCCTGAACAAGTGCCTGGGGATGAGATTGCTTTGTTCACCAGCATTCCCTTAAAACCCACTGAGGTTCCATGGCTGGGGCACCCAGGGGTGGGCGTGTCCTCAAACTGCTGGACTGTCTGTCACAGCTTCCTGGGAGTATTCTTAAAATCAGATCTGCTATGAGGTCTGTTGAAAGCCAGAATCTTTCTGGCACCTTCCAGACAGAAATCTGGTTAGGTTTTTCTGATTCTTTCTAGTGGCTGCTATTTCTTATACTTCTTGAAGGGACTGAGCTCTATTATTTTTCTCCCCTTTTCTTCTGAATTTATCACACATTATATTTGTTTCTACCATATCTCCAGCTAGGGAATCCTAACCCCAAAGCTCTGTATTAGACAAAAATCAGACAGATTCTAAAGCTCCCCCAGCTCCAGAGTTCCATCTACCAAGAAGCTTTCCTTGTCCTACCACAGTCTCTACCTCATCTGAACTGGGTTTCAAAGCTGACATTTTATTCTGTACCTTCCAATAGACTAGACACATGGAAGAGAACTAAGATGACCATATAGCTTCAGTTGTGAAAAAAGGTGTTATAAAAATTGTGCCAGGGCTGGTCACCCTACTAAGGACAGTGGGCACTCAATAGATGCTTACCAGTGGAGGTAGTGAAGAAAGGCATAAACTAACAAATATCTTTAGGCAAGGCATAAGTACTCTGGCTAATCACAGGCTACTCTACTGTCTCTTGTCTGATATCTGGCCTTTCTGATACATGTAGGATACCTGAAAAAAATTCAGATTTGCAATTTCCAGGGCAAGGTCATCTTAATGCTGCCCTAAATACATTTCATTTCATTTTGCTGATTCTTTGCCTAACAATTTTCTCTGCCAGGAATATATTCATGTGTGCTTCTTGCCCCTCCTCTCCTCTCCTCTTCTCTCAACCCCTCCCACTCTACATCCTTTCTCTCACCATTCATGTTTTAACTTAGCTGTCATTTCTCTGGGGAGGCTTTGCCTGATCCTTTAACTCTAGATTAGACTTGTCTTTTCATGAAACATGGCATTTTTCTCCTTTTCACCCTATATTAATCCATCTCCCTCCACTAGATCATGAGCTTCCATCAAGGCTGGAACAATCTCTGCCTTGTTTGCCTGGATTTTCCATTCCTAGAGTGATGCATAGAGAAATTATCTACTCCAAGTTTTACAGCAATTGAGCAAATGAAGCTGACACTGTGGACTAGAGTTTAGATCTCTTCTTTCAGATTTGAAGTAAGTAGAAAAAGGTCAACATTCACCTGAACTGAGAAATCTACTTCAGGGAAAGGAACTGGGGAGAGAAAGTAAAGCTCAGACTGATTTCTCAAATTTAAAAGAAAAAACAAAGTGCTATAAAGGGAGATGATACCTTAATTCCAGGCACGGCTGCTTTCTCCACTAAAACAGTCACCAGTATGAAACCACGCATACTCTCTCCCCCAGGAAACAGGATGATGGTGTCCAGGTTACTTGGGAAGGAGATTGTCACATGGTTAGAGAGGTGGACACTGTGGTACAAGTACTCACTGCCATAGGTCCCCACCAAGTTGCGTACTACAGAAACAGTCAGGGAAATATTTTTTTTTTCCACCCCTTAAGACAAACTTGAGGATGAGTATCTACTTTCAGCAACATCAGGAAGGAAAGAGAATAATAGGTTCAGGTCCAAGTTCACCTTAACTGAGGACTCTAAAAAGCTTATCATGGCCCTGATGGTCCTGGACCATCAACCCAGTGCAATGGCCAGCTGAAATATGGATAGGCAGTTCTTAGCAAAAGGTACAGCTGTTTCTTTAGGATCACATCATTGCTGTCCAAAGCCAAGGAGTCTTGGAGCTGGGGTTACCATACTCCCTTCTTACAGATATAAAAATATGGCCCAGAGATGCAAAATGGCTTGTTCAGGCTCAACATATAGCTCATATAGCTCATAAGTAGACCAGTGTTCCTTTTGATCGGGAATTAAATGCCATCTAATAGACTAGGGGCTGTAAGACCATTACAGAGGAATACATTTTTTTAAACAACCTATTGTCCTTCATATTGATTCAAATATCTCAGCTATAGATCCAATCTACAAAACCTATAAAGTTAACTCCAAAGATTATTGTAACATAGATGTCTCTCATATTTTAAGCATGAGAACAGAGCAAAACAAACCAAAACAGAACAAAACACTAAGTCAAGAATTGGATTATTCAGCAGAGTTACATTCGCTTGGGGAGTGATATTTTCGTCTTCTACTCCCCTCCCTCCTGAACTACAGCTTTTATCCTGGAATTTTTAATAGAGGCCAAGGTCTGAGGATAGGAGAGTCAACAGTGGCTTCAGAGGCAGCTTTGCTTCCTAGAGAAAGTGGAGGCGAAGAATGTCTTGACCAGACCTGCTCCATGAACTCCAGTCCATGTAATAATGAATGTTTCAAAGGGATTCTTCTCTAGGTGTAATCTGCCTATGATTTGGATTTTCATAGAAGTTATGGTGAAATATTCATGGTGAAATATTTTTCAGAGCATTAAACTTCAAAGAGTCACAAACTTTGTGAAGTTCTTTTTAAAATCTGTTTGTTTCCTTATTTCATTTTAAAATCTGTTTGTTTCCTTATATTACACTTTACTTGTTTTATTATGCACAGATTGGAAAATAAAGAAATAAAGAAAAGTAAGCCCCTCATTCTTACAAGGCACAGTCAACCATATCTAACTTTTGGACTGTTAATTCTTAGCATGTTTCCTTCTCATTTTTTTCCATGCATTTTTATATAGTAGATATTGTGCTATACAAGTAAGTTGGGATGCTTTCCATTATGATCTATTGTAAGCCTTAAAATTTAGATTGGATTCTAAAGTGAGTAAAAGATTTCTGACAACTTACCTAATTTCCAGGGGTCTAGCCAAAGTTCAGTTATTTGCAACCACCAAGAGAAAGAGAAAAAAAAAAAAAAAAGAACAATTGAGTTCGTAAACCAGATATAGCTTCTAGTGTCACACGTACCCAGGCACACACACTCGTGTGTGATGCTCATGCACACATACCTACATCCACTCATATCTTGCATGTCACAGATTGTGACTGGACTATGAACCACTGTGTGATAAGGAATGAGCCAGATCTCAACTCACACATCAGCCCCAGAATATTTGACCTGGTATTTTATTCCTTTCACACTTCTGTAATTAGCAACAAACCACCTTTTTTGTTATAGTCATTCTCCTCCTACCCAGTTTTTGAGACCTGCCTTAGATCAAGTTTCCTCCTCCAGCATGCTTATTCTTGATTGTTAAGGCCTGCGTTGAGGTCATTTTCCAAAATCCCAATGAACCTATTGTTTATGTTACCCTTTGACATTTGTCATGCTTGGCTTTGTCTCATTATTTAATGACTTTGGGAGTACTTCGCTTCTATGTCTTTCATTTATTCAAAGCACTCAGGTCTGTGCTAGGCATCTTTAAAAACTTCAAGAAGCACAAAGAAGCATATGTGAGGAAGCCCAGGACTGTGTCTGCTTATCTGGATTAAATTAGCCCTATACTCTCTCATGGTAGGACACTTGCCTACTCTTGTGGTGTTTTTGACTTTCCCAATCCAGTACTGCCATTTTTCCCTTTGGCATTCCTTTCTCTGCTCTTTTATTGAATCATAAATCCAGCTTATTCAATATTCAATGAATTGACAAGAATAATTCATGTGCATATATTCATTATTTCTTTTTTTTTTTGGTACTGGGGATTTAACTCAGGGGCACTCGACCACTGAGCCACATCCCCAGCCCTGTTTTGTGTTTTATGTAGAGACAGGGTCTCACTGAGTTGCTTAGCGCCTCATCGTTGCTGTGGCTGACTTTGAACTCGCAATTCTCCTGTCTCAGCCTCCCTAAATGCTGGGATTACAAGCATGAGCCACCACGCCCGGCTTATTCATTATTTCTTTGCACCCAAATTCTAAGCCAGGGTTAGCTATTTTCAATGGTTACTACTTCTGTTATTAAAGCCTAATTTTGGTCAAAAAAAATGTAATTATTAAAGAAAACAAAATTCCAGGTTTCAGAGGTCCTTAGAGAACTGAGCTGACTCATTCTTTTTTCTTCTAAGGGGATATAAATTAACCCTCAAAGCTATGTTACGTATTGAGTGTTTAATCCTTTATAGTAGAGTCCCATAATCTCCTTCAGGAATCCTTAGCTACCTACAACAATTGTGCTAAATAAACTTTTCCTCATATCTAACCTACATGTATCTTCAGCTATTTTAATCCATCAGAAAAGCAAGTGCTGTATCTTGCATCTATAGTCAGAAATAAATTTGGCAGTGACAATAAAGTTCAAAGGGAAATTTAACACTTCTCTCTCACCCTTCTCTGACTACTGGGTTTCTTATTTGTTATAAAATCATGCTATTTGTTCCACAGACAGAGCTTTTATTTCCAGCACAATTGTCAAAAAGTGACGTTAGATGGAATTGATGACATTATTAATCAAATTGTCAGTCCAACATACCTAGAATACCAACTCCTAAGTCATTATAATCATTATTTTATGATCAGTATATAATGATTCATTTATTGAAGGTCTTGACTTCAATGGAGGGCGTATCAGGGAAGAAACAATTTGATGAGAAGGAATGAGTAAAGTAGGATTAGAAGAAATGGGTGAATTAGGATTATACAGGACCTTGAAGTTGGGTTGAAAAATTTAGATATGATGTGAAAGCAGCAAGAAAAAGCAGTTTAGGTCATGTATTCATAGTGGATTTGGGAAAAACTTACGTTCAAGTTCAACCTTTCTTTTGAACCACAAAATGGACAACAAATGTGAACATCCTTAATGATAAAGTAATTGAAAAAACCCAGACCTTCCTTGTGGGGAGAGGTGAAGTTTTAAGACCACCTCTTACTGAGTTTCAGTCTGTCAAATTCAAAGCATTCTCTCCCTTCCTTACCCTTCTGGGTTCCTTTTAGTCCAGTTTGCCAGCACCAAGTCCGAGTGGACCAGGATAGGAGGTAGCCCCAAGTTCCTGGAGACTTCGACAAAGGGAATGGCAAGATTTCTTGGCAGCACCTTTCAAATATAAATTCAGACAAGTATTATATTCTAGAAAGAATGTGGCAGAGGAAATAACTATGGTTGCCTTTTATTCCAGCAATCCTGTGGTCAAGAAATGATTTGGGGATCAAATTTAAATTAGCCAAGTGATCTTTTATGCACATGCTTCACACAGATGTCCATGAACAGTAACATAGTGGCAATACTGTTTGTGAGTACACACTGCAATATATGTGAAAATTACCAACCTCAGAAACTGACTATTGCAAAGAATATTGCTAAAACAAGAGCTAAGGAAATTGGCAGTGGGGAAAATCTTTAGATGTCTAGATACAGGTATGAAGACAGATGGAAATACATGTGTGTGCCTATGTGTTTATGTGCCAATCAGAGAGATCAGAGCACACTAGAGAAGAATGAGAAAGACAGACATTTCAGTCTGTATGGAAACCAAATCATTGGTCACTTCTTAAGTCAAACCCAATTATGACTTTCAAGGAAACCACTTCTGGACAGACCCTATTTACTATCTTCTATTTCTTCTGACTCTTTGCATAACTTTTTGTAGTTTCAACCTGCACTTTGGGATATGAAGTCCCTGGTTCTATTACTCATGGTATAACATCATTAAAATATACCTAATTCCCTTATACCCAAAAGATCCTTCAAGTCAAAGAACCCCTATTCTCTTCTCCACCTATTCAGCTGCTAATCTTTGGAGTTCTCTTCAACTGATGCCATAGGGCTTTATCTGCTTACATTCCAGAAAAGCTATTCAGATCCATTGGGTTCTCTATTTAAATGAAGGCAAAATCAGTCCAGATTTAAATGCTCCATATCATTAGCCATGAGGGAAATGCAGTCAAAACTACAATGAGATGCCATCTTACCTCAGTCAGAATGGCGATTATCAAAAACAGATAAATAAATAAACAAAAATAACAAATGCTGGTGAGTATGTGGAGAAAAAAGAGCCTTTGTACATTGTTCTTGGGAATGCAAATTAGCATAGCCACTTTGGAAAACAGTATGGAGATTTCTCAACAAACTGAAAGTACTCTTGGCTATACATTCCAAGGAAATAAAATCAGCATGCAAAAGAATCATCTGCACATTACAACAGTATTCACAACAGCTAAGATATGGAAATAGCCTAGAAGCCTATCAATAGAAAATGAAAATGTGGTATGTATACAAAATAGTGTATTAGCCATAAAAAAAAAATGAAGTCACGGGGCGCAGTGGCACACACCACTGAGCCATGTCCCCAGCCTATAATCCCAGTGGCTCTGGAGACTGAGACAGGAGGTTCGTGAGTTCAAAGCCAGCCTCAGCAATGGTGAGGTGCTAAGCAATTCAGTGAGACACTGTCTCTAAATAAAAATACAAAACTCAAGTGCCCCTGAGTTCAATCACTGGTACCCTCCCTTAAAAAAGAATGGAATCCTCTCATTTCCAGCAAAATCTATGTAACCAGAGGACATTATATTAAGTAAAATTAGCCAGACACAGAAAAGCAAGTGCCACATATTTCCACATGTGGAAATTAAAAAAAAAAAAAAAAAGGAATTGAAAACAGAATAGTGATTAATATGGATCGAAAGGGGTATGTTTGAAGAGGATGGAAAAAGGGAGGTTGAATTTGATAAGTGTTAGGTCTCGTCAGAGTCCAAAATGTCCAACTAGGGGAACCGGTCAGCAGCTGTGGAGCAGCAGCAAGCCTGACGCCACCAATGGACACGCCTCCTGTCAATCAGCAGGTTTTCCTGACCTATCCAAGAAGGACTCTGGCCTTCTCTTCCTGTCCCCAAGTCCTCCCCTTCCTGACAGGGTTTTCTTGAAATTCTCTGTGCACGGAAGATCCAGCGCCATTTCTCCCGTACACGCTCTGATGGATGGGGAATTTGGCCTGAGGGCGTGTATTCCAATAAAGCCTTGCCGAGTGGCTTAAATTCATCTTCTCCCTGGTCATCTAATCTTTACAACAAGTGTATAGAAATATAAATGAACCCCATTAATACATGCAATCAATATGTGTTAATAAGAACATTTAAAAACAGAAGAAGAGATGACCTGAGGCCAGGTCTGGGGGCTGGAAATGAGGAGCCCTGTGGAGTGGCTTGGAACTACATGGATACAGCACTAGGCTGGAGGCTGCCTCCCCCCCATGCCCTTTGTCTACTTTTCCCCATTTTAGGACAGTGATTTAGGGAGCAGATGGAATAAGGAGAGTTATTGGGGTGTCTAAGTGCCTAGATTTTGAACTTTTCAAGATCAGACATATAACTTTTTAAAAATTAGATGTACATCATAAAAACCCTGAAGCAGCTCTGTGCTGTCTTTGCTCCTTAGTCACCTGTGCTTTTGGGAAGAAGTAGGATCAGTTAGGCAAACAAATTGGGCACAGGCTGTTCACTTAACTGGGGACTGTTGAGGATAACTTTCTGATTTCTGGAATAGGAACATTTGTAAAAAATGAAAAGGAATATAATTTACAAGATAGGTAGTAGAGCTGGGGAATTTATATCCCAAAGTGCAGGTTATAACTATAAAGATTTCAGTAAACAGTCAGAAGAGAATAGATAAATTATGAAGAGATCAGCTAATAATTAGCTAGGTTGACAGAGAGCAGTATTAAACAAAGATTAGTGACATAAGTGTCAATGTGTCCCTCTGGGGAAAGAAGGCTCCACTAGGAAAATCAGAAGAGACAAGTTCTGGCCCTGGCTTTTCTACTAATTTGCTCTCTGACTCTGGACAAGGAACTTACCTTCTGTGCTCCTCAGTTTGTAAAATGGGCATAGTGTAACCCTATGTGTTTATGCGATTATAAAAAAGCATCCCAAACAACAAATATATTTAGGAGTATAGAACAGCAGTAAATCTTCAATGCATTTCAAGACGTCTTCAAATGCAGCTCTTTACACATTCATGGAAGAAAGTGCCAGAGAAAATAGTCTCAAAGACTAATAAATGAGAAAATGCCTATCAGTCTAAAAGAAAATTAGCTTCCTAACTGGAAAAAAGTAATCCCTTATTTAAATTGTCTCTTTCCCTCTCCTTCAACTGATATCTCATAAAATAAATAAGAAAGTACACCTTAAAAAGTGTAGTACCAAAGAGACAGCTTATCCCAGATGCAGAGGACTAGCTAAATAATATGACAGGCATCTTTGCCCCTTACCTCTTTAGGCTGTGTATCTCCTTCCTGCCAGATATATCCCATGGTAATAGAGCTCAGGACTAAGTGGGCCAGGCATTGCTCCCGGTAACTCTTAAGGAACTGGCAGTTCAGGAGGGGCATCTGTTCAAGAGACATTCCAAAGATTAGCAGCTGTGAGGGTGGGTATAGGTACAGGGTCCTGTGATTTGAAAGGTCCTTTGGGTGTAAGGAAGCGTGTTATATTCAATTGGAGAAGCTAATAGCCTTCATGCTCACTTATTTATCCCCAGATCCTAGGATGCTGCAGTATGGGAGGTACCCACATGATATTGTTGAGGAAGTACCCAATTGCCCTACCTGAATCCCCAAATTGTACTCATAGTTGTGCCAGAGACTCTGGTCTCCATTGCTGAAGCTGCAGCTTGGTTGAGTATTGTAAAATAACTCCTAGGATTGAGATAATTTATTTCATAGGAGTCTCTTTTGACAAGTTTTACAGTCCTGTTTTATCAAAGCCTTCTTACTTGACATCATTTAACGCTGTAATAATCCCATGTGGTGGTTCACCACACAGGACATTCTCCATTGACTCCCTGAGTGAAAAGAAGTCCGATGGGGTTAGGAATTTGACTAAATCCCCACAGAAATGAGCTAGGCCAAATGAAGGTTCAGTTCTTGTTTGAAAACCACGGGCAACAAAAGTGGTGAGGTCTTTTCATGCCTGCCCCCTTCCCATGCCCATTTCCTCCTTCTCGAAATGGAGGTAACAACGGCCTCAGTGAGACATTTGAAGGTGGTATCATTATTAAAAGTAACATCCTGTACAGAAGTTAGGTATCTGTGACAGCCCTGCCATAACAAATATTACCGATTTCTCAGTTTTGCCTGGGGCTCCCCTGCCTGCTGGGGCTGATCTCAGCAAGCTATGAGTTCTGTCTTTCTGAGCACGTTCCCCTCTTCTCTCCTCCCTACTTTGTGCAAACGCTACTGTATACGCAGCCCAAGCTATATCTTGCTGGTGACCCTCTTCCGACCGGAAGTTCCAGAAGAGGCGGCGAGGAATGTTTCTGGCATCCTTTAGAGCTCCAGGCACAGCCTGATGGGCAGAGCGCAGAGGCTGGCGCAGCTAACGCAGGAGGACCGGCCTCCTCGTCGGAATCCCTCCTCAGTCCACTAGGGGGCAGTGTCTCATCGCAGGACTACAATTCTCAACGCGATCGCAAACACCAGGTGCTTCAAGTTGTGGTTGGGGAGCAGATTGTGCGCGCGCTGTTGAGATGCTGCGTTTTAGCAGACAACAGCTGAGAATTATAACAGCCATTACGTTACTTTTAGGGTACTTCTTATAAAACTCATACTAAAGTATCCGAACTCATACTAAACTGGCCTTGCAGGATGTTATGCTAACTTGCCCCAAATCCAGAGGATAAAATTGAGATTCAAAGACGTTAAAATATTTCCCAAAGTCACAAGGCCAGGAAAGACTGAGATGGTTCTGCTGACCACAGTTCTTTCCTCCCTGCCTCTCTCGATTCATTTGTTCTAATTAGGTATATATGACAGCAGAATGCATTTCGATTGATTGTACACAAATGGAACACAACTTTTCGTTTCTCTGGTGCTGCACGAAATAGAGTTGCACCATATGTGCAGGCATACATGTATCTAGGGTAATGATGTCCATCTCATTCCACCATCTTTCCTGCTCCCATGACCCCTCTCCACCCCTCCCGCCCCTACACCACCTACTCTGTCTTTGTCAGCACTGCCTAATGGAAACATGTGAGTCATAAGTTTCATTTGAAAAATCTCTAACCACATTTTTTTTAAAAAGTTAAAAAAGAGAAGTAAAATGAGTTTTAATTTTTTTTTTTTTTTTTTTTTTTGGTACTGGGGATTGAACTCAGGGGCACTCGACCACTGAGCCACATCCCCAGCCCTATTTTGTGTTTTTATGTAGAGACAGGGTCTCACTGAGTTGCTTAGCGCCTCGCCGTTGCTGAGGCTGGCTTTGAACTCGCGATTCTCCTGTCTCAGCCTCCCTAAGTGCTGGGATTAC
>CM053403.1:107058004-107154224 GCA_028644305.1 Xerus rutilus | reverse complement strand
GTTTTAAATTTTATCAACTTATTGTATCAAAGATTTATCAACATGTAATCAATGTAAAAATTACAAGATATTTTACAGTTGCTCTTTCAAAGCCTTCAAAATCTATTAATATCTCCTTGATTTTTACCAGCCACATTTCAGCTATGGAATAGTCACAGCTAACCTACCGGGCAGCCTTTAGGTAATGGAATAAGGTTCAGATGAGAAATACTCTTCATGGTTAGAGACATTTTTCAGGAAACTTCATGCACATACATTCCAGACAATTATAAATCAACTAAAAGCCAGACATGGTGGGCGGATCTTAGTCACAGCTTCTGGAGAGACCAAAGCAGGAGGAATGCAAGTTTGGGGCCTACATGACCAACTTAATAAGACTTTGTCTCAAAATAAAATTTAGAAAAAAAGCAGGGGGCCTGGAGGGTATAGCTCAGTGATAAATCACTTGCCTAAAAACAACTAAAGGGATTAAAACAGAAAAAAAGAAGAAAAACTCATAGTGGAATATTTTATATATTTGTGTATGGGAGTGTGTGTCTATGTGACACAGGTGAAATAGTGAGTTATGCATCTAATGTTTCCCTTAATTTAAGGTAATCAATTTGATTCCATACTTTTGGTTCATTATAAGAAAGTACATATTTGGCTGAAATAGTTTAGCTTGATTTAAATCTTAAAACATTTTTCTCTTTTGCACCTCAGTGCAAAAACAGTGAACTGGCTTATTTCCTGATTTTCTTAGTATTTGTTGTAATCTCCTTTGATAGGAGGGAGGTGGGTTGAGGACACTATAATTTGGTTTCAATACCTTTTCTTTCACCAGCATTTTGCTTAGCTCAGTGACTTCTTCAGACATGTTATTTTGCTGGCAATGTTACAGTATTAAAAAGAGCTAGCATGAACCTTTTTTCTTGGCAGGTCTGACTCACCAGCTAGACTGAGCTTCTGGAGAAGAACAATATCTTTTAAAAACAGTATTCATTTTTTTAAGTTATAAAAGCAATAGAACATTGCTGTAAACAGTATCAAATACAGTATAGATCTATATATCTCAAAAACATACATACTTCATAAGCAGAAAATTGTTTCTTTATTGAATAGTATCAATATTACTTCCTGGATGTAATCATTAGAAGTTTAGTATGTCTACTTCTATCAATACATCTATCTTTTAGATAATAATGCAATCACATTAAATGTATACATCATATAGTCCACATTATATACCATTATATACTTTTGTTTTCAGTAACCTACATGTCAAAAAATATGAATATGTAGACGTATATATGTATACACATATACATTGTATACACATATATTGCCGTTTAATAGCCGCAGTTTTCATCTATTTAACAGATCTATTTAATAATGGAAATTTAGCAGATTTTTTATCTTTTTTATTTTGCTATTACAATTCTTTCAGTAAACAGATTAGTGTACTCATCTTTGCCCTTTTGAGTATATATCTTTGCAAGATAAATTCATAAAAATAGAATTGCTGGATCAAAGCAATTTAAGGTTTTAATGGCTACTTTAAAATTCCTTGACAAAAAGAGTTCTGAATACGTTTTTGTTCCTCTAGATCATGACTAATACTATGCTAATATTTTTGTTTATTTGTTTTAATTCATGGCAACCTAATAGCCAAAGACACTTATTTCATTGTTTTCACTTGTATATTTGGTTTGTGGATAAGGTCATTTTGCATATTGATTAGCAATTCAAATATTTCTTTCTGTAACTTAATTATCTATATCCTTTACCTATCTTTTCCCATTGATTATTCATCTTATTGATGTGGTAGAACACATTTTTCATATGGATCTTAATATTTGATATAAATGTTATAAATTTTCTCCAAGTTTGTTATGTGCTTTTAATAATCCTTTGAACATTACCTTAACATTATTTATATTACAGTTGGATACATTGAAAAGATTTTATAAGAGTGTTATTATTAGTACTTCTTTCACAAATGAATAAAAAATATTGATTACATTTTATTCCTCAGCCAATTTGTTCTGAATTTTTAATGACTTTGGAACTATAAACACATAATTATTTTTCCCTTATATCAGGATATTAAAAGTTCACTAATTAATGTAAATGAGTTTGGACTAAAAACAGAAATTGTGGTTTCCATCACAACAGAATACAAAGGTGCTCTACCAATTGCCTTATCTTCCTTGAAGAAATTCAAGTAACATTTTAACAGTTTCTCAACTCAGGTTGACAGAGAGAAGTATGAGGTTTTTCCTTTTGTTTTGTCCTGTTTTTGCATGCCGGGGCTCCAACTCAGGGCATCGTGTGGTTCTACCACTTAAGCTATATCCCCAGGCCTCAAATTGTATGTTATGCTCTGCAACCTGGGCTTGTGGTATAGCTCAGTGGCAAAATGCTAGCCTAGCATACATGAGGTCCTGGATTGTATTCTTAGCACCACAGAAAACAAACAAAAGCAGTTGAGAAGCTTCTCAGAAAGAGTGTGAACATTCCTTCAGAATCTACAACTTGTTTCAGGCCAACATGTTTGAACAGTGTCTTTCCACTGAACATTCTGAAGTTCATCTCATAGCTGTTTACTTATTAGAAATATTTTGTGAATTGATATCACATGCATATAAATTGAATGCATTTGATATCTGTTTACAACTTAAAGAATACATATAGGCATTTACTTACCTTTCACTCAACTAAGAAATAGAGCTTGACCAAAACCTTCAGAGCCCTTTGTGTGCTTCTAATTGTATTACCTATTAGCCTGCCTGTCCCTCAAGAGCACCGATTTGATGAATTTTTTATTTCCTTGATACTTATAAATGATGTAAAAATGCATATGACCACTGTACCTTGTGTTGTTTAGTTGGGATGACTTTGAGCTTAATATAGTCATACTGAATATATACTGTGTTTACTTTTCTTATTCAACATTGTGGTTTTGCTATTAATCAGCATTACACTCTGAAGCTTCACCTCATTCACTTTCAGAGCTATTGCATATATTTTGCCATGATTAATTATACTCTTTCACCTCTCAGGTCACACTCCTGCCTAAGAAGCAGGAGAAAACATATTATTTATGGCTTATTTTTTTTCATTTTATTTTGCCCTATTTTGATGAACAAAGGTACTATTTTAATGATACTGGGTTTATCAAAAAATCCCAATTATATTTCTGGTTAGGGAATTCTTTGGTAGTTCCAGTACATAAAAATCCCCTATATTTCCTTCTTAAAAGTTGACTACCTTTTTCTTTTACATTTAAGTTCTCCAAACATCTTGAAATAATTTACTTTTTGTTTGTGGTGAAAGAAGCAGATGTAACTTATTTTGCTCTATGCATGCAATGTGTATGGGTTATAAGCCATGCTACTATGAGAAAGTTCTTCATTGCTCCATAATTCCACCTCTACCACATACTGAGTTTCAATATATACACGGATCTGTATATAGGTTTTCCATTACATTTTTAGTTCTTTCTGTTTATTGCTGCCCCATACCATCTGATCTCAACTTCTTTATTAGTATATTATGTCATAACAACTGGCAAAGCAAATCTTTTTACCTTCCTGTTAAATTTACATTATTTATTGTTGATTTGCTTCATAACAGAATAGTAAATGGGCATAAACGTGGTATAAACTTACACAACTTTCACATGACTATGACTTGGGTTTTGTTAAAAAGAATTTTGAAATGTTAGCTTCATCATGTTAACATAGCCTGGTTACAAGAATGCGTGTCTACACACACGTCTGCCTCAATTGTTTTAGCAATTCCTTTACAGTTATGTTATCAATGATTGTTTAGAACCAATCACAAAATTTAAAAATTTCATTTTTAGCAATGTTTCTGAAATGCTCATATTTCCCTCTCTACTTCCTTTATATTGGTTTGAATTTGCTTGATTGAAATAAATGCCTGATTGGCTGGTATACTTTCTTCCTTCTTGATTTGAATGATTATTGTTATCTTTTGTCCTCACAGTGAAAGGACCAGACTAAAGCCATTTTGTGACTCTAGGCCTCTTGTCCAGAGCCCTAGGTCCCCCACCCAGTTACAGGCAGTTGCAAGACAATCAACGGCACCCCTCCCTGGTGCCAAAAAGTGGTTCTGCAACTTGAGTCAGCTAATCAGAAGGCCAGGCAATGAGCTCACTGTAGCCAGACCTATCAATAACCTAAAGGTCAACTGGGCCCATTGTAGCCAGACCTATCCGCCTAAAGGTCCACTGACCACCCAGTGACTTCACCCATCCCCATCCAATCCTACTGCTGTTCCCCCTGTGCGCATTTTCCCTTACCCAATCATGTAACACCAAGGCATGTACCCTCCTGCTTGCGATTGTAATCCATAAAAATCCCTGCTCCCCTAGACTCGGGGCCACGCTTCCTAACCCGCTGCATTGGTGCGGGTTGGCAGACCCTGCTCGAGTTTGAATTAAAGACCCTTTTGTGATTACATCAGAATCAGACTCCTGGTGGTCTCTAGTGGTCTCGAGTCTGGGCATTACAACAGATGATCAAAAAACATCAATATTCCAAACACTCAAACTTTATAAATATTCCTAAATTATCTTTGTTCATTTTTTTTTAGTTGTAGATGGACACAATACCTTTATTTTATTTATTTACTTATATGCAGTGCTGAGGGTCAAACCCAGTACCTCACATGTGCCAGGCAAGCACTCTACCACTGAGCCACACTCTCAGCTCCCCTAAATTATCTTTTTAAGATGTGTGAGGATGGTCAAATGTATATGTGTATATTTAATTTTGAATTATAATAAAAATAAATACTGGTTTATTTATGTACATGCTCAAAGTGTTCCAGCCTGGCCCTTGGCAGCTCTTTCAGTTTGGCTCCTGAGTTCCATTTGACATGCTTATAATAGCTCTTTTGAGCACTCCCTCACTCCCTGACAAGATAGAATGTTCTAGGGTCCTCTTGTATTTTCTTTTTCCTGAGTGCGCATAATCAGGGAGTCTTGGTTCTTGTTGTCAAAGAGAGTACTTATCTGAGGGCTGAGTTTGTTCATTGCTCCTGGAATGTCCTTACTTTTACATCCTCACAGTGGGCAGAACTAGGAAACCTCTCTGTGTGTGTATGTGTGTGTGTGTTTGTACATAATTATAACATTATATACTTAGTATCTATCTAATTATTTATTTTTATTTATTTTTGGAGAGTACCGGGGATTGAGCTCAGGGGCACTTGACCACTGAACAACATCCTCAGTCCTATTTTGTATTTCATTTAGAGACAGGATCTCACTGAGTTGCTTAGTGCCTCGCTTTTGCTGAGGCTGGCTTTGAACTTGTGATCCTCCTGCTTCAGCCTCCTGAGCTGCTGGGATTACAGACATGCACCACTGCACCTGGTTTAGTATCTATTTATTGATGTATATTTATCCAGCCACCCATATATGTTCATAGACATACACACACATCTTTAAATATATATAAAGCTGAACATGACTTTATACTGATGTCTCCACCTCTATTGCAGTACCACAAAGTAGTTCCAGCTTCCCTCTCTTTGTTAATCTGTAACTTTCCTCTCTCACAGGGAAACATCAACCACAATCCGTTTACTTATTTGTTCAAACCAAGTATACATGTAAAGCAAGTTTATACTGTACCTAATGAAAAACAAATTTATCCACTATAGTACAGTGATTATGTATAGTTCACTTTTTCTTTAGCCTTGCAGTCAAATATTATTTTCCAAGGTAATTTAGGTCAGCTCGCATTTCTCCATCTCTCTTCATTGAGATTCTGCCCTACATCTGTAGTCTTAGATTCATTTGTCACAGTATGCATTACATCCTGGGACCTCCCAACATTCTGGTTTACTTTTTAAAATTTACACATGTGAATGTCCATTCTTTATGATGTACAATTCCATGAGTTTTTCACTGTGGAATGTCATGTACCCACCACTTGAATACCATGCAGAACAAAGAGTTCCATTATCCTAAAAGTCCCCATGTGCATCCCTATTGTAGTCAACTACTCTGTCCTCACCAAACCCTGGTAACCACTGATTCTGTGCTTATAGTTTTGGCTTTTCTAGAATGTAAAGAATGGAATCATACAATATGTACTTTCAGGGTCTGACAACTTTCATTCAGTTAAATATATTTAATGTTCATTCATGCTGTTGCACAAATCAGTAGCTCATTTATTTTTATCACTAAATAGTATTTGGTCATATATTTTGCTACATAGGAAGGCTTTAACTCAGTTTATCCACTCTTCTGTTAATGGATATCTTGGTTGCTTCAAAAGTATTTTTAAGCAATTATGAATAAAGTTTCACATACAGCTTTGCTGTGAATATAAAATTTCAATTTAAATGGAATATTATTGCTGATTTGTGTGCTGTCTGTTGAGCCTTACAAGAATTTGTGAAGCTATCTTTCAAAGTGGCTGTTCCGTTTGCATTCTCGTCACCAATAAATGCAAATTCTTATTGTTACATATGAACTCCAGCATTTTTCTGTACATGTAAAAATTATTTTTATGTACAGAAAACTCAACGGTATATATTTAATCTAGTTTAGTGATAAGTTCTTCAGATTTTGCCTTTTCCAGCTTGGCAATGCAAGCCACTCAGTTTGGACCCAATGTGTTGACTACTTAGTGGCAATGAATGTCATCATCTGTCATTATAATTGGTCTTGATAGCTTCCACCAGTTCAGACAGAGCACCTTTGCCTTCCAGTTAAACAGCCTTATGGTTTCAGTATTTTAATGTTCCTGATACCCCTGTGGGCTAGATGCCCCAGACTGACCCTCCCCTTGATTGATGCAGTAGGGAACTCCCATCTTATAATATCGGGCAGAGAGGAAGAAAACCAGCCTGACAGAACCCACTTCATGCGTAGTCACCAGCAGCTGAAACTTCTTGTTCTCCACCAAGGTGGTGACAGCATTAACCCCTACTTGAAGGACAGGTGGTCTTTTAGAGGAGATATCTTCTTTGCCAACAGCTTTCTTTATAGCCACAGTTCTGGCCTCTCCTCTTGCCTTGTATCTTGCCTGATTTATACTTAAAAGGCCAGTTTAATAGTTGGGTAGCTTTGGGCAACTCAAACCTGAGAGAGTGAAGTTGGTAATTGTAGAAGGCATTATTAGCCTATAGGTAAAGTCCCTTTCGGGCTAAATGTCCTATCCAATGCCAAAAATCTGAGGACGTCTCTCAAAAAGGATTTACCATCTTCTTGATCTCTTGCTCTTTCACAGTATTAAGGTCCTGGGCCAACTTCTACCCCTTGGTCTTCTTTCCTTTGGCATATAGAATAACTGTAATCCTCTCCAGCATTTGATATGGCTGAATATGTATGTGTGTGTATTAATTTTAACAAAATAGATATTAAGTTATATTTTAATATATAGTGTTATAGATAAATATTCCTGTGTTGTTGCTCTATAACTAAATTAGTTTCACTTTTATTGTTCCCTAAGAATTTGCAGAATTTTCTAATCATGCTAGAAAATTTGAAAGTTCACCATCAAGGAGTATTTTAAATGAATGCATAATTACAGATACTAAATATGAGCACATCAGGAAAGTAGATTTCTGAAGAGTGGAAAATCTTTCTTGTGCCTCTGAAATCATGTGGCATGATTATGGCAGGTGGAGAAGAGAAGGAAACATCAATCATCATATGTTGAGTGGAAGGCCCCTTCAAAAATACTTAGTTATTACAGCAATACTATGAGACTAGAATTTCTCCCAATTTTTTAAGAAGAAAGTGAAATTACAAAGTTAATAAATTTTTTCCTGATCCACAGACCTACCTAAGTGATAAAACCAGATCAAATGCAGGTATTTCTGATTCAAAGTCTATGTCTTTCCTATTATACCCTCTTATTATTCCTTGTGGGATAATTTCAGTTTTCCTTGGATAAAGACTTTTCTTGGTTCCTTACATACTCTTGAGAAAAAAATGATCATTTTGTCACATACTACTCATCATATACATAACTCTATATAAATGCTTATGTGATATTCTGTAGTGTTCATGGCCAACCCTGACTTTATAATTCAGAAATTCTTTTTATTCAACTATTCTGTGAAATCCTAGACAAAATCAGGACAGTTCCACTGAGAGCACTGATCATGTGACTTGGAATGAGGCCTCTGAGGATGTCCCTGCTTGTCCTTTCCAGGCCACACATTTTTCATTAACTTATGCTGAATTCCCAGCCAGATTCTTCTTTAAACAAATTTTATTGGTGTTTAGTACATTCTGGGTACTGTCTGTGAGGGCTTTGGAAGCTTCAGGGAAAATCATGATCAGGAGGGAATCACCCTGTTTTTTAGGAAGGATGAAATATATTTGTTGACAATGGCAATGGCCATTCTCTGGGTCAACTGTCTCACTTCCACAAGACTGAGATATAAAAGTGGTACCAATTTGGAAGCAAGATGGTAAGAAGGGGATAAAGAGAAGAAAAAGAAAAAGATATACCTTATGTACATGAGCTCGGAGCTGGTGACTTTCAATCAAGTGAGGAAGTTTTTTGGCAATTTCCATCCAAGGCCTGTAATGATCTGGAAGTTCTTTCTGCATTTAAAATAAAAACATCTCAATATTTTAGAGCTCTCTGAAAACAGCTACAAAGAGTAATTACTTTTAGATTTCAAAATTTGGAGATACTCAAGTCAATTCATTTCAACAAACAGAATTTTCTATCTTTCAGGCCTTGTGCTAGACACTGCAGATACCTAGACAACTAAAATATAATTCTTGTCCTTATATGGTCCAGTAAGGGAGAACAAATGTAATTAGATGGATTCAATGAAAGTATAATGTGTTTAATTAACTAATGTGTGTAAGCTTATGGATTTGCAAAGGAATGGAACTGGTTAATTTTGTCAGCAATTGTGGAGAATTAAAAGAAAATATTCATAGAAATATGAAAGTTGAACCCAGTTTTGTAGTCTGAAAGTGACTTTTCCAAGTAGAAATTTGAAGGAAGGAAAGTAGTAAAGGTAGATGGGATAGCAGATAAACAAACATAAGTGCTTCTTGGGACTCCAAATGAATCAGTGTTGCTAGATTAGAAAGCTCAAGAGAAAGAATTAGTAGAAGATGAGTCTAGAAATTGAGATAAATTGTGCTTTGCACAGATTGAGAGTTTTCCCTTTATGTAAGTGTGTGATATACTTTTGTCATGAGAGATGAGATGTCTCCAGAGAAGGGTCCAGGGAGTTCTTAGATAGAAGGGGCAATTCAACCTTGACTTATGTGATGGAAAAAAATTTCAGTATGTGGAAGTCAGGAGTACAGACAAAAATTTATTTAGGAAAGTAGGTACACATTCAAGGGAGAAGTAAGCAACCTCCAGAGAGAGACATCTTTGCCGGTAAAGCAAGGATCATAGATTTAAGGAAGGATGCAGGTCATCTCAATAGTGAACAATGCATTTTGGGGGTCCACAGCTCTTGTTTTAAAGTAAACTTGGTGCAGGGTAAGTATGGAAATGTATGTGGAAATGATCTGATGAGTCTCAGGATCCTTAGGAGAACATGTTCTTCATTATCTAACCAAAGAGTAGTGCTACAAAGTCTCTGAATTCCAGAATAGCCAAGGCAATCGGAGGCATCACAATGCCAGACCCTAAATTATACTACCAAGCTATAGTAACAAAAACAGCATGGCATTGGCACCAAAACAGACATAAAGATCAATGGAACAGAATAGAAGATACAGAGACAAACCCACATAAATACAGGAGAAAAGATAGCCTGTTCATTAAATGATGCTAAGAAAATGGGAAATCCATAGGTAGCAGAATGAAATTAAACTCCTGTCTCTCACCCTGCATAAAATTAAAAGTAGATCAAAGACCTAGGCATTAGACCAGAGACTCTACACCTACTAGAAGAAAATGTAGACCCAGTTCTTCATCATGTTGGCTCAGGAACAAACTTCCTCAACAGGACTCCTAAAGCTCAAATGTAAAGTCAAGAATCAATAAATGGAATGGTATCAAAATAAACAGGTTCTTCACAGCAAAGGAAATTGTCAAGAGCATGGACAGCCTACATAATAGGAGAAAATCTTTGCCATCTGCACCTCAGATAGAGCATTAATCTCCAGGGTTACACAAAGAACTCAAAAAACAACACACACACACACACAAATAACCTAATCAATAAATGGACAAATGGACAGTGGGTGGGCTGGGGTGGTGGCTCAGTGGCAGAGCACTTGCCTCACACGTGTGAGGCACTGGGTTTGATCCTCAGTGCGACTTAAAAATAATTAAATAAAAAAAGGTATTTTGTCCCCTACAACTAAGAAAATATAAAAGAATAAATAGAGAATGGAACTGGACTTCACAGAAGAAATATGAATGATCAACAAATAGATTTTAAAAAATTCTCACCATCTCTAGCAATTAGAGAAATGTAAAGTATTAAAAATTACACTGAGATTCCATTTTAGTCCAGTCAGAGTGGCAATTATCAAGAATACAAGCAACAATAAATGTTGGCAAGGATGTAGGGGGAAAAGATTCACTCATACATTGCTGGTGGACCTGTAAATTGGTGCCCCATTCTGGAAAGCAGTATGGAGATTCCTTAGAAAACTTGTAATGGAACTACCACTTGACCCAGTTATCCCACTCCTCAGTATATACCCAAAGTACTTAAATCAGTATAGTACAGTGACACAGCCACATCCATGTTTATAGCAGCTCAATTCAAAATAGCTAATCTATGGAACCAACCTAGGTGCCTTTCAACACAAGAATGGATAAAGAAAATGTGACGTGTATATACAATGAAATATTACTCAGCCATAATAAGAACAACTTTATGACTTTTGCTGGTAAATGGATGGATCTAGAGACTATCATGGTAAGTGAAATAAGCCAATCCCCCCAAATCAAAGGTCCAATCTTCTCTCTGATATGCAGATGCTAGCACAGAACCAGGAGTGGCAAGGGGAAAAATAGAAGTTCAGCAGGTTAAACAAAGGGGAATGAAGGGAAGGGAGAGGTATAGGACTAGAAAAGACAGTAGAATGATTTGGACTTAGCTTTCCTATGTTCGTATATGAATATGCTACCAGTGAAACTGCACATCATATACAACCAAAGAATCTTACTTAGAAATAAGATCTTACTTAGAATAAGTTATACTCCATGTAATTATGATATGTCAAAATATACTCTACTGTCATATATATCT
The DNA here is from genome assembly GCA_028644305.1 of Xerus rutilus. NCBI lineage: Eukaryota > Metazoa > Chordata > Mammalia > Rodentia > Sciuridae > Xerus > Xerus rutilus. The sequence continues at coordinate 107,143,010 of CM053403.1, read as the reverse complement.
AAAAAGAACAAATAAAAAACCCAAAGTCCCCTGAATTATAGATTTCTCAAAATATCTTATCTCTCTGCTTTATCAATCAGATGGTTAATGAGCAGTGCACAGGTAGATATACAGATTTCTCGGGTATTCAGGAGTCACAGGCTTGCCAGAGACTGGCTTAAGGAGTGACAGGCCTAAAACAGCATGTAAAACTTCTGAATTACAATTTTCTTTTCTTTTCTTTATGTCTCCTTTCCACTAAATTTTCTATTTCTTCTATTCTATTTCAGTGTGATTTGAATTTTAGGAAGATGATTTTATTTTTAGGATTTTCCATAGGAGGTCAGATTAGAAACACTTTGAAATATTCTTCCACAATTACACTTAGACAATGGCAGTGAAATTGGAAAGGAAAGACATATATTTGGAAAATAATATCAAAATGATGTCATTACATTTGAGGGTGGAGAATTCAGGCAAGAAGATCACTAGCCCCAATAGTACACTTCTTAGGTGCATGGTTTATGCAGTAGAACCTAGTCTGCATTTTAGTGTCTCCAACTCTAACCCAAAGGGATGACAAACTCATCTTTTTTCATGAATCAATGCTTACGAGAGGTTCTACTTGCAGACCCACTCACTTGTGTACATATCATTTCTGGCTGCTTTTGCATTATTGCAGCAGAGTAGATTAACTGCATATAGGAACCACATGGTACTCACAGCTTCACAAAAAGCTTTGGCTCTTCCAAAAAAGTTTGCCAACCCATGATCTAGCCCAATGATCTGGCATCCTTTTTCAGCACATAGCCTGCACAAATGAATGTGGAATCGGTGGGTTAAAACATAAAAGAATGAAGATGACTTCCATTTTTATGAATTAGGTCATGTGAATGGGTGGGAACACAAATTGAAATAGAAATGCAAGTAGAAATCCAAGAGTTGGCATAATGATAGTGACTTTATTTTTAAATTTATTGAGCTTCAAATATCTGTGGAATCTAAAAGTACAACTGTACTGAGAAGTTCAGAGTTCTGTAGAAAATTCATAGCAGAGTGTAACTGCAGGAAAACCCCCACATTGTGGTTAAAACCACAAAAGTGTAAAGTCTTTCTAAAGAGCTTGCAAATTAAAAGGAGAACCAAGCCTAGATTACTACACTTGGAAATATTCACATGGCAGGTACAGAAGTTGAATCCATTGATTCAGATAAAAAAGAAAGTTCTAGAGGTTCAGTGAGCCAGAAGAGAATGACCATACAGAAGTCAAGACATTAAAGGATTTCACAGAAGTAGACAATCATCAGAAAGTCAAAAGCATCATTAGAAAATTAAAGTAGGATTGTACCCTTTAGAGAACAAAACAAGGAAGTCACTAAAATATATTAGTTTATATATATGGTGTAGAAATAAAGGCCAGGAGTCATGAAAGCAGGATTTAAATGCAAATATGTTGGGGAGATAAGAAAATAGAGAAAAAATGAATGACGCTTTCTCAGGGAAGATCGTAGCAAAGGAGGGATTTGTGCTTGAGGGTGCTCTTTAGAAATAACAGAAGTAGTTCAGAGTCTGCTACTGACAAGAGAGGGGAGTCATTAAAGACAGAAAATCTTGGAGGAAGAGAAGAAGGAGAGAAGAGCTTCCAGGTGGTAAGAGGAGAAGATCTGGAGCCTGAAGTAGTTCACTTTTTATGCATTTGATTTCTTAGCACATTGGAGTGAAGACCAGGGTGTTTAACTAGCAGATAGGGATAGGCATTAAATTAATAAGAAAAGAAAGGAATAGGGACTCGCATATAAACAAATGTAAATAATACTAAAGTTACACTGAGAATCCAGGGTATTTTAAAGCTATAGACTTGGAGACACAGAGATCTACAGGTTATCCATAGATAACAATAGATCTTGTTAGATAACAAGATAACAAGAGATCTCTTGTTAGAAGTCCCCTGTCCCTTGGAACTATAATAATCCTGGTTCAAGGTTCTAGTCAATTTGTAGCCTGGACATGTCTAATATCCTATCCTAACTCTGAAAATTACAGACTTTATTTAATCTTTTCCTTCCAATGTTTATCTCTGTATTGATTCAGGACAAGCTGGGCACATTTTACTTTCACAACAAATCAAATTCCACCACAGACATTGTTGCATTTTCACTATAGATGCGCATGTGCACAAGGAGACAATTATATCATGTTCATGCATTCTCACAGCGTCTCAGCTTCCGGGATGCAGAGTCTACTCTGTTCCCTGTGTTCTTGCCACAGGGAGAAAAAAGTGGATGGTGTCATTTTCTCCCGCAAAATTCATCTGTAGCTTCTGAACTGAAGGAAGCTGATAACTAAACTGATAAAAATTGGAGGTTTACAGAATAGTGGCAGATTGATAATGCTGCAAGAATAAAGGCACAGACTGGGGATGCAGCTCAGCTGTAGAGTACTCACCTAGCATGTGTGAAGCCCTGAGTTTGATTCCCAGCACCTCAAAAAAGAAGAGAGAGAGAAGGGCAGGGAGAAAAGCAAAACACAGACTGAAGGCAGAGAAATGTATGGTAAACTAAATGTGAACTGGCAACCTATGTTTCATCTCATCAATGCCCATCTGATGCCCATGTTGTATGAATAAAATTTGAATACAGTGACAGAAATGATGGAATAGCAGAGTGGACATTAATTTTGTAACAGAAAATCAAGAATGCATAGTTACACTATTCAGTTCCCCTTTAACATAAGTGTTAGAGAAGAAGCTGTATCCAGGTGAAGTAGTGCACATCTGTAGTCCCAGCCAGTCAGGAGGCTGAGGAAGGAGAATTATAAGTTTGAAGAAAGACTGAGTAATTTAGTGAGACTCTGTCTCCAAATTTAAAAAAATAAATAAATAAACATATGAAAGGCTAAGGATGCAGCCCAGTGGTAAAGCATCCCTGCATTTAATTGCCAGTACCATACACACATACCCATAAAGAAGCTGTAACTAAATTGTCATCTTTGTCTTTCCTTATCTGATGCAGAGATAATAAGTCACATTCTTTTTATTTGTTCTCTTTAGTTATACATAACAATAGAATGTATTTTGATATAACATACATATATGGAGTGTAATTTTCCATTTTTTGTGGTTGTACATGATGTGGAGTTACACGGTTGTGTATTCATATATGAACATAGGAAAGTTATGTCCAATTTATTCTACTGGATAATGAGTCACATTCTAAAAGTTAAATCCTCCTGGATTTTGGCTTCCTGGCTTACAAGGATATTCTTAACTAGTTCATTTGGTAGACTGAGAATCGTGGCTATATTTTATTCTCTAATATCTAGTTTTTCTCTTCTATTAGACTCCTAGAGGAAAGTTCCCTTCTTCCTTTATTTCATCCTCTCCCTTTCCAAAGTCTAGTGTTTGGACTTCTGTAGGGACCAACAAACACAAAACCTGTCCAAACGTGGTCCTCAGTCTAACAGTGTCAGCATCACTTAGGAATACTTTAGATATATGGATTTTGGGTCTTGCTCCTGACTTTCTGAATCAGACATTCTGGTGTAGAACCCAGCAGCACATGTTTAAAAATCTTTCCGGTAGATTCCAACATGCCTTAAAGTGACAAATCAGTGGAATAAGCTGGCACAGTGGCGCACACCTGTAATCCCAGCACTTTTGGGGGCTGAGACAGGAGAATCACGAGTTCAAAGCCAGCCTCAGCAACAGTGAGGGGCTAAGGAACTCAGTGAGACCCTGTCTCTACATAAAACACAAAATAGGGCTGGGGATGTGGTTCAGTGGTCGAGTGCCCCTGAGTTCAATCCCTGGTACAAAAAAAAAAAAAAAAAAAATCAGTGACATGGAGAACATGGACATGGAGAACAAACCTTGCACCTAATCCAGAAGGGGAGAAAGGATTTGAAAGGTATTTTACAATTCGTTTAAAATGCCTTTTAGTTTTTTCTCAAGAGACTGAAAAGTATTAAGTTGTGTTAATTTCTTTCTGTTGCCCAACTATTTTTTTAAAGTTAAGTTTTTACATTTTTAGTCACTCCCACAGTATAAGAAAAGGACCAGCGGATGGATATTTCACTAAACAATATCCCTTTTGGAGTGAGTTCATTCATCTCAATGACATGTTTTAAAATGTACATAGCAGGGCTGGGGATGTAGCTCAGTGGCAGAATGCTTGGCTAGTATGTGAAGGACCCTGGAGTCAGTTCCTAGTACTGCAAAAAGCTAAACTTGCATAGTATTCCAATAATCTATTGATGAATACCACTAATTGTTTTATGCTTTTTCACTATTACTAACAAATCTTGAATAGTTATCCTTCTACATGTATTTCAGATTTTTAAAATTATTTCTAAAAGTAGATTTTTTGGGTTAAAGATGATATACATTTAAAAGGTTAAAAATCGTTCCTTGAATTCCTTACAGAAATATTATATCAATTGATAATCACATTCATGGTGTGTGATATATAATGGGAGTGACAATTCATCTAAGCTTTCAGTAACATTAAATATATTATTAATCTTTTTGTTTTATTATGTTTTGAGGTTCTTTTATTTTTGTTTTCTTCATTACTATAGGTTGAACTCAGGGATACTCTACCACTGAGCTATATCTCCTTTTTTTGTTTTTTATTTTCAGAAAAGTTTTCAGGAAATTGCCCAAGCTGATCTCAAGCTTGTCGTCCTGAATAGCTGGGTGGTGTTTTGGTTTTTTCTTTTTTCTTTTTTTGGTACCAGGATTGAACCCAGGAGCACTTAACCACTGAGCCACATCCCAGTCCTTTTTAAGTATTTTTATTTAGAGACTGGGTCTTGCTAATTTGCTTAGTGACTCACTAAGCTATTGAGTAAATTCTGAGGCTGGCTTTAAGCACACAATCCTCCTGCATCAGCCTCTCAAGCCACCACACCCAACTGTTATGTTTTAAGATATGACGTGCATGAGATTATTTGCATTAAAATCCTGTAGTTATTTTAATGTTTACTAAACCTATTAAGATCATCCTTCAAGAAATACGTTTCTCTCAGGCATGATGATTAAAACAATATAATCACTGCCTATGACAGGATATTCAAAAAGCATGAAGCCTATGAAGTAGAAAATAAAAGTTTCCTAATTCACATCTTCCCATCTATCAGGGATGACTTGAAAGTTTCTTGCATGGTTTTCCAGACATGTTGTAAATACCACATGGAACATTGTCAATTTGCTAATATTCTATTTTAAATTAAGCTATAAGTTTTCAGTTACTCCTACAGCTTAGAAAATAAGACCAACAGGTGAGTTTTTCACTAAACAACATCCCTTTGAGTGTCAGTTCATGCATCTCTAGCACATGGTTTAAAAATTTCATAGCAGGGTTGGGGATGTAGCTCAGGGGTAGAATGCTTTGGTCATTGTACTTTTTATGACTTTATGTATATACTTGAAATAACCATTCCTAATAGAGTAGTCAAATGCACCAATATTTTATTCACTCTTGTAAGTTTTATATCATGTTTAGAAAGTTCATCTCATCCCAACTTCATTTCTTTTAAAATATTTCTAGTTTCATGATTGATACTTAAGTCTTTAATCCATCTACATTTATGTTGTATATCTTTAGAACATAGTTTTCTATTATTTCCATTTTGAAATAGAGGGAGGTAAAGCCTGGAAAGATTAGATGACTGTCCCCAGGTTTCACATCCGCTTAGTGGCCAGACCAAACTTCTTGTGACTCAAAGTTCAGTGCACTTTCCAGTACCTCTTCAGAACAAACAGGGAGAAGGGCATAAATGGGAGAATGGAGTACTGGTGTAAGATGAAAGGAAATTTTAAAAGGTTTTAATGTTTTTCTTCCTTCGTTCCTCAAATCAGAAAACCCAGAAATGGTATGGGCAGGAATAATAAAATCATCATCTTTTGTTTTTTTACAAAAACGAATTTTCTGTTCTACATTTGTTTTTCTAGACTTTTGCCCAAAATATACTTTTCAAAAAGTTTAAAAAGTGACTCACACAAATACAGAAAGTGTTTAAAAAATATAGTTTAGCTCATTAATTCTGATATCAGCAGGTTGATAAAGTGAGTTCAAACAATACTTGAAAAACAAGTTTATGGAGTTGTGAGAAAATAATGTTGAAATAAATTTGCAGATTAAACACATAATCTGTTAATGTACTATAGGGTACTACAATCATAATCATCAGAGTTGTATTTTCTACTTAACAGAAATTTTTTGCAACTCAAAAATCTCCAATTAGCAGATAATTTCAGATACTGGGCCCTAGTAAATGGGACATCCCAGAGATGATTAGTAATCCTAAAGTGATCTGTTAGATCATGCTCCAGGATGATAGTGAAAGAATGCTCAGTCATCTTTTTGCTTTATTTTGGGTAATTTTCTGTATCATATTTGTATTCTAAAGGAGAACAGATTTTTTTTTTTTTTTTGGAACCAGTGATTGAACCAGGGGCACTCAACCACTGAGCCACATCCTCAGCCCTACTTTGTGTTTTATTTAGAGAAAGAGTCTCACTGAGTTGCTTAGCAGACTCGCCTTTGCTGAGGCCGGCTTTGAACTCGCAATCCTCCTGTCTCAGCCTCCCAAAGTGCTGAGATTACAGGTGTGCACCACTGCGCCCGGCAGAGCCTCGCTTTTGATGAGGCTGGCTTTGTACTCCAGATCCTCCTGCCTCAGTCTCCCAAGATGCTATGACTGCAGGTGTGCGTCATGGTGCCTAGCAAGGAGAACAGATTTTTAAGAATGTTTTATATAAGCAATAATCTGTTAGATTAACATTTGGTTGGATTAATTAAAACTTTGGTTAAGAAAATAGCATGAAGAGGGTCAAAAATAAAATAAAAACTTCAGTAAAAATAAACCAGGCATATCAACATTATGTAATGGAAAGAGGCTGATATGGCACTGCAGCAAAGTGGAGGGAAAGGAGGTATGATACCCCTAAGGAAGAGATATACAAGCAACATGGGGGTCCTTGTGGGATTTTGTTCTAAAGAATAATTGGAGAGTTTAAATAGCAAAGTATCATGGGTGAACTTCATTTTAAGAGTCACTTTCACTGTTAATACACAGAATTCTGGGAAAGAGTAGAAATAAAGAAACAAGATAAGAAGTCATCACGTAGGGGATACATGATTGGCAGATTGGACTAGGGTGGAAATGGGGAAAGATGGTCAGCTAGGAGACAGATCTCAGAGATACAGTTGAATCTATTATCAAATGTATCATTTCTAAATGGTGAAGATTACTGTGAAGAGTAGATGAAAGCAAGAAGGAAGCTAAGTTTACTCCCCTACCGAGGGCCAAGTACAAAGTAAGAACTTTCTTCAATATTTTATCTATTACAAAGAGGCTATGGCAGTAACTAAGAAAAAGAATGGCATGAATAAAGTTTGCAATACCTTCAAAAATTTCAGCTCGGTTCCCCATTTGGAAAAGATGAAATTCTGGTCTAGAAGTAGGAATCCTCAATGAACAATAAGCATGGAAGAAATAAAAAATGTAACATCCAGACACAGAGAAGGACCTGTGAAGATGAGGGCAAAGACTGGAGTTCTGTAACCTCAAGCCGGGAAATATCTGGAGCCTTTAGAACCTGAAAGAAGCAAGGAAAGATTCTCCCCTGGAGTCACTGGAGGAAGTGTGTACCTGCCTGCATATTCACTTCAGAATTCTCTTCTCCAGAACTCTGAGAGAAGAAATTTCTGCTGCTTTAGGCCACCCACGTTGTGGTAATTTGTTTAGATTGACCTAGCAACCCAATACACTTCCTGAGCCTCATGTTGGCTGAAAGTATTGGACACATATTTCTCCACACTTGATTTCTTCCTTTGTTCTTAGGGTCTGTCAGCCTACCTACCTCTCCTCATGTTGTCTCAGGTCTCTTTAGGGCTTCCTTATCCACCTAGGTGAAAAATTTTTAAGTTGCTTCAGTCTTCAAAATTTCAGTTTGCAGGGCTGGGGTTGGGGCTCAGTGGTAGAGCGCTTGCCTAGCATGTGTGAGGCCCTGGGTTCGATTCTCAGCACCACATATAAACAAAATCCATTGACAACTAAAGAAAATATTTAAAAAAATTTCAATTTGCAGAGGACTGTCTATCCCTGCTCCCACTTCCTCATGCCTTTCTATTTCCCCTTTGATTCTACCTTCTTTTCTGAGTTTTTTAATACTGGTACAAAAATCCATATTTCATCCATTACCTTCTCCCCCAACCCCAAACCTATTTTTTAAACATGTTATATATTAACTAGTATTAAATATGATCTTCTTGTCTCTGTGTCTACTATGGTACCATTATTGTCTACAATCCCTATTTGGCATGATCAGACATACCCCAGAGACTACCAAAGATGCCATCATTTTTTTTAGGGAAATGTCTGAGCTCTTGCTATGTACTTCTTGTCTGGAAGCTATGGCCTATTGTGGCAAATAATTTTCTACACTTTGTTCTAATTAGGTGGAGTCCACAGTTTCTGTCAAGTGTTTTGTGTTTCTACAGGAGAACATGTAAGCATTTATTTTTCCTGAATGGTTGATCAATCATAATTAAGAATAAAGTACCCAACATCCTTATGGCTACTTATAGCAATCCTGTTCTCCTGCCCCAGTTGTTCATGTATGATGTCTCTTTTCCCTTATTTTTAAATTGCTTTCAAGCCATTCCCAGTGTTTCTCCTAGCAAGACACCTTTATTTCCACAGCTGACCTGGACCACTGTGGTGGTCTCCTGTTGTTCTCCTCTCAAGCTAGTATTTGAGTATTAAGGTCAAGTAGGTGAAAGATTCTGAATTACATGGGTGGGGCTCTGGCATTGGGATTTTTTTAAAACACCCTAAATAATTTTGGAGTGCAGCTCTGGAACCATTGTTTTTAACTACCCTGCCCTTAACATTGTTTGAGGAAACTATTGAAATTCCAGTGGCATTATGTTATTCACCAGATGTAATAAATCCAAATTCCAGAGCCCAATATTCAAAGTCTCTCAGTTCTGCTCCAGCCTAGTCTCCTGCTGTCATCTTCTTTGGTCCCTCCATTCCTGGCAAGTTAAATTCCCAATGCTCTTTGTCTAAAGAGAAATACCCGTCCCCAAACACACACACACACACACACACACACACACACACACACACACACATACAGGAAATGAATGAGCTGACAAAAGATTTTTGTGGTTGATTTATAGCTATCAGTTGTTCATCCTGAAACTTTGGAACTTGGAAATGTTTGAGAATTTATAGAAAACAGTGAGATAGAACATTTAAAACCAAGTCGGCCTCATCCCCCAAAGCCAGAATATTTTCTTATTCATTAACTACTTCAGAGAGACTTTCAAGTAAGCATTTATAGTACCAAACCCAAAGTCCACCTGGAAGAGATGCGGATGAACCCCTTTGAGGCCAGCTGACCTGGAGAAAGGTAACACTTGCTCTTAAGCTAAAGGAAAACAAGGCACAGCTGTGCTATTGACTGGAGGCGTTGACTGCTGTTTCTCAGTTTGTGATTAGTTGCAACACTGCTGGGGACTGAGTTTCCTGATCTGTGGGGCAACTAGGGTCGATTTCATAAAAAGTTTCTTCCTCTACCTCTTCTCAGAAAAGGAGATGCTTAAAATCCCAGCATGAATGAAAGAAAGTTAAAACTGAGACAAAGAATTACATGTTAAGAGATCTGGAAAGTATGACTCTGACAGTTAAGAGCAGGGAATTTTTTACATGAGCTCAAAAGTGGAAATTTCTAAGCGTTATCCATCAACCAAACCACAATACAAATTTTATCTGACTCAGAATGTCACAAGAACTTGATGTTGTTATTGTTTCTCATCTGGCTCCAATATTTATTTTTTTTTTAAAAAAAGGAAGTGGCAGAGAGGAACTCTACAATTGTGGCCCCACCCAGTATTTACCATCTTCATATTTTTCCTGAGCTCATTGTACACATTTAACCTCAAAAAGGTCCTGTTGGCTAATTATCCTTCCTTCCTTGTAAACTAGGTAGGATGAAAGTATCCTTGAATGTATTTATGCACATGGCATGGAGTTTTTAACAAGCACTGATTTAAGGGTCAGGAGAACTGGTTTCTAGTCCTCATGCTAAATCTGTCACAGTGTGTTTCTATCCATGTAGCAGATCGCCACGCCATACATGTGAAAACTGAGGGTTAAGTGATATTTGTAAGTCACCCAAACTCATAAGAACTAGTAAGAACAAGATCTAGTGACTGACTCATTGAGGTTTTCCCAGGACTTTCCTGGCTTAGGACTGAAAGTACTGCATCACAGGAATTCATTTAGCACAAAGCAAGTTGGTGATCCTAGTGGCAGCATTAGAGAACAACAATCCAGTACTCAGGACTGCAAGCTTATCCCTGTAGTCACTACTGCCAATGCCAAGGACTTGTAGATCTGTGACTTGATGCTGTACAGAGCATTTAATTCTTATCTTCATTTAAATGGCTCTAGTAGCAGTCAAAAGCAAACAAGCATCAGAGTAGGTATTTGATAAAAGCTCTTTAAATTCCGGACCATTTCATAATCATAAGAAGTGGCAAGGTAGGCTAGGGCAGGTTGTTTGTTCAATAAGTAGTCATAGTGATTACAACATATCATCCCTGTATTTTTTAACTGAGCATCCCTACCCTTTCCTATGATATAATAGAACAAAGATATCAAGTGCCCTGAGTATCAAATCTGCTTTTTCCAGAAATACAACTTTGCCTGTGTCACCCTCTCTGAACTTCAACTAGCCCAAATGTAAAACGAGGGGTTTTGTACCAGATAGTTTTTAGGGACCAATACCATCTTAGTATTCTATGCCTCTGGTCACATTTAAGGAGACTGCTAAGCAGAGTTAAGGAAAAGGTACTGTTTGTTTTCAAATTTCCTTCTTCTCAGAAATTCCTGATACCATCTAATCACTTTAATCAGCTCTGAAAACACCTATTGTTCCTCATGTTTTCTTTTTCTTCCATGAGCAAGTAAGACAAACTAATTAACATAACATACTATCAGTGGTGACCAGAGCTGCTTAGGAATAGAATGCACCTCAGAAGCACCATGCTACTATTCCCAGGGCTCTATATTTGTCCATAAAATTCATCTTCTACCTAAATTCAGAGTTTTTCTTGCTAACTGCAGATTTTCTCATAATTTTCCTGGCATTGATGACAATCTATTAAAAGAAACCAGCACCAAAATATTCAATTTGAACTATCCTCAGGTATAGCTGTTAGTTCTCTTTTTCTCATAATTTTCCTGGCATTGATGACAATCTATTAAAAGAAACCAGCACCAAAATATTCAATTTGAACTATCCTCAGGTATAGCTGTTACTTCTCTTTGTCCATGATTATACGCTATGATATATGTAGTATCTTCCCCAGATTAGTGACTTGGTAATTATATTGTTTCTCTCCTAATGACTACATAAATTTAAAACACAAATAAGCCAGAATCTCAGGATACCTCCTCTAACCTGGTCCAAGACTCCATCCTTACCAGAGGATTTGAAAGTAGAAAGCCGTACTCCTCAGAAATGTGATAGCTTCCTAAAGATAATTGCAATGCTGTCTTCAAGTTTTCTCTTTGAGGCTCCATATTCAAAGTATCTTCCATGTAGCTTCCACTGAAGAAACAATTTGTCCACATATATCACAGACTGAGGTTAAGGGAGCTTCAAAGCTGTATTTGGTTGTGTGGTGTCTCAGCAACAGAAGAGAACCTTGCCCTCAGGTTGAGTTCCAGACTGCCATGAACTTGCTTTCGGACAAGCCTAAGTAAACAATTAAAAACTGCTGATTAAAATCAATAAGCAAACAACAAACTGCAAGAAGATCCCTTCTCATTTACACACATGCAATATGAGAAGATAAGTTTTAAATGCAGAGACAAATATGTTCAACTTTGGAAAAGGAGAAATGAATTAGAATTTGGTTATAGCTGATCAAACATGTACACTGACGGGAATCTGATCTCTGATGACAACTGGATCGTGATTATTCTCCAAAAGCAGTAACTATTAAAAGTAGAAGTTAGACTCAGTGTTATTTCAGTATCAGCAGTGAGTGGTGAGCAGAATAGGGGGGATTCCAACAGCATAGCAGGAGCTGAGAAGAGTTTGGTATTTATTTTAAATAGTATAATCTAATATTATGATTGTTTCAACTTATTTTAAGAAATTATACTTGGAAAATGAGTGAGTTTAACAAATAAGGCAGTGGATGCCAATGAACTTGAAAATAGCCTAAACAGATCTATTGATTCAACAATCTAATATTTAAAAAATATTTTTATTTTTAATGGACACGTAGTAATTGTACTCAATTATCTCCTTTTATCAAATAACTTTTGAGAACCTACCATTAAGATAAGTGGCTTTAATTTTAAAATAGGTACTGATTACTGATTCATTTTACAGATTAGTAAGCTGAAGCAAGCTCATGTGAATACTGCCCAGTCTAGTATCGCACTGGTAATTATTACCAGAGTAAGGTAAAACCAGAATATTGCTCTTTTCACTAAGTCAGGCTGCCAGACTGTCATCTGTGTCATCACAGTTAGAATTGTCTTTAATAATGACTTCCAGGACCTAAATCTGCACTGAGGAGATTCTGAAGTTCTGACCTTCACTCATGGACCCTGAACTTTTTAAATGTAATTTATTTGGAAGATAATCCATTTATATATCTCTCCTTCATCCCTTTCCCTAAAATAAATATAAAAGAGGACGAAGTGCTATGATAGCTCATTTAACAGATCCAAGCCAGGTTTAAATTCTGAAGTTTGTATACCAAAAGCAGCCTAACTTATTAATGGTTCATTAGGGGACAACTAAGAGCCATTCTCAATATCCAGCCAAACTTGGTTCAATTTTTTTATGGCTCCTAAATACAATTTCTCCATCTCTGTATGTCATTTTCATGATCTTCCCTTCAATCTCAGATGAAAAGATGACCCAATTCTATTTCTGTACCAGTCTTGTTATTTTCTATCCATTTCCTCTGCACCCTCCAGGAATTTGTTGTATAATTATAAAATTATAAAATCATAAAATACTAGAACTCAAAGGGCCATTGTAGAATAAATGATATGGGTCAATATTCTCATTCATTATATGAATAACCCAAGATTTAAGGGAATGAAATGACTTATCAAATGTCATTCTGGGATTTGGCAGCAGAATTGGATGATATTCCTGAGTTGCTATCTCTCAGTGCAGCATCTTCCCACTGTTAACTGACTCAGAGAAGATGATCTGACAATAAAGATCTCTATTTTCACTTTTATTTGTGTGACCTTTTGACAGGCAGCTTAAAATTTCAAATGTCCATGTTTATATCTGAAGTAAATAATAATCTTTATTCCAGAGACATTGCATGATGAACAAATGTGAAACCACAAGCAAAGTACCCAACATATAATAACAAATTCATTTTTCTCATATTTGTTTCCCTTCATTCTAAAAATCTTTTCTCAATATTGTGTATTTGGGGTTGTTTTTCCTATTGGGATGATTGTATCTTTTCTGTTTAGTCAATGACTCTTTTTTCTTTCCTTCCTTCCTTCCTATCTTTCTTCCTTCCTTCTTTCCTTTATTTATTTATTCATGTACTAGGCACTTACTACTAAGCCACATCCCCATCCCTCTTATCTTTTTATTGTGAGACAAGGTCTTGCTAAATTTCTTAGGGACTCACAAAGTTGCTGAGTCTGGCCTAGAACTTGCTATCCTCCTGCCTCAGCCTTCTGAGTTGCTGAGATTACAAGCATGCACACCAAAGCTGCTCCTTTTTCTATTTCAGCTCTTAACATCTAGATATTTCTCTGCAAAGCTGTTTCCATCTGATCGCAACTTTGAGTCTATCCCCAGGTTGCCAAATATGCAACCTTTCTTACTTCCAGGCCCTAGACCAAAGTTATCTTTGGTCTGTGACTCTTTCAGCTACTGCAACAAAAACTTTGAAGTGCTTCTATTTGTTGATGAGATGAAGTTTACATTTCACTGAGCTGGCATACTCAAGACTTGTGCTCAAACCTTCAAAAAATGATTTGTTGCTCCTGAACAACCATCACTTGGCTACCTACTTCGTCTCTTCATTCCTATCTCTGGTTTCCATGATACTTTGTGTCCATCACTGAATTCATCTTTTAAGACATATCTCAAATACTAAGACGTCCAAGAACTATTTTTCAGAATTGTTCTCCAACAATTCACTTCCCTTTCAAATTCTGCCTGGTTTGATTATTACTAATGTAATCATTTCATCTTTCCTATTCAATTGTAAGCTCCTTCAAAATAAAGCCTATATCTAACCCAATGTTGTGTTTTCCTGTAGCAGCACACCTAGTGTCTACCACTCAATAAATGTTTGTAGAAGGAATGATTTCCAAGAGTCTCATTATGGACCTCGTATTTTAGAATTAGGGTCTTGATGTCAGAGAGAATTTTGCTGTGGTCCAAGTTGCACCATTTTAGACCTAGCCCCAGAAATTGACTCTGCAGTAAAGAACACAGGAACACAACTTGCATAATCATGGCATCTTTCTTATTTACCAAGAGGAATTATGATTGTGCCCGAGATTTCCCCTCTTAACAGTAGGGCTAGGAGTTGCATAATCAGCTTTCCCATGAATCACAGTAGTATCAGTATATAATAAGGGCTACATCTCTTTGAGATTGGGTATTTGGGCCTTTTGGAAATGGACCAAGGAATATTTAGAAAATGAAAAAAAAATGTTCCAAATTAAAAATTTTAGTGCCTCATTCATATGTTTATTGTTAACAATAGCAGATACACTTAGTTTCGGTTTCTAAATTGATAATCTACAAAATCTAAATGGCCAAAAGGAAATAACCCAAAAAGTACTTGTACACTGAGTGTCCTTCTCCAGTTCATTAATTATTTCTTTGTTCTTAAATTCAATGGGGACTTCCTAGTCCTTTCTTTGATTAACTATGCAGGCATCTGGCATTGCTGCTTTTTTATTTTTTAAACTCTCTTCTCTCCTTGACATTTTTCACTACATGTTTTCCTCCTAATTTTATTGGACTTAAAATAATAATAATGGTAAATAGTAGCCAATGATTCCTGATTTTTCTCTGTGCTGAGTCCTATGGTAAGTGATTTCCATAGAATATTTCATTTAATTCTCACAACAGCCCTATAAGTTAGATACTATTATTATTTCTATTATTCACTTGTGGACCCTGCAGTTCAGAAAAGTTATGTTAAAACTGAATGTCATGGTTTTGCAAGTGGTATACAAGGACTGGACACTGATAATCTGATTTAAAGTCATGATCCCAGACACCATGGCTTGCCTTCTTTGGTTCTTCTCTCCTTTTATCCTGGTTATAGTTGATTATTGGTCACCTCCATAGTGCAGGCTTGAATTCTCCCTCTGCTTACTCTGTGCCCTCTCCATGGGTTATCTTACTCATTTAATGATTTGGGCTATCTTCTCTGGGCTGGTGACTATGGTGTGGTTTTTCCAGTTGGATATTTTTGGATTCCTAAACTCATGTGTCTTCTCATCCAACATCTTCACTTGGATGCTCTATAGAGGTTTCTTAAGAAATATCTCAGCTCATCAAACTTTTACTAGATGTCTTCCATTAAGGCAGGGACAAAGACAAAATCTGGAGCCACTAGCTGAAGGCCTTGAACAGAAATTCCACTGCCTAGTGTCAGATCTAAGCTGAAGTTATCAGTTATTCTTTCACAACAATAACAAAACTTACCTTCTTTTTATATTTCATATTCAGTGAACAGTATCTCTAAGAATCAGTAAGATAATTTGAAATGCTTAATAATGAACAAAAATGTATGTTCTTTGGCTCAAAATATATTGAGAATTGTAAGTCTCTGACAGAAGAGAATGAAGCAAAGTGAAAGGCCCTCTGCATGTAAGACTCTCTGTGACTATCCATAGCTGGCCAGGTAAAGATGTGAGTCATCTCTCCATCAGAGCCATATCCAACAGAACACTGGTCTTGTCAATCCAACTCTCTTAATGCTTCCAATATTTCTCTCTTTTTCCAATCCAAGGTCATGCTTTAAGTCTCTTGCCATTTACTATTGAGATATTATAATAACCACCTAGTAACTGATCTCACTGCTTCAAATCTAATCTGTGATATTTTCCCATCACTTCATAGTTACTTAGTTGATACCCTCTCAGCTCATGAACATGCTTTTAGTATTATTCCCCATGTATTCATCCCCTGCAATTTTTCTTCCTAACTACTCCCAGAGTCATGTAAATATTTGTTACTTAAATATTTATTTATCTAAGATTTACAACTATTAATTTAACTATTATTCAAATATTCAGCATAATTTCTGCTTAAAACCTTCCCTTCATTTTCCAAGTAGATTAAAATCACTTAATTGCATGGCCTTGAAGAAAATCATGGTTAGCTTCACAAACTATCCAACCTTATCTATCACCACTCCAAGAACCCTCCTTATTCTTTTATGCTTCAGTCATAGTGAACTATATGTACTTTTGCAAACAGATCATACTTGTCCTGCATGTCCTCCTTTCTTTTCTTAGAATTTTATGATCATTGTTTTTTACTTGCATATGTATTAATCACCCTTTAAATCTCATCCATTACCTCATCTAGGAAGGCCTGTTCTTTCACACATTCTTTTTACTGCTCTCTCTCCCTCCCTCATACCTGGAAAGTTCCATTTTCCCTCTTCTGTCTTCCAGTTGGGTTAGAGGTTACTGCTTTATGCTCCTATCCCCACTGTTACATTCCCATCATTCATATTCCATTGTGTTAGTATCTATTTTCAATTCACCACCAGTAATCTTCAGGGTTGGTAGCTCTAAACCTAATATCTACTCAGAAACTAGTACTCTATGCTTGCCTGTCAAATGGCTTTTGAATACGTAAGGGTACAGAGTCTGAGGCAGATAGGATCAGTGATAAATCTTTCATGAAGCAGTCTTCTGAATTAACATGGCATTCACATATTTTTTTAATGCTTATGTTTAATGGCCAATGATTTAAATATGATGCTAAATTCTATAATATAAAAATGAAAACTCCATCAACCTATCCACAGACCAATTAGCAAGTGAAATAACACACACATATAGCAATAATCATTCTGTGAAGGCAAAGGTAACATGTACTGAAAGAGAATTAAAAATCCATGGGAAGAGAGTTGAGAGAGAATTCCCTGAAAGTCAATTCTCCAGGTGAGACTAGATAATGGCCCCAAACAGTGGTTCTCAAACAGGAATGGGTAGGATAGGAGGTTATATCAGCATAATCAAGCTCCTGACACCCTTGGAGAATTAAAAGTTCTAGGACAGATGCTCTTCAAAAGCTGCTTTCTCCGCAAGACTGGTGATTCTGTTCTTTCCTTTCCTCATTTGCTCTGCTTACAACACTTTTGAAAGTCAACACAAAATAAGAAAAGTTGCTTGTTTTCTGCCTTAACTGACAGTGTAGTTACTGGGTGGCATGGGAAGACAGTGTTAACCTGTCTTCCCAAGTGGCTGTGCCATGTTGCATTCCCTACCAGCAATGAACTGCCTTCTCATTGCTCCCCATTGTCACCAGCAATTGATGCTGTCAGTGTTGTGGATTTTCACCACTCCTCCAGAAATGTAGAAATGTAGAAATCTAAAAATGTAATTTGCAATTCCCTAAGACATATGACATTGATCATCTTTTCATTTGCCTATTTACCATCTGTATGTCTTTCTCAGTGAAGTGTCCACACAAATTTTTTGTCCATTTTTAAGTCAAGTTGCTCATTTTCTTAGTTTTGAGTTTCAAGAATTCTTTTAATGTTTTTGTTAGTAGTCATTTACCAGAGATATCTTTTACACATATTTTCTCCCAGTATGTGGTTGGTTTTTTCATTCTTTTGATAATACCATTTACTGAGAAGAGCTTTTAATTGTAATGAAATTCAATATATTATGTATTTCTTTCATGAATTGCAACTTTGGTTTTGTGTTTAAAAGTCATTACCAAACCCAAAATCACCTAGATTCTCTAAGTTATCTCCAGGAGTTTTATGTTCACAGCAATATTAGAAAATTACTTTAAAATAACTATTTAATGAAATAAATGAAGGACAAAGCACTTCACTTATAAAATGTTATGAAAAAAATTGCAGAATTATTCTCTCAGAAACTCTTGCTGAAGCAGAAGTATAAAACAAATACACATTTTTATATGCAATTGTTTTTATGTATTTTTTAATTTGCAAACTAAAAAGTGTTAACAAACAATAAATAAATCTGTTTCTGTGTACCATATGATAAATGAGAGAATGAACAATTGCAACAAAACCATTCCAACAATCTTCTCTCTGAGCCTGACAGTAGGATTATTCAATCTGTTTTCCAAAATATTACATTATCAAACCTGTCATTTTCCTAATTTTCCACTGACCTTCATGTCAAGTGTTCTTTTTTTATCAAAAATATCAATAATTAAATATAAATGAACTAGATGTTGTAATTAAAAGGTATAAATGCTCAACATGTGTAAAAATCAAATGACTATATGCTCTGTACATGTCACATTTTAAATATCAATACACCAATAGGTTAAAAGCAAAAGAAGGGGAAAATAAGCATTAGAAATATGAAATAGAGCTATTAATATAAAATAAATTTCAGAAAAAAGGATTTTCAGAAATGAAGGGAAACATTTTATTATCATAATAGGGGAATTCTTCAAGAAAGTATAACAATATTAAATGTGTATGTATGTACCTAATAACAAAGTTTCAAAATAAATGAAGTATAAATTTTAAAAAGTAGAAAGACAAATCCGTAATCATATTTGGAGATTTTAAGCTCTCTCACTTTTCTGGAAAGATTAATGAAATAGAAGTCTTAACAACATTATCAGCAATATTGACCTATTTATTATTTATAAAGAACTATACATAAAAATGACAAGTAGAAAATTAATAAGGACAGACTATATTCTATAAAATAGGCTTTGAGAAATTTTTTAAAAATTGAAATCATGCAGACTTTCCTGCATGATTTATTGCATTAGAAATCAATCAACTTAAGATATATAGAACCTCAACCCCACATCTCCACTACTTTAAAATTAAATGGCACAGTTATAAATATCTCACAGATCAAAGAAGAAAGCACAAGAAAAGTAAATAAGAAGTGCTTTTAACTAAGTAATCATAAAAGCTTAAAATATCAGAATCTCTGGGACAAAATAGTACTCAGATGAAAACAAAGTATTTGTATCAGAAAGAAGCTAGATTAACAATCAAATTATTTTCAAATTACATAATTGGAAGGAAAAATAAGAGTAGGAGCAGAAATATGTGAAATAGAAAAGAAATAATACAGCTAAGGGTTGATAAAAATCTAACAATTCTAATCAAGAAAAAATCAAGAAAAAATGTCAATGGAAAGGGCACTATCAAAACAACCCTACAGATGCTAAAAATGTATTAAGGTAATATTACAATTGTATAATTATACTTATATACCTTACATCTATTTTAAAGGATAGAAAGCCCTGCTTATTTACACAATTAATATTTTTTTTTACATCCTTTCACCTTTAGTCTGTGGATATCTTTGCCTATGAGTTGAGTCTCTTGGAGATAGCATATTGTTAGGTCTTGTTTTTTAAACCAGTCTGCCAGGCTATGGGTTTTGATTGATGAGTTAGGCCATTAATGTTCAAGGTTATTACTGAGACATAATTTGTGTTCCCAGTCATTTCAGTTTATTTCTAGTTTTTAATTTGAATTAGTTTCTCCTTTGATTGACTATTCCTTTACTATAGTTCCTACCTTCACTGGTTTTCACTCCTTTTTTTCATTTCATCTTCACGGAATATTTTGTTCAAAATATTCTGAAGTGCAGGCTTTCTGGTTGTGAATTCTTTTAATTTTTGTTTATCATGGATGGTTTTTATTTCATCTTCAAATCTGAAGCTTAATTTTGCTGGATATAGGATTCTTGGGTAGTATCCATTTTCTTTCAGAGCTGGGTATGTTATTCAAGGACCTCCTAGATTTGAGAGTCTAAACTGAGAATCAGCTGAGATCTAAATTGGTTTTCCCTATACGAAATCTGATATTTTTTTCTCACAGCCTTTAAAATTGTACCCTTATTCTGTATACTAGGCATTTTCATTGTGGGCTTGTAGTGTCTCTGGAGGTTTCCAGTATCTCACTTGTGGAGAAACTGCCCATCTGCTTTCTTGATTTCACATCATGCAGCATCCAAAAATGCTCACCTGTAACTTGTAATAATTAAAATTATTTAAGAGTTCACAAACTCCAGTAACTTTTGTCTATAATGCTCAACATGTCTTCATTATAATGTGTCTTAATGTGAATCTGTTGTGATTTTGCACATTTGGGGTTCTGTAAGCCTCTTGTATTTGATTTTCCATTTCATTCTTTAGCTTTGGAAAATTTTCTTATATAATTTTATTGAAAAGATTGTGAATTCTTTTGGTTTGTATTTTCATGCCTTCATCTATACTGATAAATCTTAAATTTGGTGTTTCCATGTTACCTCAAAATTCTTGCAAGTTCTGTTCATGGTTTCTTAACATCTTCTCTGTGTGGTCAAGTTTATTTTCAAGATTATATATTTTGTCTTTTATAAGGAATTCAAAAGAGGAGACACAGAGACAAGGCACAATGGCAGAAAGAAAGCTGCTCATCAATAGAGCTGCCAGCTTTATTTATATCGATAGGTTACCTTAGGTTATTGGGATCCATCAGTACATTATTGTTCATTGTATTATTAGGCAGGTTATAGAATCAGCAGAGCTTGGTGAAACATTGTAGTTATGTAGCAGGTGAGTCCCTTCATTCCCAGGAGCTATGTGCCTGTGATCAAGGTGGAGGCTGATAAGGCTCTAATACAGAGCTTCTTCATGAAGGGCAATGCTATAGCAGCTAAGCATTCTACGCTTTGCATAGAAATATTCCCAGTCACTGGGCATTTTGCACTTTGTGCAGAGAACTTCCCAGGAGCTAGGAATCTTATACTTTGTATGAGACTTGATAGTTACCAAGCATGTCACAGTCATGAAGTTATGAGTGACCCCAACTTCAAACACAGAACCCTTACAGTCTTCATTGCCCGAGGTTCTGTCTTCTGAGTGGTCTAGTCTATTGGTGATTCTTCCTATTTAATTTGATTTATTTTTTCCTCCATTTAAAGGCTTTCTGTTTGGTTCTTTTTCATAATCTCTATCTCTTTATTGAAGTGATCTTTTCTACCTGTACTTGTTCTCTTACATCATCCTTTACTTCACAGATCAATTTGACTGTATATAGTCTAAACTCCTTCTCTGACATTTCTTCCCCTGTGTATCAATGGATTCTGTTATTGGAGTATTTTAGTTTGCTTGGGGTGATTTGTTCCCTTGCTTTTTCATGTTCTTTTGTATGTCTACCCGTCTAACAGTATGTATCTGAGGCAGGAGAGTTTCCACCCTGTGGACTTACAGTGTCTCTGAAGGTTTCCAGTACCTCACTGTGGGGAAACTGCCCGTCTGCTTTCTTGGTTTCATGCCATGGAGCATCCAGGAATGCCTGCCTGTAACTTGTAATAACTAAACTTATTTAAGTGTTCAGAAACTCCAGTAACTTTTGTCTATATTGGTCAACACATCTGCAAAGTAGGAAAAAGAGTAAAAGCTTATAACACACACTTTGTATTTTGGCTTTTATAAAACTGTTCATTACAAATATACAAATGCAATAATTTTGTAGGTATGTTTTAAAAGCAAAATTATATTGTTTACTTATTTTACTTTTTGACCATTACATTGTAAGTATTGACAATTCCTTTTGAATTTTTCCCATCATTAAAACATAGATATTTCGGATTGAATTAAAATTCCCTTTTAGAAGTACTTCCTAAAATAGAAAGTTGCACTACATGAAACAGTACTTCTCTTTAAGGGAATGATTAATTATTTATTAAACGCATATACCTAAATGGAGTTATAATCAATGAAAACTAGGATCTGTATTAGAAAACATGAAAAGGGTAAAGAAAATTACTGCAATTTCTGTTCTATATAAACTACAATTGTTTTAGTTTTCTTGTTATCTAGTTGTTTTGGTATATTTTATAATTAGTAGAAAACAATACCACCTTCAGGATCAACTGTGAGCCATTGCTAACCACACAGACATTGATCCACTAGTTTACTGTGTATTCCCACCAACCTTTTTCATAAAAATAGAAGACAAAAGTTGTGTTGATTTTGAAAGATAATCTTTTAGAACAGAAATTTGTACCCAAATTGCTGCTGTGCAGCCAGATCCTTCATAATATAACAATAGCTAGATTAGTAATGAAGAAGTAAAACTCTTCGTGACAGTCTATTACAAGATACAGTATTTCTCACTAGGAACTTTGATCCACAGGAGGAGGTGATAAGGTCATAGGTATACTAATACTGCCAGATTGTTTTTCTACAATGACCAGATAGAAGGAAGTAATTCCAGTATTATTTCCCTCTTCTGAAATTTTGGTTTCCAGTGCCTAACAAATGCAATGAGCCTCATTAGTGTAAACCACATATATTTTTATTTCCTCTTTCAAGCTACCAACTTCAGTTTCTCCTTTCTCAGTTTCTTTTAACCACTAAAATTAAATTTTCTCTTTTGACTTCGTCATGATACCCAACCTCAAAATCAACACCAGTGTTGTATTTACAGTACTTTGTAAACCAGATAATTTTAGGAAACAGATGTTACAAACTGTACAAATCTGAAATCACATTCATATTTCCTCCAGGAATTTTTCAACCCTGTACCCACTAACACTGCCAGCAGGTGGGCACATTTTAATCAAAAACAGAAAACATCTTCCATCATTTGGTTAATACATAGTAATCATATGTCCATCACTGGAAATGTTTCACGCACACATTCTGTGAAAGAAATAAGTCAGCTTCTGCCACTCTGATTCTCATTGTAATTGATTTTAACTTGTGAAGCTTTAAAGTTATGTACAGTACTTCATAACATACATTGCCATCGTGGGGTAAAGAGAAGATGGAAATAATCTGACTATATTAGGTAGTTGTGAGGCTTTGGGAGGTGGTTAGAATTAGATAAGGTCGACAGAGTAGAGTCTCCATGATTGAATCCTAGTAACTTTATGAAAAGGGATTGAGGGGCTGGGATTGTGGCGCAGTGGTAGCGTGCTCGCCTAGCATGCATGAGGCACTGGGTTCGATCCTCAGCACCACATAAAAATAAAATAAAGATATTCTGTCCACCTACAACTAAAAAAATAAATAAATATTTAAAAAAAAAAAAAAAAAGAAAAGGGATTGAGACCAGCACTTGTGCATTCCTTCTGCTCTCTCAGGACTTGGCCAGCAAGAAAGCCATCACTAGATGTTGGTCCTCAATCTTGAACCAGTACTGTGAGCCAAAATAAACTTCTTTTCTTTATAACTTTCCCAGTGCTATTTTAAATTCCCATCAACATTTTTTAAAATGCTCATAGGCTAAACTCTTGGTTGCAAGCCAGTTGGTGCTATTGGAAGGTGGTGAAACCACCTTTAAGCAATGTGGTCTGATGGAAGGAAATTAGGTCATTGAGGATGTTCCCTTGAAGGGGATATTGGGTTCCTGGTTCTTCTGTCTCTCTTTGCTTCCTGGCTGCTATGAGCTGGGCAGTTTTTTCTACCATGATCTCCCTCCTACGATGCTCTGCCTCACCACAAGCCCAAAATCAATGGAGCCAGCTCATCTGAAACTTTTAGCCAAAATAAACTTTTCCTTCTTTAAGTTGAATTCTATCAGGTATTTTGTCATAGAAACAAAAAGTTGACTAACATACCCAGCCTGTGGTATTGTGTTATTAGCAAGAGAAAATGGACTAAGAAAAATAGGAAACATGTTACTAAGAATTTATTACATCTAGCTAAAACCTTCTCCTGTAATGGGATATCAATTTTGCCCTCTGTTGACAGCCTTTGCCACCCAGAAGTACACTCACTGTGATGAACGGAGACTATGAGGCATTGGATACGAAGTAACCATGTCTTTAGAAATATATCAAGTATTTCATCGTGCTTCTCTCAGTGCAGATTTGAATTCGTTAGAGGAAAATCTAGAATCTGGTTTTCTGTTATTTGGACCTATAGACTATCATAGACTATGGAACAAGTGTCCACATCTTTCTACCTGCCTCCTTCCTCCAGGGTCAGAGTAGATGTGATGTACTAAAGGAGAAGGTATGGATGATGGACACAGGGCCTTTCTTTGGGGACCAAATATGCTCTACAACTCAAAGTGATTCAATACTAATTGGATTCAACTCTGAAAGAGTAAAACTCCCAAAGCATAACCTCCTGAGAACTGTGGAGTGAAAGCAATCAGTGTAGTGGGCAGGAGAACCTGAGACAGAAAAAATCTCGTCCTAGAACCAGTATATGATCCTTGGCAATGGACTTATATTCTAATGTAACTTTATGTTTGTTACTTTTTTTAATACTTGAGCACGATTTTCCATTCAGCCCCCACAGTAATCTTGTGACAGTGGCAGAGCAAGTATTTTTAAGTTCATTTTACAGAAATACACAGTGACTTGACTGAGGACACAAAGTTGATTGATATCCAAGATGGAACATATGTCTCAATCACCTGTCAGTTTAGAGAATTTTGACACTACATCAAACTCTAAGGATGTGATGGTCTTTCTGATCATCCCTCAAAATTTGTGCATACTCATATAGACTTTTATATATTTACTGTACCAATATATAGACATACTTTGTCCACTATAAAATTGTGTCGTCAATTGCAGAAACGTTGAAAAAAGAAAAAAGAAAAATATGTGTCTCACCAAATAATTATGATTACCATTGAAATTGACTGCATTTTGTAGAAAATCAAGTAAAATTTTGCTATAAGCTGGAAGATTTCACTACATTTCATTGGGA
This sequence comes from Xerus rutilus, assembly GCA_028644305.1. NCBI lineage: Eukaryota > Metazoa > Chordata > Mammalia > Rodentia > Sciuridae > Xerus > Xerus rutilus. Next base: position 107,118,082 of record CM053403.1, on the reverse strand, counting down.
TAGGGTGTATTCAAGGAACGATGTTAAAATGGTGTTTAGACATTTCAATTTTAGAAGTATATGGCTGCATTTCTTTCCTCAAACATAGTTGTGCATACTCATTGAAATTCCTGAATTATATTCCATATTCTTAGAGCTGAACTTCGAATAAATTCAAAGTGCTTGCTAATCCTAAACCCTTGGGCATTGAGCAGTTTTTCTTTCTATCTTTCATTATACACCCAATTTCTGTCTAACCATTTGCTTCCTGATAAAATCCTGCTATGTCATCTCATTTCCTACCCTCAACCATACTTTCTTTCCCTCTAACCTAGTCTATTCCAAGTAGAAAGAAAAAAAGATAAGGCTTATCAAAAACTCAAAATGTCTTCCTATTTATATCAACTGTTACCCTAAGTAAGCTACTGCACCTTTCTGAGCCTCAGTTTTGTCATCTTTAAAATGCAGAGATTGGCTTAGATGATTTTTAAGTTCCTCTCCATCCCTACCTTTCTAGAATTCCATTATTAAATAAACTCATGCTAGTGTGTTAGTGCTCAATAACTTATGAAGAAACTGTATATCAAAGGTAACCTCTTCTTGTTGGTCCTGATAGATGTGTTCATACATTCATTCATTCAATAGTTATTTGCTAAGTATTTCCTAATAGCTGAGAGAACACAGGTCTGATAAATAGTACAGAGTGTTTCTGGTATTCTCAAGCTTATTGTACAACGAGAATATGAATAAATGAGTAATTATGAAAAAAACATCATCATCCACTGGCCCTGTTGAAGGGATAATAGTGTGGAGTAGATATCATCTGGAGGAATATTTAATGGTAGATAAAAATGAAGCAAGATTTATTAAATATTACATGATTTTCTTTTTATTGAATTTCATCATTTTATTCCATTGATATAGGTTATAATATTTCTAATGTTATTTTTAGCATTCTTATGCAATCATTTTTGTTATTTTCCTACATGGAATCCATAGATAGAAGAAAAATTATTTTGAAATCTTTTATGGTGTATCATTAGTAAATTATTACTTATCATTAATTCATGAGTCTGATTCAATGAGCAGTGACAGGAATATATGTGAATTTCTGTGCTTCAGTGAAATGTACCCTTGCTGGGGTTACATTAGCAATCCTTCAGAAAGGATTTCTTTGTTGTATCTCTTACAGTCTTTAGGAAATTCATGATATCAGTGCCTCCAGTTCCTCTGTTTTCTTGTCCTGTTGGCTCCTCTGCCGTTTCCTTTTCCCTGGGTTTCTGGCTTGCAGGAATCAGAATGTACTTTGTTACTATTTGCAAATGGTAGTTCCTCAGGGAGAGCAGCGCTTCCACACACTGATTAAAAGTTTCCTGCAAGCCAGCGTCACCTTTCGAAACAACGAACTCTCGGACTGATGGACCTGACTCTAAGAAGCGAAGAAAGTCCTGATGTGCTGGTGGCATGTATGTTCTCATTTCTTGGAGGAACTCAGCAGCAGATCCTAAAGGAACAAGATAAAGACAAGGTATCAGGGAGGCCAAAGTCTTCCCCAGTCAGGGCAGAAGGTTGAGTGAGGTTAGAACTAGTGGGAGATCACTATTAGAAACTATAGTAGGACACTCTGAGGTTAAGATCACCCTGTTTGAAGGATAAATGGTTATTAGGCTGCTACCAGCTAGCCATGGTAACTACTGAAAACTATAGTTAATTCTGAAAACAGAATGAGTAAAACTTATTTTTCATACTAAGAATTTTCATATGTGTTTTCTTTCTCATTTTTCTATTGTATTTGATTCTTCCAAGAGGCTGATGTTATAGGCAGGGTATAAATAGTCTACAGTTGTTAGATCATGACATTGAGTCTAAAAGAATTAGAAGAGTTTTTAGACATGGCCAAATAAGGAAAAAAAAAACATATTTCACCTAGCCTAATGCTTTCCCCTTAGATTATAAAATAGTAGCTTAGGAAAACAGATAAATGGGAAGAAGTTTTTCTTTTTCAAAGCCCCAAGAAGAAATAAATATGAGAAATGTGGCTTATCTTTTCTTTCTTTCTTTCTTTTTTAATTTGTGTGTGTAGTGCCTCATACTTGATAGAAAAATGCTTTACCACTGAGCTATGTCTGCAGACTTTTTCATTTCATTTTATTTTAACAGAAGTCTTGCTAAAGTGCTGAAGTTTTGAACTTGCAATCCTCCTGCCTCAGCCTCCCCAGCAGCTGAGATAATAGGTGTGCGGTAATGCTCCTGAAGAATGTAGCTCATTATTAAACTCCTGTGCAAGCTTGCTTGGGCTGCTGGGCCCATAGGATGGCTGCATACAAGCTATGCCAGGCCTCTCCTTTCACTGACATCTCCATCTCCCCAACTTCTGCTCACAGTTGGTTTTTGTTTGAAGGTGATTTCTTTCTGAATCTCATCCTATATTTTCAGAATGTGTGACCTTGGCTCCCCCAGAGTCAATCAGCCTGCAGTTAAATATTCAAATCAAGATTGAGAGAAGGATGATATTGGATCTGGGTTTGGGCTCTGCCACTTTCTAGCTGGTTAACAAGAAGCCTGTCACATCCTCTTTTTTTGGTTCTTCATCTGTGAAATGGGATGATGGCCATGTAATCCTTACTTTTCTCATTTTCCTGAAAGCATCAGATAAGCTCAGATAAGATGCCAAGGAGAAGAAGCTTTATAAATATTAACACACATTTGCTTTATTAATATTAAGATACAGTTGTATTATTACAAGAGATGATTATTATTTGCCATTTTCCACTTACCTCCACCAACAATCTGCTCTATGCCCAGAAGGATATCAAAACTCTGAAATATGCTGCTTTGGGCGGCACTTCCCCCTGCAAATTTTTTCGGGGTATCCCAGACTCCCTCATACAGCAAACCCTCTGGCAGCTGGGGGTTACCTTTCCAGCTAGACCAGGAAAAAAAGAAACAAGTCATTCTTTGGATTAACTACCAATTTTCTGATTTAAAATCTTGCACTAGAGGTGATAGAAGGTGACAAGACAGATTTTGTGATTCTTCATCCAAATCTCTCCCTCATTTTCATGCATAAAAATAATAAACAATGTTATTCTGAGAAAATTTGGTATAAATATTCCCAGAATGGAAATTTACCTTTGCACTAGCCAGATCATTTACTCTACTTAAAATTACTAGTTTCCCTATTCCCCTTCCAGAGCAATTCTGGATGAGTAATAACACAGAGTACTGTCCATTCATTCTTCTCTAAAAATACATTTTAGAATATTAATTGTTATCTACACCCCTTGAGTGGTGGAGAGCCATCAATAAGTATTTGGTGTATTTTTTCATACTAGTTGAAAGAAAACAAATTCAAACATAAGACTACATACCCAGACAAATATATGCGAAGAACATTGAAAAATAGTTTGGGGTCCACATATTCTGTAAAAAGATGGGATATGTTGAGTTAAGAAGCATCAGAGGTACATAGGGAGTTCAAGGTGTTGTAAACAATTCACAGAATTTCATCACAGGGTACAGGAAAGAGATCAGGTCAGTTCTGTGCAGAACAAAGCCCATGTGGAACAAGCCTTCCTCACTCTCCTCCCAATCTTGGAGGTTCCAGGCTCATCACCCATGTCCACTGAATGGGATCCACTGTCAGACTGCTGGTGTGAGGAGCCACCCACCCCACTACTCTACATCTTCAGGCCAGTTAAACTATCAACATTTCTTTAGCACTACTGACACACAGATAAACTGCTTGCAAGAAAAAAACTCGGGCTGGGGAGGTGACTCAGTGGTACAGTACTCGCTTAACATGCATGAGGCCCCCAGCAGAGTGAGGGGACCAAAATTTAAAAAAACAAAACAAACAAACATGAAAAACCAGCAGCCCCATGGACTACATCCCTAGGTCTCCCTCCCCAAAACTTACTAACATTTGATCTGAAGATTTGTCTCCTTTGCCAAGGAGCAATCAGAAGTAGCTCCAAGCCCAGGGATAAACAGTCCTATATTTATTAAGCGGGTTACCCAGTAGGGCAGACGCCGTTTTGCAAACCTTTGCTTGTGCACTTTTTTCTTTTTTGTAGCTTTTCTAGCTATTAATTTTCCAACAACTTTTGAGCTCAGTGGTTTTTCTCTGTTGCTTTTTAGTAAACTTGTGAAGAAGCAGAATTAACAGAGAGCTCTTATCAAGCAGAAGCTAAGTTTTTTCAGAATTTAAAATTGCCTTCCCATTTAGCAAATTTCTTCATGATTATTAGTAACAGGCAAGGAACTCTTTGGAATTCAATAAATCCAGCTTGAAATTCTGGGTTTACTATTTACTTCCTGTGTATCCTTAAGTATTTTATCTCTTTAAATTTATATTTCCTTATCTGTAAAATGGAGATAATAAAACTCGCCATGTGGAAAGTATAGTTATTTAATAAGATAAATACAGCAAGTGAAACCACACTCACTGATAGTTGTTTTTTGCTTCTATTTCCTAAACGATTCCACCCTTCAGACAACCAGAAACATCTGACTGTTACCTTAGAATGTTGTACTGTGTACAATACTTGCCGTGAATTTCATGAAACACTGTTAGGGCTTGTTTCAGAGAAAAAACTACATCAAGAAGTGCTTTTTGCAAAGTAGCCTGGTCCTCCTGTTTCACAGCACTGTATATAATGGGAATTGCCTTAAAAATAAAAATAAAAGACAAACATGGAGGATTTCCTACCACTAAACATTGACATAAAATTCTCCCATCTTAACCCACAAACTAAATTTGTTTTCCTATTTTTAAAAGTCAAAACCTTTGGATTTATGTCATTATGTATTAATGACAAATTGCATTGAAATTTTTTATTGCTTACAGGATTTTCAAATTTGATTCTAAATATATGACCCCTAATTTTATATTTTAGGTGATACACAAAAGTAAATAAAATATTTTATAAGATAATCCATTACTCCAAATTAAATGATCTGATACTATTTTTAATCAACACATAGTCAGTTTATGCTACTATAGTTCAGTTACTAAGGAATTACTCTGATATGAATTGATATGAAAATTCCAACAGTAAGTGGACATACTTTGATTGCAGGAGAAGCTGCTATTTCCACCAATAGAGAAACCAGGAAGAATCCTTTACTGCAGTCCTCACCAGGAAATGAGAACAAAATGTCCATGTTGCTAAGAAAATCAGTTGAAGTAGGCAAGAAATTTAGCAAAGATCATAGCATATTTTAGTATTACTTACAATTTGCAAACATGTTATTTGTCCTATTTTGTTTTCAGAATAATTTTGTGAGATATAGCAGGTTTTACAATCTCTTAAGCATATTTGTAAATATTGAGTCAGCTATAAGGGCTCAGTGGTAAGAAACTTACCTAGCATGAGCAAGACACTGGTTCAATCAATAACTATACACACACACACACACACACACACACACACACACACACACAAATTCAGGCATATTAGGCACACTTGTCTAAGATCATATAATAATAAATAATAAGTAAAATTACACTGGGACTTGAAATTTTGTTCTAGAATTGGAACTAGAAAGTCCTCAAATACGTCTGTTTATACTATTCCATTAAATAATAGATATAGACATTTAAGGTTTATAAAGAAATTTGTGAGGTAGAGTTTGAAGGAGTAGTCTTTTGTTTAAATAAATATATTAATATGTTTATGAACCTGACAATTTCTCAGGGGCTTATTTGCTACAAAGGCATTGATCAAGAAATTCAAATAACTTGGTTAGGCCCTATTGAGGTCTTGGCATTAGTACAAAAATGGTTTCAGTGTCTGTGTTTTGAGTTTTGTGATAGTTAGAATTCTGGTTTCTGAGGCCAGACCACCTCTGCAGCTTATTTGCTGTATGTCCCTGGGCAAAATAAGTGATAATCTTTTATAAATTTATTTCTTCACCCTTTTCTCATACTATTATCTTCCTCATTGTTTACAGTGACACCAATAAGTCTTCAGCACTGATAATGCACCAAGATTTTTATGTGTTCAAGGTCTTCACACTTGCTATTTCCTCTGCTATACACACCCCTATCTTTTCTGTCTTCTGGACTCAATTCAAATAAGATGCCTCAGAGATTCTTCCCTTTAAATATTTTAATTAGAGCTCCTAGCAGTTTATCTTCTTGTCCTTTCTCTTAATCATACAATGTTATACAATTTTCATACATTGCCTTTCCTTTCCATTAGTCTAGCTTTGCTAGGAAAGGCTTATACCTTAGTTACACCATAGCTCTTCGCTATGTTGAGTACATAGGTCAAAAGTAGTAAGGATTGGTAAAAAGCAAAAACAAGCAAACATAAACAGGTTTGTGTATGACAACTTATTGACATTGTTAACTAGTTTTGACCACAGAGGTCATTAGGTCACAGATACATAGATGTATGTTCATTTTGTATTTAAGCATGTTAATTACATACATTCACATGCACATTGTATTTTTGTAGATGTCTCTACCTACAATATCAAATTAAATCATAGATATAATTAAGAAATGGGTTTATTTGCTCTTTTAATTATAACCTGAATTATGTTTGCTTGAATTCAATCAACTATTTAAAAATATATTTGTAATATGTTGATAAATCTACATTCATTTTGAATAAAAAATAATTCTCAGAATACTTACTCATAGGTCATAGGCCTGGTCGAATCAGTCCAGAAGCCATCGCCAATTGGAATACATAAAGAAAAGCAATTTAAATCAAATGGTTTTGAGTTATTATTATCAGACTGACTACTATTTATCTATCAGAGGTAAGACACAGGTAAAAAAGAAAAACTTTTTTTTTGTATTTTTCAAGATTGCTTTGCAAATATTTAACTTATAAAACAAATTTAAAAATTAAATATGCAAGGAACATGCATAGTCAAAACTCATTGTTACTATTAGGATACTTTCTAGATCAAATTTTTTCATTTCGTGGTACAGCCATCTGCTGAACACTCCTTCCTGGAATACACCTATGGCCACAGGCACCATAATACTCTGGCCGTTTGTTGGAGCAAATCCCATCTCTAAGTGTTAGGAGAGGCCTCAATTCTCTGCAGGCTTTTCTGAGAGACAGACACTGCTGCCTTCCTGCTGAAAACTCTTAAATGCAATGTACCACTTAAAAATTAATTTAAAAAAATAATTAATAGAAATCAGATCATTATAATAGAGCAAAAGAATCAGAGGATCAGGAGGAGGGTAGAATGGAGGGAAAGAAATGTACTGGGGAATGAGATTCACCAATGTGTGCTATGAGTATATAGAATATGGTATAATGAATTTCACTAGTTTGTATTAATCATAATGTATTTTTTAAAAGATAAGTAAATTAATTAATTAAAAAATAAATCAGTAGAATCTCAAAAGTGTGTTAATCCAAGGAACTCAGGCACAAAAGCATATATACTCTATGGTTTCATTGATATGAAATGCAATAAAAAACAAACTAATTTTTGATAAGACAAATTAGAATGTATTTGCCTGGAACAGAGAAGGGACTTGAATAGAAAGAGACACAAAGAAATTTTCCAAGGTCACAGAAGTACTCCATAGCTTGTAGCTTGTTTAAGGTGGTGGTTACATGTATACATGTCATACAAAAGGCAAATCCAAATTGAACATTTAGGATCTCTATGTATTTTACTGTATGTTAACTACACACCACTCTCTCACTTATGTACATCTGTAGTTTCAAACACCACAATGTCTATTGTCCAAGAAACAATAGACAATACCAGAGAAACTATACTGTCAAAAATTAAACCAATAAATAGCTACATTTTGATTTAAATAACATGCATTCCAATTCATGTGTTATAATCACAGTTTACATACCCACTGGGATCCTTTTTCTTCCAGTTTGCCAGGACACAATCTGCATAAACCAGAATAGGAGGCAATCCCAGCTTCTCAGAGAGTTTGCAGTAAGGAATAGCAATATTGCTTGGCAAGACCTAATTAAAACACAATATTTAGTTTGAATAATTGAAGTGTCTTACTTTTTCTGCTGCTTCCTGGGTACCAAAACTTTGATTGTTTTTTGTATAATGGCATTTGAAACCAAGTAAATGGAATTTTTTTCCATTCCACATTTCATTACTTAACTCTGATAATTGTTAAACATTCATGTTTTAAATTTGGGTGGGCATAATTTGGCTATAAGAAGGAAAAAGAACAAGGGTACAAAACCTATATCTTTTAATTCCCAGTGGCTTTGGGAACTATTTTCCTCCTTCACTCTGCCATTTATCCCATGAATACTTGTTAAACAATTTTTCTATGCAAGACACCACATTATTCACCAGCAATAAAAATTTAAAATTGATTATATCAAAGATACACAAAGTCTTTGTAATTAAGATCTTTGGATGTGAGACACTAGAGGTGCAAACAGTTTGTTACTCTTGAAGCTCAATGCAGAAGGAAATTCTCCTGGATGAATTTTTTTTTTCCTGAAAGACTCAGCATAGGATATTGGTGCTTAGTAAGTCTTTCAGACTTACTTGTCCTGGAAAAAAGGAGCTCCTTTACCCTGGCTTTGTATTTCACTGTGGAAAAACTATCAGCTGAGATGGCACTTTTGGCTAGACTCTTTCATTCTCTCTTCCTCAGAGGAGATATAGAGGCTCATCAAATTGCTGAGTTGGAAAGTGAAACCACAGCTCAGCTCCTTTTTCCTTCTCAACTCTTCATTTTCTTTTCTTTTTTTGAGAAGAATGCAGGAAAGAGTCTTTATTTATTTATTCTACTTAGGTATACATAACAGAAGAATGCATTTTGATTCATTGTACACAGGTGGAGCACAACTTTAATTTCTCTGGTTGTACGTGACGTAGAATCACACCATATGTGCAGTCATACATGAAGCTAGGGCTATGACGTCCATCTCATTCCACCACCTTTACTCTTCCTTTTCTGAACTTGCTATTTGTAAAAGTCTGCTCTGCGATCATCCACAGAATAAAAGGCTTCTGCCTACATAGGGTGATTCTGCAAGTCATCTAATGCTGCCTAACTAATGGGTAAGTAGTCAAATTGATTCTGAGAGCTCCTCCAGCTATCCACTGCTTCCTCCTTTCCAGGCCAAGTTCGCCAATAGCTCCCTTAGCCATGAAACTAACATTTTATCCTTTATCTGCCTGACTTCATCATCTAACCATCACCTGGCTTAGAATTGTACTGTTCCATGTAGTAACTATGGTAGTCATTGTCATTAGCAGCCTGCGGCTGGTATATGTTTGTATCTAAGGAGGGGAAGAAGAGGGAATATGGCCAGCCCAGAGTAGTTGATTGTGGAACTGCAGTGGTAGAGAGAGTGTGATGATAAGTCCTATGCCACAGTTTTGTGAAAATCATGAGAGTTATAATCCAAGTCACTCTCCATTAGCTTACTATGTCTTTTGAAGGGTTTAATCAGGAGAACCAAATGTTAGGACAGAATCACTGATGATCAAATCACATTGAGAAGTATACTTTCTATTTCAGACCTTGTGTTTCTAAAGATTGAAACATTTTGGCTGGCAAAATATTCACACTTTTCAAAAGGAAATAAATTTTGTCCCTCTCTGATTTAGAGAAATGATTAGGGGGTTAAAAAAAGGTGAAGTTTAGTTGAATAATTAACTCAAATTGATCTGGGAAAAGGAAATAAAACGCTCAAACACATCCTTATTATAGCTACTCACAGCTGCTCAAATGATAACTTCTTGCCGGTTCTCAAGCAAAATGTGCCTTATATTTGTTCATTAAATTTTTCTTTCTTTATAACCACCTCACTGAAATGTTGGTTTTTTTGTATTTGTTTTGCAGTATTACCTCCTAAGATCATTTTCAGAATGGTAGAGTATATGAAGCCATGATAAATTAAAAATACACTTTCATCTTTTCTTTCCTAATTCTGACCTAAAGTCTGATACATTCCTTATTTTTCAGTTACACGCTTTGCCTTCTGGTCTCCACCTTCTTGGCAAGTGTTTTTCCTCTTGCCTTGTTGTTCCAAGTCTTCTGCACATTTAGTGATGACACCACCTACTATTTAAGTCCTCTGTATTTCTGCTCAGGGTATCTAGTATAGACTGTCTTTCAGTATAGATACACATATTTCTAGAAAATATAGTGAGATCATTCACTTAAAGAAATTTCAAGTTAGATTATAAGACTAGAACCACTCTTAGACTGGCATCATCCCAAGCTGGATGTAGTAGTTTAATGATTAGCATGAAGTATAAGTTGTTCCCAGGATCATGCAGAACAACAACTTCTATGTCTGTGTCAGGAATGACTCATCACATAGGTGGACCATATGTGGTCACCTGTCTTTAAGCAGTGTGATAAGAAAAATAACTAGATAAAACACTAATTAGCCTTGTCCAAAAAAGAAAGTGTTCACTAAATGGTAGAAGATGCTTTTTGAATCTATTTTATTCTTTGGTGATTTAAAGTTCAGAGCTGGACATGGTGACCCAGCAGTTTGGGAGGCTGGGGCAAGAGGATAGAGTTCAAAGCCAGCCTCAGCAACAGTGAGGCAGTAAGCAACTCAGTGAGACCCTGTCTCTAAATAAAATTAAAAAAAAAAAAAAAAACAAGGCTGAGGATGTGGCTCAGTGGTTAAGTGCCCCTGAGCTCAATCTCTGATTACCTCCCTCCATAAGTAAGTAAGTAAGTAAACAAATAAATAAATAAAATTCAGGCATTGGTTTGATAAGATTGTGTTTGCCAAGTAAAATACAGGATGCCCAACAAATGTGCATTTTGCAGGACACACACATATACTAAATAATTGCATATCTGAAATTCAAATTTAATTGGACCCCCTGTATTTTTACTGGCTCAATCTGGGATCACTACAAGAAATGGAAAGGCAAGGATTTTAGCAGCCTTCCTAGACAGATAATGAACAGAAGAAGGCAGTTAGTACACATTATTTGAATTCCTCTATTCTTCTGTCCTATACTAATCCCAAGGAAGAAAAACTGGAAACATGTTTTGGTTGGACTCAGAATAAAAATGATCCTAATTTACAAAGACTATGTGCTCATCACCGCTACTTTTTTATTAATAATATGATTGTGACTGACACATGAATGCACACCTATAAATATATGTATAAGATGACATTTTAAAATTAAGGTTATTTAATAAGAGTTGATAGGAGTTAAATGAAAACAACATATTCTTCTATGTTGATAGATGGAAGCACTTGTGCATTAACCATGAAGAGCCATTCAAAGACATTCATTGTAGTATCATTTATAATAATAATTTTTTTTTTGGTACCAGGGATTGAACTCAGGGGCACTTAACCACTGAGCTACATCTCCACCCCTTTTTTGTATTTTATTTAGAGACAAGGTCTCACTGAGTTGCTTAAGGCCTCACTAAGTTGCGGAAGCTGGCTTTAAACTCACAATCCTCTTGCCTCAGCCCCACAAGCCTCAGGGATTACAGGCATGCACCACTGTGCCCGGCTTATAATGAAATGTTTTTGAAATAGAAGATTTTATAAATAGAAGATTTAGTAAGTAAACAAAAATTTAGGAACTCAATGAACAATTGTAGATTATGTCAAATAATTAAGATGATTGTGCAGTAACTAAAAATGTTCACAATATAATTAAAGAAGCTGGATGCATGTGTGTGTGGACAGGATAGAACAATTGTGTTATACAAGAAAAAGACAAATATAATGATCACAGTTGATATGCTAAATCAGGAAATTGTTGTTTTCTTTTCCTTTTGTTCTCTTATCCTAACTTTAAAATACAGTTGTAATGTTTTCTTTTCTTTTCTTTTTCCTTTTTTTGTGGTGCAGGTGATCAAATTCAGGGCCTCATCCATGATAGGCAAATGCTCTGGCAATGAACTATAACCCAGGTCCTAGGATTGTTTACATTAAATATAAATTGGATTTCATTTTCATTCATGTAACATAAGAAATATCAGAAAATCTCCATACCTTTCGGACTTCTCCATCACCTCCATTCCACACATACGCCATGGTAACATACCCCAGAACCAAATGTGCGAGTCGCTGTGACTTATGTCCTTGGAGTTCATCAATGCTGAGCATTGGTATCTGAGAACAAATGGAGAGACTTGACCCAATTCACTCTTGGTGATGTTTTAGGCTTAGAAACCCAGTTAAAAATGTTAACTAGTCATACAAGAAGACAAATGAAACATATAGTTCAAACCTTCTCAACTTCAGCTTGAAGTTGGCCATTCTTAATCAGTTCAGGAAGATTTTTAGCAATGAAAATCCAGGCATCATAATCATGAGGTAGCTCCTCCTTGAAAGAAAAAATAGGACTTTGATTTGCTAATGAAAGTGACTGTAAAATAGTATTGGTTTCCTGCGGATGGCTCCCCATGCTTCTAAGTGCATCATTTGGTGCCTCATTGCCCCCAACAAACATGTACTTGTCTGGAAACATCACCAGCTTGTGCTTTTCCACCTGACAAACAGGGCTCAAAACCTTCTGTTCCCCACCTCTTCTCTCTTCAAGTACTTTCATTTGCATCCTTTCCAAAATTCAACTCATCAACTCCTCTAAAACCTTCCTAATATACCATTTAACATCAGTCTTCTCCATTATCAATCCTATGGAGTATATCTTTTCATGTTGTTGTTAAGTAATCATGTATTTTATAGTTTTTCCATCTCAGTTAGATTTTAAGTTCTTTGAACAGAAGAAAATCTCACTAGTGTATTAGGCATTCTGGTCACTAATTTCATATGTATTCCTCATGTAATTCTTGTAATTGCCCCCCAAAGTTGTCCCTATGTCATAAATAAAAAGAACCTGGCTTCAGTTTAATAACTTGTGACACAGACACACACACACACAATTGTAATTCAGACATCAATATCTCCAAATTCCAGAATCTATACTCTTTTTATGTCTCAATATCTGATGGTAAGGATTATAATGTGCTTTTAATTTTATATCATTTTCAAGAACTGGAATATTTCTGGAAATCTAGAAGAAACTGTATAGAATAAAGTCTCGTATGCTTGGAGCAAATGTTCCACGACTCCCAGTTGATGCCTAAAATTGTAAATAGTACTGAACCACTATGTATTTTTCCTCTACATACATCCTATGATAAACTTAATACCTTTTCAATTTTAATGAAGCACAATGCATTCTGGCCATAACCTTTGCAGTTTACGGTGTGACAGCAAAACCAACTTGAATAGTTTCTTCACAATTTCACTGATACATTTGTCCTTACCATAGAGCTTAGCAAAACAACAAATAACCTTTTTCTTTATTAAGTCAAGAACTTTCACGTTTTCACTTGAAGGAAGCACATTAGGCTTCTCTTTGGAATATCTAAATTGTCAGAGATATCACTACTCTTGTGGTTTGGGGTTATTAGTAAGAAAAATAAGGGTTGCTTGAACACAAACACTGCAAAACTTTGACAGTCCATCTGATAACCTGGGTGCTACTGAGTTACTAACAGGTAGGTGAGTTTATAGCATGAATACACTGGACAAAGAGATGATTCATGTCCTGGGTGGGATGGAGTGGAGTGGTGTGAGGTTTCATCATGATACTTAAACAGTGAGTAATTTAAAGCTCATAAATTGTTTACTTATGGCGTTTTCCACTTATTATTTTTAGGTTATGGTTGCAGGTAACTGAAGCCAGGGAAAGCGAAACCATAGATAGAGGGTTGACTACTGTATACATGTAAATTGCCTACTTTGATTCCACTATAAACTTGATTTTTGCACAAAAAATACAAATGAAATCCAAATGAAAGTGTTTTCTTGATTCTGATCATATTTTTTTTTATCACATATCAAAGGGAAACATATGGCCAAGCACAGAAAGGTATGCCTGTAATCCCAGCTGCTCTGGAAGCTGCGGCAAGAGGATTGCAAGTTCAAAGCCAGCCTTAGCAATTTAGCAAAGCCCTGAGCAACTTAATGAGACTCTATATCTAAATATTTTTTTTAAAGAGGCTAGAAATGTGTCTCAGTGGTTGAGCGCCCCTAGGTTCAATTCCCGGTACCCCCCAAACAACAAACAAAACCCCAAAGGGAAACATACAAACACAAGACCTAGGCAAAATCCTTAAGTGAGGCACAGATAGATGCCTGAACACACACCTCTTTGTAATGCCTCATTCGGGTTGCTTCAAAGTATGCACTTTAGGTCATTAATAATGGACTGTGGTGGCTGAAGACAAATAGCGAGCTTAACTTTAATCAACATTGGTGAGGTTTCCAACTTCAAAACTAAGTTAATATTGTGAGTGAAATGTAAAGCAAGATAACAGATATAAAATTCACAGAGTTTCTTAAGTTGTATCAATGTGTTTGGGCGCAGTGTGTGTGACGGTGGGAGTCTGAGAGCCACCAGGAGGAGGGTTCCGGATGAGTGAGTTGCACTCATCCACTCTGGTCACTCTGGCATTGGAAGCGCTGGCTCTGGAAACGGAGCACCGTGGTTTCCACAGCAACAGCGGCGCGCCCTGTGGCCCAACAGTGGCTTGAGTGACTGGAAAGTCCACCGCCGCGGGCATGAAGCCTGGACCAAGGCCAGATCGAGGAGGCGACTGGAGCTAATTTCACTACCTGAATTGATGAGGGACGCAGCTCCTTCTCCTGCCTGGCTCCTCAGCCAGAAGGACCGCAGTGTGGCTCCGCCCCCAACACATCCACTTCTAGCGGCGGCTCAGGGACTGAGCGCCGGGGTGGAGTAGGGCGCCTGCTTGGGCGGGTTATTTCAGAAGCTTGCGGCTGTCTCTGCCGTTGGGCACGATCGTGGGCAACTGGACTGACTGTGAAACTCGGGCGGATTAGGCAGAGGTTGGAACCTTTAGGGAAGCTGTTTGGGACTATTACACTGCTTGGCTAATTAACCTGTCCCGAAAGCAGCAGAAAAGACAGCATAGCTCCGCCCTCTATGTAGGACCGCCTGCAGCATCCTGGGATCTGAGGTTTTTGCGGGAGTCAGGGCAGGTTCCTTCTCTGGAGCCACTCGTACACGCTCCAGAAAGTCCCTCTAACTGGGCTCCAAGCTTGTCCCCAGTGTCGCTAAGGTTGCCAGTGTCGATGGCAGGGTTGTCTTTGCTGATGTCCACAGAGGTCTGCTGGGATTTTACCCTTTTCCTTGACTTGGGTCGCACTTTTCGGTGAGCTTTATACCATACTCTATGCCACTCTCCCGTGACTGTCTTACAGGGTTCTTGTCTCTACCTTGCTGGGTTCCAGAGTCACTTACCTCAAAATGCAGCTTTTATTTGTTATACTTGTGCTTGTTTGTGTAAGAAGTGAAAATGCTGGGCACCTTTGTATGACTATCTTGCCCTCTGTCTACAAATGTGTGATAATTAAAATATTAATGATAAATTGATATACGCGGCATTCTTTGGACTACAACTTAGGGACATGAAGTTTGTAAGCAAGCATTTTCTCCATATGCATTGAGCTTTATAGCTAAAACTTGCAAAATACAATTTTTTAGGGTAGTTAATACATTTGCATCTAACCCTTAGTAAACAGTAAGCATTATTAGTACAGCACAAGTTATTTGCTGTATCATTTCATAAAGCCAATCAAATCAAGTACACATACTTTGGCCAGTTTGACAGACATCACTAGAGAAAGGGCTTCTGCTTAACTCATGGATGTTTATAACTTTGGCCTTTTCAGAATATCCTCAAAAAAAAAATAACCAATTGTAATAAATCAACTTTTGGTATCTATAATACTGTTCTTTTGTAAGGTTAAAATACCTTCCATAATTTCTTTATTTAATCATTCTCCATTTCTATTAGGTAAATAAGAACGACATATATGACTGAGTTTCTAGGAGGAAAAATTGAAGGAAAGTGAGACCCAGTTATTTAAACTCTGCCTCCAATTTTGGCACTACTTTATCCATTTGTTTAGTAGAAGTTACTGAACCACAGTTGTTCAGTGGAAGTTAGCTTGTCCAGGTAAGTGTTGAAAATAAAAAACATTTTCCCTTATTTCACTGCCCTCTCTTACCAGTGGATTTGGCAGAGCGAAGCCCAGATCTTCATCTATATGGTACTCTTCAAGGATTTTCCAAGAATCTTCCGTAAGTGATATTTTATCATGTGCCATTCTTGAAGTCTACTCCACTGATCTCTTCAGCCTCTAAGGAGCTTCAGAACATCTATTTTTTATAGTCATTGTTGGAGCCTGTGACTACAGCTTATCACGTAAGCAGAAAGAAATGACTTCCACTTTTGGGATAGTTTCATTTTCTACTTTCTTCATTTGTAATTTGATAAACAATAAAACCACAAGTCATCTTTGTTCATCATATGAAGAAACTGAAAGTTCAAATTCACTATCAGAGCTATTAAGAACATCATCTGTGTATTGCTATATGGTAAGTCAGAAAAGTCTTGATCAAAATAACCAGAACTACAAGAACAGGTGACAAGGGAAAAAAAGTATGGAAAAATTTATGGAAACTTTTAAATCTTCAAACAAAGAATTTTTACCATGTCTATATCTCTAAGTTATCAGTCCAATCATTGGGTTTCATTTATACTTATAGAGATTCTTTGAAAAATATCTTTTTCTTGTTTCAGAAGTCCTGGAATACAATGTATGAGACACTGAAATGTTTATTGTCAATGACTTTGAAGTAGAAAAAATAGAAGAACATGAATAATTTGAAAGATAGTACTTCTCCACCCTCACATTTTTCTTACATAAACTTTGCTTGTGTGCTCTCTTCTTCATAATAACTCACTTATAGGAAAGCTGCCTCACATCTGTACTATATCTGACTGTCAGGGAATAATGAGGCAATATTCTTGCACATTTGGAGACTTTTTAGTGTGTTGAAAGTTGAAGCAAAGGATAAAATGCCTTGAAACTGTTTTTTCAAAATACAAACTGTATGGTACTTTTGGTAAAAGTTTTCAGGATGCATGCAAGTCTATGTTCACTGAAAGGCTTTGAAGCAAGAAGTCATATCATTCCTTTTGATGACCAAAAGGAGAAAATAGAAAAAGTTAATATGAAGTACATTAACAAAGAATATGGGTTTGTGATCCAGGTTATCAGACCTTGAAATAAATTATACTAGCACATAGCTTTGTGTACTTTCTAGAATAGCTCTCACACTGTTCTTAATTACATTATGGGTTTTCTTTAAGCATCGGGCTTTACAAGAATATGTCCACTTTACCAGAAAGGTAAGGGAAATTGAAACCAAAATGACAAAGTAAAAAAAAATACAATGACTAAGCTTCTGTAAAATAAATGATTTCATGAGACTTAGATTTAGAACCTGGCTCAAGGTGGGGTGGCAGGGAAGTAAATATCACTAAGGCCTGTCACATCAACATGGAAGATAATGATGCTAAAATTCTTGAGGATTAAAAAATGTGTCATTATTCCTATGATTTTTTTTCCTTCTTGAATATGTCTGTGAGTCAGTCTGAACATGGAGTGAAGTTTTTAATTATTCTGACTTGGAAATATCTCTCAGAATTGATTTTTAAAAAGCTTGTCTTGGTAAAATTTTTTTTTACTTTGCTTATCCAGTTACCTCACTGAATCCATCCTGTCTTTGTAGGAACAATAAAGTTTTACTGCTCCAATTTTATCCCTATCTTTTTAACATCCTCCATCGTCTACCCCTTTCATGTATCTGAAACTCTATTCTCAGTTGATCTTGTCTTCATTGGTTTCCATTTTTTGTTCACTCTAACCATATTATTGTATTATTGTTGAAGAACCTCTTTCATGTGGCTTCAGAATAGCATATTAATTTTATGGTCTCACATGGATTCTTTATCTTCCTCTTTAGCATTTTACTTGTTTGTGCCCAGGACATCACATTAGAGAACACTTTACCCAGAACTCAGCATTTTGCTTCATGACCTCCTAGGTATGAGTCTTCACTTGAATCTGTTTACCTTGTTACATTGCATGTTTTGATTATTTGGTTACTCTTTTCTCTATAATGATTATATTTCCTAATGTATCCCTTTAGATATAGACACATTTCTAATTGCCTGATGCATATCTCTACTTAAAAACCCTGTTATTCTATTTCATTGCAAACTTATTTGACATCATCAGTGTTATCATAAGTAGATCTACAGACGAACTTAATCCAGAACTGTGCAAAATATACATTGATTCCCTCTTAATATGGCATTCTCTATAATGCATCCAACTTTCTTTGTTATGATAATTTGTAAAAAACAGTTTTATTTTCAAATGAATAGTATTGTCAGTTAAAAAAAACTCAAGTGATCTGGAGCATGCAAGAAGAATAAAATAACTCATTGAAATACCAACATCTACTGACATTCACCATTAATATTTATATGGTTATGTTTTACACCATTTTTGGTGCAAATTAATAAGAGCCAAAGTTTCCAGAGCGCTTATTAGTAACAGGAATTTTCTAGAAACTTTGTATGCAGTGACAAATTTCACTTTTATAATTGTCTTATCAGGAAAATTTCATGACATTACTGAAGGGGAACCACAGTCTTTCAGTATTTTCTGTTCCTTTAGTGGCCTGAACAAAACATCATCTTAGACATCAAAGTATTGGTACTATTCTAATAGATATCTAATAGTCCCTGAAAAAATGAACACACAGACTATACAATACTTTGGAAAGGAATACACTCTAGGAAGACCTACAGAGGATTTGATACAAGAAAAATGCATTTTTAAATTCATCTACTTAATATATTCAAAAAGTAACAAAAAAAGAGAGAAGATTGGGAAATTCTGCAGAAACTATAGCAAATGCAAAATAATAATCAGATTGAACAAAATAAATAACCAAAAAATTAATTAATATTCTGCAATTAGCATTTTAAAAAGTTCATGCAATTGTAGGTATATCAGAAGAAAGTACAGATTAAAGCCTGGAGAAAAAGGTATGATGGAAAATACACAAATAAAGACAAAGCGATAATAAGAGACAGAGATGAAGTGAGGAAATGTAACAGAGATATAATGTTAGTGAACAGGAAAGGGGAGAATAAGGCAAGCAGTAGTTAAAGCAATAGGGGTTGACAGTTTTTAGACATAAAACACAGACAGACAATACACTATCTCAGACTTAAATGTAATGAAAAGCATAGCTAATCACATCAGAGTAACACTGCTCAAAATCAAGGACAAAATCTCTAAAATGTTAAAATTTCTAGGAAATATAAAGCAGAGACCTTTAAAAGAGAAACAATAAATAAGACTGACAGCTAAATTCTCAAAGCAGCTATGTAATCTTGCAGACACTGTGATGATACCTTAAAAATGCTAAGGAGGAGCCGGGCGCAGTGGCGCAAGCCTGTAATCCCAGCACTTTGGGAGGCTGAGACAGGAGAATCGCGAGTTCAAAAGCCAGCCTCAGCAATGGCGAGGCACTAAGCAACTCAGTGAGACCCTGTCTCTACATAAAAAAAAAAAACTCAAAAAACAGGGCTGGGGATGTGGCTCAGTGTTCGGGTGCCACTGAGTTCAATCTCTCGTACCAAAAAAAAAAAAAGAAAAAAAAAATGCTAAGGAGGAAAAACAAGTCCACCAGGAAATATGTATTCATGGAAAATATTATTTAAGAATGTAAACAAAGTACAACTTTTAAAGCAAATAAAAATTTAAAATATATCACCAGCAAGCTCACAAATAAGAAAATACTGAAAATTTTCTGTTTGTTTTTGCACAGGGAAAATTATTTCATAGAGTAGCAATAAATGAAAAACAAAGAAAAAGGTAACTATATGGCTGAATCTAAATGAATGATGATAAAACAATAACAATTAGTCCTACAGCTAAGTGTGGTGTTTGTGTTACATTAATGATTATATATATATAATCATTAATATGTATTAATGATTATATATTATATAATTATATATAATCATTAATATTATATATATAATCATTAATATTAATATTAATATATATATATCATGTTTAAATACATCACACAACTCATAAATGTAAGGAGGGGTGCAAATGATATTAAAATTCTTTTATGTTCTGGAAAGAGAAATGAGAACAATGTATAAGAATTTTGGAAATTTAACAGATATTTGCTTTAATCTCCTGGATTACCAAATAAAAAAAATAATATGTAACAGCCAATAGTTGGGAAAAGCTTGTTAGTAAATAAATCTTAATTAGTACATGAGAAAACATTAAAAAGGAAAAAAATGATATTAAACAATTAGATATAAAAGAAAGTCCATGAACTTTCAAAAATACCCATATACACTATTTAAAATATAAAGATCTAAAATATAATAAAGTTTAAAAATAAGAGCATAAAAATTTACATCATACAAACACTAGCAGTAACAACTAGTATAACTATGTAAGTTAAACTTTGAAGCAATTAGTATCATTAGAAATTCTATCAGGATTCTACAGAGAAGCAGAACTCAATATTTAGTTGATAGACAGACTGACTGACTGACACACAGACTTCAAGGAATCAGCTTACATGAGTGTGGGGGCTAAAAGGTCTGAAACCTGGAAGACAACTCAAAAGCTAGACACCTCTGGGTAGGCACTGTGAAATGATTACGTCTGGGTTGCATTTCAGAGGCATATTTTCTCTAGGAAAATGTAAGTTTTGCTTTTAAGGACTTTTATCTGCTTGGATGTGACCTACTCAAATTATTGAATTTAATCTTTACTTAAAGCCTGCTAATTGCAGATGCTAACCACACCTACAAAATATCTCCACAGAAACTTAGATTAGTGTTTAATACCTGAGTATTATAGTCTAACCAGGTTGACATAAGACTAATCATCACAGAGATAAAGGGGGATATTTTATAACATAAAAGTTCAATTCTCCAGGAAGATACAATTCTAAATTTCTATACACTATGAGCCAGGCCTGGTAGCATGTATTTAAAATCCTTGATACTCAGGAAGTTAAGGCAGGAGGATCACTTAAGCTCGGAGTTCAAAGCCAACCTGGGAAATACAGCAAGATCCTGTCTCAAAAAATTTGTTATGGTTTGGATAGTAGGTTTCCCCCAAAAGCTCATGTGGGAGACAATGCAAGAAAGCTTAGAGGTGAAATGACTGGATTATGAGAGCCTTAACCTAATCAGTGCATTAATCTCCTGACCGAGATTAACTCAGTGGTAACTTTAGGCAAGTAAGGTGTGGCTGGAGAAAGTGAGTCCCTGGGGATGTGCCTTCGGAGTTTACGTCTTGTTCTTGTTGAGCAGAGCACTCTGTGCTTGTCATCACATCCTGAGCTGAGCTGCTTTCCTCTATCACACCCTTCCACTGTGATATCCTACCTCAACTAGAGAATGTAGCTACCCATCTATGGACTGAGAACTCTGAAACTATGAGCCCTAAAATAAACTTTTCCTCCTCTAATTGTTCTTGTCAGGTCTTTTTGGTCACAGTGACCAAAACAAAACAAAACAAAAGTGAACAAACAAACCTAACTAAAACAGATTTCTATATGCCCAACAATATCATCTCTAAATATTTAAAGCAAAAATTAGTATAACATGGTTTTTATTTTATGAGAAGGTACTGAGGAATGAGATTGATCAAATTATGTTATGCATATGTATAAATATAATTTAAGGATTACTACTATTATATATAATTGTAATGCGCCAATTAAGAAATGAAAAATAATTGATAGAAAAAATAGAAAGATAGACTTATAATTAGACTAAAATATTGTTTGTATTTTAATATCAGTAATAAGGCAAGAGAAACTCGTATAGAAGAGAATTTTTAAAATAATTAAGTGGACACATACTTAGGAGACTGAGGCAAGAGGATTGCCTAAATCCAGGAGGCAGAGGTAAGCCTGAGCAGGACCAAGTCTCAAAGAAAAAAGAAGAAAAACAGCTACTTGGAAAATTCCTGTATGTTTAAAAAAGAATAACATTTTAAATGTGATTCATTAGTCTAAGAAGACATCAAAACATAAATCAATCAGTAAGGTGAACAGAGACCCTATATTCTGGGAGCAAATTTTTGCCACATGTACATCAGATAGAGCACTGATCTCCAGGATATATAAAGAACTCAAAAAACTTAACACCAAAAAACCAAACAACCCAATCAATAAATGGGCTAAGGAACTGAACAGACACTTCTCAGAAGAAGATGTACAATCAGTCAGCAAATATATGAAAAAATGTTGAACATCTTTAGCAATTAGAGAAATGCAAATCGAAACCACTCTAAGATTTCATCTCATTCCAGTTAGAATGGCAGTTATCAAGAATACAAACAACAATAAGTGTTGATGAGGATGTGGGGGGAAAAGTCACACTCATATGTTGCGGGTGGAAATTGGTGCAACTGCGAATTGGTGCAACCAATCTGGAAAGCAGTATGGAGATTCCTTAGAAAACTTGGAATGGAACTGCCATTTGACCCAGCTATCTCACTCCTCTATCTATACCCAAAGGACTTAAAAACAGCATACTACAGTGACGCAGCCCTTTCAATGTTCAAAACAGCTCAATTCACATTAGCTAAACTGTGGAACCAACCTAGGTGCCTTTCAATAGATGAATGGATAAAGAAATTGCGATGTAGATACACAATGGAATATTACTCAGCAATAAAAGAGAATCAAATTATGGCATTTTCAGGCAAATGGATGAAGTTGGAGAATATCATGCTAAGCAAAGTAAGCCAATCCCAAAAAACCAAAGGCCAAATGTTCTCTCTGATAAGTGGATACTGATCCATAGTGGGGGAGAGGGCATAGAAAGAATAGAGAGACTTTGGTCATTGAGGAAGTAGTAGAGGGGAGGGGCCATGGGGGCAGGAAAGATGGTGGAATGAGATGGACAATACCCTAGGTACATGTATGACTGTACAAATGGTGTGACTGTACATCATGTACAACCAGAGAAATGAAAAGTTGTGCTCCATTTGTGTACAATGAATCAAAATGCATTCTCCTGTCATGTGTACCTAATTAGAATAAATAAATTTAAAAAAAAACATAAATTAGAGGGCTAGGGTATAGCTTGGTAGTAGAGTGCTTGTCTAGTCCTAGTAGGTGTGATTAACTGAGTTCAATTCCTTATATTAAAAAAACAAAAAAAAACATAAAGTTTGTGGGATTCAGTTAATGACACACTTAATGGGAAGTATATTGCTGATGTTATATAATTTTTTGGAAAAATAACCAAAGTAATCTCAAAAAATGTAAAAGACAGCAAATGAATAAAGACATTAATAAGGGTAAACCCTGAAAAAAGATGCAAATACCAAATATCAATAATGAATATCACTAATAATACCATAGCCATTACAAATATAATATTTAATTGAGAATCAGTCACTTTACTGATGTCACAAATTTTAACTAAAAAAACTGCAAGGGATATAGAGTAAATAAATTTTCCTTAAGAACTATGTAAGTACAAAGCTATGATTCACCTTGAATTAATTTTAATTTATGTTGCTGAAGTCTAAGTTGAGGGTTTTTTTATTGCTATATGAATATTCAGTTATTCCAGCACCACTATATGTAAAGGCTGTTTTATTTAGATTCTTTAGCTAGTCTAAATCCTCTTCTGGAAACTTCAAGAACCTAGAATCAAATGCCTATTGGGGTATCTATTGAAATTACATCAAATCTATGAATCAATTTGAAGAGAATTCATATTTTTCCAATATTGGGTCATATAATCTATAAATATAGTACTACTCCATTAATTCAATTATTTGTTAAAGTTCTCCATAAAATTTTTGTTAGTATTTACTAAGTCTTAAAAATATTTCACTAAAATATCTCACTAAAATATCTCATTAAATTTACTTGATGCGGGGCTGGGGTAATGGCTTAGCGGTTGAGTGCTTGCCTTGCATACGTGAGGCACTGGGTTCGATCCTCAGCACCACATAAAATAAATAAAGATATTGTGTTCATCTACAACTAAAAAACAAAATTTTTTAAAAAAAATTTACTTGATGCTTTTGTAAATGATAATTTCTTTAAAATTCATTTATACTTATTAGCTAGTATATAAGTACAATTTATTTTTAGATGCTGGCACTTGGCCTGTTAAGATTTATTCAGTTGTCCTGGTAAGCTTGCACATGCTAGGCAAGCACTCTGTTTCTGAGCTATATACCCCTAGCCTTGGTTTGTGTATTCTTTAGGATATTTTGCATATAGAATTATTCCACCTATAAAAAATACAGTCTTACTTCCTTCTTTTATCTATCACTTGCCTATTATCCATTCATCTACTATCCTCCAGTTACAATTATGCTTAGAAAGAATGAGAGTACACATTCTTGACTTATTTTTAACTAAGCCAATATTTCATGATTGGTCCCAATTCAACAATGTTCTGAGGTAGGAAGTGATTGGATTGTGAGGGCTCTGACTTCATTAGTGGATGGAAAATGGTGGTAGAAAATGGAGGAGGCAGGGCTTAGTTGGAGGGAGTAGGTAGCATGCTCTCAATGTACTGTTATATCTTGTCCTTGACCTCTTTCTCTCTTCTTCTCTGTTCTACTTGCCATAGGAAAATCAGATCTGTTCCAATACATTCCTTCTGCTATGGTGTCCAGTCTTACCACAGGCCCTCAGCAATGGAGCAAGTTGTCCATGGACTGAAATTATTAAAAGTGTAAGTCAAAAATAAATCTTTCCTCCTTTTTACTTGTTTCTGTCAGGTATTTTGGTCATAGAGACAAACAGCTGACCAACACAGGAAATTGGCACTAAGAGGTGGGATCATTCCTGTGACTATACCTGTCCATGAAGTTTGATTCAGTAACAGCTTTGTGGGAAGAGTTTGAAAAGGTTTGGAGACACAGGCTAGAATGTTGTAAACAGAGCTTCATGGAACATTCTGATATGAGATTAGAAGATAAGAATGCTGATAGAGGTGTGATAAATAAACACTGTGCTCATGAGGTTTCAGATGAGAATAAGGATCTATTGAGAATTGGACTAGAGGCCATATGTGTTATATTCTGGCAAAGAATTGTTTTACTTTTTTTTTCATGTCCCAAGACATTGTATAAGATTGAATTTAAAGTGATTATCTGGCAGAGGAAATTTTAAGAAAAATTTGAAGGCTTTTATCCAGATTTACTGGATAAGGCAAATATCAGAGCAAAAATATGTTAAGAATTTGAATTTTGGCCAGAAAAGTGCATGTAAAATTGGTGCCAAGGAATATCCAGTTGTTGAAGACATTAGTGCCACTGAAGAAAAGCTAAATACTTTTCACAGGCACAGTAGGAAAGATTCCTTAAGGGCATCTCAGGAATTGGCCAGACCCCACCCATCACAGGCTCAACAGTGTAAAATTGTGAACTCATTTCAAAGATTTTGCTTTGAGAAGAGAATGCTGGGGCTTCCTGCTTGCACACAAACACCTAGGAAGTTTTTCCCCCAAGATTTGCTTAATAGTGTTCAGCCACCCAGGCACTTCAAGGCCACTACAACCATGGTCTAAGTGGTCTCAGCTACTGTTACAACTGGTGGAAGATCTTGACTTCATCCATGTGGTACTGGATCTGCAGGCTTGAACAAGGTAAGCATTACAAGGTCATGGAGGCTTCCACTGGAATTTTAAAAGTAACTATGGGAAGTCAGGCAATATGTGACAGCATTGGAATCCCTGTGGGTAACCCCTGAGAGGATGCATGTGAAGTTGTGAGAATAAAGCCAAAGTTGCAATGAATACCCTAGGAAGATGCCAGAAGTGTGGAACATCTGTCAAGGAAGCTTTAGGCAGCAAGTAAAGCTGGTTCTAGAGAGGCCAGGTGGACTACAACTGGTAAAAAATGAATTCAGCTTCCCACTCTCTTAAATCTAGGTTTTTCTCAATTCTTTGTGTT
Source organism: Xerus rutilus (assembly GCA_028644305.1). Lineage (NCBI taxonomy): Eukaryota > Metazoa > Chordata > Mammalia > Rodentia > Sciuridae > Xerus > Xerus rutilus. The sequence goes on along the minus strand of CM053403.1, from coordinate 107,092,253 downwards.
CAATGAGTATGGCAGACATGATATTTAGCACTTGCAAAGATAGATTGTTAAGAAGTTTCACAGTTCACATTTTAGATTTTTGAACACTTGTTTTTAAAATTCTCACTGTTAGAAATTCTCACTGTTTGAAACGATTGATAGAAATATAAATCCTAGATCCTAATTCTCCGAGAAGCCAAAGCCATGTATAGAATCTCTAGAGGATGAGATTCCATGAAAATTACATTGACTAATGAAATGTTAACAGTTGTTGACTTGTTTTATTTGTTCTTAAATTTATTTTTTTACCGAGGTAAAATTCACATGACCTCAAATTCACTATTTTAGACATCATAAAGTGTCTAACTCAACTGCATTTAGCCCAATGTTACACAATCAACACCATCTAATTTCAGAACATTTTCATCACACCAAAGAACGAACAAAATGCACTCTATTCAAGGAGCAATCATTACTCATTTCCTTCTTTTCCCACCCCTAACAATGCTTTTAGTGTCTATGAGTTTCCTGGACATTTCATATAAATGGGGTTATACCACATGTGGCCTTTTGTGTCTGGCTTCTTTCACTTAGCATGTGTTATGGTTTGGATGTGAGGTATCCCCCAAAAGCTCATGTGTGAGACAATGCAAGAAGATTCAGAGGAGAAATGATTGGCTTGTAAGAGTCTGAACCCAATCACTGAATTAATCCCCTGATAGAGATTAATGGAGTGGAAACTGAAGTGGAAGGGTATGGCTGGAGGAGGTTGGAACTGGGGTGTGACTTTGGGTATATATTTGCATCTGTCGAATGGAGTCTCTCTCTGCTTGGTCACCATGATGTGAGCTGCTTCCCTCTGCCATACACTCTACTATGATGTTCAGCCTCATCTTGAGCCCCAAGAAATGGAGCCAGCCTTCTATGGACTAAGACCTCTGAAACTGTGAGCCCTCAAATAAACCTTTTCTCCTCTACAATTTTGCTTGTTGAATATTTAAGTCACGGCAGCAAAAAAGCTGACTAAAACAGCATGTTTTTGAGAATCATCCATGTTTTAACATGTATCAGCACTTTCTGTCATTATAGATGAAAAATATTCTATTGTGTGGATATACTGTGTTTGTCCTTTTATTAGCTTATGGACATTTGGATTGTTTCTACTTGGCTACTGTGAATGGTACTGCTATGAACATTCATATACAGTTTTGTTTTTGTTTGTTTTTACTGACAATTGTCTACAACTTTTTTGGTATAAAGTTAGAGGTATAATTTCTGGATCATGTGGTAATTCAATGTTTCCCTTTTAGAATAATTACCAGTTTCCATGGCAACCACACCATTTTATATTCCCTCCAGCAATGATTACTTCACATACATGGAAAATTTTGTTAGTTTCTGGTTTTGTTTTTTCTTTTATATGCTATTATAACCATAGTACTTATATTTCATTGTGTTTTTAAAATTAAATTTATTTAACTGTTACATGAAATGTAACTATTCCATAAAACTTACTTATTAATGGGGCACTATGTGATGTATTCATTGTAGTATGTTTGAATCAGGTGAAAATATCTAGCTTTTCAAACACTTATCATTCTTTCATGTTGATAATATTGAAAATATTTCTAGCTTTTTGAGAGTAAATAACTGTTATCTACAGACAGTCTACTGTGTAGAACTTCATACCCCTAACTGTAACTTTATACCTATTAATCATTTATGGAGGGAGATGGGGAAAGGCTGACAGGAAAAGATTATCAGAATTTATTTTATTGCATTGTACTTTATTTTCCTTTCAGTTGACACATGAACATACATATTTGGGGGGATACAATGATATTTCTACATAAGTCTAAATTATATAATGATTAAATCAGGTAATTACCTTCAGCATCTATCTTTTCTTTGACATGAGAACATTCAAATTCTTATAGCTTCTCTGAAATACACATTACATTTTTGTTAGCTGTAGTTACCCTACTGTGCAAATAGAACATTGAAACTTCATCTTGCCATCTGTTACTTTGCAACCATTGACCAGCCTCTCCCTCTCTTCCCCAATGCTCTCCTACCTAGTCTATAATAACCCGTTTTCAAATATGCTTTTATAGTTGAGTGTGCTCTCCTGTATTTTTTTTATCATGATGAGAGCAATCTAAGGTGGGCAGCAGCCATATCTCTAATCCTGAACCCCTCCTGAGATAAGACCTTAGGCAGAAAGCTGCTCTGGCTGACTCAAAGGTCTATAGTTGGCATTAGAGTCACTCCACTCAACCACTGTCACAACCTCTAGAAATAAATCATTGTTGAATGTTTCTGAGTTGTATAGTTTTGTTCTGTAGCATTACCTTTTAGCAATTGTAGCGATAATTTCATGCCTTTCTGTATTTCCAACAGAAATATATGCAAATATTAATACATATTAATTAGAATACTTATGGTATCATTATCTCTGTAAGCTCTGTACTAGAAACTACCCAAATGTCCATAAATAGGTAATTGGTAAAATGAATTGGCAAGCAAAAGGTGCTGAATGGAGCTGGGCATGATGATGCAGGCCTTGAATCCCAGCTACTCAGGAGGCTGAGTAGGAGGATGGCAAGTTTAAGGTCTGACTAGACAACTTGGTGAGAATTGGTCTCAAAATAAAAATTTAAACAAACAAACAAACAAATAAATAAATAAGGCTGAATGTATACTTAGCAGCAGAGCATTTGCCTATCATGTACAAGGCTCTGGGTTTGATCTTTACTATCACACACACATACACAAAGCCCAACACAAAGGGATAGACACATAGTAGTCCCATTTGCAAAAGTACAAACACAGGGCAGCAAACTAATCCATAGAGATGGAAATGAAAATAATGATTGGAAGTGAGCCTACAGTGGAACCATGGGAGGAGACAATGTTCTAATTCTTTCCCTAGGTTATATTTTCACAGATATGTTTATGAAAATTGACATGCACTATGATAGGCACACCTATGATAGGTTTACTTTTCTGTGTATATATTATACTCTAATAAAAATATTTTGAAATGTTTGAAAATGCCCAAATGGTAATGTGCAGATGTAGGAATGTTTAAAAGATGATTACTAGAGAATGATTGTATAAATAGTCTGGAAAGTGGTTTAGAAATGTCTGAGAAAACTAAAGATATTCTTACACAAAACCTGAGAGTCTCTTTTACGGCAAAAAACTTCATACATTTTTACCACAGTGATAAGTGAGTATATTTTACATTAGGCACATATCATTGCATCAATGAAACAAAGGAAAGAGTATTACTAAACTATATTTACTTTTGTGTGTATGATGCATCTTGAAATATCCTATTCTATTCTATTCTTGTATCCTATCCTCTCTATACTATTCTATTCTATTTCATTCTATTCTTTCTATTCATTTATATTCTAAAAATGTGTGTCCCAATGTACTCTATGGACTTTACTATTTATTAATGTGTTTCAAACTTAGAATTGAGCATAATTCATATTTTGGACAATATTTCCAAAAAGTATTTCTCACAGATGTGCATAATAAGCACACACACATGCACACACACATACACCTACATGTACATACACTGAAGCTTTATTCATAAGAACAAAATATTAGAAGCTACATAAATGTTAGAAGCTACAAAATATTAGAAGCTACATAAATACATCTATTAGAGTATATAGACTGTAATGTTTTCATATAATGAAATACTATTTAATAATAAAAATGAACAATTTAGAGTTGTACCTAATAACTTGTATTATTCTTTTAAACTTATATGGCTGACATAAAGAATGAAATCATGGCATTTGCTAGTAAATGGATGGAACTGAAGAACATCATGCTAAGTGAAATAAGCTAAATTCAGAAAATCAAGGATCAACTGTTCTCTCTCCTATGTGGAAGGTAGAGCATAGTAAGGGAGAAAAAGGGGGAATCAGATATCATAAAGACAAAGGGAAGATCAGCAGAGCAGAAGGAGATTGAGGAGGAGGAAAGAGAGAAGAGAAAGAGAAGGAAATGCAGAATGAATTTGGAAAAATTACTCTATGCGCATGAATAAATATACCATAGTGAATTCCAACTTTGTGTATATCTATGAAGCACCAGTTGAAATGATATGAATTAGTGGAAGGTAGACAAGTAGAAGAAGGGGAATAGAAGGAGGGAAGTAGGGAAGGAAAGAGGGAGGGGCAATGAGGACTGAAATGGAGTAAATTAAATTCCATGCATGTATGATTATGTCAAAATGAACCTAAATACTGTGTGTGTGTGTGTGTGTGTGTGTGTGTGTGTGTGTGTGTATGATCGAACAAGCCAGTGACGTACACCTGTCATCTCAGCTACCTGGAAAGCTGAGGCAAGAGCATTATGAGTTCAGGGCCAAATCTCAGCAACTAAGTGAGAACCTGTTTCAAAATTTAAATGAAAAGAAAAGGGCTGGGGATGTAGCTGAGTCGTAGAGTGCCCTTGGGTTTGTTCCCCAGTGCTGCAAAGAAAAATATGCTAAATAAAAAATTCACCTAGGAAAAAATAAAATATTTAAAATAATACTAGATAGTTTTTAAAAATCCATATCTATATTAGCAGAAGTATAAGACCATAAAATGGAAATGAGACATCAAAATCACAGTAGTCCTTTTATTTTCTAATGGAGTGAGAAGGAAAGTGTCAGGCAGTAGCTATATGAATGCTTTAATTACAGCTGTAATGATTTGTTTTGGATAAGTTCAAATTTTTCTGCAAAAGCTATAACATTTCATTTCTTTATTTTTAAAATATTTTATTTTAAATTTTTTTGGAGGGAGTAGGGATTTAACCCAGGGGTGCTGTACCACTGAGTCTTATACCCAGCCCTTTTTATTTTTTATTTTAAGGCAGGGTCCCACTAAGTTACCTAGAGCCTTACTAAATTGCTAAGGCTGGTCTCGAACTTCTGATCTTTCTGCTCAGCCATCTGAGTTTCTATGATTACAGGTATGCATCACCATGCCAGTTCATTTCTTAAAAATATATCTGAAACAATATGACACTCTATTTATGCTGTTTTATGTCATTCTTATTGCTAGCTTGAAATTATTCATAATCTGGAAAAAAATACAGGAACATCTTGATTAAATGTTCCCATGGACTATTTTTTAAGAATTCATTTAATTTTACAAGATTATCTGAATTTTTAAAGAAACAAATCAAGAATGTGCAAGGATAATTTCATTATGATATAACAAAAAATAAAATTAAATTTAAATGACTGAATGTGATGATTATCACATATATACAAGACTGGTTGCATGATTTGGGGAATCCAGTACAAAATGAAATGCAGGTTCTTTGACTCAAAAGGCCAGTATAACAGTTCACATGCACTAAAGGCTAGCCATGCTCATGTGAGCCAATCTGTATAATTGTGGAGCCTTCTCCCACACATACATTCGATTAAAAGTTAGAAAATTATTTAGCTACATTGCAAATATACAAATTTTAGAATAGATTTTAAGAGGCCTCTTTTGCCTGTGCTCCACTCACCTGCATCATTGCCATTTTGTATTGTTACAGTGATAACTAGGTAAACACAAATGAAGATCATCATCGCACTAAAAAAGTTAAACTTATACAATATTTGTTTTATTAATAATATTTGTCTTTTTAGCTTTAAATAGCTCATAAGAAATAAATACAGTTGAGCAGCGTGGTACACTTATAATTCCAGTAACTCAGGAGGCTGAGGACTGAGGCAGGATGATCCCAAGTTCAAGGCCACCCTCAAAAATTTAATGATTCTCTGTCTCAAAACAACAAATAAAAAGGACTGTGGATGCAGCTCAGTAGTAAAGTGCCTTTGGTTCAATCCTCAGAATAATAGTAATAATAATAATAATAATAATGGTAATAATAGTATAAATCCAAACCATTAGAATTGTTTCCATGTTTTGATATTAATCATGTGACATTTTAATTTACATTATAAACAGTTACTGTGAAATTTCCAAATTTATAATTACATATATAGAAATCCATATTTGGAAATTTAGAATTTGAGTAAATTTATTCCCTGCAAAGGAATAGATAAAGAGTAGTCACCACACCAAGACAGAATTTTTGAAGTAGTTCATCATTATTTCTCCTCCTCTTCTAGAAGGCATTCTCCTCCTCCTAGTCCTCTTTTTTCCCTTTCTCACTCTCTTTCTCTAGACACATAACATGTGGAGATTATGTTATTTAACTTCATCCTAATTTATATTTCATTTACTGTTTCTTTCAGCTTAAGAGAATAAATCTTTTCTGGGAAAAAAATTATCACTGATGTTAAAAGTATACACATTTAAGCCACACTGTAATTTTTATTTTGTATAGGCTTAATATTTTGGAGGTAATTCTTTCTTCAAAAATCTTGATGATCCAAATGCTGGGAAAATATACTTCACCTCTTCAGGGGAAAAACTACACAGTTAATTCACAACAGATGTGGATACAAGAAGGGCAACAGTTGTGGACATTTTGCAAATAGCTTTCTGACTGGCTTATTTCACTTAACATGATATTCTCCAGTTCCATGCATTTTCCTGCAAGTGACATTTTATTCTTCTTTATGGCAGGATGAAACTCCATTGTGTATATATATATCACATTGTGCTGCTATAAACATGGGTAAGCATGTATCTCTTTAGCATGCTAACCTTAATTCTTTTGGCTAAATACAAAGGAATGGTATAGCTGGATCAGATGGTCATTCCATTCCTCTTTTAAGGAACCTCCATACTGATTTTCATTTTGACTGTCTAATTTACATTTTCATCAACAGTGTATGAGAGTTCCTTTTTCCCACATTCTTGCCAAAATTTCCTGTTATTTGTTTTTTTTGATGATTGCAATTCTAACTGGAGTGAGATGAAATCTCTGTGTAGTTTTGAATTGCACTTCCCCAGTGGCTGGAGATGTTGAACTTTTTTTTAATAACATTGTTGTCTTTTGTAGGAAAAAAAATCTCGATCAAAATCTTTCTGAAGCAAACAAATTTTGACATTTTAACTTTACACAGATCCTTCACACATTTTGTGTGTCTAGGAAAATTTCTTATACTTGCTGGAAATTTTTATATCTTTGATTAAATATTTTAATTATGTTATTGTTGGGTACCAACCTCTGATGTTTATAAGGGTCTGAGAATCTAGTGTATTCTGAAATTGGGCTAGACCAAACAGATTTTCTTGAAAATCACTGTGAGGGAAATTGTGAATTGAGTTCAACAAAAGAATTTAATCTTTCTCTATTTTCTGATAAAGGCAGTACTAGGTACAAGATATACTTTCCTTCTCTATTTCTAATGACAAGATTCTGTTGCTGTTTGTATAAAGAATCATACATTCAGGCATTTGTTCTTGGTTTTGGGCATTGGATAATGCAAGTCCACACATTTTTTTTTCAAGGATCTGTAAGCATTGTTCTATCATACCACTGGGGTATAGCCCAGTGGTACCATGCTCGCCTAGCATGTGCAAGACTTCAGTTCCAATCCAATCTGCAGCACTACAAAATATAAAATAAAATAAAATAATAAAAATAAAGGCACTTTGATAAGTGCTTTGAAGATATGATATATTCTTCTCTCGGGCTATCAAAAAAGGGGGCTATGGACCTTGTTAAAGGACAATTAATGATAGCACAGTGTGTTGCACACTGTGTATTTCCAAGTGAGGCAATAGATTGTTATCAGTACTCACTGGGGCAATTCTCTTGTTATTTATCATGGCAAATTATATAAAATATTTTTGCAATGATTAATAACAAAAATTATATGTATGATATGTCAGTTGGCAAGAAGGGCATAATCATCTTCAGTTTTTGCCACGAGTCACCCAATATAGTCTCTGAACCACCAGGAAGTAAAAAGTCATGAAAAATGTCTCAATTTTATTATTCTTATTAATTTGGGCAAGTGAGTTTTGAAACAAATCTCTACTTATTTTTGACAGGATTTGCCTCAGTGACCTTTACCACCAAGTGTTGGAACACTCAGTAACTTCACCAGCATTTCATAATCTCTTACCAGTCGTTAGTTCAGAATGGGGTGAAATTATTTTACCCAGAACTTGTTAGGAAGTTAGTTCAGTCCTGGGTCTATTGTGTTTCAGCACCCCAAAAGATTTTGCACAAACTTGAACTATCTGCATCCTGGTGGAAACTACAGACAAAATAAAATGGGACCCTCCAATCTTTCCTCTTTGGAAAATGAACTAATTAAAATCAGAGAGCCCAATAATCCTCTCAAATCCTCTGCATGGATTTGAGAGATCACATTACTTGCAGTCGTTTACGTACACAAACCCTGACCTGATTAAATGGGTCATGGGAACACTGCTGCTGTCCACAAAGTGTCTTGCCCCGCTGTCACCGAACAAGCCTTGTTCAGGAAAGAAATTGCATGACTTCAATTTGAGATGTATCATGTGATCATTTAATTAATTTACTTTTTAATGAAGAAAGGGTAAGGTGACAATTCCTGAGGGATGCTGGCTTTTCCTTGCATTCATTGACTTTCAATTTTGTTTTCTTCCTTTGCCAAACAAAAGATCAGCAGGACCAAGCTAGGGTAAATCAACTTCCCTAGAAAATCAGTGCAGTAAAATTGAGGTCAGGATCATAAACATATTGATAGCCTTTTGGGGGATTATTCACTGAATGTTGGAGCAGTGAGGGTTGTTGGTAGGTTTTAGTTTGCTATGTGAGGATATGGTTCTATGTCCTTCTCCTAATATATGTGTCATTGAGTAGATTCTATTATCCCAGACTGGGAACAAGCTCTAAAAAAATTATAGTTTGCTAAATATTTTAATGAATTTCTTTATGTGTCTGTGTAAGTATAATTATGGGATCTATGTTTAGTTTGTAGAGACACTAAAAAGTTTTTTAAACTATATTCAGGCCCTTGAAAAGAAGCTATTTCCAAATTTTTCTAAGAAATCTGATAGCTAACCTTCTTTAATCCTGCTCATTCCTAAGGTCTACTATGCAGAGAAACTACATTTAACATTTTAGGCTTTTATTTATTTATTTATTTTTTGCATTACTGAGGATTGAATCCAGGAACTCTCTACCACTAAGCTATATCCCAAGGCCTTTATTTTTATTTTTATCTTTTATTTTAAGATAGGGTCACTCAAGTTGCCCAGGCTGACCTCAAATTTGCAATCCCTCTTCCTCAGCCTCCTCCAGAGAAGCTGGGATTACAGATGGTACACCACTGCACCCAGCTTTTTCTTCTGATTTAAATTTCCACTCTTTGAAGAAACATATCTAATTTGAACTTTTTGATTTAGACCTTATTTTCTCTATTAATTGAGGATTTAACTCTTCTGTAACTACCAGTCCTAAATTCTATTGTGCACAAAATACTTTCACAGTTTTTGGTTACTTTAAAGCACAGTGTTTATATCATTACGCTCATATAGCCGGGCGCGGTGGCTCACGCTTGTAATCCCAGCATTTAGGGAGGCTGAGACATGAGAATCACGAATTCAAAGCCAGCCTCAGCAATGGCACTTAGCAACTCAGTGAGACCCTGTCTCTACATAAAACACAAAATAGGGCTGGGGATGTGGCTCAGTGGTCGAGTGCCCCTGAGTTCAATCCCCAGTACCAAAAAAAAAAAAAAAGTTATATCATTACGCTCATATAAATATTATTCTCAGCTAAGCCATGTGGCATACTATGAGTACATTTCTTTTCTTGTTTAACTTTTAGATTTTATAGGGGATAATTTCTTTCTTTATCCTTGTAGTTTTCTGTTTACTTATCAAATAAGTTATTCCTGAACTCTCCATTCCATTTTAAAATGGACCTCAAAATGATTAAATCTGACTGGTAATTTCTACCATTTCCACTTTTTTCTTCCTGGAAACATGCCTCTTGGGGTGTCCATCTTCTCATTCTAGTCTAGATTACTAAAGAGTTGTTATTCCAAAGACTTGGTTCTGTTCCATCCTAGAACTTTCCAGTGACTTCTTTCTTCTGTTGGATACCATCTTCCATTTACTCCTGTGCACCAAAGGTGTGGTTTGTCAAATGGCAGACTTCTGTACACAAGAAAGGCACAGAAAATACTTGGTTCTTTGAGGAACCCCAAATGCCAATTATCTTAAGGTCTTATCTCTTGAGCTTATCAGCCATCTTAGAATCAGTTTCCTGATGATAGGAATGTGTGGATCATTTTGGAAAGGCCTTGGAGAAGGGAGCAGGTTTACTCTCCAGTATGCATAAATTTATTTAATCATTTTGTTTTTAATAAGAAGACTTATTTTCATCTTCAAATATCTGGGTTCTTAAAAAGTAACCATCTTCAGTCTCGATGGATGAAAACTGAAAGCAATTTTAGCAGATCAAAAAGCTATCAAGATGGTGAAAAGGGGAAGTCAATTAAATTTTATAGTCAACAAATATTTATTGATTGCCTAATTCAAACAAAGCATTGTGTTGGAAACTGAGCAAATGCATGGTAACAGTTCTTTCTAGATTCAAGTTCTCTGTCAGATAAATCATTTGCAAATATTTTCTCCCAGTTTGTGTCTTGGGTTTTGAAGTGTGAAAGTAGTTAGTTTTGATGAGATCCAGACAATTTTATAATTTACCAAATCTCTTTGGTATCAATGATTAAGAACACCCCCCACCCCATTTGTGTCCTGGAAAAATGGCTTAATGCAAAGACACAACTTCATTTATATTGCCTTGAGAAGGCTCACAGATATTAATCCTCTGTCCCATTTGCCTCATAAATGATAAATTGAACTGCGGGTTTCCACTATCAATGCTTGTTAACAATATTCTTGTTAACCAAACTTTAATTAAGCTTCTTTCCTTCTGCTAGATTCTTGATCTTTGGCCAATCCTCTGTCTGAGACAATTTACAACCCTTCCCTAATAGTCCCTCCAGAGAAAAGTCTGGCCCCAGGGTAAGAGTATCTGATACATGTATAATCTCTGATGATACCTTGTCATGACCCTCCTATTCATATCATTTCCCTATACCCAGTTCCTCAAGTTCTTTGTAGCATTGCTTACTCCCTAGAAAAGAAAAAACATTCTTTTGCCTAACCTTTCTGATACTTGTAGATCTTACATCAGAGAATTGTCTCTACTAGTTCTCCAGCCCCTCTTGCTGTAATCCTTTCATTTCAGGTACAATCTCTCTTTTCTGAACTGCTTTTTATTTGACAAGTCCAATTTATGAGCTTTACCTATATGAATTTTGCTTTTGGTGTCATATTTAAAATCTCTTTGTCTAAAATAAAGACATCAAGATTTTCTCTAAATATTCTATAGTTTTACTTTTTAAATTTAGGTCTCTGGCCCATTTTGAGTTATTTTTGATGTAAGGTAAAGGTAACAATTCACTCTTTGCTGTGTAGATATATCATTGTTTCAGCATACCTCTTTGAATATGCTTTATTTTCTGCAGTGACTTTACCTGGCACCATTATAGAAAGTCCATTTATCACAAATGCAAGGTTTTACTTCTATACTCTCAATTCTGTTTCATTGGTGTATATGTCCATCCTTTCTTCAGTACCACACTCTATTACTTTAGCCTTATGTTACATTCTGAAAATTGAAAGTGAATTGAAAGTTGTTCTGAATTTTCAAATTGTTTCCCATCTTCTGATTCATTTGGATTTCCATAGTAATCTTAGGCTTAACATTTCAATTTCTGCTAAAACCTTATGAGAACCATGATAAGAATTGTGTCAGAATTATAGGTCATTTTGAGAATTGCCATTTTAACAATATTTACTCTTCAAACCTCTGAACATGGGTTGTCTACTTAGATTTTCTTTAATTTCTCTCAGCAATCTTTTGTATTTTTAAGTCTTGTACTTATTTTGTTGTTTATTCCTGAGTATTTTATTATTTTTGATGCTATCATTTCCTACTTTAATTTTCATATTATCTATGCTATGATATGGAAATACATTTGATTTTTGTATCTAGATATTGTTTCCTGTGACATGACTGAACTCATATATTGGTTCTAGTGTTTGGTATGTGTTTTCCTTAAATTTTCCATACACAAGCTCATGACTGGGTATATAGAAAGTTTAATGCATTCTTTGCTATCTGGACATCTTTTATTTCTTTTTATTTTCTAATTTAGTTTGAGAATATTTCCCTCTATTTCTGTCCTAATTTTATTTATGTATTCATTTATTTTTAATTGACATTAGGTACAAATTTTATTTTATTGGGTACAAAAGTTTTAATTTTATTGGGTACAAATATTTTGATAGATTCAATCAATCTAATTAACATACCCATAATTTCATCAACTTATTTTTGTGGTAAGAATGTTTAAAATGTATTATTTTAGCAATTTTAAAATATACAATACTTTGCCAGGCATAGGAGTGCATGTCTATAATCTGTAATCCCAGTGACTTGGGAGGCTTAAGAAAGATTGCAAGTTTGAGGCCAGCCTCAGCAATTTAGGCCTTAAGGAATTTAGAGAGATCCTGTCTCCAAAATAATAAAAAACATATTTTAAAAAATGGGTCTGGGGATGTGGCTTAGTGGTAAGCATACCTTGGTTGTATATATATATAAATACAGTATTATTAATACTGCTTGCCATGCAGTGCAATAGATCACTAAAACTTAATCATTCCAGTGGGAAAAGGGGAGATGTTATGAATTCTTATTATGAATGGATTTGGATTTTTTTCTTCATTGTTGGAATAAATCATAACAGATTTGGTGTCTAATGATTTTTATAAATTTCTAAAATAGTTTCTAATATTCTGTTAAGAATCATTATAGTCAGGGGAGATATTAGTATGTGGTTTATTTTTCCTGTGATGACTTGTTTAGCTTTGATTTTTAGAAGAAGCTTTCACATGTAGAAGTATATTTGCTCCAGTTTTGTAAAACTTCATTAATATTCGAATTTTAGCATATGTGCAGCCAAAGTGAGCACAGCATTCCTTTGAGTGTATTTAACACATTGAATATTTGTTTGTTTTCTAAAATAATCTGCTTGGATTTTGACCAGAATGTACTGAGAATACAGATTTAATTGAGAAATATTGATTGCTGTTCACAAATATAAGTGGCTTCTTCAACACAAAAACAAGCTAAACCTTATGGATTTTTAAGTCTTTAATATTACTTGGAAATATTTTAGTTCTCTATGTAGAAGTTCTTACATAATAACTCTTGTTAAAATATAATCCTAAGTATTTTTGATGTTGCTGTATATAGTCTAGCATTTTGCATTTCATTTTATCTCTTTGATGGTGAATAGGAATGCAATTGGCATTTGTATATTTAAGTTGAATATTAATATTTTTAATCTAATTCTAATAATTTGGAGATTATTTTGGATTTTCTATAAGCACAATTATTTTGTGTAAAAATAAAAGCAAGTTAAATTCTTTACACTTGTCAACATTTTTATCACTTCACTTGACTAATTACATTATTTCCTGTGGTGCACTTATAAGGAATGAGAGCAGGTATTCGTGTCTTGTTCCCAATATTAGAGGGGACATTTACAATATTTAATGATTAAATATGACACTTTTGTAGGTTTTTAGTGGATACCCTTTATTAGATTAAGAGGCTTTACCTCTGGCCGGGTGCAGTGGAGCATGCCTGTATTCCCAGTGGCTCGGGAGGCTGAGACAGGAGGATCGTGAGCTCGAAGTCAGCCTCAGCAAAAGCGAGAGACACCGAGCAACTCAGTGAAACCCTGTCTCTAAATAAAACACAAAATAAGACTAGGGATGTGACTCAGTGGTCGAGTGCCCCTGATGCCCTTGAGTTCAATCCTTGGTATTCCCCCACAAAAAAGAGAAGATCCTTTACTTTCTATTCCAAGTTTGCTAATATTTATATTATGAATAGATGTAACATTTTATCAAATGCTTTTCTGCTTCTATTCAGATAATTATATTCTACTAATTTAATAAATTATATTGTTTTTTAAATTTTAAATTGAAATTTTTGAATAAAGACTGAACAGAATATAGTGTGTTTTATATATTGCTGGGTTCAGTTACCTAACAATTTGTTTTCAAATCACTAGGAGTGAGATGGTTAAATGTGTTAAATATGTGTATAAAGTTCTAAAATATTAGCACATAGCTTTTCAAAGTGATGATGCTATAATCACACCAGCAATGAATGAGAGCGCTTGTGGCAATTTATTCTCACCAGAGTTTTGCATTGTCAGATGTTTGAATTTCAACCATACTAACCGATGTATAACTAACTGTATCTTGCTAAGGTTTTGATTTGTGTTTCTCTAATGATGATCCTTCCTTTATATTTGCCTCTAGAATTTTTACCCTTGTGTACTTTACACTGAGATTTCCTTCCCATTCTCAGCTAATTTTAGGGTGTGGAGTGTGTTGAGGTGCATATTTTTTGACCTGTTGGTGTATAGTTCTTCCAGCACCATTTGTTAAGAGACTATCTTTTTGGTGGAGTATGATGGACATCATAGCCCTGGCTTTGTGTATGACTGCATGTATGTGGTGATTCTACATCACGTACAACCAGAGAAATGAAAAGTGGTGGTCTATTTGTGTACAAAGAATCAAAATGCATTCTGCTATCATTTATACCTAAGTAGGATAGATAAATAAATAAAAATAAAATAAAATAAAAGGTGATGACAGTAAAAAAAAAAAAAGACTGTCTTTTCTCCATCTAACCATTTGTCAATGTCATCACGTGCTAGCTGACTACATATGTGAGGGCCTATTCCTGGCTTTGTTTTGTTTCCTATAAATCTGTGTGTCTGCTCTTGACTAATATGATTTTTTTTTTTTTTTGGTAGCAGGGATTGAACTCGGGTACTCGACCACTAATGGTATAATGTTAAGGGTCATTATACTCAGGGAGTATGCTCATTATACACATCCCCAGCCCTATTTTGTGTTTTATGTAGAGACAGGGTCTCACTGTGTTGCTTAGCGCCTCGCCATTGCTGAGGCTGGCTTTGAACTCGCGATTCTCCTGTCTCAGCCTCCCTAAGTGCTGGGATTACAAGCATGTGCCACCATGGCCCGGCTGACTAATATGATTTTACAGTAAGTCTTGAAATCAAGTTGTATGAATCTTCCAATTTCGTTCTGCTGTTTTAGGGGGCTTGATTTTTTTATTTTTATTTTTCTATTAAAATCAACAAATCGAACTGAGGAATGGACATATTTATTATGCAGATTCTTCTAATCCATGTCCATCTACTTAGATATTCTTAGATGTCTTTCATAGAGTTTAAAATTTTTCAGTATACAGATAACTACAAAAGTTAGAAAGTACACCTAATAACACTATTTTTGTACAGTTATCATATGTAGCCTCTCTCTCTCCCTTTATGCTGTGTCCCCATATCTTTCCTCTGTTCTTGTACATGTATGGTAACTCTCAGTCTATTCTATTTTCTTCACCTTGACTCTGCTTTAATTTAATTACTTTTCTAATGGTCTCACCTCAAAATATAGTCACATTCTGGGTCACTGGGATTTAGGGCTTCAACATATAAATTTTGAAGGACACAATCCAGCCCTTAACATTGTCTAAGGAGTTGGAAGTAAAAAAATAAAGGCAAAGCCTAAAAACTCTGCTGGACTTCATTCTGCCATTACATACAATAGAGGGAATCTGTGAAGGAGAAAAGAGAGAAAGGAGTTTAAGGAATGTTTGAAGAAATAATGGCCAAAACTTCCCACATAAGATAAAATGTATAAAATTACACATCTAAGAAGTGCATTGAACTCCAAATAAACCCAATTAGACACATATAATCAAACAACTGAAAGAACAAGACAGATTTTGAAAGTAGTATAAGAAAATGATTTGTGACACTGGGTAAGAACAGCTGATTTGCCATCAGGAACCATGAAGGCCAGAAGGTGGTGGTATGAAATACTCTAAGTGCTGAAAGAAATAATTTAACCAAAAATTCTGTCAGCAACAAAACTATCTTTCAAAAATGAAGACGAAATTAAGACATTTCCAGATAGAGAAAAACAGAGATTTTATCACTAACAGATCTCTCCTACCAGAAATATTAAAGGGAAGTCCTTCAGGCTGCCTTAACTATCATTAGACAGTAATTTGAATGCATATGAGGAACTGTTGAGCCAGAACAGAAAACTATAAAGGGATAGTAAAGGTAAATATAAAAGACAGTACAAGCGCATTTTTTTTTTGTTGTGAGCTTTTCCTTCTGTATTATTTAAAAGATAATCACATAAAGCGATAATTATAAATCTGTGTTGCTGAGTATACAGTAGTGTTTGTGAAAACAAGGCCAAACATAATGGAAAGAAGAAAGCTACATAGAAACTAACACCGCATACTACTGAAATTAAGTTGGTATTAATCTAAATTAGGTGGTTATAACTTGATATTAATTATAATTCATAGGCCAATCACTAAGGAGATAATTCACAGATACATAATTTTACTATTGAGAATAATGATTCTAGGAATATAGGTCTCCGAGTATCTCCTGAAACCCTCTTTTCAATTCTTTTACTATGTACTCAGAAGTGGAAGAGCTCTCCCCTTCAATAATTGTATTTTAATTGTGGGGGGAATCCTTATACTGCTTCTTATGGTGCCTATACCATTTTACACTGCATCAACAGTGTGCAAGCCCTTTGATTTCTCCACAATATTTTTTGGACTTTATATTTTGTTTTCAAACTAGTCATCTCTTGAGTGTGAAATGTATCTATTTTGGTTTTGATTTGCATTTCACTAATGATTCATGATATTGAGCATCTTTTTATGTGATCATTAGTCATTTTTATTTCTCCTTTAAATGAATGTCTACAAGCCCTTTGCCCATTTTTTGAACTTTTTTTTTTCATTTAATTTTAGGAGTTCTGTATGTACTCTGGATATTGATCTCATAGGATTTGACTCACATTTTTCTCATTCTGTTACTTGTTTTTGTTTTTGTAGTTCTGGGGATTGAACCCAAGACCTTGAGCACTTCCCCAACCCTCTTTTTCATTTCTGTGAAGTCCTATTTGCCCATTTTTTGTTTTGTTATTTCTGCCTTCAGAGTTGCATCCAAGAAATTATTGTCAAACCTAATGTCATGAAATGAAACTCTTGCTTCATTTTTTGAATAAGCATTTGTGTGTTTCTGTGTATGAGGGGTACTGGGAATTAAAGCCAATGGTGCTCTACCACTGAGCCAATCCCCATTCCTTTTTTTTTTTTTTTTTTTGAGACAGGGTCTTGCTAATTTGCCCAGGATGGCCTCAAACTTGTGATTCTTCTGCTTCAACCTCCTCAGTAGCTGGGATTACCAGCATGCACTACTATGTCAGGCTTCTTCTAATACTTTTAGTTTTAGATCTTACATTTAAGTCTTTGATCCTTTTTGAATGAATTTTTGTACATGGTGTTAAGGATCTAACTTTTTTCTTTGCTTGTGACTATCCAATTTTCCCAGCACCATTTGTGGAAAAGAATGTTTTCCTTTACTAATTGTTCTTGGCATCTTCCATGAGTATCATTTGGCCATATTAAAAAGGATTTGTTTCTCTGATCCCTGTTCTGTCCCTTTGGTCTATGTCTGCCTTTATGTCAGTAATAACTGTATTGATTCTATAGATATGTCATTAGTTTTAAAGTCAGGAAGTCTGAATCCTCTAACTTTGCTCTTTTTCAAGATAATTAGGGTACTTGGGAACCCTTAGATTCGATGTAAATTTTAGGATGGATTTTCTATTTCACTAAAATAGTATTTAGATGTTGGTGGGGATTGCTCTGAATCTGTAGATCACTTTAAGTAGTATGGACATCATAATAATATTGTTCTCCAATCCCTGAACATGGGACCTATTATTTATGTCTTAATTTTTTTTTCTTTCTTTTTTTGGTACTGGAGACTGGATCCAGGGACACTTTACCACTGAGCTACATCCACCAATCCTTTTTATTTTTCATTTTGAGACAGGGTCTCTCTAAGTTTCTTAGGGCTTTGCTAGGTTGCTGAGGCTGGCCTCAAACTTGCAATGCTCCTGTCTCAGCCTCCCAAGTCACTGGGATTAGAGACATGCACCAGTGTGCCCAGCATGTCTTCATTTCTTTAAGCAATGTTTTGTCATCTACATTGTAGAAGTCTTTCACTTCCTTGAGTAAGTTCATTCACTATCATTTTATTCTGTTTGATGGTATTATGAATGGGATTGTCTTAATTTCATTTCTAGAGTGTTCATTGTTAGTATTTATAAGTGCAAATGATTTTTAACTATTGATTTTCATCCTGCTCCTTTGATAAATTTGTTTATTTCTGGCTGTGTGTGTGTGTGTGTGTGTGTGTGTGAAATTTTTAGGGTGTTTCTACCTATATGATGATAGTATTGGAAACAAGTCATTTTGACTTTTTCCTTTTCAATTTACATTTTTCTTTTCTTTTTTTTTCACTAAACTTTCTTTTTATTTATTTATATATATTTATTTATTGCCTAATTGGTCTGTCTAGTACTTCCAGTACTATGCTAAATAAAAGTAGTAAAAGAGGGCATCTTTTCTTTGTTCTTGCAGGAAATGTTTCCAGACTCACTGTGGGTTTTATGTGTGTGTGCATAAACACACACATATATATTTAATGATTTTGAGATAATTTACATCTATTACATATTGAATTTTGTCATGTTTGATCTATATCAAATGAGATTATCATGTGTTCTTTTTCCTTAATTCTGGTAATTTGGTATATTATATTAATTATCATTTGTCAAACTCCATAATGAGTTTTATCACTTTGTTACAAACTATATAGGAAACAAACCAATAAGACATTTCTCATAGTATTCTTCCTTTATCTGTTGTTTGAGAATAAATATATATAATTTGCTTTAAACATTCTAGATATCAGGTAATGGCCTTACCACATATACAGTTCCTTAAAGCCAAAAAGTTGCATTTTAATAACATAATGTATGTGTACCCAACTGACAATAACAAAAACAGTAAGTTTTATGCATCATGGCTAAGTACTTCATAAAGTCTCACAATATACTTATGAGCTGAGGAGGAATCTACCTTACCCGTTTTATTGTTAAGGAAATTAAAGATACAAAGAAGTCAGGTTTATTATGAAATATAACTTAAAAGTAGTGGAGATTTGGAAACATCATTCTCTTTAACAAAGTTTGGCTTTTTTATCACTGTCATACATACTAATCATTGTTTGGAGTCCAGGTATCCTTTGCTAAACTTTCTAATTAATTACAAGGATCTGAATATAAAATGTCTCAGGCTATCAATCAGACAGTTAACTTATCTGAGAAAAATTGCTGGTTTATAGTTTCCCTTTTAAGTCTTACTAATGGGTTCTTGGACCAACTGGAGTGGATTTAAATCTATGCTTTGGCATCAGCTATTGGGCTGATTTCAGACAAGTCACTTTTCACTTCTGAACCCTCCTTGCTCCTTTGAAAGCTAGAGGAAATAGAATCCACCAGGATGAGTTGTTTGTAAGATTTATGATTATGAACCATATGAGATATGTTTATATTTCCCCTACAGACAGTGATTATTTATTAATTGAGTGTTAAGGACTTTCTAGATTATTACTCAAGAATTGATTGTATTCATATGGTCTCATTTATATACAAAGATCTGTTCAAATGTACAAGTTTCTTATAGAAAGTTGTACAGCCTTTTTTTTGCAATAGGAATTTTGGTCACTTCTTTGTTGTTTTTTTTTGTTTGTTTGTTTAAATAATTTTTAGTTATACATGGACACAGTGTCTTTGTTTTTTTATTTTTATGTGGTGATGAGGATCAAACCCAGTGCCTCACAAGTGCAAGGCAAGCGCTCTGCCACTGAGCCACAACCTCAGCCCACTTCTTTTTGATATTATATTTTTTTAATTTAAAAATTATTTTCATAGTGTTTGTATATTATTTGGAAAATAATTAAAATAATTAAATATCAAACCATTTGTCTCACTCAGACAAAATGGCTCGCTACAAAAAAATATGAGCACGTATATAATTTTACCAATTCATCTATCTGTATTGAAACTTCTTTATTGGTGTTTTCCCCTATGTTTTTTGGCACTGTAATTTGCAGACATGGTGCTTTGGAATCTGTGGGGAGCAAAATATGCGTGGGCATTTCTCAGTGTAGAGCCGCATCCTCCTTCTTCATTTACTTTTCTTCTTTTCTCCCATTGCTCTTCAATTTCCAAACCCCAACACACACACATACACACCACAACCACCATAAAACCATACTTTGATTTCAGGGAGAGGCTCCTGTAGGAGCTAGAGAATTGCCCTACTATAGTCTAGAGACACTTTGTGGCCTACTAACCTCAGCCCTGAGTGGAAGAAGTGTGGGCTGTAGGTCTCAGACCCCATCAGGCTCTCTTTCCTACTTCCCAGGAGAAATGAACCTTCTGCAAGTCACATAAGTGAAGGACAAGTGTCTCAGTTATGCACTGAACCCTCCAACCACTAGGTACGCAGGACCCCCAAGGTTCTTGGGCACTGAAACTGGGCAGTGTTGAACCTTTCAGCCTGGTCTGAAATTCTGGACCAGAAAGAGAAACTCTCTCCTCACCACGCAGCACTGTGAAAGGAGCCTCTCCCTCTAGCAGATTCTTTTTTTACAACACTGGGGAATACCGGCCTGCCTAGGTTTAAAAAGACCAGGAGAGACATCACCAGCCAGCCAGGACACTGTGATGGACTGATACCATGATGAACTTTGAAGCTGAATTGTGGCAGGCTGCCACTATTGTTTCCTAGGCTCTTGCTGGGGCAGAAGAGGTGGAGCTGAGTCAAAGGACAGTGGGGGTATGAAGGACCCAGCTGCCCAGGCCCCAGCTTTGTGAACACAGAAGCCAGTGTCTCTTGCAGCTCCAGGAGCACCCACCCACAGCAAGCTGCCTTCGACAAATAGGATCCTGCTGTCTATGTATGTGAGCTTTATTTTCCAAAAGTCTGACATTTAAAATGCATTTGAGAGTAACACTGGGTTATAAAGCACATTTTCTCAGGCCATTTGGTGGTGAACTTCTTGGCAATATTAATACTTTATATCGTAGCTTTCTGGTACAATAGCTGAGTTACTGTAATAAAGGAAAAGAAAGAAATTCTCAGTATGTTCATTAGTAGTTGCCTATTTTTAACTATGTCTACTGCTGGAGTTCTATTTTAAATTTTAGTTCAAAACACACAAATATCAAAAAATAAAAATAAATTCTAATAGAGTCAAGTCTGAGCCTACGAATACTGTCCGAGTAGTCTGAGCAAAAAGCTAAATATAAAGTATATGGTTTTATGATTTTAATATTGATTTGTAATTTAAGTACCAGACAAAAAAATTATAACCATGAAATAATCACAACATAAAAATACCATTTATTCAATTTTGAACAATTTTGTTTCTTGGAAAACCCCATGGCTTTAGAATTTGAAAGATCAGTTATACCTTTCCCCTCACATACATGGAAACCTCACCTACATGGAATTCACACATGGAAAGACAATGGAGTTAACATGGAAAAGTTTTCTTTTTTTCTTTTTGGTACCAAGGATTGAACTCAGGGGCACTCGACCACTGAGCCACATCCCCAGCCCTATTTTGTGTTTTATATAGAGACAGGGTCTCACTGAGAGACTCCCCATTGCTGAGGTTGGCTTTGAACTTGCGATTCTCCTGTCTCAGCCTCCTGAGCCTCTGGGATTACAAGTGCGCACCACCGTGCCCAGCAAAAAGTTTTCATTTTATGGCTAATAAGTTTGCAACATGCTAATTTCAATTTTTTCACAATTTACTTATTTTCAAATAATACAGTTTATTGTGGTAAATACACATAGAATAAATTTGCCATCTTAAGCATTTTTAAGTTACACAGTATTAAGCATATTCAAATTGTTGTGCCACCACCACTAGTGTCCCATTCTTTTCATCTTGCAAAACTGAAATTTTAACAATAACTTCCTATCCCCTGTAGCCCAGAGGCACAAAGAAAGATGCTCAATATCACTAATCATCAGGGAAATGAAAATTAAAACCACTGAGATACCACTTCACATTCATTAGGATGATTATTATTTAAAAAATAAAAACAAAAACAAAATAGCATGAAGGAACATTGTAACCCAGGAATATTTTACCTAATTTTAACTTTTCAATTATCTTTTCTTTCTTTCTTCCTATTTTCTTTCCTTCCCTCCCTCCCTCCTTTCCTTCCTTCCTTTTATTTCTTTCTTTCTTTTTCTTCTATACATTCTTGTTTCCATGAAATACTTGGGCTTCTATACATTACATGCAATCATGCAATATTTATAGATAACAATCAAATATTGGTTGTCTTTCCATGTTTGTAAAAGGAAACAAAAAATGGGTAAAGGGAGATTTAGCAAATGTCTCTGGACAGTATCTGGCAAAATTTTTAATATGGATTTGTCACAGAAGCTGCTCCAAGATGGGGTGCACGCTTGCTTGGCTCTACTTGTTGCTTTGGGTTCATAATGACATCTTTTGGTCATTTCAAAAATTGCAATTGGGAACCAAGTTGCAGTTGCTTAATTTGGCCAACAAAAGGTATCTGAGGATGTTTTCACCTCAAAGAGAAGAGAGCACCTGCTCCTCCCTGCCTATTTGGGGATATTTCTACATGACTAGGATCTTTGTGGAAGTTTCAGGACATAGAGTCCATGATGTGGTGTCTCTTCATAGGATTTTTCTAATAAATAGACCCCATTGTTGGTCAGAAGGAGCAATCCTGGTTCACCCATGAGGTGGTTTCCATAAAGGATATTCACCAAAGCACCTCAAATACCCTTGCACTGATCAGGGTTCAGGGTCTCATTGAGACTTGTAAGAATGCCCATTAACCCAACTGATGATACTTAGAGGAAGTAGCCCCTGGAAGGAGCACACTTTATAATGTAAAACACTTTTTTCCTTAATTTTGGTCTGTGAAAATCACTTTTTAAAATCATAATGGGAATCTGTCTTTATAAAAATAACATGGACACAAAACTACCCTTTGGAAGTTCTGCACATTATATGTCCAAAATTTATAGGCTCTTGTCTTGCAGGTACCTGTCAAAATGGACACATATACCCAGAAGTAATTTTTGTTCTTAGGAGTATTAATGATTTTGAACATATTGCCCCCAGAAGGCCATGTCCCTTGTGTTTTAGATTGCTTACTCAATGTCATTATTATCCTAACTGCTAAAACCCACAAAAGCCCATGTACAACTGTACCCAAATTTGGGAAGATAATGCTTTAATCAAGTTGTCCCAAAATGTCATAAAAGATCATGGTATTAACCAACTGTTATATCTGCCACCTGATTCCACAATGGATCCATGACCAATGCACACTCCTAATTATTCCTATAACTAATTTCAACTCCATCCCTAATGTTACAATTCATGAGGATCTTCCCCTTTCAGATTTTACCTTCTAAGTAAAAGTCATTTGCCAGATAAATATTGCTATTCTATTTAAAACTAGGGACCAGGACCTCCATGATCTATTCCCAACTTTATAGATAAGTGTTTCACCCAGATTAACAACATCAGACTATGCCAGATACACCTTTAAATTAAATATCATTCAGATGGCTTCTCTGGCCACATCCATCCTTGCTTTGATAATGTTTCCATTTTCCTGGTCAATAAAGAAATAAATGAAACTACTTTTGGTGGTGTTAATCTGCAATCCAAAGTCTACAAGGATGGTCCCAACCTTGTTTATACAGCTGATGGAAGGAATACCTTCCTTTTAGGACATTCCATTACTCCCCTCTCGCCACACAAGATCATGTTTTCAAGTGGAAAGATCCCCATAACTCCATTTTCAGAAGAAAAAAAGAAGTATGTTTACAAGGTTATGAAGATAAGGTAGATCAACATATACTTGTTATTCTTATTTGCAGTTCTGGGGTATACATAAGCCAAGACATGATTAGAAATATTTCTGCCATCACACATCAAATAGCACAAGATACTACAAGAATATCACTGCTAAGCAAAATCACTGTATTTTTTCCTGGTAATCCTGCATAATAGAATTGCTCTTGATAATTTACTAGCACAACATGGAGGAGCACGTGTGATAGCAAACACCTCTGGGGAAGCAAGGATTGGGGAAGAAAGAATCATCCAACAGCCCACTGGTTGTAGCATGTAAGAAAGGGTGACAATTCTGTATGATTTGTTCAGCTGTTACCTATGGGGATGGGTTTCTTCACTTTGAGGAATTATACAAGGATACCTGATAATGTTACTTCACATCTTTCTGAGTTTTGTTTGTCTTCTAGTGTTCTTCTATCTTTCTAACGTCTGTAAATCCATAAACAAAACCTTTGCCAATGCTACCTTTGTTCAGCCACTTGCAATAACTATCTATGCTTTTGCAGAAAAAAAATTTAAACCAAATAGCTGAGTCATGCCGCTTCATGTTTCTGTTGTAATGTTTAGAACAGTCTCCGTCAGATAATTATCTTTGTTCCTCCCATTTCAGCCTTATCTCTCATAAAGACCTTTTTTTAATGTACATCTCCTAAAATCATCCAACTTTTCTCTCCTTCCTGGACAATGGCTCCCTGGGAATGAGCCTTCCCTGCACTGTGCAATTTCCCCTGAAAAACAGGAAACACTGACTACTGAGAACTTCATCTGCATGATCTTCATTGAGGACATTTGATGAAAAGGGGAAAATGATAAAATAAAAAGTCAAAATTACTTCAGAATTGTGTGTGAGAGAGAGAAAGAGCACAAAAATTCTTTCTGGGCCTTAGAGATTTACTGACAGGAGAAAGATGGCCACATGTACATCATGTGGGGAATGGAATCTGCCAGAGGGAACAATTTCCTGGAACCTAACAATACTTTTCAAGGTGTGCCTCTTGACCTTGTACTTAGCAGTAGACATATGAAATTTACAACCATGCCTATTTGCATCACCTTCCCACTGCTGGACTTAAGAAAAGCCCAAGCCCACTGTCTGGTTTTGTATCAGGGTAATTTAGGCTTTGTAGTAGTTTGGAAGTGCTTCTCTTCAAGAGTGTTGGAGATTGTGAGCAGTACTGATGTGATTTATTCCTTCGATATTTAGTAAAGCTCATCAAAATATTGTTCTGGACCTAGAGATATGCTTATAGGTAGATTTGGAAAAACAAATTGATTTAATAGATGGAAGTCTATTCAAATGACTCATTTCTTTTTTAGAAAGCTTTGCTGCTATGTTTTTTTCTTTCAGGAAATTTTCCATTTTATTTAAATTGTCAAGATTATTGCTATTAACACTGTCATTATATTTCCTCAGTATCCCTTTATTGTTCTTAGGATAAGTAATGATGGATCATCTCTCATTCCAGCTATTGGTAATTTATTTTTCTCCCTCTTTGACCTGATCAAACTGACTATAAGTTTAGCAATTGTATTGATCATTCCAAAGAAACAGGCCTTTTTTTTTGTTTTCTTTTGTAATTTTTACACTGATACTATTGTATTTCTGTTTCCCACTTGGTTCTTGTTTTCAAAATTTCCTTTGTTCTTACATTGGATTGAATTTGTCCTTTGTTTAAGTTTATTTGGGTAGAAGCTCAGGTAATTGGTTTAAACATTTTTACAGTCCTGATATAAATGACTAATGATATAAATTCCCCAAAGTATATCCCACAAATTTTGTTCAAATGTATTATTTGAAAGCATGTGTATATTTTTCAAATATGTGGGTTTATTTTCAGATATTTGATTGTTGTGGACTGCAAATATAATTCTGTTTTTTTAATCAGAGAATATGTTTTGACTAAGTCTGTTTAAACTTATTGAAACATTTTTTTCTTATTTGCCCTAATTAGATATACATGACAGTAGAATGCACTTTGACACATCATACATAAATGGAGCATAACTTTTGACCCTTCATGTATAGAAGACTGTACATAATGTAGAATCCACCGGTCATATGGTCATATAGGTACATAGGATAATAATGTCTGATTCATTTTATTAAATTTCCTATGCCCATACCTCTCCCCTCCCTTCACTCCCTTCTGCCTAATCCAAAGTACCTCTATTCTTCCTTAGCTCACTTTCCTTTATTGTGAATTGGCAACCACATATCAGAGAAAATATTTGGCCTTTAGTGTTTTGAGATTGGCTTATTTTGCTTAGCATGATATTTTCCAGCTCTATCCACTTACCAGCAAATGCTGTCATTTCATTCTTCTTTATGACGGAGTAATATTCTATTGTATATATATGCCACACATTCTTTAGGTATAAACTGAGGAGTGGGATAGCTGGGTCAAATGTCCAAAAAGTAAAATCAGAAATCAATAAATGGATGGATTCAAACTAAAAGCTTCTCAGCAAAAGAACAATCAATAACCTTAAAAGAGTGCCTACAGAATGTGAGAAAATCTTTACCGCATGCACCTCAGATAGACCAGTAATCTCAAGGATATATAAAGAATTCAAAAAACTTAATATCATAAAAACCAAATAACCCAATCAATAAATGGGCTTAGGAACTGAACAGACACTTTACAGAAGAAGAAATACAATTGATCAACAAATATATGAAAAAATGTTCAACATCTCCACCAATTAGAGAAATACAAATCAGAAGTACTTTAAGATTTCATTTCACTCTAGTTAGAATGGCAATTATCAAGAATACAAGAAACAATAAATGTTGGCGTGGATGTGGGGGAAAAGGTACACTCATACACTGCTGATGGGACTGCAAATTGGGGTAGCCATTATTGGTACATTTATATAGCATTGAATTGGTCTAGTTTGTCAGAAATTACAGATACACTTAAATGTGATTCTTAATATGTCTCAGAGTGTTCTAAAGGATCTTGCTGCTGATTACTGTTTTACAATTTTGTATGTTCTTATATATTTTCAGCCTACTTATTCTATCAATTATTGAGAGAAGGTTGTTGAAACCTCTAATATTTGTAGCTCATTCTTTCAGGCACCAAATAACAGAGGTTTAAGTATACAAAGCCACGCTATTAGGACAAAAAAAATTATGTCTCCATAATGACTTGATTTTGATATTATTCTGATTGGTACACTGAATTATCCTCTTTATGTAAAATAATTATTCAGAAATCTATTTTGTCTGATATAACATAGCTTTCCATGCTAAATATAACTAGTTTCCTTTTGGTTGGTGTTAGCTTAGTGTGTGTATCTGTGTATGTGTGTGTGTGTGTGTGTGTGTGTGTTATATATATACACATTTTGTTAAATTTAATTTGCTTTTTTAACTGATACATACAAATATAAAAATTGAACATATTAATGGAATACCATGTAATGTTTTCTTGCATATATACACTGCATGCCTATTTAATTAGGGTTAAACAAATATGTTCTCAAATATGTATTATTTATTCATGATGAAAATATTCTACATCCTTCTATTTTTTTTGAAATACACAGTATATTTTTATCATATATAGTCATCTGGCTCTCCAATAGCACACCAGAACTTAAAATTTAAAGTGAGTTTCTTGTCAGCATATAGTTCTCTTTATTTTTATCCAA
This sequence comes from Xerus rutilus, assembly GCA_028644305.1. Taxonomy (NCBI): domain Eukaryota; kingdom Metazoa; phylum Chordata; class Mammalia; order Rodentia; family Sciuridae; genus Xerus; species Xerus rutilus. The sequence goes on along the minus strand of CM053403.1, from coordinate 107,064,700 downwards.
TCTGATATTATATGCTTTGTAAATAGGGATTTATGAATCTTGAAACAAATCAGGCTTCAATGTAACATCTTAATATGTACTATTATTATTTTTCCTTGATCTTCTTTCATAGATTCTTGGGAATAATTTAATATTTTGCAGGAAGTTTTAAAGGGAGAATCGTGATGTTTTTCCATTTTTTTGATAGTTTTAGATTTATAGAACAGTGTAATAAACATTTTATTGGGAGTTCCAATCCACTTAGATTCTCTTGATGGTGAAATTATTGAATGAATAAGAGTTCAAATTGGAGGAAAAATAGTTGAAATGATAAGGAACAGGTAGATGTGAGCATTGAGAATATAGAGATTAAGGTGTTAATTATATAGACCCAGCTTATGTGCTAGCCTTCAAAATATTTTTTTTAAAAAAAACACTTACACAAAGTCACACTGACTGCTCTTACTTAATTAAGAAGATAACCTGCAACTTATCCCTAGGGCTAAAAGATGTCTATTCAAAATGACTCCTTTGATAAGAGAATAGAGTACCCTGGCCTAAGACTACCATAAAATCAATTAAGAAAAAAGTTCCAGTTGCCTTTAGGTCCTTGGGCTATGATTTAATCTTACTGTAATTATACATTTTCACCCATATGGGTTTCACTTAGACACTCATTAGTACTTATATGCAATAAAGATATAGAAATCTAAATCTGATACAAGCCAACTGTCAATCAAAAACTAGGAGATGGTGCTCATGTGGGATATTCTAGAACCCCTCTCCCCAAAAATCCCAATAAAAGCTGGGACACAAGAAGTAGGTTATCTTCTCTACAATATGACCTATCTTTCCCTTGAGAGTGTCTTTTCCTCCTTCCTTCTCTTCTAACACACTTCACTATACTTTTACAATGCCTTGTGTCTTGCTTGACATCTTTTACAAAGACACAAGATTCAAGAAAATAGCACAGCTTTTCAGTTAATAAAAACTATACGTAGAGAGAGGAATGTACAAATTACAAAAGTTAGATACAATTATCACATCCTCTCTCACATACACCCTAATACACAATAAAATAACACCCATAACTCATTGGGAAAACTTGTTCTTTTCTGGCCTCCTACTAAATTTTAAATGGTCATGTTTCTTTCCTGGGAGTGTATAAAGTCAAAAGGATTACAAAATTTTGCCCAACATCCTAATTTTACCAGCCTAGCTAGAGTTTTCCTCATTTGTCTTATTCCTTGATCTACCTGGTAATGTGCTTTAAGATTTCATATAATTGAAAAGACTCTCACTGTAGTATGCTGTTTTTAAGTCCTCTGGATATAGACCAAGGAGTGGGATGGCTGGGTCAAATGGTGGTTCCATTCCAAGTTTTTAAGGAATCTCTATACCACTTTCCAGATTGGTTGCACCAATTTGCAGTCCCACCAGCAATGTATGAGTGTGCGTTTTCCCCCACATCCTCACCAATACTTATTGTTGTTTATATTCTTAGTAACTGCCATTCTGACTGGCGTGAGATGAAATCTTAGAGTTGTTTTGATTTGCATTTCTCCAATTGCTAAAGATGTTGAATATTTTTCATATATTTGTTGACTGAATGTATATCTTCTTCTGAGAAGTGTCTGTTCATTTCCTTAGCCCATTTCACAATAGAAAAACTGTGGAACTAGATGTCCTTCAATAGATGAATAGTTAAAGAAACTGTGGTATATATACACAATGGGACTTTACTCAACATTAAAAGAGATTAAAATTATGGCATTTGCATGTAAATGAATGGAGTTGGAGAATATGCTAAGCAAAGTAAGCCAATCTCAGAAAACCAAAGGCTGAATGTTCTCTCCGATAAGTGGATGCTGATCTATAATGGGGGAGGTGGCATGGGAAACTTTGGTCAAAGGGGAAGGAGAGTAGGGAGGGGACATGGGGGCAGGAAAGATGGTAGAATGTATGGACAACAATGCCCTAGGTACATGTATGACTGCACATATAGTATAATTCTATATTGTGTACAACCAGAGAAATGAAAAGTTGTGCTCCATTTGTGTACAATGAATCAAAATGCATTCTGCTGTCATGTATATCTAATTAGAATAAATAAAACAAAAAATTCTCAATACAGTATTTTCTTTGTTAATTTTAGTGATTATTTCTATATAGATCTGAATGACAATGATCATTACCATATTTTATACAAAAAGTCCAATATTTTGTCAACTGGTTTTACACGAGTTCATTCAAGTGAAAGATCAAATATGTCAAGGATAAGAATGACTAAGAGCATGCTTGCAGAGGCCAACCTAAATAACACAGATAGATAAAAAGTTATTCTGGATAACTCATTTATAAATGAACAATGAAAAAAGAAACCAAAAGAAATCCAACTCTATCTTACATTAAATACTCACTCAAGGCATAGATGAAAAAATACTAAATAGTCAATTTTTTTTTTTACTTTTTTACGTCAAAAAATTGAACTAACTCAAGGGTAGGAACAAGACTTCTAGGACTAAGCCTTAGGTTGTTACCCCCAACGGAAACCTAGAGAAGCTAGGCAGCAAGACAGATGGTTCTATACTAAGTACATCCAAAGATTGCCGAGATTCAAAGCCCTTTATAAATTCCTTTTTAAAATGAAATAAAGAGATAATTCATGGTGAAAATGAGTATATTGCTATATTTCCACAGCTGGTTAAAATAATTTTTCAATGTGTCCAAGTAAATGTTACCTGTAGAATAGCAAAAATAAAAATATTTGAATTATGGTAATATATTGAGCATATATACCACCCAGATCCCCTCAATAGTATCACATGCAAGGCCTTTTTTTGTCCTTTCCAGAAAAAATGCTGGTAGCCTGATTAAGTTACTTCCTCTTTCACTGATTATGATCTATTGCTACTGGAATATATGCATTGTATGTGTAAAACTGAAAGAGTCTTCCTGAAACAGATCCATAACAACACCTTTAAAAGAAAACAACACTTTGAAGATGAAACTATTTTCATTAAATGAAACAATGAATGCTATAGTTTGAATGTCCTTATCAAAACTCATGTTGAAATTAACTCTGATTATGAGGTGGGACTTTCAAGAGGTTATTAGTTCATGAGAACTCTGCCCTCAAGAAGTGAATAATGCAGTCATAGGTTTATGGATTAATAGATTCTCTTAAGGGTGGTTGTATCATAAATAAGCCACGACGGCTCTGGCTCTTGGATGCCCCCTCCTGCCATATGATGCCATGTACCACCTCAAGACTGTGCAGAGAGTCTCCCTCATAAGAAAGAAGGACCTCAGCACAGAAGCAGTCTCTCAGTCTTAGACCTTCCAAACTCCAGAACAGTGAGCTAAATAAATCTTTATTCTTTGTAATTTATACAGCCTGTGGTATTCAACTGTAACAACAGAAAACAGACTGAGACAATCAAGCTGCAATTAGAGTCTTATAAGTGTTTCTTGACTTCAATTAATTGAATGTCTGGTCATCGGAAGAAAAAAAGCACAAATCTAAGAATAGCATATACCATTATGAAACAAATTATAGGAAATGTATATAATTTCAGAGGAAATCTTAAATGAGTTTTTTTACAGTGCTTGAGACAAACATTGTTAAATTAAAATAATTTACTAATAAAACTTTTAATGAAATACACCTAAATCAAAAAGAAGTCTTTTTTTCCTTGAAGAAAATCAAATCCAATACGTAAGTTAGATTCAACTAGAAGGAGGCTTAAAATAATGCAACAAATATATTCTTCTCGGTTTATAAACTCCTCAGTACAGTGTGGAACACTCATTAGGAAAAGTTTTAGAACAGTCAATTTTTTTCTTGTCAATATACTAACAAACTATTGGAAAAAAATTGTAAGAATGCCATTTATATTAGATTATAATAGCCTATTTTTAGAAGTAAAAATAAAAGATGCTATATAACATAAGTATGAATTTGTGAGATTGGTCAATATTAAGTACAATTTACCCTAATATATTAATTACGACAGTCATACTTACCCCTCATGTTCTGTATTCTCTCTGTTGCCTGATTTTCTCATTTCATTTCTCTTAATGATAACAAGGGTGAAAGTAATAAAAAATGGCAGAAAAATGTAGAAACTCAGAATAAGCCAGTTGTACCGATGTACACTATAGCCTTTTTTAAGAAAAAATATATCTAGAAATGAAACATCAGAAAGCACAGGTTTATTGGAAACTTTAAGAAATTTATATTTTTCTTATTTTAATCATATAAATGTACACATACATACACACACACACACACACATGAAATTTTAACACATTGCAACTATTAAGGGGAAAAACATTTAAGCTCATAACCCCAAAACCATAATGGTATACTTCCATGTATTTCTTATTTGTCTTTTATGTGTATTTGTTTAAATATTTTGGTGCTCTGTACAGTATGAGTGCTATTCACTGCTTTGAGTTCACTTGTAACATCAATAATTTAAAAGGTCTCATTGACCCTCCTCACCCTTTCTCAGGATACTAAGTTACAATTAGGTAGGAGTGTAAAATTTCACTGTGCTATTGCACAGTAGACTGACCGCAGATGATGATAGTATACTACGTATTTCAAAAAGTTAGAAAAAAGTTTTGAATGTTTTCATAAAAAATGATAAATGTTGAGAAGATAGATATGTTTCACTTGATTTAAGTATTGCACAATGTATACATGTATTAAAGCATTACATGTTAGCCACTAATATGTATAATTTGTTTTATGTAAAAGTTAAAAATAATATTAAATATTATATTTTAAAAGAATGTATTAAAAACACTTAAGCTAAACTTTTTTAAAAAACTTATAAAAAACTTTACCCACTCCCTGCTAAATTAGTTACTCTCCTTGCAAGAAACAACTTCCATGTTTTTCCATCTGGTGTCAATATCTATATCTGTGTATCTAGATATAACATATATTTCCCCTTCACTGTCATTTTATCAGATTTTGCCCTTTGGTTATTTTTTACACTTTTTAAAAGCTGAGGTATTACACAAATCAGAAAAATACAAAACATATCAATATATTTCTAAAATTAACAATGCACTAACAAAATTAATATGCATATGCCTGCTGTCCTGGACTCAAACAGAACCCATGTAGTGTGTGTGTGTATACACATATATACATATAACCTGTATATATAAATATATATCTATATATAGAGATATAATATATATATTGATCTATATATACTTATTTTTCCAATTATTATTTATTAATTTTTTAGTGTAATATATTTTTAGAAATGTGTGCTCATGACTATGCAATTAGCACCAAATCCAGAAATATGACATTACCAGCACCTCGGAACAGTCCAAGGCTACTTTTTTTTCTTCTCAAGGAAAATCAGTACTTCAGCCTCTAAAAGCATGTATCATTTTTGACAGATTTTAAATGTTATATTAATGAGATCATACTGTATGTACTTTTAATCCATCTGACATTTTTTGTTCAATATTGCTGACTTTTGTGATGCACCTATATCATTGCTTATTGTGATAATAAGTTCATTCTTATTGGTGGATACTATATCATTGCAGAGAAATAAAAGTTATTAAAGCTTTCTATTCCATAGGATGTGTGGGTACTTTGCCATTTGGGTATCTTAAAAAGTGCTGCTATGAATATCCTACTATATATCTTTTCATCAACATGTTCACCTTTATCTTACCCATGCACACCTAGTGAGTGGCAAAGCTTGTTCATAGCATATATAGTAAATATTTCCAATGATATTCTTAAGTGGTTGAAACAATTGTATTCCCATTAATAGCAAATGAGAGTGTTAGTTATTTCATGTCTTTGGTATTTTCCTTTTTTATAATTTTTATATATAATGAAATGCATAAATTCAACTATACACTTAGATGAGATGTGACAAATATACACACCACGAGACAAACTGTCACAAGACACAAAGGAAAGGATTTGTAAAGTTATAAAAGGGTCTATTTATCAAGAAGATACAATGATTATAAGTATACAATCATATGGCACTTAAACTGGGATATGTTCTTAGAAATGTATCAACAGGTGATTTTGTCATTGTTCAATCATCATAAGTGTACTTGCACAAACCTATATGGTACAACCTACTACCTACCTAGGCTATGTATTATATCCTATCACTTCTTACCTACAAATGCATACTAAATATTAGTGCACTGAATACTGGAGAAAACTGTAACACAATAAGCATTTAGTTATCTAAACATATCTACACATAGAAAAGGTTCAGTAAACAGTATTAAAAGATGAAAAAAATACAACTGTATAGAGCACCTACTGTGAATGGAACTGTAGGACAGATAGTTTGTCTGAGTGAGTCAGTGAGTAAATGTGAAGGACTAGGAATACTGAAGAATTAATAAACAGTGTATAGTAAGGCCTCAGTAAATTTATTTAAGAATTCTTCCATAATAAATTAACTTTAGCTTACTGTAACTGTTAGGGTATCGGCCAGCCAGACACGGACACCTCTGTACAGCCAGGAAAATCCTTTATTCAGGGGAGTGGGCGCCCGGGCGAAGAGGAAAAGAGAAAGAGGGGACGCGCGGGAGGGATTTTATAGAGCCTGCTACAAAACCGTGTGGCGAGCTAGGGATTGGTCATTTTAAAATTGGGGGCAGGTAAGCAGTGGCGGCCTTCGGTTAGGCCTTGTTTTTCCAGGTGGAAGA
>CM053403.1:106989034-107057504 GCA_028644305.1 Xerus rutilus | reverse complement strand
AAGAAGGCAATGTAATGGAGAGTCTGCCGGGAGGGAAGAGTTCGATCCCATTCTGTCACCTAAAAATGCCTATTAGTACAGCTTCAAAAGCGTCCCTTTGAAGCTATCAACAGACAGGAATAAGACCACACAGGTGAGACAGGTCGTCATCCGACTCGCCTCGGGTCTAGCCTCTCCCGGAGAGGCGGGGGTCTCGGATCAACCCAGCGCCAGGATTTTAAGACCCCTCCCTGAGGGGTCAGAAAATTTGAGCCGAGCCGGACAGAGGTAAACAGGGAAGGACCAAGCCACTCCCAGCCGGCAGAATTTAAGCTAAAAGGAAAGGAGGGAGAGAGAGAGAGAGTAAATGGGCCTGAGGGATGGAGAATTTAAGAAAATGGAGTGGAGATTTTGGAAGTCCACCGTGATCCTGAAGATCGTGGTGGGGTGCGGTCTTCCCTTTGAGGCAGTGGTGAGCTAGGGATTGGTCATTTTAAAATTGGGGGCAGGTAAGCAGTGGCGGCCTTCGGTTAGGCCTTGTTTTTCCAAGTGGAAGATTCCGGAGTGGAACCCCCTGGGGCAGGGACTGGGGTGTGAAAACTATTTGTTTCCCAGGTGGAAGATTGAGAGAGGAACCCCCTGGGGTAGGAACTGCCTTGTGCTTCTAGAGAGGGGATGTGAAAATTAATTACAAAAAGGCTGTTTTCTACCTTACAGTAACTTTTTTACTTTATAAAATTTCTGATTTCCTAAGCTTTTGACTCTTTTGTCATAACATTTTGCTTAAAACATAAATGCTTCGCATAGCTGTACAAAATATTTTCTTTGTACCCTTATTGTATGCTTTTATGTACTTCTTATTTTTTAAACTTTTTACTGTTTTTTGTTTTGAAACACAAACAATTGTCTAGGTCTAGCTCCAGCCAGATAACAGATATCGCTGCTCCACTTCCACACTTAGTTCCACTAGAAGGTCTTCAGGGGCAAAAACATACATGAGCTGTCATCTCCTATGACAACAATGTCTTCTTCCGAATGCCTCCTGAAGCACATGCCTGAGTTCTTCTGAAGAAGGACGTGTCATTTTCTTTGGAAATATGTCCATGGTGGAATGCACCATGAACATTCAAGCTATTAGTAAAAGGCTTTTACTAAACCCTTTACTGTGAACTTCCATGGGGGTGATTTTTTTTTTTTCCTGCAGTTTTCCTTTCCTTTGGCCTCTTTTTCAACTATGTCCTCCTGTTCCAGTTTCAATAACTCCTCCTTAGACAGTTCCTCGAGACCACCTCTAGGTGTCATCCTTAGGGTCAACCTCATCCACACCTAGGTTAATGTAATTTGCCTTCCCAATCACAGCCTTTTTGAAGTTTGAAAATCCTCATCCTTGAAAAGTCCATTAAATTCATGGATGAACCTCTTTAGGGTTTCCCTTCAGATGCCATTTCATAGACTCCTTGGTGATATTATCTCAAGCCCCAATAAAGTTCTCGTTTCTGTCATAGATGTTCTAATTCTTCCAGAATTGGAATATCTCCTGAACAACCTAACCTCCCTGATGGTCTTATTGAGGCAGTCTCACTCTTTTTCAAAATGTGTGTATGCTGGTTTGATTGATGTCTTTTTTTTCCACCATAGATTTGCTTATAAGTAGATAATGAACCATGACATCACAGAAGAGGGTCTGGATCATCTATGACTCTCTTGCTCCTGCAGCACACTGGCAGTGTGTGTGCTTGAAACCTGGCTATTTACTTGGCCTCCTTATAGATGACACCTTTCAGGTATCCATTTCCAGAATAGAACTTTCATCCATATTGGAAATCTGCTCTCACAAATAATTTTCCTCCACAATCAGTTTATCTAGAGTTTGCAAACATACGTCAGCTGCCTTCACATTAGCACCTGCAGACTGACGACTCACATTCACATAACAACCAACAATTCTTAAATCATTCAAACCAGCAAAAGCTATCAGTAAATTTGCTATTCCTTTCTCTTTATGTTCAAATCTGCTTTAGAATTTTTCATTTTAGTTGGTGTACTTTTCAATTCCAAAATTTGGTTACATTTTATATTCCTAGCTCTAATGATATTCTCATTTTGTTCACATTTTTCTGTGATTAGTGTTAGTTCTTTATCCACATTTCCCTGTAGGTGCTGAGTAGGTTTAAGAGAGTAGTTTAAAGTTTAAAGCCTTTGTCTAACACATAATATTTGGAATTCCTTGAGGATGGTTTTTGTTAATTTTGTTCCTGTGAACTGTGAATGGGTCAAGTCCTGTGAATTTGTTGTTCTTAAAAACTTTTTTTCAAATTATTTTTATATTTTAATGCACATTCAGACATGCAAATATATACCATTTGTCCTTTTTTTTGAGGTTTCAGATTATTATTATTAAATTTCAGATTTTACTTTTAATATGAATTTTGTGGGAGATATAACAAGATCTCATAATGGTCTTTTTTTAAAGCTTATTCTTGGCAGAGCCATGTATAAAACTCTACTCATTTTTTCATTATTCATTTGTTTTAATTAATTATACATGACAGCAGAATGCATTTCAATTCATTGCACATAAATGGAGCACAACTTTTCATTTCTCTAGTTGTACACAATGTAAAGTCGCACCATATGCGCAATCATACATATACCTAGAGTAATGATGTCCATCTCATTCCACCATCTTTCCTTCCTGCATGCCTCCTTCCTTCCCCTCCCTCTCTTTTGCCCAAAGTTCATTCTTCCCATGCCCTCACCCCAGTTATGGATCAGCATCCACTTACAGAGAGAACATTTGGCCTTTGTTTTTTTAGGATTGACTTATTTCACTTAGCATGATATTCTCCAGCTGCATCCATTTACTGGCAAATGCCACAAGTTCATTCTTCTTTAAAGCTGAGTTATATTGTGTATATATACCACATTTTCTTTATCCATTCATCTGTTGAAGGACACATAGTTTCATTCCATAGTCTAGCTACTGTCCATTGAGCTACTATAACATTGATGTGGCTGTGTCACTGTAGTATGCTGATTTTAAGTCCTTTGGGAGGACCAAGGAGTGGGATAGCTAGGTCTAATGGTGATTCCACTCCAAATTTCCTAAGGAATCTTCATACTTCTTTGAAAAAGTTTTCTTGAAAAACAGGGAAATTGGAGATCTCATTCTGCCTTCTTTACTTAGGGTTCACTGTTTTTTTTGTTTGTTTGATTTTTGATCGTTGAAGAACACAAAGCTAATGGTTTTTTACACATTGCTTCTTCCTGGATGAACTACTATATTGTGAGAATTGAGTCAGGGGACTTAAAAGCAGCCTAAGGAAATAAAGCACAGACCTCACATTCTTTGTTATCAGAAATAGTCTTCATGAATAAAAACCTGAAAGAGCTTTCTTCCCTAAGAAGGCCAAGCATACACTGCCCAGTGTGCTGCAGAAGGAAGAGAAAGTTGTGGATGATCGAAAACATCTCCAGTTACAGTATGGTTCATTATACACTTATAATCAGCCATTGGTCTCTAGAAAAGGATAATGGTTCTGGGAAATTTGGGCCATTACTTAAAAAATATTTTTTTCTGTATGTTCTCTTTCTTGTCTTCATATGAATCGTCTAAAACATACACACAAGAATGGTTGACAGAGTCTCACCAATGTGCTACTCATTTCACATTTCCCTTTTCTCAAGGATCACAGTCTCATGCTGTCACTTGTTGACAAACATTTCACCTAATTTTCTGTTATTATTTTGCCATTGCCAGAAGTACATATCTGTTTTGTTGCTCCTTTTCATTCTCTGTGTACTTTGAAGTAAACCCAGGTGTACTTTGCCACTGAATTCCATCCCCTGTCCTTTAACATTTTTTTTTTTTTAAATTTTGAGATACGGTCTCAGTAACTTGCTTAGGGCCTTGCTAAATTGCTATGGCTTGCCTGGAACTTGTGATCCTCCTGCTTTAGTCATCAGAGTGGCTGAGATTACAGGTGTGCACCAGTGTACCCAGCTTTCTTCTGATTTCTAATGAAAATTTGGATTTAATTCTCAAACATTTTTCTCCATGTATCAAATTTAACTGATAATTTTTCTTTTCTCATTGTTACTTACAAACACCTGATATTCCGTAGCTACTTACTTGTCTTCCCTTTCATTGTCTGCTTCAGGCCCTTATAATTAAAGTCATTGCTTTTCAAGTGATATACTCTCATTCAGTCTGACATTATCAAATACTTTGTTTTAGTCAGCTTTTTTTCACTGCTGTGACTTAAAGACCCAACCAGCACAGTTGTAAAAGAGGAAAAGTTTATTTGGAAGCTTAGAGTTTCAGAGGTCTCGATCCATAGACAGTGGAGTCCACTCCTTCAGGCTCAAGGTGAGGCAGAACATCATGACAGAAGAGTGTGGCAGATGGAAACAGCTCACATGGTGATCAGGAGCAGACAGAGAGACTCTACGCTCCAGATACAAAATATATACCCCATAGCCACACTCCCAACGAACCACTTCCTCCGGCTGGCTGCACCCCACCTGTCTCCACTTACCATTCAGTTAATCCCATGAGGGATTAATTCACTGGTCAGGTAAAGGCTATAACCCAATCATTTCTCCTCCAAACCTTTTTCCATTGTCTCACACGTCAGCTCTTGGGGGACACGTCACATCCCAACCATAACACACCTATATCACTACTTTATGAAATATGGATCTTAATTTGCTTCTCCAAATATCCAACAACACATTTGTAGTGGGAAAGCATGAATGAATGGTTGAAGTAGCAGATAGCTTAGAATATTGTATTCATACACAGAAACAGGGGAAAATATAAAATGCAGTCTCACTCCAAATGTGATTTACTATTATTCTTTATCAAAATATACTTTTATATTTTGCCATGTTTTTCCAAATTTCATTCAAAATGCACACTGTATCCTACAGTTGCTTTTAAATAATTTACAGTTTTTAATAATATGAAATGCAAATCATGTGTAGTTTTAATTATTCTATATAATTTTTAAAATATCAACTGAAATTTAGGAGTTCTATTTTATGATAGCTTATTAAATTAAATTAATACATCTTGAATGTCTCAGAAAATTTGATTACAAATTTGTGTAACATTACTTTGAATAAAACTACCATATATGGTAATTCTGAATTTCTCAGGAGATCATGAAAGACTTGATGCAGAAGTCAATTTCTTTAATTAGTACCATATAAAACAAACAACATTCTATTTTGCTTTATAAGCTGAATTTTTACTCACCAGATTTTAGAACATTCCCATCATCAATGCTGCCCCCTGGCGAACCAATCTGAAATGCACAATCCGGAGGCCTATGGCCAGGAAAGCACTGACAATTACCGAAATTATTACATATCTGAAACAGAAAAATGTGTGATAACTTTGAATTATCCTAGTTTTTATATCTGTTATGAATGTGCAAATTACATAGAATAATGAATTTTTGCAAGATTTTTTATGACTATATAAGAAATATTTAGAAAAGTGAAATTGTTGACAACATTAATATTCAAATGGCAAAAATCATGACTTACATTAAAGTATATTTTAGTCTCTATACATTAACTATTTTAATAAGCACATTGTATTCCTCCATCAACTTTTCAAAAATGAAACTCAATAAGCTTATGACTTTCAAATTCACACAGGTGAATTTAAAGTTTTCCACAAGTATTATTTGTTTGTTTTGGAAACATCTGCTGTCACAATTTGGACATTTTCTATTTATGAACTTTATAATTGCTATTCGCATTTTAATAAAATAACTATCAAATGACATAGATACTGTAATGTCTTATCCTAAACCCTCCAACATTTTATACTGTTGATCAATAATTTCCATTTTAAGTGAATATCTTTTCTTAAAGTTAGATAGATGCAAAAGAAAATATTTAAAAATGAACAATAAATATGAATTTATGATAAATTTTCATTGTTAGAAGTTACATTTGGCATTTTTCCATATTATTGGTGATTTAATATTTTATTAGTGTTTATTAGTGTTAATTTTCATTTTAAAATTAAACAAGCACATGTTTTAAAAACTAAACAATGAACGTGTATGAATTTCAAAGTGTATTTATCCACTAAGTCCCACTGCCCACTAAAAGAAGTTTATATTTCATTCGTACACATATGTATATATTATATGCATTTATAAACACACATATGTACAGCCACAAACACACATTCATGTTTTTGCCAAAATAATGCCATAAGCATTCCCATCCCTGTATAACTGTGTAGAATTTGCCCATTTTATTTTTTAATATTTTTTTAAGTTGCACACAATACCTTTATTTCAATTATTTATTTATTTTTTTTATGTGGTGCTGAGGATCGAGCCCAGTACCTCACACTTGCTAAGCAAGCGCTCTACCACTGAGCCACAACCCCAGCCCAAATTTGCCCATTTTAAAAATTAGATTCAAGCCGGGTGCGGTGGCTCAAGCCTGTAATCCCAGCACTTAGGGAGGCTGAGACAGGAGAATCTCGAGTTCAAAGCCAGCCTCAGCAACGGCGAGGTGCTAAGCAACTCAGTGAGACCCTGTCTCTACATAAAACACAAAATAGGGCTGGGGATGTGGCTCAGTGGTTGAGTGCCCCTGAGTTCAATCTCCAGTACCAAAAAAAAAAAAAAATTAGATTCAAAACATTCAAGAGTTTGGATATTCTACAGAATCACCCTGTGCCTTTACACTTATTCTGTTAAACCTTTTAAAGTTCATCAAATTTTTATTCTCACTTTCCTAAACATCAAAAAAAATTCAATTAAAAAATTGAATTAATATTAATTTCCACATTTTATATAGCCATACCCCTACCTTTAACTGTTTAGTGCACTGGCAATAAGCATTTTAATATACAGTTTGGAAATTAGAATACCACTTATGCATTATTTTAAATTTGTCCCACAATTGCTATCCCTTTGTAAATTAATTTACATTTATTTAAAAAACATCAAACAACAGAGGATATCATCATTTGATTTTTACTGATGTGAAAAGATGATTAGCCAGAACAAAACAGAAGTAAAGGGTATTGTACACATTTCTGCGGTGAAGAATAAGTTGACATAGACCATGTGAGCAGACTAACATTCAAATAGGAAAAATAAACAAATCCAGCAAATATAAAACATTTGTTGGCTATATTTCTAATCTCAAAAAATATTAATAACAATAAACAAAAGAAAGAAAAACTAAAGAAAGAAAAGTCATAACATTTTGTACAGTATAGAGAGAATAAAACTGGCATTCAGTTCCTTTCTGGCAGGACTGGAAGCAGCAGGACAATATAATAGGGGTTCAGAGTTTGGGGAGAAAACTGAAATTTAAGACTTTTATGCAACAATAGGGATATTATTTGGAAGGTCACATTTTTGTAATTTTTTCGAATTTTAATACATAAGAACTCTAAAATGCATATCTCCTACATATATTTTCCCTCTACACTATGATTAAAATGGTATTGCGGCATCTTCCCCCCATGCCACAATAACATAAGTGAAAGAATATCTGATATAAAATAGCAAACTTAAATATATATTTAAATTTTAACAATTTTTAAGAGACAAAATTAATATAATATAATGCATAGAATCTCTTATAATATCAGAGAACTAGAAGTTCAAAATAGCCAAACAAACACAAAATTTAGAGGTAAAAGGTGGAGAGTCTTCTAAAGTGTAAAAAATGGTTTATTTAATTGTGCATATAAGGAGAAATAGTTTTTACTTAAGTTTGGTATAGGGGAATAAAGTAAAACAAATGTTAAAATTATTAGATAACTGGAGTCCAACAATTATATTACATAATTTCCTTTGTGTAAAGATAAGATATGGTAAGAGAAGGAATTTAAAAGTTATTTTGTCAGCTGGGTATGGTGGTAGATGCCTGTAATCCCAGAGAGTTGGAGACTGAGGTAAGAGGATTTCAATTTCAAAACCAGCTTCAGCAGTTTAGGGAAAAACTCAGCAATATAGTAGATTCCTAAGCCCCTTGTATTCAAGAACTATGAAAAGTGTGTAAATAATTATTTATGAAAGAAGTGAAAATTCAACCTCAAATTTGTAACACCATTGGACAACCACGAGAATAGCCAAAATGAAAGAGGTACAGATATTTAAAGGAGTATAAGTATGTCAAACCACTTTTAAAATGTTTTGATATCATTTATTAAACCTGTAGATATTCTCTGAAGATATAGGGAAAGACAAATTTGGTTTCATCTGCTATAGTCTCGCAATGCAGTCAACATAGAAAGCTTCCATGACTGCTGATATGTGGGTGTATTTTCCCCCCACACCAACCAATTCCAACAAATTCTCAAGCATATTCTCCAGTGGACAACACTGCAAGTCTTCTAATTAATTTTAATTCTCACACTATATCTCATCCTATGGAGACAGTGTCATATTCCACAGATTGAGGACTCATTCCCAAAAGACAGTCCCTCCTTTCAGATGCCAGGCACAAAACTGGGCTTCTAGAAATTCTGGCCAACTAGGTTATAAATTAGATTTACCACAGTCACTTTCTAGGATCAACCAATTTACTAGAATGTCTCAAAGAATTCATGTAAACATTTCACTTACAGTTACCCATTTACTACAAAGGGTATTTTAAAGGATATAAATGAACAGACACATGAGCAGATGTTTAGGGCAATCTCTGGATTCATCCTGAACACAGGAGCTTCTGTCCACATGGAGTTGGGATATGCTATTCTCTCTACAGGTGCATGCTATCTCTAAACCCAGTCCTTTGGGTTTTTTGGTTTTATCATATAGGCATGATTGATTATATCCCTGGCCTTTGGTGTCATACCTCTCCCCTTCGCAGAGTTTGAGAAGTGGGGTTGAAAATCCCAATACTCTAATCATGTCTTTGTCTTTCCAGTGACCAGTCTCTATCCTGAAGCTGGGGCCCTGAAATACCAGTTATGTCATTAGACTCATCACTCTAGAGATGCCTAGATTTTAGGAGCCATACACAAGGAAACAGAGAAATTTAAATCCATGTTAGGGATCACAGAAAAAGACCAAATATATATTTCAGTATAGCACATGTGTCTGCAATAACACAATAATTTCGTTTTTAGTTTGGTAATAGGCACCTTTGCCAAATTCATATACTGAAATCCTAACCCTCACTATCTCAGAATGTGACTACCTCTGGAGATAAGGTCTTTAAAATGCTTATTTTATAAAAGAAAAATCTAAAAGTCAATGATCTAAGGTTAATCCTAATATTGTAAAAAAAAAAAGACCAAAATAAACAATCAGCCTAGTATGATGTCTTTATCAGAGCTTCAGGCCTCTTGTTAGCATACATTCTTCAGCCTCCTTTGGGAATTTCTTCAAATGAAGAAAACTACCAAATTCAAGGTTACATTTTCTTTTCAGGGAATCCCACATCTGATGGATGATTGATATGGGATTTTTTTTTTTAATTTTTTTTTTGTTGTTGTTGTTGTTGTAGGCAAACAGAATATCTTTATTTTATTTTTATGTGGTGCTGAGGATCGAACCCAGTGCCCCACGTGTGCTAGGCGGGCACGCTACCACTGCGCCATAATCCCAGCCCCTTGATATGGGATTTTAAAACCTTGAATCTCTCACTCTAACTTGGGTTATTTTTAACAGGTCATTCAGTTCTTTCTAAATGGATGGATGAAGTTTTTATGAGAAATTGCTTTTCAGCTCAAATTCTCTCTCATCATGCCCAAATCTAATGGTTTGCCTTTCTTTTCACAGATATTTAAGAGCACTCTCTTTCATTCTGCAGAATGAAATCTGCAGATTTCATTTATCTCCATCTCTTCATTTGACATCCAGGAAACACACTTTGTAATAGTTATGAGTATCAGTGATCTGAGAAAATGATATTGAGTTGGTCTTTTTGAGCTCAGTCACTTACTGCTCATATTCCATTGAAGAACTTGAGAGAGCATAGACAGCTTTTGGTGAGAGCATAGACAGACATTGGGATGCAGTGATATTTTTGTTACTAAAACATTCATAGTTGGTAAATTGAAATGGTATACCAATGGAAGAGAATGACTAACCCACATGGTATGATACACATTTGAGATATGTGAAGGAAATAAAGTCTAAAGAAAATACAAGTTGATAGCTGTTTTCAAGCATGGTAGCAAGTTGGAAAATGTGATTTTAAAGCTGAGTGAGAATAAGAATGACTACTGTATGCTAAGTGGGAATGACAATTCACCTCTGTCTCTGAATAATTAACTGCACATGGAAATATGTTGTTTCCTTTTCTGCTTACAGAATAGTTCTGTACTCCAAATGCGTGAAGATTTTTCCCTTCAGCTGAAGCAGTTCTCAACTCTTTAGCAGAAACCAATGGGATGACCTAAAAAGTCAATTCAACTCTGACACTAATAAGAGATAACACTGATTGTAAAATAGTGACATCTTGACATGTGACGTCCTTACATGCCACATTGAGTAAGAAGATCCATTCTCACCATTGTAGGTATTTTGTTATCTAATTGGTTAAATATCTAAAGAGAATAAAAGATGGAAAAAATGTGAAATCTCTTTCTGGAGCCCATTCCCTTGTACATTAGAGAATCGAAGCTCTTTGTTTTGGGGCTTTTGGACTCAGGTTGCTTTACACTATCTATGAGTTTTTCTTGCTCCCTAGTTTGAAAATGGCAGACTGTGACTTTTGGGCCTTCCCAAAAGCCAATTCTCGTTTGTTCTGAGTTTTTTAAATTTTGTTTTTGTTTTGTTTGGTTTTTTTTTGCAGAGAGAAGGAATAACTTCATACATCTCATTATATGTGTGCTACACTTTCATATCTGTTTTGGTTAGTTTCTTTGCCATTATGGCCAAAATCCTGATAAGAATAATTTTAAAGAAGGAAAAGTTCATTTGGGGACTCATAGTTTCAGAGATCTCAGTTCACAGATAGCCAATTCCATTGCTCTGGGCCAGAGGTATGGCAGAAGATCATGGCAGAAGAGTGTGGAGGAGGAAAGCAGCTCAGGACAGCTCATCAGGGAGGAGAGAAACAGAGTGGGGGAATGAAGGGGAAGGGAGAGAGAGAGAGAGAGAGAGAGAGAAAACTCTGCAGACCAGGGACAAAATATATGCCCCAAAGGCATGCCGCATGGACCTACTTCCTCCAACAACATCCTGTTACCATCTAGTTAATCCCTATTGGGGATTAATGCACTGATTAGGTTAAGACTCTCATAACCCAATCATTTCACCTCTAAACTTTCTTGTATTGTCTCACATGAGCTCATGAGTCAGAGTTCATATGTAAAACATAACATTGTGCCCCTATCCCCCAAGTGCTCATGCCAATTTCACAATGCAAAATACATTTAGTCCGTTATTGAGTCTACATAGTCTTAATATTTCCATCAGTGCCACAAATCCAACTCCAAAGTCCCCTCTGAGACTCCAAGAAAACTCTTAGTGTGAGCCTCTGTAAAAATCAAAAGCAAGTTGTTAGGTTAGCGAGGTGAATGCAGAACACACAAACATGGCGAACGCAACCCCGGGCTGCAGGGAATGAAGCAGCAAAGAGCTCACTTGCGCAAAGGAACAGCGAAAGAGACGTTGATACCTAAGCAGTAATGGCGCCTCCTACCAATCAGTGGACTTTTCCTGACTCATCGCGGAAGGATTCTGACCTCAGCAGGATCCCCTGACCAATCCCAGAGGACACAGGATTCTACATACCTCCTCTTCCTACCTCATAGCCCCTCTCTTCCTGCCTTAGGCCCTCCCCTTCCTGACCAGGCCCTTTAAATTTTCTGTACCACAGAACACGTGCGCGATTCTCCCGACCCACTCTGTTGGAGGGGGAATTCACCCAGAAGCATATTTCCCAATAAAGCCTTTCCCAGAGGTTTTATTTACCACCTTTTGGTCTCCTGGCTTTACACAAGTTACATATATCCAATATATAAAGGCAAAGAGTAAACATTTACTTTCTTCAAGGGAAAATAGGAGCATAGAAAGAAGAGATGGGACCAAAGCAAGACAGAAATCCAGCTGGGCAAAGAAGTCCTTTAGATCTGTGTCCACGATCTGGAGGGTATCTCCACCCTATGGCTTTGCTGGTTGCAGCCCAAACAGCCTCTCTCTTGTCTTGTTTCTGCTTGATTCCTGCAGCTGTCCTCAGCAGATCTTCCACTGGCATCTCTTAATCTTGGGAATCTCCACTGCAGCTTCGGCTTCCTTCTCAATTCTTCATGTATTGCCCTCTCAGGGACTGCCCCCAGGGATTCTAAAGTGGCTGCGCTTTGCCTAATTTCTGGACCTTCCTTTGAAATCTGTGTAAGCCTCCATGATCCCCCAACGCCAGCATCCTGCAATTCTGAAGAACCGGCACCACACAGTTGACACCCAAGTCTGCCACCATCTCAAACAGTAACTGAGTCTCTAGGGATCATGGCTGCAGCATCCTCTGAGTGCCTAGGTGACTCAGCATAGTGAAACAACCTCTTAGGCATCCCTGTGCAAGGATGGTGTCCCACTGGTCTTTTCTCTCTCTCTTTCTCTCTCTCTCTCTTTCACTTTCACTTTCTCTCTCTTTCAGAGGAGGAAAAGTTGATTTGGAGGCTCATGATTTAAGAGGTCTCAATCTCCACTGGTCTCTTATCAAAAAGAATTTTTACTTTTATACTCTTGAGCTTAAAATGGGTGTGGTCTTGCCAATTCCTAAGTTGCCCTCAAGCCATCTTTCTTATTGTTCCTAGGTAAAGTATTCACTGTCTCTTTAGTGACTATAATCCATTCAACAACCACAACTTCCTTAGCCTCAGTTTTACTTGCAATTTTCTGGGTACATTCCAAGTTTTTCAAATTTCTTGCTCTGCTTTCTGCTCCCAATTGTCACAGTATACTTGATTAAAAGCCAACACAATATCCATGCCACTGCCTGAATGCTATGCTGCCTGGAAATTTCTTCTGCTAAATTAAGAAGTCCATCACCTTTAATTCAGCCTCATAAAAAGTCTCAGGATATGGGCAAAATGTAGACAACTTCTTAGCCAGAACACCATATGAATGGCCTGTAATCCAATTTCCAATGGAGTCCTTTTGTTTTTTTTTCTGACACCTCTTGAACCCAGTCTTTACAGTCCTATAAGCATTCTGGACTTTTTAGCTCCCACCAGAATCACTCATTAAACTCTGCTTACAACAATCTAAAGCTTTTCCAGCTTTTATGTTTGAATTTCTCAAAATTTCTGCCTTCACAAACTAGCTCCAAAGTCTTTTGAACCACGTGGTCAGGTTAGTCACAGTAATAACTCCGCTTCTTGGTACTTCTCACTGCTGTGACCAGAAAATCTGACAGAAACAATTTTAGAGAAGGAAAAGTTCATTTTGGGGCTCACAGTTTCAGAAGTCTCAGTTCACAGATGGCTGACTCTATTGCTCTGGGATAGAGGTAAGGCTTAGAACATCACGGTGAAAGAAGGTGGAAGAGGAAAGCAGCTTAGGACATGGCAATCAGGAAGCAGAGACAGAAAGTTTCCTCTCACCATGGACAAAATATATACCCCAAAGGCATGGCCCTAATGACCCACATACCTCTTCCAGTCACATCATACCTGCCTACAGTTCCCATCCAGTTCATCCCTATCAGATGATTAATGCAATGATTAGGTTAAGACTTTCATAACCCAATCATTTTACCACTAAAATTTCTTTCATCGTCTTTATACATGAGCTTTTGGGAGACACAACAATATCTTGTTAAATTGCCTCACAGTCCTTAGAAATTGTGTCCTGACTTTTTGTTTTTTCCCTCTTATTATTTCAGTTTTGGAAATTTCTGTTGATATTTCCTCAAGCTCACCAATCACTTCTTCAACTATGTTCAATCTATTTATCAACCCACCTAGGGCCTTATTCATTTAAGTTACAGTATTTTTTACTTATTTCTAGAATTTTCTTTTAATTACTTCTTAGATTTTCCACCTCTTTGCTTACATTATCCATCTGTTCTTTCATGCTTTCTACTTTTTCCCTACATATTGGGTTGTATTTGTTTTAAAAACCCAATCTGATAATTCTGAACTTTCTGTATCAGTTGAGTTCTGGCCCTTGTTATTTCTCTTAAAGTTGTGTTTTTAGTCTTTTAACATGCCCTTTAATTTATTGTTCAAAGTCAGATATTTTATATATACATATGATATGTGGATATATATGATATATATGATACATCATATATATTTTATAGGTAAAACAAATAAGCATTTTGTGTTAGAATTTAGAGACTGTTTACTGTTTTGTATTGACAGGTGTCAGCAGCTGTAATTCCCTCTCTTCTTCTTTTTTGTTTCTTCTATTATCTTTGAGTTTCCCTAGAAACTTCTTAAGGTCTGAGGCATGTAGGTTTTTTTTTTTTTAATTGTATTCTATTTTACAGAAATCTTTTTGTTGTGGTAAAACAAATGTGGGAGGAGAAGTATTCTGTAGTCTTATCCTTAGGTACCAGATTGTTAATGAACTTATGCCCCTATTATCTGATGTGCACATATTTTATAGCCAACCTGCAATTCATTCTACAGGAAGGCTAGTGGGGGCAGGAATTAGAAATTTCCTTTCTCCTATTCTGAAGTCTTTAAAAAAGTTGAATGTGAGGATTTCTCTTCTCCCAGGTACAATGCTAGAGTGGATTTTAGTTGAGTGAATATTTCTCTTACTTCTTAAGCTGGAGAATTCTGAAATTAGGTATTTCCTTTCATTCAAGTTAGGACCTGTTAAACTCCAGCCATTTAGGCTCTGATGAAATATTTTACTTTCAGTGTCAGTTCATTATATAAAATAAAATTCTTTGGGTATATTTCAAAATAGCTACTTTTTCCTCTCTGTGCTGGAATCATGGTGGGGGCAGAGGAGTGGTATTGTCTCATCTTCGCTATCAGAATCCGGTTGGTCCCCAGGTGGTAAAACTGGTGAAAGTCCCTCCTAAGACTGGACCCCTGTATAATTTTTCACTCTTAAACTTGTCTACACTAGTCCCCATCAATCTGTTCACTATAGTTTAGGTTTTGCTACTCCAGCATGGATTACCATGGAGGTTTCTATCTGTGGATTTGTTCTGAACTTCTGTATCCATATCTATAAATCTACAATTTTGAGGGCATCTGTTGGCCTTGTGACCATTCTCTGATGGATCTAAAAAAGTTGCTGGTTTTTAGTTTATTTGACTTTTTTCTTATTATGAGGATGGCAAGGTTTGACTTCCAAGCTCCTTACATGCCAGACTAGAAACTGGAAATCTATAATAGACATTTTGCTTATGTTGATATCATTTCTTCTTATACATTTGGTATAATTTGTTGTGGTAGCCACGTAGATCTACTTTATTTGTGATAAGGCAAATAATTGTAGTTTCTTCAATAATCATAAATTATTCATGATTTTTTTCGTAAGTTAGTTTTCTCATTTTAAGTTTTCCAACAATTCTGCCATTTCATATAAATTGTCAATATCTTAAAATATTTGTTTTATAGTTTTTTCTAGTGTCAGATGGAATAATAATTGACTCCTTTTGCTTTTCTAGTGTTACAAATAACATTTTATATGAAAATATGCTCTTAAATAATAAGACAATAATCTGAACAAATAATAAGTATGTAGTTCAGCTAATTTTCAAACAGAAAATCATAACTACCTAGTTGGTATATATGTGAAGTAATAGTGTGCCACCAACATCCCAGAAGCCCATGTATGCTCCATTCAATGACAAAATTCCGAAGGGGAATTAATTGCTGTTCTAGTTTCAAACACTATAGACTTCTCTCAACAAATAAATGAGTAATAGAGAGAAAATTCCTCAAATTGAGAAAGAACATCTACAAAAAGTCATCCAGCTAGCATTACACTGGTAAAAAATCAGAAACTTTCCTGGTAATATTGGAAGCCAAGCAAAATATCCCCCTTCACTGCTCCTTTACAGCACTGTACTAGAAGTTCTAGGGAATGCAATAAGACAAGAAAGGGAAATGAAAAATGTAAATATTGGGAAGGAAGAAATAAAATGTATTTGTTCTTAAATATCATGATTATCTGTGCAAACAACCTAAAAAAACAGCAAAAGTATCCCAGAACTATCAAGTGATTATGACAAGTTTACATAATGTGAGGTTAATATACAAAAGTCAAATGCTTACCTATATAGAGCAACAAACAATTGGAATTTGAAATTAAAATATAATACCATTTATCCTGGCACAAAATGGCATACTTATATATAAATTGGATAACTTATGTTCATGATATATGTCAGAAAGCTGTAACAGACTGATTAAACAAATTGAAGGTCTACATAAATGTAGGGATGTTCCACTGGAAAGAAGACTCTATATTATGAAGATATCAATTGTTTCTTCTTTGATCTATACATTCAACAAAATCTCAATTAATTTAATTTGGATACTGACAAACTGATTTGCCAAACTAAAGTTTTCATGTAAAGACAAAAGACAGATTAGCCAATGCAATGTTGAAAAACAAAGATGGACCTCTTTGTTGACCCAACATCAAGATTTACTGTAAAACTACACTAATCACCTAATCACAAAAGTGTGGTATTGGCAGTTGAATAAAAATAAACAAATACATAGAGCAGAAGAGAGAATCTAATATTAGATCCAAATAAATGTATTCAAATAGAAATTAAATATATTCTTTGCTTAAAAAATGCAATTCAATGGGGAAAGTATGGCTTTCTGACAAATAGTGCTATCTAGCTCACATGTGAAAAATAAATCATTATGGGTTTCATAAAATAACTAACATGGATCATAGACTTAAAGGTAAAATGAAGTCATCAAACTCCTAGAAGAGTTTGGCAAACTCCTAGTGACCTTGACTTTGGTGATGGGGACTTTCAGATATAATGCCAAACTTATATTTTATAAAATAAAAATAAATGTGCATCATTGAAATTAAGTGTCTGTTCTGTGAATGATATTTAAGGAAAAGAAACAAAAGTCACAGACTGAGACAAATTATTTGTAATATTTTGGCCTCAAATATACAAAGAACATTAAAAATGACAAATGCTTTTTTTAAAAAGCTCAAAACAACAAAACAGATACTTCATCAAGAAGATATGTAGATGGTGAAAAAGCTTATGAAATTATGATCAACATTATATTATTAGGGAATGGCAAATTAAAATAAAAACATGTTAGTCCTAAGCAGTAATTACAATAGTAAAAATCCAAAATATCAATTATTTGTGAAGATATCTAGCAATAGGAACTCTCATTCATATTTGGTAGAAATGCAAAATAGGTGCAGCCACTTTAAAAGATTGTTTGGCAATTCCTTACAAAACTAAACATGTTGCCATACAAACCAGTAATTGTGGTCCTTTTTGTTTACTCAACTGATTTGAAAATTTATATCCACACAAAAACCTGCACCTAAATGATTATAGTAGCTTTATTAATAGTTGTCTGAAATTAGAACAAAAATGTCTCTTCATAAAGAAATGAACAAACTGTGCTACCTCTGTAAAATGGAATACTATTCAGTGACAAAATGAAATCCACTATAAAGCCATGAAAAAAATGTGGATAATCTTAGATAAATATTGCTAAGAGATAGTAAAAATATTATTGGAGTTTGAATGGCTAAAGGGAAAGTGGAGTATGTCATATAGGATACTTTTAGTGCAGTGACATTATTCTGTATGACATTATCATGATGAATACATGTCATATATATATATTTTAAATATTTTTTAGTTATACATGGACACAGTGTCTTTCTTTTTGTTTTTTACTTATTTTTATGTGGTGAGGATCGAACCCAGTGCCTCACTGTGTGAGGCAAGCACTCTGCCACTGAGCCACAACCTCAGCCCCATGTCATATTTATTTGAAAACTCATAATATGCACTAAAATAGCATTAATTTTAATATAAACTATGGATACTAGATAATAATACTATATAAAGATGACGTATGAGTTATATCAAATATATCACACTAAGGCAAGATATAAAGATAGAAATGATAGTGAAAACTGGGGTCAGGGAGGGAAAAGGGGATATATGGCAGGTCTCTTTATTTGGCACTTTTTATCCACGCTATAAACTGTCTTGAAAATGTCTACAATTTTTGAAAGCTACCACAGAAAATATATAAGGAAGAAGCACCAGCAATAGAGTATAACCTTAATACCAAACCAAAGACATTAAGTACAACATATTAAACATATGATCAACAGCATTCATAAACTTTTAACAATTGAGACAAAAATATATTCAAAAATTGAAAAGATTATGGTTGGTTTTATTCTGGGAATTTGAAGATGGTATCTCACTGAAACCCAATTAATTTATCCATGCATTGTTATGGTTTGGATGTGAGGTGTTCTCCCAAAACTCATGTGTGAGACAATGTAAGAAGATTTATAGGAGAAATAATTGGGTTATGAAAACATTAACCCATTCAGTGAATTAATCTCCCCATGAGATTAACTGAGTCGTAATGGAAGGTGAGTGATACAGCTGTCTATGAATTAAAACCTCTGAAACTGTGCTCAAAATGAACTTTTCCTCCTTTAAAATTTTTCTTGTCAAGACCTTTGGTAACAGCAACAAAAAACTGACTAAAACAGAAATTGGTACTGAGAGCGGGGTCGTTGCTGTGACTAACCTGACTGCGTGGTTTAGAAGCTTTTGGAGCTTTTTGGAAGTTGTGGAAGGAATTTTGGCAAGTTTAGTGATGCAAGCTCAGAAGACCAGACTGCCAATAGGACTGTGGATAATCAAGACAGGGCTTAAGAAGTTTCAGAGAAGAAGGATTCTATTGGTAATCAGACTAGAGGCCATTTGTTATGCTCTGGCTGAGAAGTTGTCTGCATTTTGCCCATGTCCTGAGACTTTCTGTGAGGCTAATTTTAAAAGCAATGAATTTCTTAATCTGGTGGAAAAAATTTATAGGCAGCATAGTATTCAGGCAGTGGAATGCTTATTGCTGGCAGCATTTGGCCAAATTTACTGTAATAATCAGGAGCAGAAAGATTTTAAAAATTGACTTGAAAAATGGGAGTGAACCATTACCGGGGCTAAGTAAGTTTCAGTAAAGACATTACTGCCACTAAAGAAATGCTTAAGATTTTTCCTAGAGACAAGAAAGACAGCTAGAGGGTATCTCAGGAATTCAGGTATTGGCAAGACCACACTCATCTCAGGTTCAGGGAAGTAAAAGTAAAAATTCCAAAAAAGACCAATGGGGATGCCTGTTTGCCCTTGGTGGCTTAGGAAGTGCCCCCAACCCCATGCTCAGCTGCCCAGGCACTCAGGATGCTGCAGTTGTGGTCCCTGGAGACTTGGCTACTGCTCAAAATGTTGAAAGACCTTGGCACCAACCATGTGGTGCTGGTTCTGCAGGATTATAGGATGGTGGAGTTAGGGGGTCACAGAGGTTTCCACCAAGATTTCAAAGGAAGGCCTTGGAGGCCAGGCAAATTGTCCAGAGGTTAGAGTCCCTGTGGGAAGGGGACTGAGAGGGGACTGCATGGAGATATGAGGAGGAAAATGAAGTAGGAGTGGGGACCTACATGATTAAGAAACACTAACACAGTGAGACATCTGCCAAAGAACGCTGCAGGAATTGATCTAAGAAAAGCCAACAGAGAGGCCATGTGGGCTGCAATCAACAAAGACAGAGGCAGAGCTGCAAAAGCCCTTTGGTAAAAATATCATGATAACATGTTCTCCAGATGCTGGACACAAATCTAAAGGACTACTTTGCCTTGCTGGATTTCTGTCTTGCTTTGCTCCCATCCCTTTGGCTATGCCCCTATTTCTCTGAATGGAAATATTTACTCTGTACTTTTATATATTGAGCACTTCTAAATTGCTTTTGATTTTTACAGGAACTCACAATGCAAGCTTTGAGTCTCACAAGAGTCTTTGGGAAATTTTGGAACTATTGAATCTATGTGGACTCTTGGAAATAGACTAAATGTATTTTGCATTGTGAGATCATCAGCTTTTGGGGGCCAGGAGCAAAATGTTATGGTCATGTGTAAGGTAATGCAAGAAGGTTTAGAGAATATATAATTGGGTCATGAAAGCTGTAACCCAATCAGTGAAATAATCCCCTGATGGGATTAACTGGTGGTGGCTGAAAATGTGGTAGGGTGTGGTTGAAGGAGGTAAATCATTGGGGCCATGCCTTTGGGGGTATATATTGTGTATCTGGTGAGTGAAGTCTGTCTGTTTGCCTGTCTCCTTTCTGATGATCATTGTGAGCTGCTTCCTTCTGCCACACTGTTCCATGTTGTCCTGCTTCACCTTGAGCTCCCAGGGATGGAGCTAGCCAGCTTCATCTATGGACTGAGACTTCTGAAACTGATAGCCCCCAAATAAACTTTCCCTACTCTAAAAATGTTCTTGTTGGGTCTTTAAGGTCACATCAGCATAAAAGCTGACTAAAACATGCATTAATAGATCAAAAAGGAGAATTTACATTTTAAGGTCAACAGATATTTTAAAAACTCAGACAAAATTCAGCATTGATTCATATATAAAGAGTGAATTAGAAATACAAGGATTATTTTCTTTAATCTGAAAAACATTTAACCAACCTTCTGTAAATATTAAAGTAAAACGTAAAGCAGTAAAATCATTTCTTTCACTTTGAGGGCAACACAAGTATATTCACCACTTATATTCATTCACATACTAAAACTTTGAATTTAGTACTCTGTTCTTTTCCTAACTTCCGAATGTTAATGCTTAGATTACTAATTTTCAGAGTAATGAAATGATAAATTTCTCGGGAGATTACTCAAGAAAAAAGTATATCATTAATGAAACAAGAATAAGACTATAACTGCCAATATGTCATAACTACAAAGGATATTCACTGATAAAGAAAGTCAGCTATAAAGCCATGAAAAGGTGTGGAAGAATCTTTGATAGATGTTGCTAAGAGACAGAAAAAAAAATCATTGAGGTTTGGAGGGATAGTGGGAAAGCATAATATGTGGCACACAGGGCATTTTTAGGGCAATGTCACTGTACTGTATGATATTCCATGA
Source organism: Xerus rutilus (assembly GCA_028644305.1). Lineage (NCBI taxonomy): Eukaryota > Metazoa > Chordata > Mammalia > Rodentia > Sciuridae > Xerus > Xerus rutilus. The sequence continues at coordinate 107,036,442 of CM053403.1, read as the reverse complement.
TGAATACAAGTCATTACACATATTTGAAGGCCCATAATATGCGCTATTTCTGAACAAGTATGACCTAATAAAACTGATCTGAAATTGAAAACAATAGAGCAGTCCATTGAAATCTGGCATTGGAGTGTAAACACAGCTTTTCCTAGAGTCAGTTACTTTTTGGCTGAAAAATTATTTTTGAAGAGTTTTCTTTTTAAATATTTGTACTGTGAAATATAACATTCACAGAGAAGTGTAAACAAAAATGAATATAGGGGCTGGGATTGTAGCTCAGCGGTAGAGCGCTTGCCTCGCATGCGTGAGGCCCTGGGTTCGATCCTCAGCACCACATACAAAGCAATAAAATAAAGACATTATGTCCATCTACAGCTAAAAAAATATTTAAAAAAAAAAAAAAAAAAAAAAAATGAATATAAAAGTTCTAACTTACAGACTTCCTTAATGAATGTCGTATTTCACATTATATATTTCATCAGAATGAAAAAATCCAGAATGCATAAGTAAGATAACAACTGAGTATGTAGTAATCTTTTAAGAAAACAATTGTGTATATGATAAAGCAAAGTATCAAATTTTACAATGATAACATTGATTTGAGATCTTATGAAAAACATTCAGATTGAATGATTAAAACAGAAAATTGGACAAAACAAATGTAACCAATCATGGAAACCATTGTTACTGAAAGTAAACCCAAAACATGGTTATTTTCCTGTTGATAGCTCATAACAGAATAATGACAACGTGGCAGCATTTTATTTTTTCTGAATCTAATCAACTTAAAAATTACAAAGTTGAAGCCGGGCACGGTGGCTCAAGCCTGTAATCCCAGCACTTAGGGAGGCTGAGATAGGAGAATTGTGAGTTCAAAGCCAGCCTCAGCAATGGCGAGGTGCTAAGCAACTCAGTGAGACCCTGTCTCTACATAAAACAAAAAATAGGGCTGGGGATGTGGCTCAGTGGTTGAGTGTCCTTGAGTTCAATCCCCAGTACCAAAAAAAAAATTACAAAGTTGAATATTAATATATTTTTATTAATTCATGTTCATTCATATAGTGTTGACTATATCATATACTGATTTTCTTTTAGGAAACTACCAAAAATCCCAAAATTATAAATTTTAAGAAAAATATATGTGATGTAAAAGTGCAATAAATTTATCTTAATAGATTAAAATAGGTGAACAATTGAGGAGAAAGAACAATATTTTTCAAATGAGGTCAAATTTTCTATTAGCAACTTCTCCATAGGTATAATATAAAAATTACCTAGCATGTAAACATGTTTTTATGCTTTTTGTAAAACATTTTAGAGCCATAAATTTTCATTATTAAGCATGTGAGGGAGAAGAAAATATGTTCACAACATAAGTTAAATATGAATTTATTGTGTTTACAAAAGAATAAATGCTTTTCACAAGTTGTGGGTACTTATAATAAATTAAATAAACATCTAATACAATCCACATAACAATGTTGGATTAACTCTCTGGATTCTTCATATTAATAAGCTTGATCAATATTAAAGGCAAGGTCAGTTTTAAAGTTACAAACTCCTCAAACAGGATAATTATTTACTTTGAATTACTCATTATAATAAATGAACTTTAGAACTACTGAAGGAAAAGTTACTTACCCCATTTCCTTTGCATTTTTTAGTGGCATTACAGTTATATCTCACTAAATGAGTTTCTCTGCAGGTTTTGTTTACACAATACTAAAATAAAACAAAATATTTTATGATCTTTTTCAATTTCATGGAAAATAAGAAAAACATTATCACATATGCTTAAGAGATACACGCATTGAAACATTTCTATTCATTCATTATTCTGATTCTGGTACAACTATTCTCACATTGCAATATAGTAATCTCTGCAGTCACAATTTCAAGAAAAAAAATCTGAGAGGTTTGCCTTGACGTGGCTTCTGTAAATATTATATTTAGTCATTGATTTTGATATCTGTAGGTAGGATTAATCTGAAGTCTGTATCTGTGTCATTTTTATTGTCAACACTTTAAAAATTTCTTTATTTGTTCTTTTTAGTTATACATGACAGTAGAATGTATTTCTACATGTCATACATACATGGAGTATAATTTCCCACTTTTGTTGTTGTACATGATATGGAGTTACACTTGTGTATTTATATATGAATGTTAACATTTTGTTATGCATAATTAGTTAGATAATGATGTGTTATGTCATGTGAACAAGCCATTTATAATTAGTCATCTGGGTATCTGATTATTTTTGCCTCATACCTTTTTCTAATATAACTGGTTTTGTACAGTTACTTTTGGAAAATATCATTGTAAAATGATTAAGTAATTCACAATATGAGGTGATCAAACAAGAATTAAAATTGCTTTTTTCTAATTATCTCCTCAAAATTAATAAATGAATTATAAGTTGTATATGCTAGCCCAATTTTGCCCCTGTACTCAACATGATATTGGATATTCCAGCTATACCAATTAGATAAGAACAAGAAAGAAAAGACATCCATATTTTAAAGGAAGAAGTAAAATTATTTCTGTTCATAGATGACATGATTTTATGTGCAGATCATTTTAAATGTAGAAAAACTTAAATATTATATATAAACAAACACACATGGAAACGCGCACACACACGCGCACACACACACACACACACACACACACACACCTGATACAACTATCAATGGATTCAGCAAAGTTTTAGGATAAAATATTAGCATGTAAAAATCAGTTGCATTTCTATACCAGTAACAAGAGACAAACCAAAAAGGAAATTCTAAATCCATAATAGTGTCAAATAAAACTGCTTAGGAATTAAAACCAAGAAGAGAGACTTGTACAATGAAAACTCCAAAACACTGTTAATAAAAATAAAGAAGACATACATAAATAGATATTATGGATTGAAAGACAGTATTATTAAGATGATAATACTACACATAGCAATTTAAAGATTCAATGCAAATCTTATAAAATCCTAATAACATTTTTTCAGAAATAGAAAAACTCATCCTAAATTTCAAATGGAAGTTCAAGAGATGCCAAAGTAACCAGAATGGTCTTGAAACAAGAAAAAAGTCGAGAGATTCACACTTTCTGATTAAAAACAAAACTCTGAGTTACTGCAAAGTTACAATAGTAAAATAAGTAAAGTCTATGAGATAAATAAGCCAGAAATAGCTGGTATCATACATGGTCAAATGATTTTCAATGAGGCTACTAAAGTTATTCCATGGGGAAAATGAATGTCTTTTCCATAAGTAATGCTGTGATAACTGTATATTAATATAAAAACAAATGAAATCAAATTTGTATATTGATGTGATATGCAAAATTAACTTGAAATAAATCAAAAATCTCAACATGGAAGCTATAAAAATCTTAGAAAGAAAACATAAGAAAAAATTTCCAAGACCTGGATATGGCAATGACTTATTAGATATACTACCTAAATCATACGCAAATAAAAGTGAAAATAGATAAATTGAATTTAATGAAAAGTAAACAATAGAAAAAAATTATGAATCTCTATTAACTATCAAAAGACTGAAAAGACAACTTACAGAATGCTAAAAAACTATTAGCAAATCATATATCTGATAAAGTTTTAATATTTAGTATAGAGGCAACTTCTAAAACTAAAAAACAAGTCAATTAAAAAATGGTCCAAGGTCTTGAACATACATATCTTCAGAGAAGATAAATGACAGCGAATGTACAGATGAAAAGCTGCTCATCATCACTAATTATTCATATGATGCAAATTAACATATAAGTATTTTATTAGTTAGCTTTCTGCTGCTGTGAAACAATACCTGAGAAAAACAACTCAAGGAGGAAGTAGTTAACAGTATAATTGTCATGAAGTATATGTTTAAATAATATGTAAGAGGGAAAATAATATGTGAAATGCATCTATGAGAAATAAGTAACTTATTTATTGGAAGTTATAAACTTTTGGAAGTTATAGACAGGTTTTTAACACAAATTGTGGTGACAGTTTCACTGACGCATAGTTATCTCTAAACTCTTCAAGTTAGATACATAATTATGTATACCTTTTTGTATGTGAAAGTGATTTCAAGAAAAACATTCTAATAAAAAACAGAAGGAAAAGCAACTGTAGAATAGGAGAACATAGTTGCAATCTTCCATGTGGGATAATTAAAGAACAAACAACTGAACATTGGAAAAAGAGGAATCCTATCAAAAAATTGCCAAAGGACATGACTGAACATTTCTCTGAGTATGCATCCATGTTAAATAATTACATGATCAAATGTTGAATATAATTAACCATTAGATAATGCAAATTAATTTTTTTTTTGTACAAAGGATTGAACTCAGGGACACTCGACCACTGAGCCACATCCCAGCCCTATTTTGTATTTTATTTAGAGACAGGGTCTCACTGAGTTGCTTAGTGTCTTGCCTTTGCTGAGGCTGGCTTTGAACTCATGATCCTCTTGTCTCAGCCTCCTGAGCCACTGGGATTACAGGCATAATTAAAACCACAAATATCAATCAATATACTCACATCAAGATGGTTACAATAAAATTAGTGGTAACACCGAATACCGGTAAGGATGTGTGAAACCTCATCACTTATCCATTACGAAAAGAAATAAGAAAAGGTACAGTTCTGGGTCAAAGTTTGTACTATTTCTTATAGAACCGAACATGTACTTATCATGTGAACCATAAATGGCACTTCTGGGTATTTAAGAAATTGAATCATATAAATTTATTATCTTGGTTTCTGTGAACCAAGGATTCTGTACATGGCATAACTTTAGGACATTCGCTTCAGGATTTCATTTAAGAATGCAGTTAAAGTGCCAGGCAGCTTTAGCTGAAGGCTTTACTCAGATGAATCAACTTACAAACCTCCCATGTAGTTTTTGGCAGTCTTTCAAATTAACATCCTCAATTTCTCAAGGGTTGTTAGGTTGAAGACATACTCAGTTCCTTCCCATGTATTCCTCTTTAATAAGGCAATCAAAGAAGGAGAGAGAAAGGTGGTAGAGAGGGAGCAAAAAGGAAGATACTGTCTTTTATAATCTATATTGAAATGACATGCCATTTTTGCAAGTCTCTAGATCCATCTTGCCATATGATATAGCAGGGATGTGTATTATTCAAAGAAATGGAAAAGAGAAGGTGAGATATTTGCGGGGCATTTTAAAAGCAGAGTAACACAGTCCATCCTCTAATGTAACATGTCCTTTACACATGCATGCCACATTCATTCCCAAGGTCTCCAAAGCTATCATTGCATTATAGCATCAGTTCAAAGCTCATGTTTTTATCTAAATTAACTCTAGCTGTGGATTAGATGCTGCGACATAACTCTTTTGAATATGGCTCCTCCATCTGTGGATATGTGAAACTGAACAATTAAATTATCTGTCCCTAATACACAAAGGTAATACAAGCACTGAATAACTTCTATTGACATTTCTACTCAAAAAAGGCAGGGAATAGAAGATATAAAGGAATCACTGATGCATAGCAGTTTTGAAATCACATGGACCCATGTTGGGAGTTCCTTTATTAGGATTCAAGGCATGTGAATAATTATCTATCTTGGTTTTTGAATATGCTGTCTGTAGGGTAGGCCCAAGATGGCTATAGTTAGGTTCTTTCACCAAGGCTTCTGGCAGGATGTTTTTAGTAAGGTCATGAACACCCTGATTCAGTATATGTACTCAAGGTCATAAACATTTGTTTGTGAGCATGTACTCACTTATGTAACCTATTGGGAATATGTCTTCATTTATATGCACCAGTCTGCATATAAAAAAGACGTATGAAAATGGCTTAGGGCTGGCTGGCTAGGGCCTGAGACTGATGGCTAAGGGTTGCTGCTGCCTCTGAATAAAGCATATCTACTATCCCAACTGCACTTCACATCTTCCTTCACCTGTCAAGATTCTTAATCTGTTTCCCAGAGTCTGAGCCCCAGCCCAACACTCTCTCAGTTCTTGCTTGACCTTCAAACTATTTCATTCTTTTTCATGAAAGATTGCCTGTTTGCAGCTGCAACTCTTTCAGCCTACTTCCTACTAAGAGAATTGGTGAGTATTGTGGGAGTCCAATAGCCACTTTCCATTTCTTATTCTCTTTGTGCTGTTCATCTTTGCTGGCAATGTGCCTACTAGTATTTTCCTAAAATAGTGGGCTTCCTATGAAGATTACTGTGGTTAATTACATTTGACAATAACCACATTCACAAATATCTTGAAAATAAGCCCCTTGCTACCTTAGGCTTTTGCTGAGATGGCTGTACATCAAAGCCCTGATGTTTTTAAAGAACATATCTTTTATATATTTTTCTTATTTAGTGGATCTGTGAGGCATATCCTTGCTTTAAATGGAATTTTTAATAATTAAATGTGCTCTGATTCTTTGCTGTTTTTGAACTCATGACTAATGTTTGTCTGGACCACATTTTTCTAATAGTATTTAGAATCATTCTTTCTTTCCCTCTTTCCTCCTTCCTTCCTTCTTTGCTTCCTTCATTAATGTTTGTCTGGACCACACTTTTCTAATAGTGTTTAGAATCATTCTTTCTTTCCCTCTTTCCCCCTTCCTTCCTTCCTTCCTCCCTCCCTCCCTATCTCCCTTCCTCCTTTCCTCCTTTCCTTCCTTCCTTAGCACCAGGGATTGAACTCAGGGGCACTTGACCACTGAGCCACATCCCCAGCCCTATTTTGTGTTTTATGTAGAGACAGGGTCTCACTGAGTTGCTTAGCGCCTCACCATTGCTGAGGCTGGCTTTGAACTCGTGATTCTCCTGTCTCAGCCTCCCAATAGAATCATTTCTTAATTAAGCAATTTTATGTCTGGAGAGGATGATTATTTTCAAAATCATAAAGTCGTGATACTTGTTTAATAATTATTCTCTCAATTTCTTTCCTCCCTTTAGGTACAACGAGATTAGCTCTCTGCCATTAAGTCAAAGAACTCAGCTTTCAATAATATATTTCTTACTGTTTCTTGACCTCTCACTAACATGGCCTTCAAAGGCAAGAGTGATACTCATGATTTTTCACAAGCAGCTTCCTTCACTGAGGTTTTCTAAATGGTTTTAGCTTTTTTTATTGAATGCTCCCAGACCCTCCTCACTTCCTGGTTCTATATTTGCTACACCATTTTTAGTTATTTGTTATAGAAGCATTTCAGGTACCAAAATCTATATTATCTATTGCTACACAACAAATTTTCCCTACAATTAATGGCACTAAACAACACATGTTTATCATATCAGAGTTTCTGTAGGGAAGAAATCTGAGGACATCTTATCTTGGTTCCCTGTCTCACAGTCCCTCATAAAGCTATGCTCAAAGTAGCATCTGGGGCTGCTGTCTCTTATGAAGGCTTGATCTTAAAGATCCTCTTCACAGCTTGATTATGTGGTTATTGGCAGAATTAAGCTCCTTGTGGACTGCTTGACTGAGGGCCTCAAATTCTCTCTGGACCCCAATTGTTTTCCTTGTGGGCTTTTCCATGAGGACACCTTGCTTCACAAAACAATCAATATGAAAGGGTGAGAGTGACAGTCCATGTAAAACAGAAACTGTTGTCTTTTCTGACCTAATCCTATGACATCCTGTAACTTGTGCCTTATTTATTCTATTTGTTAGAAGCAAGGCTTTAGATGTTGCCTACAGACAAAGGGAGAGGATTACACGAAGCAGTGGATACCAGAAAGTGGGACCATTAGTAGTCATTTTGCAGGACACCAGGACAAGCAAATTTTTTAAGGGACTAGGATTGCTGATGTCACACTTAAGATCTGGATTCTGTTTGCCACCATTTTCAGGTTTTGCTTTATTTTTTTTATTCAGCAAGTAAGTGCTAAATGCCATTTACACGTAACATGCTGATTAATAATTGCTGTTTTGTATTTCAAATGTCATATATTATTTTTTCAGGAATATGTCCTTCATATGTCCATATTAAGTCTTTGAACAACTTCTGTCCTTTATAGTATGGCTACATGGATTTAATTCTCACATACATATACATACACATGCATATGGACATGAACATGTATATGTACTTTCACCATTCTTACTGCTACAGAAACAGAGAAAGGGATTAGCTTGGTTCTTCCTGACTTCTGACACTTTTTTTTTTTACTATCAATGCATTTAATGTTCTCACTGTTCTACAAGTCCTTGCTAACACAGTGAAACAGGGAAAATGGTGAGGTTTAAATATTGACACTTAATGCTTCAAACAGATGCATAAGCAGACAATATAAGAAACATGAAAGGTCAATTATGGTTCTGTGTAAACCAAGAAACTCTGAAAATTCAGAACTAGAATTTTAAAGCTAGTATTTGAAGGATCAAAAACATCATCTGGCAGTTACTGTAACTTTGTGCTTAAAACACATATGTTCTTTTTTCAAATAAGAGCTGGTAACAGGTTAATCCAAAAAGCAACATTATTAGATAACTGAGGCTTTATCCTTCTTTATATTATATGGGAAATGAATGCAAGCACCAGGTTGAAATCCATTCAGTATAATTATGCTAGCATCATGAAATGCGATATGCAATAATTAACAAGACTTCATACTTCTAAGCATAAATTATCACATTTTGTTACCATTTGTGGTCCACACACAGTCCCATCAGCCACATAAGCATTATCTCTTCCATCTGAACTCATAGAAGACCCAGGAATTATGGATAGACATACATGATCAGGAATATATGAGTAAACTACAGATTGAACAGCACTTTTATAAGTATTTTTCTGTGGCCAAACACAAGTTAATTTTCCACAGAGAATATCCCTGGAAATGGAAAGCAGAAATTCCTTATTATTTTACTTTTTAATGAAACCAACTTCCAATTAATTATTGCATGAATAGAAACAAATATTGCTTAGTCAATGGCATAAAACAATAGAAACACCAAAATAGAAACGTTTTATAAGATAAAACACATTTTAAAAACAAGTAAATGCAACCAGATTAATCAGCATTGTAGCAGAATTGAAATGTACATACTGAAATTAGATATGCATACATGACTTCCTTTTTTGATTATATAGCTCAAAAAGTATTATTCTTCTCTAGCTTATTAGAGAAGAATAAGTTATTTTAGGATAATTTATCATAATTTACCATATTCTTTAGGAGAATTCATCATTTGTATCCCTTTTGATATAGGTTGGCCAATCTGGTGACTTTTTGCCTAAAATTACTGGGTAGCTAATTGTATTTACTCTTTCTGCATCTTCTGATATGCATATGGTCCCTGTTATGATCTCTAGAAAATATGTTTCTGTACATCCTGAGCCCCCTGATATATATGCGCAAGAATGTACACAGGTTAGAAGATGAGATTATGAGAGCTATAACCTCATCCTTTAATTTTCATTTGGTAGATTAATAACCTGAAAGAACTACGGAGTGGTAACTGTAGGCAGCTGGGCTTAGCTGGAAGAAGTAGGTCACTAGGCACATGATGTTGGGCTATATCTTATTCCTGGCTCTTTTCACTCTCTTTATACTTCTGGCTACCATGAGTTGAGCAGCTTTCCTCTGTCACACCTTTTTGCCATGATGTTCTGTCTCATCTGTAACCCACAGCAATGGAGTTGGCCAACCATGAATTGAACCACTTAAACAGTGAACCCAAATAAACTCTTCCTCCTCTAAATTGTTCTTGTCAGGTACTTTGGTCATGATGATGAAAAGCTAACTAACACAGTACTGTTAGGTGAAAGGCAATAAATCTCTGGCAGTCTTGGAGAGAGATTAAGTGTACTACTATATCACACCTTCTCTCTTTGTTGGGATCCAAACAAAGAGAGCTTGGTTGCTTGGTCGCTGGTGCTCAATATCAGTATGCAACAAGGTGTAGTTGATTTTATCTTGTCTTTTAATTATTATACAGAGTTTTCTCATGTTGTTCCCACTCATTTTTATGATTCCTCATCCCCTTTCCATGCACTAGTCCTCCTGTGTTGGGGAATGCATGTGGGAAATTCTATATCCTCTTTAAGCTTTACATGATTTATGGTAAATTAATGAATGGAGAAGCCTGGAGGAGGATATCATCTTAGCCTTACCCAAATAGACACCTTCATAAGGAGCCCAAATTGAACTTTACTGTGATGATTACCTAAGAATTTCACAGTTGTTGTCGTTTTTGTTTTCCTGGCGATTCCTTGGAAAATAAAAGAAAACTGCTCTTCCTTGAATTACTTGATCTTATCTCTGTGTTTTGCTATGAAATTCCTTTTTCCTTATTTTTCAATTCTGGTTTGGTTATTATTGTGTGTGTGTGTGTGTGTGTGTGTGTGTCTTTTATTATCAATACTCCAATGAAATTAAGGAAGTACTTGTTGCAGGGTAAGAACTTCCTCTATTGGATTTCATTAATCACTTTATTACGTGGCTTTTACAAAAACTATCCTCTGATAGCCACGTTGAGATACTTTAAATGTAATTCTATACCTTACATATCAGATTTTTGGAAATAAACAACAAAAACAAAACTGAAAGTTTTATTCAACAATCCTATCTTAAAAATCAAAAAATTTGCTTTAGGATTATTGTCATTGATAGACTTAATTCAAAAATAAATTTTAATTCCACTAAAGAGCAGGAGTTCTGAATTTTGGAGATTTGTGCCTACTTCCCTTCTATGTTAATAAGCATCAGCCTTCTTTTCATTCAGTCCCGTTCTTAGGACGGTGTCAATGAAAAAATAAGGAAAACTCCGAATTGCATAGAAGAAAAAATATATACATATTGAAATTTAAAAATATTGTCCTGTTATCCATTTACTGTTTGTTATTATTTGGTATCTCTTGACAATAAATATGTGAATTTTATGACTTAAATAAACAACCCCCCCTTCTATATACGTACTTCTGTTCACAAGGTAATGGTTGAGAATTTTTAAAACCACAGTTTCCAAATCTCTCATTAGGAGAATTAACTTCTTTAAAGCAGGTGTAGGGACCTCCTTGAGCACCTATATCAAACATGTCATCTGTGTTATTATCCTTGATCCAAATTAAATATTTGCTAGTAATGAACTAAGGAAACTCTTGTTTCAAAATAATCATGTATTTGATCAATCTTTGGTTTCCATGTGCACCTTGTCAACACAAGTTGAAAGAAATAATACTCATATCTAACAAAACAGAAAAGGATTATGTCTACTGTGGTAAGTTATACCATTTTACAAAACAAACTGCTGCTTCTCCCTATGGGAACAACTACATCCTAGTTCAAAGGTTATCATAGTGAAAATAATATTTAATGTCAAACAGCTATATTAACTATTTAACATCTTGGAAATTGGAGGTTATTTAATTTTTGAAACACAGGAACAGAAACCAGAAGTGGAGTGCTGCTATCAAATATGCCTAACAAATGTGGCCCTGGCAGAGGAGCCTAGCAATAGGTGATGAGAAAACTATCAGAAGCTCAAAAGTGAATAGTCCATGCTTTGTGGTGTTGACACATTTGGAGCAACTCTTCTTAATCACTGAAGGACAGTGGCACTGATAGATATGTTGCCGTAGGCACAGAGGCAAAAAAACAGAATGTGTCTTGGTTACTCTTGGCTGACTTTGACCTGGCAAGGCAAGCACTCAAGAAAGAGACAAGCCAAATGCAGAAAAATATCAGCCCTTTCAAAAGCAGGAAGGAAAGGACATAGAGAAAATCCAGGAACATATCTATCTTGTAGGCGATGAAGTGGCTGATTATGTTTGTTGAGTCATTACATCTGTATGTGCTTTGTGTCTTTCCATGGCGGACTTTCTCTGATGGGTGTTTACCTAATGAATTCAAATGCTGACCTTCACACTTCATACCCATTTCAAATTGTCTATCCATGTATTTCTGCTCCAAAACTTTTATTTCTAACCTTCCAATCTTTCCACATTCCATTTCCCCACCAAGAGGCTGAGCCCTTTGTCACCATCTATAAAAACATCTGTAGTCCAATGACTGGCCATACTTCTTTCTTTAGAAGGTGGATGACCAGGTGCTCAGGATATTTCAAGACCACTCCGAAGGTTTCAGTGCAGTTCCTTTTTTTCTTGCCTTACAACCAGTTATCTGGCCATCCCACCTAAGAAACAAGTCTAGGCTTGTTCTTCCTATGTCAACTGGTCATGATGAAACCTCAGGTATTCACAGATGTGAGATGAGAAAAAAAGAAAAGCTGTAGGAAGGGAAAAAGGCACACTGCTCTGAATTTCCTGATCATGGATGTTTCTTCTGTGATTTTCTGAATAGGCTGGAACCCAGGTGAATGACTTTCATCTCTCTAACCACATAACTTGGTGTTTCTGACACAACTGAGCTTATGACACATGTGGTCATCATTTGGTGTCCCCAAGTCAGATTTTCCATCATTGTAAGAACTAGTATCACACACAGAAATGTTTTGTTAAAGTAACTTACTTCTGTTCAGATAGCAGGCTTGCTCTAGAACAACAGGACATGAACTGCCATATTTCTAAAGAGGCTTGATGTAGGCTGTACATGGCATATTTTTCTCATAACCTAACACTTCTAATATTATTGAGCCTTCTGTTATTTATCTCCACAACTCAGGTCTGCTTACATGACAACCTGAACATACTGTAGATCTCTTTCTTGTTGATTTCACTCAAAATTAGCAAATTTTATGTCATCCAATAAGTGGAACTGAGCAGTTGGTTCTTCATGTGAACAATACGGCCCCCAGGCTCCAAAGAAGTTACCATGGGTTGCATTTTTTTCCTTGTCATATGAGGTACAAAATATGATAGTTTGTCTTTTACTTTGTGGTGGTAACAGATCATGCCCTCTGTCCACAGGGTTCCTAAAAAGTTTGCTGTTTTTGACAAGTCCCTGAAAATTTCTGGGGTCTACTTCCTGATCTCTGTAGCACATGTATTTAATACAGAAATTCTAGCATAATTGCTAGACTTTGTTTAGCCTTACTACATAAAATCATTAATGAAGTGAATTAATGAAATATATTTTGGCATGTACAAATCTACCTTATGGGGACCCATGACAATTCAAACTCTGTATTCATCAGTTTCAAAAATGGGCATTTTCTTTTCCCCAGTGTATAAATACCTAAATAGTTTGTAGGGATGTGATAAGAGAACTGTGAACATGTGTGTTTGCCAAGGTATGGTGGTGTTTTTCTTTTGGGGTCTTAGCATCCACTTAAGTAAATATGTTCTGATTCTAAAAATCATTTTAGATTCAGAATTTAGACATGACATTATGACATTTATTGTTTGATAGTACAAATTGAGTTATATCCTTTCTGGCTGCTCACAGATCAAGAAAAGTCATATTCTGCTAACTACCTCCCTTACTCTCAGTAGGTAAAGTATTCATGTCCACTACTCTAATCCTATTGATAATTATATTAACTTCATCTTTTTGGTTCCTGGAAGTTAAGCACTGTTGTCTGGATTACAGAGGAAGCCATCTTTGGAACTTATGGTGAGTTTGGTATCCCTCTCATGCAATTTTCTATGGCCTTGGGCTTTCCTACTGGACCCAAATATTTGGCCTTACACACACAATATAGACAATACACTATGACCACTTTACTAGGCATTTTCATTATTTTCTCTATAATCTGTTATGGATATCCTGTAATTTAAACTTAACTTCAGAGTACAGATTTATGCTCTGGAAGGCATCTTTGACACTATGATCTTTGAAAGTTTCATGGTATTAAAATTAGATCATTAATGTAGGGAATAAAAGGAAAGTAAGTAAAATTTCAGAACCTACTGATTTGCTATTCAAATCTTTATATAAATTATGAGCTATAAACATGATGGGATTTTGCCCGGGTAGCTAACAACCAAAACCAAAAATCAAGAATGAGAATAAAAAGATACAATAGTATCTTGGGAAAATCTCAAGGAGTTCTACAAAACTTTACTTTCTTAATTTAAATTTAATATTTACGGAGTTTGTGATCCAGGTTCTTGCACTTCTAGAGTTGTATGGTACGTTATGAAACCTAGAGAAGGATCCAAATTTAAGGTAGAAAAAATATGAGAGTACAGTACCTTTTCCAAATAGCTTGGCACACTGGTTATCAGTAGTTTGGCATTGTCCGTTATAACAATATGCAGTTCCAAACTTGCACAAATGTCCATTCAATGCGTAAGTGTCAGGGACACAGTGGCTGGAAGTTCCATTGCAATACTCTGTAAAATCACACTCCTGGTCAATACTCTTTCTACATGGAATGCCTGCTACTGAAAACTGGAGGAAAATGAAAAAGAAAATTATGTTCTGTGAATTCCTCAGTTACTTACTAAAGAGATTTATTAAACAAAATATGCCTGTTTATTGATAATTGAGGAAATGACAGAATTCTTGAGGCTAAGAGTTCTCCCAAGGAAAAATCAGGTACAGCATGCATTGAAGCCCAGGAAAGAGTAACCATCTCAAAGATATAAAAGAATCCCTCTGACATCAGGTTTACAACTTCCCACCTGTGTGGTGTTCTTCAGTGTGAGGTTGTTTGATGCAACCAGCATTTAAAGGGAAACTAAATAGACTGGTCAAACAGACATGGTTCTTAAAATTGAAGGATCATTACCACTACCTTTTTGTTTTTGGAGAGATACAGAAGCCAGTCTATCTAGATTCAGTCCCTGGATTTGATTTGTATCAAAGTCAAAGCTTTGTTTTTTGTTTTTTTTAGCTTGTTTGTGCGAATGAGACATATGGTACCTCATTTTACATTTGTAAATTTAGGATAATAATCCTATTTTCATAGAGCTCTTATTGGTATTAAATTGATTTAATGGAAAATGCTTAGAATAATGCTTGATAACAGTGTATGTAATACCGTCGTCCTATTTAGTATTACCTGAGAGCATAAAGGTCTCCCTGCATAGCTCAGTTGAAGAGTATAGTTACTACTAAAATTTGTGACTTGCTGAAAAATTCTACCACATCCAAATGCTGACCTGCTATATGATGATCTCTCTCTCTCTCCCCCCACCAACACACAGTAAAATCCATGCTGATACGATTGCTTACTTAATAAAGCAAAGGTGAGAAATAAATGAAGTGACATCTTAAAAGACATAGAAATGAAAAAATGAATGAGAAATAAAGAATCTTCTACACAAACAAATTAACTGAGAGAATTCATTTTCAGCAGACCCACATTACAAAAAAAAGGAAATAATAAGGGAAGGTTTTTAGGTACAAAAAATATAATACTAAACAGATAAAGGAAATAAGAGCTGGAAATGGAATAAATTGTATTAATTGTAAATTTTTATTTTTCTTCTTTCACTTGGTCTAAAAGATAAAAAACTAAAGCAAAAATAGCAATGTATTTTGTGTTTGTAGTAAACAGGAGTGTTCTTTTATAAAATCCATTTACTACACAGGAAGTGGTATGTTATATGAAATTAGTCTCTGATTAATCAAAGATTTTAAACTTTGGAGCAACCATTGAAATTATTTTTAAAATGTATAAATAGCAAACCAATAGTGAAGACAAAATAAAGCCAGTAGTTGTACAGTTTTAGACTTTACATTTAATTTGCAAAGCAACTGTAAATTTTATAAGTAGCTGGTTGGAATTCAAAGTAGCATAGTTCAATATGTATTTACTATATGGTTCAGCAATCCTACTTCAAAGTACCCAGCTAAAAGAAATAAAGCACTATGTTCACATGCAAACTACTATTTGTAGTAGGGACATTTTTACCTCCCCAAACTAAAAATGATTCAAGTGTTCCTCAACTGGAGAATGGAGTAATAAACTGTGATATGTCATTCTAATACTTGTAATACTATTTAGCAACAAAATGAATGAACTGATAAAACCAGGACATGAATGAATCCCAAATACATTGTGCTAAAATGCATAATTCATGTTCACATATTGCATGATTTAATTTATGTGATTTTTGTGTTAAAGCAAAATTATAAAGGCAGAAAACAGACTGGTGGTTACTAGAAGCTATGGGTAGAAGTACAGATTAATAACAAAGAAGTAAAGGGGGAACTTGTGAGGGCATGACCAAATTACCTACCCTTGACTATGATGTTATCAGCTATAACACTCAGAAATCCTCACTACCAGAACTTTGCTGCACTAAGTTAGATCTTAATAGAAAAAATGAGAAGAAAGAATATATGTAATATTAAAGTATAAGTGATTGACCAGAACTGAAATCATAAAATATCTTGCATTATGAAACTTGCTTTCTTATCCAAACTTATTGGATTGGAGATAACATTATATTAATAACCCACATTTACTAACTTTTGTACATTATGGAATAATTTATGTAACTATTCCAATACAATAACCATTATTATTATATGTGACTTTTTGCATATTTTGCATATTATACATTTTGCCTGTTATTAATGTTATAATTTCTTCATTAGTCACTTATCATTCACTTGACTTTATGATTTGAGCATCAATATTTTTGATATAGTAATATATATTCTTTGTCCTCTTTATTTGATAATTTAGAAGATGGTAAGCTTTGTGGTTTCAGCACTACAGAATAATTAGAACCCGTCTGAGATGTTGTCTTTATTTCATAACAATTTTCCTTATATACTTACTTGTTCATGTAATTTATATTTTATCACTCAATTAATTCCTATATGCTTTTAATAAATTCGATATTGATTCAGTCAATACAGCCTTCTATTATTGAAGTTCAACTTCCTTTTCACGAATGTCAGCAACTTACCTCACATTTGGCTGTACAACATGGTCCAGAACCACATTTTACTGAGCCTTTCAGTTTACAGTTCTTGTAATTGCAGCACTTTTTAAATTGACATTCCTAAAATTCCAAAAGAGAAACTATTATTCCAGTTGAACCATATAAGAACTTGTTTCCTAATCTTAACTTCAATCCAGAACTCCATGTTCAATTTACTAATTATATGCAATGAATCTTTACTTTCTTTTACTATTTCTAGGCTACCCTGTTAGAAATAAGAAAATAGCATCTAAATTAACAGTTGATCAGTAACATTTACTGGCTAAAATATTAGGAAACTTATTCATAAATTACTAGAATTAAAATGCATTTTCAGGGGATGTCTTTAAAAAATGAATTTCTAGTAAAAACATAAACTTTCCTCAATTGTGTTAATGAATTATCAAATATTTCTGTTATAAGTATAACAAGTATAATAAAATACACTTAATGTATATTTATGTGTTGTTTTCCTTTAATAGTGTTAGTGATGACTTCTTCCTTTATGTATTCTACAAATCATCTACATTGACAAGATCATGGACAGAATCTGTGCCAACCATGATGATATTTGGGAGCCTGTGATGTCATCACTGTTAGTATAGATTCTGCATACAATATATTTCTAATGTCTTGGTTGTCATTTCACTTAACTTTCATATAGTTCAGATTACTTTCTAATTTCTTGATCAAGTACATATTAGTCCTTGATTTCTATCCTGATAATTTCAGGTGCTTCCATTTGGCCTTTCCTATCTTTATAGTTCTTACTGCACGAGTTAGAGAACCAATGTGAGCACCTGTCAACTTCCAAGTAGATCCACCCTCCTGTGTCACTAAAGGACACCTGGAATGATAACAAGTTAAGATGATAGAACCACATGATCCCCTGTCAGATGGACTTTTGAAGGAATTCCAGAAATTGCCTGGATTCTTTGCACTGCTCTTACAAACACAATGGTATTCTGGGCCTTCTGATGTATATACTGTGACCACAGATTTTGTGTCCTGCAATGACCTGGGTATTCACTGTTCCACAGTGTAAAGTTACTTTAGTAAATAGCTGTGAGACACTTTGGGCCAAATACTTGAATAAATAGCTAGTCATCCTTGATAGAGCATTATAGGATTTCATACTCTAGTCAAACAAATAGCTGTAGCTCTAAGAACTTGCTTAGACTTGGAAATTTGGCAATGGATTGTGATTTTTCCAATTATAGCAACTGGCACCAATCCTGTGTTCACCTTTTCTTAGTTTTTGGTTATATATATCAAACAATATAATCGAGTGACCAGATATCTCTTAGCCACAGGTATAAATCTGTGCATGTCAAGACCCTTAGCTATCATCTATACCTCACTTCCCATTATGCTAATTGCATCTGTGCTAATTACATTACATGGTTAAATGCTGCCACTTAACCTCTGTTATTATGGAATCTAATGATCCAGTGACATAAGGGAAACGAGATTCATAATGATGCCTTCAATGACCAAACCAGTCTATGGAAGAAATACATTGTTAACATTTTCAAACATGTTGTAAACTTTCAAGTGGCTGCTGTTTCGAAATTTGGACCCCTAACTCTGCCAAGGTAGTTCTGGCATCTCAACTTCATTTATTGTAGGATAGATTGTTTCCCATCTTTAGAGATCAATTCAGCAGCACATTAAGACTGGCCTTAAGTTTCCTTTCCAAGGACTGAGGTCATTCACTAGAGAGCTTTCCCTATCAACAAAGTATACCCTATTTGGGCACGTATTTTAACAACTTGGGGTAGCATCCTTAACATCTGTCCATGGCATATTCTTCTCTATACATATCAGCAAAATCCTGCAAATTAAAAAATAATAATTTTTATTCTGTAATAAGAGAGTGTTTTCTCACTTGAACTATTCTTACACTTGACACAAATTAGTGGTCTAGAACCAAGGGAGGAAATTGGGTCCAGACTTGGGAAGAGCAAGTATCATGTGAGGCAACTGATCCCAGGTCAACTCTCATTTGTGATTAGATGTAGTTTATCCAGAGAATCTAGGATAATTGCCACCTCTTAAGGTTCATAATCTTATTTACTTCTGAAAGGCACTTTGCCATGTACTGTAACATATCCACAAATGTCAGGAATTACAGTGAGGGTACCTTTGAAGGTCCATTATACCTACCACCAAGCCACTGGTATAGGAATGTGGATGTCATGGAAGGGAAGCAAGTACTACATGTGGGTTAGTGTACTCTTTACTGCTCCAGCAAACTAAAATAAATCCCACAAGAAACTCTGACAGAGGGTATACAGCAGGGGTAAGCAATATTTACTGAAAAAGACCCAACAGTGCTTATTTCCAAGTTGCTCACAATATGATCTCTGCAGCAACTTTTCCACACTTAGGTTGCAGCACAAAAGCAGCCATAGATAATATGCAAACAAATGGGCATGTTTGTATTCCAGCAAAACCTCACTGCCAAAAAAAAAACAGTGGCAGCCAACTGGCCACAGTGTGCAAAAAGCTGCTGCAGAACATTCTTCAGAGAATTTCCTCACAAAACAGTAATTTGGGACATTTATCCACCAACTGATCTCTGTGATTATCTGAGAGTCAATCGTTACTTCTTAAGTGCATTAAGCTTCTGCTAATGGCTGTACACACTGTTAAGGCCATAAGAAGCAGTACAGGACCAAGTCTCTGGTACATGTAATGAAACACTCTGCAGCATCAGTAGATGCTGGTAGGGCACAGACAGTGCTGTTACAAATGGCAATCTTCCCACAGTCTGTAGTTGTAGAAAACCACAGTGTGCAAATCTAGCCACAGATTGGGTTGTGCCATTCTATCCTTCATTAAAGATAGCCAGTATTTGTTGGCAGGGAGATGGGTACTACATTTAGTTGTAGGATAGTGCAAGAGGAATATGGTATTGCTTATCAGAAGAGTAAGATGAGAGTTGGGAAATGCATAATAATTGGAAAACTTTGACACACACACCACATGAATACACACAGAGATAAACAGACTCACATACAGAAGTTTCATTTTGTGGAGAAGATATTAAGAGAACTGATAAGGATTTAATAATATGTAAACATGGTAGTCAGCTGCTTTTGTAAGGGGAAATAATTTATGAAACTGGTGGGGGAAGAATCATGAAGACACTTTATTTTAGATAAATGAGGGGAATTGATAAATATTATGGAAGAATAATATTTATAATAGACTAAATATGTGGTCCCATCTGTTGAAAGTAGGGTACACCAAAAATCTGAGTGATGGAACTATAATCAAGTGATGAAAAATAGAAAAAAAATTCAATCATGCAAAAACTCATTATCACAGGAATGTTTGAGAATGATTAAATAAAACCCATTATAGTGTTTAGAAATTCATGCAGTCACAAGAAGATAGAGAAAATCTAGATCAAATTTCACAGATGTTAGTGCAGAAAACAAAGAATTAAGCCACAAGAGTTAGGATTTGAACAGTAGCTAACCAGGACTTAATTTATTCTATAAATATCTATATTTAGATATCTATCTAAAGACATATTTTGCCACAGTTTTGCTAACCAATCCTTCATGACACATGTTTTCTCATTTCAAGAGGTGTTGGAAAGTGATTCATTTAAATTTATCTTCATTTTCATATCTGTCATTAATTGAAGACATAGTTGCATATATATATATATACACACACATACATATATATTAGAAATGTAAAAATTGCACTCCAACTTCAAACTTATTGCTTACCTCTTCATTACCACAGTCACATTCTTCATTAGGTTCCAAAATTCCATTACCACACACTGGTTTATTTTGATATGATGGTTGCAAATATGAAAGGTCCTGAAGACATGGGGCTTCAAATTTTGAAATAAAACGCCTATATTCATGCATGCTACAATTGCTAAAAATCTTCATACCACTGGATCTTCTAAAATGAAATAATATTCTTCAGGTAAATAAAACTTGCTAATAAAATATTTTCATATAAACAAGACTCCATACACAAATCATATAACTCACAGGATGACTCAAATAAAAAATTTGTATCTTAGCAGAGATTAAATCACCATAATTAAATTTTAATCTTAATATTGCTTAACTTTAGTATTTTCCCCAATGCATTTCTCATAAACTACTTTGGTTTGAATATGTTTTGTACCTTACAAAATCGTCTTGCCTTTTAATACCCATTGTAAGTTATTAAGCAGGTGCAAACTTAATCTGACTATGGTATTTAGAATTGAGGCCTTTGGAAGGGAATTAAAATTAGTTACCAGAGTGTAGCCACCAAGACTGAACACTGATGACATTCTGAGGAAAACCAGAGACCACAGGAGGATACACACACACACACACACACACACACACACCCACATACAATCAGTTTCTTGCCATGTGATGACCTACATGGCCTCAGGACTTTGCCTTCAGGAAAGCCATCCACAGATGTTCCCTCTCAACTTTGGTCACTGTAAGATAAAATAAACTTCTTTTCTGTAAAACTTACTATCTGTGTTATCAGCAACAGAAAATGGACTAAGACACAAATTTAAGGATGGAAAAATTTATTACAGTCATATGTCACTTTCTTACTAATGCATCATTAAGTGATTTTATCATTGTTCAAATACAAAATGTACTTATCCAAACTAAGATGGCTGCAACGTCACCAGGTGACACAGTCTTATGGGGCTACTGTGATATACGTAGTTTATTGTTGATGGACAGTCATTATGTGGGGCACAACTATATGTATATATTTGATCCCTAAGTATACATAATTTTGATAGACAATTGAAAGAAAATGTAAAACAATTCATTTTCCACGGATTAGATTACAAGCCTGGTCTAAAAGACAATTTGAATAAGGTAAGCCAGGGCACTTGTCTCAAAGTACATTGATTTCTCAATCAAAGTTCCATATTTGGGGGGAAAATTTTTGAAATACAATTATTGTAGGGGAAAGCAAATTATACTACAGATCTCTTTCTGAATCCCATGGACTTTAATTTGGCAAAACCTAACTCCCTTTTCACTGCATATGCAATTCAAACACTCATATTAAATCAACCAAAGCACCCAACCATGCTGCCTGAATTCACATTGTTTATTATCACAAATTTGCAGTTTTCAAAATGGTCAACAATCCTAGCATATTTCCTAAAGCATTTTAAACTCCAGCCACCAAAACAACTGTTTCACACTTTCCATCAGAAATCCTACATACCTAGCTCTTAGTTTTCTATCAGAGGAAACTGCCTTCACCTTTGCACTTGCATTAATCAAACTACGTACTTCTCTACATATTTATTCTCCTAACCTCCATCACAATTATTAAATGTACCCAGTCCTAAGAAGAGCTAGCCCCTCTATTATGCACTACAGCTTCCATCCTCTGCAATTTACTGTGATTTTACTCTTAATTCTTATATCTGACATTATTGCTTCTATCTTCTCTTTATTTCTCCCTGTATAGAGATGGTATGTAGTATCTTCCATATATAAAATCCTTCTTTTGATTACAAATTTCAGCCCGTACTCTGTAAAATATTGCCTTTATTTACCAACTCCACTTTGCCACCTCTCACAGAATTTATCAAGTGCCTTAAATATGATATAAAATATTGATATAAACTGTACTGAATTTATAAACTTTTACTGCAAAGAATAACAATTGTATAGTAAGTCATCTAATTTGTTTAATGCTGGTGTAAATATATTATTATTATATTTATTATCATTGGTACTGGGGATTGAACTCAGGGGTACTCAACCACTGAGCCACATCCCCAGCCCTATTTTGAGTTTTATTTAGAGACAGGGTCTCATTGAGTTGCTTAGTGCCTCGCTGTTGCAGAGGCTGGCTTTGAACTTGCGATTCTCCTGTCTCAGCCTCCCAAAGTGCTGGGATTACAGGCGTGCGCCACCATGCCCAGCTTAAACATATTATTTTCTAGACTCATTTATCTAATAAATTTTGCTATTGTCCTAGTTGTACACTGATTCTGTTGATTTTTCTAGGTAGCAATATAACATCACAAATTAAGGACAGTTTTTTCTTCATCAAATATTTCTTTTTTTTTCTTTTGTTCAACACAACAGTCAAAGTTGCCAGTACTGTTTTATTATTAAGGATTATGTCAGGTATCTTTGTCTTGGGTAACAAAGACTACAACAAAAAAAGTAACAGTATCGTGTATTTACATAATATTTCATAGTTTTCATCAACTTAAAGTTTATCCCTCTAATTCCCTTCAGTGAAAATATCTTAACAATAGTACATATCACTTTCCATACTCTAAGGTAGAAAAAATATTACATATAATATCCTCTTCAAGTATAACATGCCTGTCCTTCCAACTTGTGATATGGAGACGAATATGAAAGATTTAAAAATTCATCACATTTTAGAAACAACCTCATGAATTTATATGCAAAATTGATTAGGAAAAAAGAAAAGCCTTACACTGCTTCATGATTCATTACGCATGTAGCTCTTGAACAAGAACAATTACTGGTGTTATCATATGTTAATCCTATATTAAAGCCAAGCAGCTGAGCTATGATAACTGAAAATCCCTCCAAACTTATAGCATCTGGATACTAAAACAAAGACAATTGAACAGAAAATTAATTATTCTATTAGAAGAACAGAGAAACAACTAATAATTTGAAATATTTTTGCTTCTATAAAATTTTAAAATTACTTTTTATGTTAAGCATAATTTATAATCATTTATTTTGATTTTCACTGATATATATATATATATATATTGTTGATAATTTACTGATTAAGTGAACCAGTATAAAATGTTAAACTATGGCAGTCCCTAATTTAAAATATATTATGCACGGTTTGCAATTTTGAACACATTATTGCTGATGCAAAATAAAACACTTCATTTTAATCATTTCATACAATAAAAACATTTCAGTGTATTCATGCATCAGGCACTGTATAGATGATGGACTTCATCCACACCTGGAGTTTATTTTATAGAAAGGGAGAAAAACAAAAACAGGAATCCACAATAAACTTCCTGTAGACAAATATATCATTAAAAGTCTTATGAAAAAAACAAAGTAACTCAATAGAGAATTTTATGAAGGAGTATAAGGTAAGGTATTTATATAAGGCAGTTACAAAAACTTCTTTGATATGTAGGCTGATTAAGTTCGGGAAATGACCCAACAATAGAAATATGAGTAGGGTGCTTGAAAGGCTACCAGTTAAAAAGCTGTGGTCTAAGTAAAGGGAAGAAAAACAATACAGAAGCTAGGGATATAAGTACAACCATGGTAAAAAAATTTGAGGTGGAAAGTGATTAAAAATGGTGTCAAAAGCAGAGTGTTATTATATTTTATAATATTTAAATATATTCCATATTATTTAACTCTGATGATATTTTACATATCCTTTAATTGCTACAAACAAAATTCTTAGAACATTTCTAATTTTCCTATGTGAACTGAAATTTATAGTAGAAAATTTTAAGTAGTGCATAGAAAAAGGAAAAGAATGTGTGCATGTATATGCATGTGTATGACTAAAAACATAGAATACATCCAGCAATATAGAAAAATTCATTTATAGATATACTTAACTACTATTTTCAGCCTAAATATCCCAGTGTTATATTTTGAAAGGAGGTTAAAGCAGAACAGAAATGAGTAATGATCTCATTTGGGGGCATCAGGTTTGGGGGCAAGATGTAAAAATCAGAAGCAGGACTTTCAAAGCTGGGTAAGAGAGGGAAACAGTATTCTACTTCTATGGTTATCCAACTGAAAGTAAGTCTCCAGGATAGAATCAGGCGGCAAAAGAGATCCCCTCAAAATCAAATAATCTTAGTTAAACTGTGCAAGAAAATGCGATGATAAAAATAATTAGTATGACTAATTTAAAAATAAGACATCATGATAAATTTCTATAGATTAAAAGGAGATATTATATGTGTGAAGAGAGAATAAATGAGCAAAGTAAGTGAATATACAAATAATTTGTAGAGTATTGGAATCTTCAGCATTAACCTGAAAGTTTGCTTCAAGTAATAAAAAAAAGTTGCTCCTCTGTACATGATACAAAAAGTTAGCCAAGTTATTTAGTTGGGACTCAAAATGAAAACAATTGTAGACAGTATAATTTTTATGACATTTACCATGGAGACATTTGGTATATGTATTCATAAAAAAAAGAAAAACTTTCCTATCTCTGGCCTGCAAAGTATAACGTATGAATATGAGAAAATGATAGCCCTGGATATATAGAAATATAAAAAGGGAAAGACCCAGAGTGAGGATCTTCTAAATTCTGTCTCCACATTTCTGATGGCATCTGGACATATTCATGCATAGAACAGCCACAACACAACTTAAAGATTACAGATATAAACTTAGAGGACAGCTGCTACATAAAATACAAAATTGCTGTTCTGAACATAAACAAAGTTTTCTGATAAAACAAATTTAAAAAAAATATCAAAGGCCTGATGTTAGCAAGATGACACTACAGAACTAAAAAATACAATTTATAATATGCACCTAACAGACATCTATAGAATATTTCCTCCATCAATAACTGAATACACTTTCTTCTCAGCAGCACATGGCCATATTAATATAAATAGGCCATATTTTAGGTCACAAAGCAAATTAAAAAAAGGGCTAATACCTTGTATCTTATCAGATCATAATGGGATGAAATTATAAATCAATGATGAGATGAAAAAACATTTACTCCTACAGGGTAAATAATACACACTTGAATGATGAATGGATAGCAGAAGAAACAAAGAAAACTACTTAGAAATAAATGACAATAGTGATATAACATATCGAAATTTCTGGGACAGTATGAAGGTAATTCTAAGAGGAAAATTCATAGCATTGAAATCTTAAATAAAATGATACCAAATAAATAATCTTATGTTACATCTCAAGGCTCTAGAGAAATAACAAACCAACAGCAAATTCAGTAAAAGACAAGAAAAAATTAAAATCAGAGCCAAATCAATGAAATTGAGATTTAAAAAGCAATACCAAAGATCAACAAAACAAAAAGTTGGTTTTTTGAAAGGATAAACAAAATTAATAAACCCTTAGGCAAGCTAACCAAAAGAGGGAAAATTCTCAAATTATCAAAATACAAGATAGAAAAGTAAATACTCCCACAGACACTACTGAAACCCAGACAATTATTAGAAGCTATTTTGAAAATGTATACTCAATAAGCTAGAAAAGTCTGAAGATATGGACAAATTTCTAGAGACACATGGCCAAACCAAATTGAACCAAAGGGATATAGAAAACTTAATCACATCAATTTTAACTAATACAATTGAAGAAATAATCAAAATCCTCCCAACAAAGTAAAACCCAAGACCAGGTAGAATCTCATCCAAGTTCTACCATACCTTTACAGAGGAACTAGTATCAATCAGCAAATTACTCCATGGAATAGAAAAGGGGGAACTCTGAAAAACTGATTCTACAAAGCCAGTATCGCCCTGATAACTAAACCAAACAAAAACATCCAAGAAAGAAAACTTCAGACTAATATCCTTGATGAACACAGTTTCAAATATTAATAACAAATATTGGCAAATTGCATACAAAAACACATTAAAAAGATAGGGTACCATGATCAAGTGGGTTTCATCCTAGGAATGTAAGTTTCCTTCAGTATACAGAAATCAATAAATGTCATTCACCACATAAACAGACTTAAAGAGAAAAATCATATGATTATCTCAATAGATGAAGAAAGTGCTTTTGACAAAGTATACCATCCATTCATATTTAAAACACTAGAAAAAACTAAGGATAAAAGGAACTTACCTCAACATTGTAAAGACTATATTTGACAAACCCAAGTCCAGCATAATTCGGAATAAAGAAATATTGAAAGCATTTCCTGCAAAAACAGGAAAAAGAGAATGATGCTCATTTTTATCACTTCTATTCATCATAGCCCTTAAAATTCTAGCCAGAGAAATTAGGCAAAAGAAGGGAATTAAAGGGATATGAAGAGGAAAAGAAGAACTCAAATTATCTCTGTTTGCCAACAATACGATCCTATATTTAGAAGACCCAAAATTCTCCACCAGACTTCTAGAGCTAATAAATGAATTCAAAAAGCTGGGCATGGTGGCGCAAGCCTGTAATCCCAGCACTTTGGGAGGCTGAGACAGGAGAATCACGAGTTCAAAGCCAGCCTCAGCAATGGTGAGGTGCTAAGCAACTCAGTGAGACCCTGTCTCTACATAAAACACAAAATACGGCTGGGGATGTGGCTCAGTGCTCGAGTGTCCCTGAGTTCAATCTCCAGTACCAAAAAAAAAAAAAAAAAAAAGAATTCAATAAAGTAGCAGGATACAAAACCGCACCCATAAATCAATTGTACCCTATGCTCCAATGATGAATTTGCTAAAAAACAAATTTAAAAAATTATCCCATTCACAATAGCCTTGAAAAAGTTAAATACTCGGGAATCAATCTAACAAAAGAGGAGAAGGACCTCTTATAATGAAAACTATAGAACACCAAAGAAAGAAATTGAAGAAGAACTTGGATGATGGAAAGATCTCCCATGTTCCTGGATAGGCAGAATCAATATTGTCAAAATGGCCATACTAACAGAAGCACTATACAGATTCAATGCAATTACCGTCAAGATTCTCATGACATTCTTAACAGAAAGAAAAAGGGTAGTTATGAAATTCACTTGAAAAAACGAGAGACACAGAAAAGTCCAAGCAGTCCTTAGCAAGAAAGCAAAGCATAAGGTATAACAATAACAGGATCTCAAAAAAAAAAAAAAAAAGCAGTATAACACTGGAACTAAAACAGGCAAGATGACCTATGGAATAGAATAGAAAACACAGAGACACACCTGAATACAGTTATATCATACTAGACAAAGGTGCCAAAAATATATATTAGAGATAGCCTTTTAATACATGATGCTTGAAAACTGGAAATCCATCTGTTGTAGGATGAAAGTAAACCCCTATCTCACCCTGCACAAAAATCAACTCAAAGGGTTTCAAAAATGTAGACCCCACACTCTAACATATCAGCTCACACACTGACTTCTTTAACAAGACTCCTAAAGTACAAGAAATAAAATCAAAAATCAATAAAGGGGATGGCATCAAATTAAAAAAACTTCACATCAAAGGGAAAAATCAAGAGCATGAAGAAAGTCAACAAAATGGGAGAAAATCTTTGACACCTGCTCCTCAGAGACAGCATTCATGTCCAGGATATGCAAAGGACTCAGAAAACTCAACACACACACACACACACACACACACACACAAAATAAACCAATCAATAAATGACAAAGGAACTAAACACACTTCTCGAAAGAAGAAATACAAAAGGTCAACAAATATATGAAAAAGTGTACAACATCTTTAGCAATCACGGAAATGCACATCAGAACTACACTGAGATTCCATGTCACTCTAGTCAGAATGGCAACAATCAAGAATACAAGTTGTATTCTCACTAACAATACATGTTAGTGAGAAGGTGGGGAAAAGGGTACTCTCATATACTTGTTGGTGGGACTTCAAATTGGTACAACCATTCTAGAAAGTAGTATGAAGCATCCTCAAAAAACTAGGAATGGAACCACCATATGACCCAGCTATCCTCAGTATATATCTGTAGAATTTATAATCAGCATACCACAGTGAAACAGTCACATCAATATTTATAGCAGCACAAACCACAACAGTGAAGCTATGGAGCCAAGCTAGGTGCCCTTCAACAGACAAATGCATTAAAAAACGTGGTCTATATATAGGATGGAGTATTAGCCATAAAGAAGAGTGACTTTATGTCATTTTCTGGCAAATGGATGGATCTGGAAACTATCATGCTAAGTGAAATAAGCCAGTCCTCAAAAGTCAAAAGTCAAATGTTTTCTCTTATATGTGGAAGTGAATCCAAAATATGAAGATGGAGGAAGCATAGTTTTAAAAAATAGAAGAAAGATTAGTGGAATAGACAAATGGGAATGAAGAGAAGGTAGGAGGAATGGGATAGGGAAGGACAATGGAATTAATCTAACCAAACACTTCTAGGTACATTTATGATACACAATGGTGAATCTCACCATCATGTCCATCCACAAGACATTAATGAACGAACAAACAAACAAACAAATAAATAAATAAACTGTAAATATATAGAAAAGATCAAGAAATTACAAAGAAGGGAACATGGTGAGGGAGGGGAAGAGGAAGTACTGGGGACTGAATTAGAACAAATCATATTCCATGCTTTTATAATTATGTCCAAATGAATCTTATCATCATCTATAACTGAAAAGAACCAGTAAAAAATAAAATATCTCAACACAAATAAAAATGAAAAGAAAAACCCTACATGACCACACCAACAGGACTCAGAATAAGAAGTACTAAGAGGGGAATTTATAACAATAAAAATCCATATTAAAGAAGAAGAATGATTTCAAATAAGTGACATAACTTTACACCTCAAGGAATTAGAGAACAAGAAACAAGATGAATCTAACACTAGCAGAAGGCAATGACAAGAATCCGAACAGAAAGAGAAAAAGATTATAGAATAGAAAAATCATAGAAAAGAGCAACTTAAGTGTTAGCTCTTTTTAAAAAATAAAATTTAGAAAACCTTAGCTACATTAACAAAGAAATAAAGAGACAGCCCTCAAAATCAGTAATGAAAGGGAGACTTTAAAAAAGATGTCATATAAACAAAAAAAGATCATAAGGGACTATTACATACAATTATATGCCAACACATTCGATGATCTAAAGGAAATGGTCAAGTTTCAAGGAACATAAAACCTTACAAAAACTGACTCACAAAGAAATAGGAAATCCAAACCAATCTATTACAAATAAAGTGATTTCATTGATACTGAAAAATCTTGCAACAAAGAGCAGCTCAGGACTGGAAGATTTCACAACTGAAATCTACAAAATACTAAAAGAATTAATATCACTCCTTAAGCTTTTCCAAAAGATAGATATAGAGGGAATATTTCCAAGTTAATTTTATGAGGTCAGCATCACCCTGACATCAAAGTTAGATCCTGGCGACATCAAGGAAAGAAAACCATAGGCTGATATCTCTGATGAGCACAGATGCAGAAGTCCTTGATGAAGTTCTAGTAAACTATATTAATTTAGTATCAACCAACAATTATTTTGTTCTTTTTGTTCTATAAGCATTAGTGTCCATCTTTTCACCTTTTCTCTGGTACATACATATCAACATGAATTAGCAAGGTCTTAGAGGCACTTTTGTTTTATCAACTATCATGCTCCTGAGAAACCTTCACAATTTTTATTAGTCTGAGCATAAGAGCTGATGGGAATAAAACATGGTTGTTCATCTATGGCCTACAGGCCTGCCACTTCTTTTTCTATTGTTTACAACAAAGGAAGATTTTTATATTTTTAAATACTTGAAAAACTCAAGAGGATATTTGTGATACATGAAAACTATATGAAATTCAAGTATCAAAATTCATAAATAAAGTTTTGTTGCAACATTGTTGACTTGCACTACAATGACAAAATCTAGTAGTAATGACAGAGATATGGCCTAACTATGGAACATAAAATATTTGCTATCTGGCCCTTTACAAAAGGAATTTACTAATCCTTAGGATGGAGCTTGAAGAGACAAGGCATTCAATACAAATGAGATAATTACAGGATCTTTTTGCAAGAGAAATGAGAAAATTCACCTCACCAGACATATGAGGATAATTTATGTCAGATGCTTAAAAAATTGTAGATAAACTTTAGGCTTCTACATGATTAGATTCATCTTTGTTCATACAATGTCACCATCTCAAATTTTAGGATTTAGTCCTTCCCAATTCATCTCCTACCATAAAATGATAGATTTAGTTCAGCTGTACATCAGCTTCCATTTATAATTTTTTTTTGGTACTGAGGATTGAACTCAGGTGTAGTCAACATCCCTAGGCCTATTTTGTGTATTATGTAGAGCAAGGGTCTCAATGAGTTGCTTAGCTAGCACCTCACTGTCGCTGAGGTTGGCTTTGAACTCGCAATTCTCCTATCTCAGCCTCTCAAAGTGCTGGGATCCATTTTGCAAGAATTAATTAACAAACACATTTGGGGCATGATTCTCAGTTACATATGTCTAGTAGTTACAAGACAAAAGCAAGTATTTGAAAGACACCAAAGGATCCAAAGAGAAAGAATTTAATAAAAGGAACTGGTTAACTGTTAACAGATCATTGATGAAGTAAGAGAAGATGAGGTGGCAATTCTGAGATCAGAAAAGCAAAATGTTGCTTCTAATACCAGAAGAGAGATGCATGTATGAGTGAGGAAGTATGATTACAACCTCAAACAAGTTCTGGTTAGGAGGAGCTAAACCCACAGATAAAGTAGCTGCTTCACAGAGCATGAGGCAACTATTATGAAACATTACTCCAAATAGGGCCAGGATAAAATTATAGCACCAGTTTTCCCCTCTGTTCTCTATCCATATTTGATGAACATACACAAAATCTGGAAGGCAAAGAAGCATAGGAAATCCAGTTCCCTCTGACACAAGTCAGAGCAGAGGTCCTGCAGAAAATATATCTAAGAACATTTAGGTGAGTGATTAACTCAGAATATAAATACTAAGGAACACAAAATAAAACAAACAAAAGGAAATAAGAGAAAAGAAAATAGATGATAAACCAAAATGATCTAATATATAGTTGAAAATTCTAGAGAGAAGAGAAAATAAAAACAAAAAATTAACAAAGAAATAATGTAGCATAATTTCTCAGTTAAGAAGTTAATTCATTCCCACATAGAAAGGGCTTCAATATAACCAGAACATGGAATGACAAAAGACACCATGTAAGGATAAAAAACTCTTGGATATCTCTATAAAGAAAACAAGCCACACACTAGTGAATGAGAATAGAAATGCCCTTTAATTTCTGAAGAGAAGGTAAAAGACAACAGAGAAGACTTCAAAAGTTCAAGTCATATATTTTATAAAACTGAAATGCACCAAGATTTTAAAAATATTTATTACAGCCAGGCACAATGCCACACACCTATAATCCCAGCAACTCACAAGGCTGAGGCAGGAGTATCACAAGTTCAAGTTCAAAGCCAGTCTCAGCAAGGCCCTAAAAAACTAAACGAGACCCTGTCTCTAATAAAATATAAAAAAGGGATGGGGATGTGGCTCAGTGCCCCTGTATTCAATCCCTGGCATGTGTGTGTGTGTGTGTGTGTGTGTGTGTATTACATTTTCTCTCATATAGATCTTATATAGTCTGCTTCCCATAACTGTTTCTCAGTAAATATATATTGATTATACACATATGTATTCTATCAAGATGAGTGAACAAACCACAAAAGAGGAAGACATATATTCTAAAGGAGACAAAACTAAATATTCTCAAACCACAGCTGTGTAGACTGTCTAATACCAACTAGTAAAAAAAAAATGTTCTCCAGAATGTCCCAAGAGTAGAAAAGAGGAATTGAAACAGCTGAACTTCCTCACACTGAGAATAAAAAACTCCCTTATACTGAGGACAGATACCATGGAAATTCAGACTGACAAATTCTCTGTATAACTAAATTTGCATATATATGTATATACATATGCATATATATGTATATACACATATATACATATATATATGTATATTTCTCGACTTTTGTCCTCCTGTCTTTTATAAAAACTTTCCCACTCTCCTGAACCAGCCTTTCCTGCCCCCAAGAGGAGATCTGAGACAGAAATTTCTCCTCTATCTTCCTCAAAGCAGACTTTGAATGAACTTATTTTTCTGTCAACCTGCCTCAGAAATTTTCGTGAGGTGATGAGCAGTAAAGCCATTTCCTGCAGTAACAGAATTTCTGAAACATGTGGAAAAGTAGAGGCAATTTATAATTTTATTGAAAATTTTTGGCAAAATCAATATAATGCAGTTATTAAATTCTGCAAAAACAAAACATAGATAATTTAATTTTAGTTCATTATTTGTCTCATGAGAGAACAGAATAATTCCAATACATTATGAAGTTTCAGAGGAAGAATGAAAGAGGCAGAATGCAGATGGGATTAGCTATTAGCATGAACCTCAATTAGAGGAAGTCAGCAACAGAAATACTGATTCCAAAGAGTCAGTATATCTTTGAATACACAAGAAATTTTATGGGCATATTCTTTAAAATATGGTATGGCAAACTATTTCTACACATGTAAACATGGAGGATATTTACAGACACAAAATACACACTGTGACATTAATATAAAAGTTTAAAGAATTGTAAAACTAATCAAGAGTTATGGGTGTTAGAACTGGGATTTCCAGGGTTATGGGTAATAAGTGGGAGGAGGCAT
The DNA here is from genome assembly GCA_028644305.1 of Xerus rutilus. Classification (NCBI taxonomy): domain Eukaryota; kingdom Metazoa; phylum Chordata; class Mammalia; order Rodentia; family Sciuridae; genus Xerus; species Xerus rutilus. Next base: position 107,003,281 of record CM053403.1, on the reverse strand, counting down.
AATCATAGGGGTCTTTTGAAGTACTAATAATGTCTTATTTTGTGATCTTTGTGGTGCACATATGTATGTATTGACTGTAAAAATTAATTATGACTTGCATAATTTTCTTGCCATATTATGTACTTTATAATAAAATTTTTGAACTAGGTGCAAGAGCTCACACCTGCAATGCCAGCAGCTCAGGAGCCTGGGGCAGAAGGATCGCAAATTCAAAGCCAGCCTCAGCAACTTAGTGAAGCCCTAAGAAACTTCAATAAAAATATTGAAATGAGGCTGGGGTTGTGGCTCAGTGGTTAAGTGCCCCTGGGTTCAATCCCCAATACCAAAAATAAATAAATAAAACTCTGAAAACAAAATGAACAAGGGATAATATAACAGCAAGAAACTTTCTAAGAATTGAGGAAGAGGATTCGGGGGATGTAGATTATTCATGTGACTGATCTATCATATTTTCTCAGTATTAATCTTACAATACAGTTTGTATTAATAACGTGTAAGTATTGTATATATAAGAAAATATGCATTACTTGATAATGATAAAATGTTCAAGAGATAGAAGTATTATGCTGGGGTTGCATTTTTTAACATGTATATATAGTTTAAGAAATTGTTGCAAATAGTTCTAAGATGACATATAAAAGAAGAAAAACAAAAATATCTATATTTGTGAAAATAGCATAAAGTATATATGAAAAGGTAAGCACCAAGTCATGATTTTTTTAAATTTCTTGAACTTGAAGGAAACATGCAGATGTCTTTACATTTGGTCTAACTATTTACTTAAAAATCTGAAGCAGTTTTCATGCATATTGTGACCAGTTGGTGAATGGATATACTATTTGTCTTATACTTCTGCTTGAAACTTATAAACATTTTTAGATTCTAATATTTTCTTCTGACAAAATAACAACAAATATACATAAACAGAAAAAGGAAGTTGTAAACCAACTACTTTCATTAACATTCATAAAATGTAGTGTAAAGCTTAAAAGTAGTAATATAAAGGATAAAATTTACTTACCATAGCAACACCTGCATCATAGTTTTTTCTGCATATTGTTCCAGGAAATGTTGCTCCCATATATTTAGGATATTTCCTGTAACTACATCATTATAGTATTGCCCTTTTTATTAAGCTTGTTATTCAGAACAATTATAAACTTATATATTAAGTTAAATATCCTCATACAATTTGGAAAATGACTTTCTAAACATACCACGTTCCGATCTGGATAGTGCCTAAGACATTACACAAAATGCTCAAATTATTGAAAATTGTCCCATTTTAATACCACTTTCCTCATCTCACTCCTAGATTTGATGTGTTTTATTATCTTAAATTCAACTTACTTATGCTTATTGTGCATTTACTGTTTTTTTTTTTCATTTACTGTTTTGATCTCTATATGTTAAAAGGAATTTTTTTTTTTTTTTTTTTGGTACTGGGGATTGAACTCAGGGGCACTCGACCACTGAGCCACATACCCAGCCCTATTTTGTGTTTTTATGTAGAGATAAGGTCTCACTGAGTTGCTTAGCGCCTCACTGTTGCTGAAGCTGGCTTTGAACTTGCGATTCTCCTGTCTCAGCCTTCCAAAGTAACTGGGATTACAGGCGTGCACCACCACGCCCAGTAAGAAAATAATTTTTAATTTGAAGAATAAGCGAACTTACCTGTCCTAAAGATATGCATTTTTTTAAAAATTAAGTTATTATACATACACATACAAAACCCAAATCCATTTGTTGTTGTTGCTGTTGCTATTTTTGTGTGTGTGTGTGTGTATGTGTGTGTGTGGTTTTAAGATTTTTGCACTAGGGGTACTTGACCACTGACATACATCCCTAGTCTTTTATTTGCTTATGTATTTTTAAATTTTGAGATAGGGTCTCTCTAAGTTGTCCAAGCTGCCCATGAATTTGTGACCCTCTTGCATCAGCATTTAGACTCTTGAGTCTCTGGGATTATACAGATGTGCCACCACACACTGGGTTCCACAAATCCTTTTTAGTCAAAAACTAGATATGAAATGCATTAACAGCATGGGTAATTTAACTGAGCAGTGTCCTTTTTATATCCTTAATAAACTATAAGTAATAGTGATATCATAAAATTTCATGAAATTCAGATGTTTTCATATTAATTGTACTTTAAAATACATTGATATAAAATTGACTGCTATTACTTTTATTTTAATGATATTGCCAACTACATTATCACCTCCATGGCAAAAGGCAAAAGGTACATATATGCATGTATATGTGTGTATACATACATATATATACACATATATATAACATACATATATATAAACATTTCTAAAAGGTCCTACAGAAAATTTAAGAACACAGTATATTCACCAATTTACTAATTTAATGGAATTATTATGCATATCTCTTTATTAATGTAGAATATTGTGCTTACATAAGTAAGTGTGCTATGTCATGGGGCCGTAGAATAAGATAGTCCCGTTTCCATGCCAAAAATCTTTGTAATACATCATCAGCGTCCCCGTTAGTAGAAATTTGGTTTTTATGTGACCACAATTCCAAGGAGGACAGTATAACAGTCAATTTGAACTGAGTAAACATCTAAAAATAAGATTCAGAATATAGTTTCCAAGTATCATGAATCATTACATTAAAATACTACATAAAATATAAATAGTTCATTTGAGTATTTTGAGTATTAAACTAATGATAGGTCTTTAAGTCATTAATTAGCTGGAATAAAATGCAAACTATTTTCAATTATTTTTTCATAAAATTGGAAAAGTTAAAAGGTTAAAACTTACAGTGTTGACAAGCCCAATAATCTGGACAATTTTCTGTGTTACAGCCATCATTTCAGATCCCATATAATCATACTGAAAAAAAGTTTCAGTTTTTAGGATTTTTAAAAAATACAAATGATAGTAATTTTTTAGATGGTGAATCTATCTTGATGATAGCAGGCATGAAAAGGATAGTGTTTGTCACACCATTTAAAATATGCTAACAGAAAGACAATAATTTTATAATTATATAAAACAACAAAAAGAAATAAAGCACACATGAGCATTCAAAATAGATTCATGTTGTATATATTAAAGACACTACACAACCAATGTAAATCTACATCATGTACAACTCCAATAATGGGATTCTGATTGGAACAAGTTATACTTATTCTATGTATGTATACTATTTCAAAATATACTCTACTGTCATGTAAAAATAACTAAAAATTACACTCTCAAGTGGAAAGAAAAAAAGCAAAAGAGATACTAAAACAATTCTGTAGACTTCTGCCTACTATAGAGGAACTTCTTGAGATAGTTATTTTCTATGAAGCAGAGGGAATCAAAATATCTCTCATTCCACACTTGGGAAATAAAAGAAGTAACAGAAATATTAATTGGAATTCAAAAACCTATCTATAGAAGAAAAGATAGAAATCACTAAGATGTATAATAAATGAGTCAATAAAGTTTACACAGAATAAAGAGGAGGCAATGCAAAAGGACAGAAGGAAGAAAATGTCCTTTATTTTTTGTGAATTCTGGAGAAGATATAGTTTCATATTTGGGGCCTAATGAATACCTTTCATTATTTCATTTTTTCATTATGGAAAATGTTTCATACCTCTGTCAAAATCACCGATTTTACAGGTTGAAAATAAGGATTTCTACTAAAGTATAGGGATATTCCTGGTTGTTGATTCACAATTAGAATAGTTAATGAAATACATATGCTGCTTACAGATGTTGATAAAAAACAGTAATGTCAAATTAACCATGTATTTCCACTGTTTGAGTTTAAAATTAAATATATTCTAGCAGTTGTCCTTCAGACTCCTATGGTTAATTTCCACAACTTTATCAAGCTGGTAAATCTTAGCTGCTTCTCTAAAAATCTTTTCCATAAAAATTTTTCCCTATTACATTTCTCCCTATTCCATAGTTTTATTTAATATACATTTCCACTGATGTACATAATATATCAATATATAATTCTCTTATTCCTTATCTGTACCTTCCATTAAAAGGTGGATCTTAAGCTGGGGATGTACCTTAATAGTAAAGCACTTCCCTGGCATGCACAACATTCTGTGCTTATCCCCAGAACCACACACACAAAGAAAAAGAAGAAAGCCAAGTGCAGTGGTGCACACCCATAATCCCAACTACTTGGAAGTCTGAGGAAGGGAGGATTACAAGTTTAAGGCCAGCCTGGGCAATTTAGTGAGACCCTGACCCAAAATAAAATGCACGCTGCTATCATGTATACCCAAGTAGAATAAATAAATAAATAAATAAATAAATAAATAAATAAATAGGACTGCAGGGTGTAGGTTGGCGTAGTTTGCCCTTGGGTTGAATTCCTATACCACACCTGTGCTGCACACACATACACACAGAGAAATAAAAAAGAAGAAGAAAAAAGTGAGTTCTTTAAAGCAGAACTTCTAATGACTGTGTGCTTAACAAATAGCAGACAAAACTGTGTGCTCAAAGAAAACAATATAGCCAGAAAGACTAGAGAGAAAAGAAGGGAAAGATTGTCACAGGTGAGGTCAAAAAGATACAGGCTGAGCTGGGCTTAGCAGTGGCAGGCCTGTAGGACACTCTAGGATAGTTTGGGCTTTTATTCATAATGAGTTGTAAAGGCCACACGTTGTTTATCTAATGCACATAAAGTAAAGTGACTTTATTTGGAAATACCGAAAAAATCCATTATGTCTTTGAAATTAACATCAAATATTCATTCAGAGGAAAGAAAGAAAGAGAGAAGGGACAGAGGGTGGGAAAAGGAAAGGAAGAGAAAAGAAGGAAAATGTGACTTACCAAAGCTTTTTCCACTATGATGTGCATTTCTAAATATTGGGGTAATAGTTTTGAAATAAGTTTTTCCTGAAAAAACAACAAAGGCATTATCAAACATCATATGTATCAATTTGTTGGGCTAAGATTGTAGCTCAGTGGTACAGTGCTTGCCTCACATGCATGAGGCACTGTGGCTCAGCACCACATAAAAATAAATAAATAAAATAAATATATTATGCCCATCTACAACTAAAAAAAATATTTAAAAAATTTGTTAACAGCAAAAGGCAAGATACCAAGAGGACAAAAAACTTAAATACAAAAAAATTAATAGTGTAGTATAAATTTTCACTTCCAAATATTCCAGGCATGAAAGATTTGCAGTATTCCTGCTACAGTAATGTAGGGTTCTTGTCATTCTCTTAGCACTGCATGAAAAAGAGAGTGAGTGAAAAGGCATCAATTCTTTGTCTTCATCGAAAGACCTGTCTAGACTGCCAAGTCACAAGTGAGAATTCTTCACTGACTGTCCTCCTAAAGACTATGGTAACATCACCTATGGCTCACTGAGAATCTTTCATTTGCTCAATAGGGAAGTATAGAAAATTATTTTTTTCCTACAATTTCCCAACACTTGAGAATTTATGGTCTACACAGAAATTCAGGTAAATAATGTGGTTTGCCTATTAACCATATGGGTACACAGGAAAGAACACAATGCAAAACATCATAAATTATTCAGTCACTGCAAAGCATAGGTCATGCATGTCTTATTTCATAGGATGGTCTCTCTCTCTCTATATATATATGTGTGTGTGTGTGTGTGTGTGTGTGTGTGTGTATGTGTGTAAATTTTTTTCAATAGTGGGGATTGTACCAAGGGCACTCTAGCATTGAGTCATATCCTCCAAGTCCTTTTTGTTTTTTATGTTGATACTGCATCTTGCTAAGTTTCTGAGACTGGCCTCAAACTTATGAACCTCCTGCCTCAGCTTTCCAGGTCAGTAGGATTGCAGGTGCACCCCACAGTGCCTGACCATGATGCAATAATTCTGATTGTGTCAAGACAGTCAGTTCTCTATCATCCATTTATTACAGCACACTTTAGCACTTTACATTTTTCTCCTTTTTTAATGTAAGCATTTAATGCTATAAAATTGCTTCTTACTATAGTTCTGTATCACATAATTTTTTATCTATTCTATTTTATTTTTGCTTATGTTGTATATGCTTTTATTTTTTTTGAAAACTTCCTCTTGGACCAACCTATTTCTTAGAAGGGTTCTGTTTTGCATGAAATATCTTTTCATTTTAACCTGCATATTTCTTACATTTGAGAGAATTTGTTATAAATAGTACCTGAGTCATTATTTTTACATTCACTTGCCAATCTTAGCTTTTAAATTGGTGCATTTAGACCACTCATATTTAATGTTATTATTGATATTTTGGGGCTTAATCTCCTTAGAAGATATCAGCAAAGGTATAGAAATGACAAAAAGAAATTATGCGTTTGAAAAATACAGTAACTGACATTAAACATTCACCAGAGAGGCACAAGAAAGGATCTGAACAGACAGAAGAAAGATCAGTGAACTTGGAAACAGGTCAATTGAGGTGATATAGTCTGAGGAAGAGAAAGAAAAAAAGAAAGGAGAAAAATGAACAGAACCTCAGAAACCTGTGAGATACTATCAAACGTATTAACATACACATACATAATGAGAATACCAGAAAGAAACAAGGGAGTTAAAGGGGCAGGAAAATATCTGAAGAATTAATAACCCTAAAGTTTCTAAATTTGATAAACAAACAAACAAACATGAATTCACATATTCATGAAGCTCTATGAATTCCAAGTAGTATAAACATAAATAAATCCACTCAGACACATCATAAGCAAACAGCCATAAAGTAAAAGTCTTGAAAGAAACAACAGGGAAGGGCATCATCCTATACAAGGAAGCCTCAATAAGATTAATAACTGATTATTCAGCAGAGATCATCAAGACCAAAAGGTGACGGACCATATGCATTGTGCTAAAAGAAACCATCAACCAAAAATTCTATAAAAAATTAAGAGAGTTGAATAATATATAAATGATTGCCTGTTTTAGAAATACTTGTTCAAGTAGCTTTACAGATACATGTCAGAATACTAAAAGCAATTTTACCAGGCTATTAAAAGAAATAGTGACTCTGTTCTTCTTGTAATGCTAAATTTATTTCAATAATAATTATTTTCTTTGAAAAAAATAGAAATAAAGAAATCTTGCAAAATATGTCAAGAAATGATAAAATATAATTTTTCCAAATGTTTTATATGAAATACGTATATTTTATTTCAAGGTATAGAAAGCATAAATAAAACGTAATATTTCTACTCATCAGCTAAATAGTTTCCTTTCAGGATTAAAAATATTCTATAGGAAATTTCATAGTATTTCATAACATTAGAATCATCAGTTACCTGTGAGCTTAAATGAACTTTGTAGAGCTGGTCTTTCTGCCAAATATGGCTATAATTATCTGCTAAGGTTAGTACATCAGGATTGCCATTTTTCACTTGATAAATTATATGCTCAAATCTTGCTGAAGATTCCAGGGGTTCAATTCCATAGCTGATATTTTCAAACTGCAGAAATCCTCTGAATAAAAGCAATAATTATAAAAATCTTGCAAATGATCCCATCAAAGCTATAATCTGAAATGTTGTGAGAAACAAAAAAATCATAGCAAAGCACATGTTTTAAATAGACTTTCTTTTACTCTTTGGTTTTTGAAATCTACCACTAGTTAACAGATACTAAATATGCCTTGATTTTCCTCCTATTTTAAGAAAGTAAGTTAGTGAGCAATATTGTATCATTTCTGAATAATACCTGTATTCATTCAAGATATATTAACTAGGGTCAAATCTTGTCAGGAATCAAGATATTCATTGAGAATTTCAAGAAAAAGATTCTTGTTCTTATATAGGTCAAAATAACAGTTATCAGCTACACAGAACAGATATCTAAAGAGATGTATATTTATGAAAATCATATTCAGAGAATGCCAGTTTTCTGCACTGACATGAGCAAATACTGGAAATCAGGTGGCTAACATGAAAAAGAAGTTAGGGAGACACTATTTTTTTTTCTCTACTCTGTACCTTTCTTCCTCTGATAAATTTATAAGTAAATTTTCTAGCATCAGTGATAAAAATCACCTATTTGTACCTTTTGCCTATTAAGAATCTTCTTGCTAACTTATGGCAGACAATAAAAACTGAGATCATATTGTATGCACCTATTTAAATAACTAAGGGTATTTTTCATAGCTAACATAACGATGAAGACTGCAACAATAACATTTAGAAGGATACTATAAAGTTTTCTTTTTAGGAACTACACACATTTGCCCAATAAACTGGAAATGTCTTCACTCAGGACTACCTGGACTGATGGCATTTGATTGAACACTTAGGTACAGGTATGAACATTAAGACGAATAATAGAAAGACCATGATAAAAGAAACTTTCAGATTTTTCCTGATTTGTGTCTGCTAGCCACTAAGTTTCATTTTAAAGTGAATCCTACTTCCTTGATGTACAAATATTCTCTAAGATGCTGTAACCTGAGGCCAGAGCAGATATTGAGTGTCACAACAGAATTTGGAGATTCTGCAACATATCCTTGGTAATGGCAATGCATCTGAAAAACAGGATGAACAGGTAAATACATAAATTCTTTCTGAATAAAATAATGTGTTATCAAACATTTCAGAAGAAGACTACAGACATGAAAACATTTGATAATAACAAGAGCATGAATTATATAGAATTATTAATGTAAATGTTTAGGTAAAAAGACATTTGACAACTATTTTCATACCACCTGGGTATCCATGAGTGTTTCTTTGTACCTGGGTTCCATCTTTACCACGTGCCATTTCCATGTACAACTGTAAACCCTATAACAGGTCAGAGTTATACAGAATAAAACATTTGTATTAAACTATCAATATGAAGCTGGGCATAGAGCTCAGTGGTAGAGTACTTGTCTAGCAGGTACATGGGTTCAGTTCCTAGCACCAGGGGAAACAAAACTGTCAACACAGAACAAAATATCCTAAAGGTAATTATATGTTCATTTCAACAGAAACATATGATAATAAATGTCTAAGACATCTGACTCTTACCATAAAATATGAAGAGTCAGATTGCAAAGATCCAGTTTCACTATATGTATAAACCAACAAATTCTGGGAGAGGAATGAGCTAAAAAAAAATTGGCAAATAAGGTTTAAGTCATGAATACAGTACAAATATACACATTAAAATAATAAGGATAAATATTGAGTGTACACTTTTCATATAATAACAAAATTTGATTTAGTGTAGCATCATAGTTGAAATTCATAGAACTGGTGAATCTTAGAAATCAGGCTTTCTGAACACTGGGGTAGACTGAGACTCCTCTATTTAAGGTAGTTTCATTTGTGCCTGAATACGTTTTCATTCAACAGATATTTATGACTGTATCTACTATATGACAAGCCCTCTTGTGCATGCTGGGATGCAGTTGTAAACAAAAGATCACATCTTTCATCTTTATGACAGTCAGAGACACATAACTCCTAGCATGTTAGATGACAATAAATAAGGCCTGGGTGCTGTGTGGTGGTTACAAATGTATATGGCATTGAAAGACTTGCTGAAAAGATGATTATGTATGTGAAGAACAAGCTATGTGGGCTTTCATAAAAATGTTATTCCAGACAGGGTTAAGATAAAATGCAAGGATCCAGAGGCACAGATATGCTTAATATATACAAAGAACAAATATGGGCATCTGCAATAGAATGCAGCAAGAAGAGTGAAAATAGGATGACTTAATGTCACAAGAGAAGGCTTTGGAGGATTTGAGCAGAGGAAGACAGTTGCAGAGCAGCATTGTAATGGAAGTAGACTAAATGCTGTGTTGAGAATAATCTGCATGGCAAACACACAGAAACCGGGATACCAGCTAGAAGGCTGCTACTGCTGTCTAGGCCAGACACGATGGTGACTTGAACAAGGATAAGTAGTGGTGGAGGTTCAATGCTGGATACACCTTAAGATCACATGGGGTTAAACGGCCCACTGAACTCAAGGAAAAAGAAAAGAAAAAAGATGTCCAGGGTTGACTCCAAGGTGGTGTTCTTAAAATTCCTCCTTCATATTTCTTTCCTTTTTTTTCCCCTGGAAGTAATGAGTTGCCATTTACTGAGAGGATTATGAGAATATAAATTTGGGAAGAAGAACAGAAATTCATTTTCAACATGTTATTGATGTGAATCTTAGTAAACGTTATCTAATAGTCAAATAAATGAATATGGTATTCACAGGAGAAGGATAAGTTAGGAATATAAATTTGGGAGCACTCAACATACAGGTGGTATTTAAAGGCATAAGAATGAATTAAATAACTAGGTGATTGAACATAGATTTTTTTTAAAGATTCAAATACAGAAAGTAGATTGATATAGAAAGTAGATTGATTGTTTTCTGGAGTTATAGGTGGGACAAGAGATTAACTAAATTGACATGAGGACTTTTACAAGAGGAAAGAAATATCTTAAGACTGATATAGAGCTTATGACAGCAACACTGTATAACATTTTTAAAATTATTGAATTACTATATTCTTTAGATAATTTTATAAAAATATATTCAATAAGATTGCTAAAAAAGAAATATACATATGATTAACGCATCACAAAAAGCATGCTACTACTTGAATTTCCAACAACGAATGGACAAGTTAACAATGTCTGTTTTCATATCTGATATACTTAATATACATTAATAACATTCTTGTATTCAATGGCTTATATTGAATTAAAGACTTATAAGAATGTAGCTTATTTCTTAATTTAAACATACAAAACTAGAAAAATAAAATGAATGTTCATCATGGAGCTAATATTCAAAAACTAATAATGAATCCTAATTTGAAGAGTAGATCAACAAAACAAGTCTATATTATATTGAATTTCTGAATTTAAATAATGTGCAAAAATTTTAAGAAAGTAAAATCTAAGCACAAAGTTTCACTTTGCTTTAGAGGGAAAATCATATCTTACTGTTTTCTAAGGTGCAGAGTGTATGGTTTTCCATTGATTGAAATGATATAAGTTACCTAAAATAAATCAAATCAATAAAGGTAATTTAGTAAATCAGAAGTACATAAAGTAAAATAGTATTTTTTCACCAATCAAAATGACTGATTCAATAGATTTAACATATTCCTTAGAATTTATTATACTAGCCAGTAAGAATTTAGTAGCAATAATTTAAGGAACATTGTGATTAAAGTTTAGAGATGGGGCAGTTCCAAGATGGCGGCCTAGATGGACTCCTCCGTGCTAGTCTCTCCAGGACCAAAGCTGGAAGTAGTGGAAGTGCCATCTTCCAGCCAGCTTCTTCACATCATCCTGCAGCTCATCATTCCCCTCAGGAATTTCACTTGAGTGTGTGTGCGCAGGGCCACCAGGCAGCAGCGATTGCCACAGGCAGCGTGACTTCAGCAGTGAGTGGCACCGAAGCGCAGCTGCAGCATAAGGCCTCAGCCCAGGGCTCCAGCCCAGGATTCGCCCCAGGCGGGCAAGGCCTGCTTCTACATGGGATACCTGGCTCCTGCGCCAACCCAGCCACACAGGACCCCTAGCAGTTGCTCCTGTGCACAAACCATCTCCTGAGCGGGACCCCCGGCTACTGTTCTTTGTGGATCTCCATCTAACACGATGGAACTTCCTGCACCAGTGGGCCTCAGACAGCACCTGGGAACAAACTTTGGCCTCAACGCAGCACACCGTGAAACAGTGTCTTCACCAGCGGCCCAGAGCTTCACCCTGCTGTGAAACCCACACCCAGGACACCAGCAGGGAAAGCCCAGCAAGCAACGGACAACACCACCTACTGGAGGTGAAAGGAACCATACCAGTTTATTTACATTGAGACTTTTTTATTTTTTATTTTTTTAAATTTTTTAATTTTCTTTTATTCTTATTTTTATTTTATCCCTTATCTTTTTCTCCTAATATTTCTATTGTTTAATCTTTTTGTTTATTTCTCTGATCTTTTCTTCTTTCCTTTCTTTTTCCTTCCCTCTTTTCTCTCTCACTCTTTTCCTACCCTCTAATCCCCAACAGTTGTGAAATCAAGTATTTGTTATACAGCGGGATATGGTAGATTGGGATTTCTGAACTGTATACTAGAGAGGTATTATATAGTCTTATAACTTTCACTTGCATATGTTTTATTTTTCTTGCTATCATCTCTCCTCACTGTACTCTCTTTTCTTCCTCCTTACTGGTCTTCCCTAACTCTCTGTTGCTCTTTCTAGTAATAGCCAACTTCTCTTGGATTCCTTTCTCTTGCTTTCTAAGATCTAATAACTATATCCCCACTTCCTACTACCTCAACATTCTATCCTACACCCCACCCTCAAGTTTCCCTAGCCCACCAACAGAAACTATAGACCCTTGTGCAAACTTATTGGTTACATAATAGATTGTAAAAGAACTCCTAATTGTTGTTTATCGTGACTAAACTGTAAATGTATTTGGGAGCTGTTAGGAGCTACTTGGTTTGAAACTATATATTGCTTGAATTGAGATCAATCAATATTGGTCCCCCCTTTAAAGGAGAGGTATTGAAACCTTGCAGGGAAACTATACCCATATAGGAGTAAAAACTGTAACAACTTGGATCAGCAGAGCTAGAAGGAAAGACACACAAACAAGGGAAGAAAGTGACTCAAACCAAGATACTACACTGTTAGAATCCATGGTCGGTACAGCAGAAGAAATGACAGAACAGGAATTCAAGATGTACATAATTAAAATGTTCTGTGAATTAAAGAATGATATAAGAGAGAAAGCCCAGTCAGCAAAAGATCATTTCGATAAAGAGATACATAGGCAAATATAGTAAGTAAAAGATCACTTCAATAAAGAGATACATAGGCAAATACAGGAAGTACAAGATCACTTCAATAAGGAGATAGAGATTCTGAAAAGGAACCAAACAGAAATCCTTGAAATGAAAGAAACAATAAACCAAATCAAAAACTCAGTAGAAAGCATCACCAACAGATTAGACCACTTGGAAGACAGAACCTCAGATACTGAAGACAAAATATTTAACCTGGAGAATAGAGTTGACCATACAGTCAAGATGGTAAGAAACCATGAACAGAACATCCAAGAACTATGGGATAACATTAAAAGACTAAACTTAATAATTATTGGGATAAAAGAAAGCATAGAATTTCAAACCAAAGTAATAAGCAATCTATTCAATGAAATAATATCAGAAAACTTTCCAAATATGAAGAATGAATTGGATAATCAAATTCAAGAGGCTTACAGGAGACCAAATGTTCAAAATCACAACAGACCTACACAAAGGCACATCATCATGAAAATGCCTAACATTCAGAACAAGGAGAGAATCTTAAAAGCCACAAGAGAAAGGAATCAGATTACATATAGGGGGAAGCCAATTAGGATCACTGCAGACTTCTCAACCCAGACCCTGAGAGCAAGAAGATCATGACAAAGCATATACCAAGTGCTAAAAGACAGCGGATGCCAACCAAGAATCTTATATCCAGCAAAATTAAATTTTAAGTTTGATGATGAAATAAAAACATTCCAAGATAAACAAAAATTAAAAGAATTCACAGCAAGAAAGCTGGCACTACAGAACATTCTTGGTAAAATATTTCATGAAGAGGAAATGAAAAACAATAATGAAAACTTGCAGAGGGAGGAGCTACACTAAACGTCAATCAAAGGAGAAACACAGTCAAGTTAAAAACTAAGAATAAACCAAAATGTCTGGAAATACAAACCATGTCTCCATAATAACATTGAATGTCAATGGCCTAAACTCAGCAATTAAAAGACACAGATTGGCAGATTGGATTTAAAAAAAGACCCAACAATATGCTGCCTCTAACAGACTCATCTCATAGAAAGAGATACTCACAGATTCAAGGTGAAAGGATGGAAAAAAATGTATCACTCACATAGACTGTGTAAACAAGCAGGAGTTTCCATCCTCATCTCAGATAAAGTAGACTTCAAACCAAAGTTAGTGAAAAAGGATAAAGAAGGTCATTTCATACTGCTTAAGGGAATCATACATCAACAAGACATAACAATCTTAAATATCTATGCCCCAAACAATGGGGCAGCCATGTTCGTCAAACAAACCCTTCTCAAATTCAAAAACCAAATAGATCCCAACACAATGGTATTGGGTGACTTTAACACAACTCTCTCACCACCGGACAGATCTTCCAAACAAAAACTAAACAAAGACTCTACAAGACTTAATAGAACAATCAATGGTCTAGACTTAATGGATATATAGAGAATATTCCATCCTTCAGCAAGCAAATACACATT